>JAAGEH010000030.1:35029303-35125746 GCA_011751065.1 Lasiurus cinereus | reverse complement strand
GTTTGCTGGAAGCTTTTTGATGACTGTTTCAATTTCTTCCATAGTTATTGGACTATTGAGCTGTTTAGATGCTTCCTGATTGAATTTTGGAAGGTTATATTTTTCAAGGAATATGTCCATTTCTTGCAGGTTGTCCAATTTGTTGGAATAGAGTTGTTCATAGTATTTTTTAACAATCCTTTCTATTTCGGTGGGGTCTGTTATTTCTCCTCTTTGATTTTTGATTTTGTTTATTTGGGTCTTCTCTCTTTGCTTCTTGGAGAACCTGGCTGGAGGTCCATCAGTCTTGTTTATCCTTTCAAAGAACCAGCTCTTGGTTTTGTTGATCTTTTGAATTGTTTCTTTGGTCTCCATGTTGTTTATCTCCACTCAGATCTTTACTATTTCCTTCCTTCTGCTTACACTGGGCTTTTCTTGTTGTTCTCTTTCTAGCTCTTTGAGTTGTAGGGTTAGGTAATTTATTACCATTGTTTCCTGGTTGTTGTTTTTTTTTGCAGTAGGCTTGTAGGGCTATGAACTTCCCTCTCAAGACGGCTTTCACTGTGTCCCATAAATTTTGGATTGTCATTTGTTGCCATGATGTTTTTTATTTCTTCCTTGATCTCTCTGGTTACCCAGTCTCTGTTTAATAGCATGCTGTTTAGTCTCCATGTGTTTGATTTCTTTCTATTCTTTTTATTATAGTTGATTTCCAGTTTTATGCCACTGTGGTCTGAGAAAATGCTTGATATGATTTCTATCTTCTTAAATTTGAAGAGACTTTTCTTATGACCCAACATATGATCTATCTTTGAAAATGACCCATGTGCACTAGAGAAGGATGTATATTCTGTGGCTTTGGGGTGAAATGTTCTGAAGATGTCAATTAATTCCATCTAGTCTAGTGAGTCATTTAGGATTGATGTTTCTTTGCTGATTTTTTGTTTAGAGGATTCGTACATTGGTGACAGTGGGGTATTAAAGTCTCCTACTATGATTGTATTGCTGTCAATCTCTCCCTTAATATTCTCCAGGAGTTTTTTATGTATTTAGGTGCTCCTATATTGGGTGCATATATGTTTACCAGAGTTATTTCTTCATGTTGGATTGTTCCCTTTAATATTATGAAGTGGCCTTCTTTATCTCTTCTTATGTCCTTCACTTTGAGATCTAATTTGTCAGATATAAGTATTGCAAGCCCAGCTTTTTTTCATTTCCATTTGCCTGAAATATCATCTTCCATCCCTTCACCCTCAATCTGTGTGCATCTCTTTTCCTGAGGTGGGTTTCTTGTAGACAGCAGATATGTGGATCATGTTTTCTTATCCAATCGGTTACCCTCTGTCTTTTGATTGGAGCATTTAATCCGTTTACATTTAAAGGTATTATTGGTAGGTACTTATCTGTCGCCATTTTTAGTCTTTACCTCAGAGTTCCTTCTTCGCTTCCTATTTCTTTTTATTACAGCAGACCCTTTAATGTTTCTTGCATTGCTGGTTTGGTGGTAATATAGTCCCTTAGTCCATTTTTGTCTGTGAACTTCTAATTTCACATTCAATTTGGATTGAAAGCTTTGCAGTGTACAGTATTCTTGGATTCAGACCCTTCCTTTGCATGACTTTGTATATTTATTTCCATTCCCTTCTGGCCTGATGAGTTTTTGTTAAGAAATCAATAACTAGTCTTATGGGGGTTCCTTTGTAGGTAACTTTCTGTTTCCCCCTGGCTGCTTTTAAGATTCTTACTTTGTCATTGGTGTTTGCCAATTTAATTATAATGTGTCTTGGTGTCAGTTTTTTGGGGTTCATTTTGCTTGGGACTCTGTGAGCTTCTTAGATTTGTGTGGGGTTTTTCTTTCCTATATTGGGGAAATTTTCTGTCATTATTTCTTCAAACAGGTTCTCTAATCCTTGCTCAGTTTCCACTCTTTCTGGAACTCCAATTATGCAGATGTTGTTCTGTTTCGTGTTATTCCAAAGTTCCCTGAGGCTCTCCTCTTGCTTTTTAATTTTTTTTCCAGAAGCTGTTGTATTTGTGTATTTTTTTCCTACCATGTTTTCTAGCTCACTGATGCAGTCCTCTGCTTCTTCTAATCTACTTTTGATGCTTTCTATTGTGTTCTTTATAGCAGTGATGTCATTTTTTCATTTCTTCTTGATTATTCTGCATTTCTTCTAGGTTCTTCTTGCTTCTTCTTCATTTCCTCTTGGGTTTTCTTCATTTCCTCTTGGGTCTTCTTCATTTCCTCTTGGCTTTTACTCACATTGTTGATTTTGTCTTCCATTCTTTTCATCCACCTTATGATCATTTCTCTGAACTCTTTCTCTGGCAGGCTTATTTCTGCTTCTATTTCGTTTACTTCCTTTTCTGGTGATACTTGCCTTTCTGTTGTATGCGGACTGTTTCTTCATCTGCCCATGGTCTTTCTTCTCCGGGTATCTGGTTATGTAGTTCTCTCTCCTACATTGAATCAAAGGCACAAACTACAACATGACCAGGTACAACACACAAGGCACTGAACAGAAATGTATTCACAATGTTAATAATCACAAATAAGGTGACCACCAATGAAAGACAAATTAGGGGTAAGTAGAGAAAGAAGAAAAGGAAAATGAGGGAAAAGGAAAGAAAAAAGTGCCAAAATCAAATTGGAAAGGGGAGGAAAAAAATAAATAAATGAAAAAAAATAAAATAAAAATAAAAAGGGGAAGAAGAAGAAAAAGAAAAAGAAAAGAAAAAGAGAAAAAAAGTCAGAGAGAAAAGAAAGAGAATAAGAGAGAAAAGGGGAACAAAATATAGATGTCAGGAGAAAACTCCAATAGAACAGTCACTAATCCCAACAAATGTCAGTAGCAAGTACCTGGAGATTAGTACAAACTAGAAATAACAACTGGTATCAAGGGAGGGGAGGGAAAAGAGAGGTAAGAAACAAACCAAAACAAAGCAAACAAAAAGCAAAATAAAACAAGAATAAGCTAAACAATCTCACAAAAATTACAAAAAATCGATATAATCACCGTTCAGGCAACCAGCAACTAAAGGACAGAGAGAGAAACAACTCTTTGGATAGTGAAGACAAGAAGAGAGAGGTTTGTATGGACTTGTAGTAGGGGATTTGAAATTAGATATATAAGTGGGGTGAAATTTTAACCAGGTAAAGAGAAAGAATAGGGGCAATCTAAAGTTGGAAAAGGGAAAGAGAAACAAGACAACAAAATGGGGAAAGTTAGAAGGAGAGTATTGGCATAAAGGTAGAGTCGAGATAGAGTAAAATTATGCTAAAGGAAAGATGAAAATAGAATGTAGAACTCTAGTCCCGAAGTAAAATAAAGAGAAAACAAAATGACACTTGTTTTTTTCCAAAAACGTAAAATAGTAGTAGTAATAATACTAGTTGAAAACAAAAATGTAATAATTAAAAAGTTAAAATCAATTGAGGAGGAAAGAAAAAAATCATTTTTTAATTAAAATATGCAAAATGAAAAATAAAAAAATAAAAATAAATTTCTTTTAATAGAATGGTCATTCACTTCGACTATTGTTCTGCTTGGCACTCCTGTTTCCCAGTCAGGAGGTTATTGCAGTTTCCTGTGTTCCACTGCTGAGTTGTGTTTTCATCTCTTTATTCTTTTGTGGTTATGCAAAGTTAATTTGTGCATCATCCACTGGGTGGCAGTGTTTCAGAATTGACCACTGAGACTAAGCACAGGACCTCTCTAGGCTGTGCTCAGATCCTGCTACTCTGTGGTTCTCAAAACCAATTTGTGGGGATTTTGCAGCCGGGACACTGTAATAACTCCCAGGCTGTCCTTCTGCCTCAGATCAAAATGAGCTGTTTTTTAGAGCTCCCCTCTGTCAACAGCTCCGAGAGTTTGCTTCCACACTTAGGGATCACTCCCTGCCCCACATCCGTGGACCTCTCCAGAGGCAGCTTTCCCGCAGCCCGGTTCCCACAGTGTGCACGTCTCTGTTCTGTGGGGCAGGAGACCTCACCTTATCCCAGGTGAAATCTGACCTTTCATGTGCCCTGTGGAGTTCCTCTGAGTCTGTATGTCTGCACTGTTTGGAGAGCAGTGATCTAGGTTCCCTGGCTGTTCGGTGGGTGCTTCAGCTGCAGCTTTCAGATCACTGTAGACATCCACCTCCCTCTACAAAATGGTGCAGTCTCCGCACTCGCTCTGGTGGCTCCAACTGACTAAAACCCTGTGGCAGTGGGGCAGCCTGGTTAGGAGAGCCCCGTCCAGCAGTCCCCCACCTTCTCCTGGAGGATAACTGACTCTTAACTTGCCAACAAACACTCCCAGTGCGACTCTCAGCTGCTCTCTCTCCCTCTGCCCAGCAACAAAGCTCCAGACACATCCATCTATTCTGCTGCCATTTTTCACAATTCCTATACAGTCAAATCTTGTAGTTGGAATTAGTATTCAAATAATGTGAAAATCAGATTGTCAAATTTTGTTAAATGAATAAACATTAAAAATATAACTGAATCATTTTGATTCAAATAAGGAAGAAAGTTCTACTGCTTTATTTTATTTATAAAATATATCATACATTAAACCTTATTTGGGAATTTCAAGTTAAACAGAAACAAAACTTCTAACACAAACACCCAAGAACTTTCATGAAGAGATTCCAGCAGAAGCAGGCGGGCATTGGCACTACCATTTAACTAAAACGAACAGGAAGTTGCAAAGGTTAGAGCCGCATAATGTTTATGGCACTCAAAGTCTGAAACTAATATAAACTATTTCTTCTTTGTCCACCAAAGTTAGCCATTTACCTCACTCCCAAACTCAGGTGAGTTAGGCAACACAGATCTCTCAGCAACATTCAGCAAGGAAGTAAAGGAATAAAAGGAAGCAAATACTAAACTTATATCATCATTTTTTAGAAAAATGTTTAAAGAAGAGCCTTCACTTGGTTTCCTGTTTTGTTGTTTGGTTTGGTTTTAGGGAGTGGAAGATGCAATCTCACCTCTGGGATCTAGGTTTCTGTAAGTGCGGAGTAACGTATCTTGTGTTCTGAATTTGCCAAGTTCTGGTGGAAACATTAAGAATCTTAGAAATAGGAATTCATGTGGAATATCCACTGCTTTGTATTGTCTTAGAGTTTTGTTATTTTCATTTTGTATAATCATTAAAAAATGAAGTTTATGATTCCATAAAACTTACTTACTAAATTAGAGATAATATGCCCCAGAAGGTGATAAAGTTGACTTTCTCTCAAGTGGATCATTAATTTTTATATCAAATAGTTAAATAGTAGTGCTGAACTATATATGACATTTGGGAGGACTCACGAGCTTGAAACAATTCAGGACCCAAAATGCAGAAGATCGCAAACTGGAAATGAATGAGAGTGAGCAACAAATTTCACAATTATTCTGCTTATAAATCTCTGGGTTATTCTGGCTATCTATATTCCCCACACTTGACATTTAACTCATTAAAGTTCATGAGCATAAGAAACTGAAAAATATAATTGTGTGCTTTTATAAATAGTCAATAAATATGTATTTCACCATTTTGAGATCTTTGTGACCAAATATAGATATTTAATTTGCAACAGTTCTGTTTAGTCTAGCTCTTTCTTTTTTCAAGAGCATAATAGCATAGTTTGCTCTTTTTTTATTAAAAAATGGGAACATAACAGAATAAAACCACAAAAAAGAAATAGTTTCAGAGGATGGTATAACAGAAGAGAAATTTTCTAAATAGATAGTTTCTATTTACCATTTTTCTCCTCTTATTCACTGGAAAAGATCCGCAATTTCCCAAAAATCAGTTTTTGTTTATCAAGCAGATATGCAAAAGAATCCACAATTTATAACATAAGAATGATAATAAATTGAAATGCCATCATAAATATTCCCTGTGGCATTTTTTTCTTTTTTAATCTAGCAGTTCGCTCCTCTGTCTTTGCTAATTCTCAAAAACAAAACTAAATCTAGATAGTCCTCTTGTAAATGATGATATTCTTCTGGGAACATGGGAAAATCTTCAACTATACTACTAATGGTGTCACATTAGATCTGTGAAGATATTATTATAGTTTTGTTAACTTCCTGGTAACTCTTGAAATTAACTCATGCTTTTCATTTTCATGACTTGAAATTGTCATTAAAATAATCTAAAAATCTAATTATAGAACTACTAATTGAGTAATATCATATATTCTAAATTTTTTCTAGTTTTCTAATTTTAAAAAAATTATTAATGCCATGTTGTTGGGCATGAATAAGGCTTTTTTTAGTGCTTAGGAAAGTACCTGATACACAGTAGAAATTTTGTTTAAATATTTTTAAAGGAGGGTAGGGGGGGGTGTAAACTATCTGTAATACTATCAGTAATAAAAAATATATGTAAGAATATATTTTTAAGAAAATTATGAAAAGGATATTCCTGACTTTTCTTTATTATCTACCTCCATGTCTACCAAAGTTGTGTTTTCTTCAGTTACCATAATAGAATACCTGAACTAAAATATTCTATCTGATTTGAACCATTGGCCCTACCTTAAAATAATCTGAATAATTATATTTAACATGTGCAATTTACAGAGATCCACAACATATTTATTTTTACACACTGACTATGCAAAAGACACCACAGGGACATAATAATCAGCTCTTCTCCCAAAGAGTTTACAGAGTAGTAGAGACAACAAATACATTAATAGTAAGTAATAAGACAAGGGGAAATAAAAGCAGCAGAAGACAAGGGAATATACAAGTGCTAACCAGGGAGCTCAAGGAAGGGGGCATGGAAGAGGTGACATTTGAATTAAACTATGAAAATAAGATAAGAAGTCTTTGAAAGATGACTTCAGAGAAATAGGGTGTCCCAAGCAAGAAAACACCAGGTATTTTTTTAGGTCTATCCAGTAATCTATGCCTAAACCAGTTTTACTGGAGCAAAGAATCAATGTAGGGATAACTTAAAAGAGTAGCCTGAAAGTTGATGCTCTGCTTGGAGCTGAGGAGACTGTTCTTATTTTAGTGGGTAATGGAAAGGCATGTTAAGGTTTGTACCAATCAGGGTCTGAAACAAATAACATGGGCAAATGGAATGACTGGGTGGAGTTGATGAAGAGACTATTCCAAAGGATATGCCCTGAGCAAGGGACACCAGCAAGGGATGGTGAACAACATCCTTCCCAGCAGCAGTGGGAAAGGTCACCACGACTAGTGCTGAAAAGGAAGTAGAAGAAGACATTGCTGGAACCTGCAGAGAGAAGCTATAATTGTAAGTGTTCCTGGACATGAGGCAAGGCCTTCTGTAGAGGAAGACAGACAACCTGTGGTGGAGCAAGAAGAGAGCCAGGGGAATACATACTCAACCAAACTCCCGGCTTGCATCCTCCAGTCTCTTGCTAGTGCCCCTATGGTTAAACCCATATGGAAGCCAGAGGCAGGAACTTCATTGATGCAGTTCATACTGGTCTGCCTCCCAGGACACAGAGCTGAGCAGAGAAAGGAAGGGGGTGATCTGGAGGGGCAAAGGGGAAATATTCAGCAAAAGCCTTTTAAGCAAAAGAGAAACATACATCTTCTCAGGAAAATAATCAAACAGGTGTAGATAAAATCAAGAGATGTGTTGATGAGGAAACTAAGAATACAATAGAGAAGACTAGTAAAGAATGTCAGAAATAGGACCATGGTAGAGTGAAAATTTGTGAGAACATTACAGTGATAAATTTGGGGCCTTCTAAAGTATTAGATTTAGGGAAAAGGAAAGTTAGGAGTTAAAATTTTGAACCTTGATAACTGAAAGAACAAGGCCATTATTAAAAACATAAAAATTAAGTGCTATATTTTAGGGTAAAATGTATAGAGTTCCAAGGCCCTGCTCACAAATATAGGGTGACCCTGGGGAAGGTGTGCTAAGAGTAGTGCCCTAAAAGTCAGGCAAACAGCCCAGCTGATATGGCTCAGTGGCTGAGCATTGACCTATGAACCCAGAGGTCACGGTTTTATTCCTGGTCAGGGTACATACCCAGGTTGTGGGCTCAATCCCCAGTAAGGGGTGTGCTGCAGCCTGTCAATCAATGATTCTCTCTTATCATTGGTGTTTCTATTTCTCTCTCCCTCTCCCTTCCTCTCTAAAATCAATTTTAAAAAAAATTTTTTAAGTCAAACACAATGTAGAAGAAGTTTATACCTAAGGTCACAGCAAAAAGCAGAGCAAGAGAAAGAGCACAGATCAATTCCAGACCTCATATCTCCATACTCTTCCTGAAATTTTTACTTTAAAAAATAATACTGTTGAATTATCCTCCCCCCTCGAAAAAAATCATCCAAAATAATATGCCAATGGGTAAGTCATATGGAAGGACAAATGGGAAGTGTCTAACATAGAATGCAAAATGAGCAACTGTAGTGATCATGGTTACACAAAACAAACTGCATACCTGTAATTTTTTAAAGAAAGGCTGCATAAACTAAGAGGAGTGATTTGGCGATACAAATCCAAGAACATCAAAGTGAGGGATAAAAGACAGAGAAGAGAAAGAAGTGTCGTGTCAACAATTAAGACAGTATAGTGGGGTCATAGGACTAAACAGACAGCCGAAGAGAAAGGAATGCAGCTATGCCTGCATACAGGAAATGGTACATAATTTTTTAAAAATATAGTTAAAACTAGGGAAGGGGAGCCTAAATCATTCAATAACTTCTTTGGAAACAACTAATATTTTGGAAGATAATAACATGAGATTTGGTATCACTTAGGAATGATTTCATCAGCAGAAACCCCAACTAGCAGTTGTTTCAATAAATTGGGAGGTTACATGGCTGGCCAACAAGAACTCTGGAGATAGACAGTTCAGGACGGGCAATGGCTCAACAACATCATCCAAGCCCCAAGCTATTTCTCCTTCCACTGCATCATCCCCTGAAGGAGAGAGATGCCTGCTATACCTCATGACGTCAGGCCAGTGTTCCAGGCAAGAAAAAAAGGGGGGAAAGCAAAGGGTAGATTGGTATATCAGACACATCTTCACCCAAATCTTAACAATGGTGGCATCTGTTACTGGATTATTTTTATCTTCAATTTTTCATACAATCTAAATTTTTTCAATAGTTGTGCATTGAATTTTGTCAAAAATAAATTATGAACCTATTTTCATTTTTCAAAATGATTAATCAAGGACATAATAAATCTCTTCCTAAATCATTGCTCTGTGAGTCTCAGTATTTTGAATCATCTTAAGTTCTATTTTTTAACACAGACCACTTAAAGGTTTCTTCTGGCAGAAAAGGAGCTATACAGAAAATTTATTTTATGTTCTGATTCACTGGGAGCATTAAGGAAAAACATTATGGATTGGCTTAGCAATAATGCTGAATCTCTAAAAACTTTATTTAATGCATGTAAGTGAGGTGTGTATTTCCAAGCATCCAATTGCAAATGTCCAGAATCATTCCTACCATAATCATTCCGGAAGGAGAAGATATGGGTGTCAGAAGAGAAAAATCAATCTACACTAAATTTTTCAATACTTATCCCTATTTTCAGATTTTGCTTAAGTATTCTGTTCTACCTTAGAATATTTCCATTTTTAGTATACAGATAAGTGTGATTTAAGAATTCAGTACAGTATAGGGTAGCAAAAATGTTGCTGGTTTTGAAAAAACAGAAATGTCTATGCTTGAGTTAGAAATAAAATTTTCACTGTTCCCTAAACTGAATTGGCACTTAAGATTAACTTATATGACATGCTGAGGATTTTAATCATTGCATAATTTCTAGGCTACTTATATTAATATTGGAAGTAGAAATGCACTTAAAAGTGCAAACTAAGAAATTTGTATTTAATTTTGGGTGATGGATATTTCCTCATTCCAGTTCTGCAAAAAGCTCAGGAAAGCCATTTTGCACAGGCTGTTTCCTAATGAGTTAATGAACAGCCCTCTACCAATCACTCTGGACAACTTCACAAGGGATGATGAAGGGAATGGGCATCCAACCTGGTCCCTCTCTAGTCCCTAACAGGCCAGGGGAGTGGTTAGGGGGTGATCGGGCTGGCAGGCAGGTGAGCGGTTGGGAGGTAGCAGTCCCAGATTGTGAGAAGGATGTTCAACTGCCTAAACCTAAGGGGTCCCAGATTGGAGAGGTGCAGGCTGGGCTGAGGGACAACCTCCCCACACTCCCAGTGCATGAATTTCATGCACAGGGCCTCTAGTATATGTTATATATTTCATCCATTATTAAAAATCTAATCCATTTTCTAAGACCCCTATGTTCTTGTCCAGATTTCTCAATTAAACCATCATCTCTATAAGGTGGTCTGAGCAATCTACCCTTGCTGATTCCCTTAATACATGTTATCTGTATTCATTATTTGAGAATTTAATTATACACTATTTCCCATGTTCTCCCAGAAGGAGACCTCAGTCCTACAGGGTCTGATGACTTGCCCTAATTCTGATCAAAGAAGAAAAAATATATGCTGCAATCCATGTGATTGAGAACAATTCTGCACTCTGTTCTTTGTATAAATGGGTGAGTTCCATCCAAATTGCTTATCCACTAAGCAGATTGTCCTTATGGTTCTGACTTTGGTTTCCTTGCTTTGGAGAGCACTACAGTGTTTGGACAGGTCCAAGCCTTGGACTAATGAGAGGGTACAGTCCTCTCATAGCCACATGCAAGTCCCAGCTTGAAGAGTAGAGCCCTCCCAGCACAGTTATAACCAATAGCTATAGTTGTAAGCTTGAACCTATGGTCCAAACTTGTGGTTCCACATATCTGAGTAATGTGGGCTTGGTAGAGTTCAGGTGCATGTAATTGAGTAGATTCAAAACTCACGAGAACTTTGTAACCATGCCCTTACTTTGACTCTTGGAACCTGGCTGTAAAATAAAGAAACAACTTACAGACTGTGGCACTATCTGTCTCCATCAGAGAGGGCAGTATCCCACTCAGCCTCAGCTTTCTTCTCTTCTCTGTCTTTTCTAAATCCTTCACCACCCCCACTCTGGTTCACCCTTGGCCGTATTAGCACAGCACACCTTGCATATAAATGCAGGTGTCCGGTGCCTAGCTAGCATCTTTCCCTGATCCCAGCCTCCTTGGTTTGCATCTATCACCATCTTCTGCCACTCTTCTCCCCTGAAAGGGATGAAGTTACCTCTGATTCCTGCCTCCAAACCCCACTCATAGGTGAGGATAATGTTAAAAACGTATTTATCACCTAAGATCAGAATATGTATACTAGCTATGTCTAGAAAGCTTTCTTCTATATCTAAATTTTTTGTCATATCCCATCCTCCAGATTATATCTCCCTTGATATGGATGCCTTGCAATATTTTTTAAGTTTGTACTTTTAAAGAAATAATTTTATTAATTCCAGAGAGTGGGATAGAGAGATAGAAACATCAATGAAGAGAGAATTATTGATCGACTGCCTCCTGCACACCCCAAACTGAGGATAGAGCCCCAAATTGGGACATATGTCCTGACTGAGAATTAAACCATGACCTCCTGGTTCATAGGTTAACCCTCAAGGGCTGGGTGCAATTTCATTGTCATGACCTTTGGGTACTACATATTGAACTTGCCCACAGGCCTAAAGCCAGCCCTTTAGCCTGACAAGAGGCTGTGACAAAAGGATTGAGATTCTATAGACCTTTAAAAAGAAGTAACACAGTTTCTATTTTCTCATAATGAGAAGCCATTGAGGTTTTCAAACTAGGAAGTGACATGATAAGATTTGCCTTTTTGGAAGGTCCCTCTGAGTACAGTGTGAAGACATCTGGATCATATCTTTTTATTATAAACATCAAGTCAGTTATAAAAGGAAGAAAAATACTTAGGACAGGAAGTTCCAAAGAGGCTCTGGGAGAAAAAGGTTGGCTGCAAGAAATTGATGTGCAAGTGGAGAGAAATTGGAGAAAAATATTACAGTTAGAATCAATAGAATTTAAAGATTGTTTGAATAGCAGAGGCCTGGTGCATGAAATTCGTGCATTCCTGGGGAGTCCCTCGGCCTGGCCTATGCCCTCTCACAGACCTGGAGCCTTCAAAGAATGTCCAACTGACAGGGAGCAGGCCTAACCTGGCAGTCAGACATCCTTAGCATTGCTGCAGAAGTGGGAGAGGCTCCCATCACTGCTGCTGCACTAGCCAGCAGTGAGCCAGTTTCTGACTGAGCAGTGCTCGTATGGGAGCACACTGACCACCAGGGGGGAAGCTCCTGCATTGAGCGTCTGCCCCCTGGTGGTCAGTGCACATCATAGTAACTGGTTATTCTGCCATTTGGTCAATTTGCATATTAGCCTTTTATTATATAGGATGTTGGTGGTGATGGAAATGAGAAAGGCTAAATAAGTTGTTTCAGTTCAAGCATCACATGCATGTTTCTTGCCCAATCAACTTGGTTTGTATATTTTTTAATGGCAGGAACTATTTCAAATGTTTTCATGCACATTTTGATGCCCAATAAATATGAGTTCAATTTAAACAAAAATCAGTGTTTCCCATGTTTTCTAAATCTAGAACTGAATCATGAAGCAATTTCATCATTTTCCAGTTTTGCATATAAAGCAACATTGACAAAAAGTGCACATATGCCTGGGACCTGGGATATCAATTCACTTACAGTTTTAGGAGGTAATAAACTGATCCTCCTCTAGGTTATAATTAATCATTAGAGTTCATTTGGGTGGTTCTCAAACTTTAGTGGACATCAAAATGACTGGGAGGATTTTTTTTTTAATACAGATTGAGCCCTGGCTGGTGTGGCTTGCTTGGTTGGAGCATCATCCAATACAGCAAAGGATGTACTAGTATGCCATTTACCCAGATTGTGAGTTTGATCCCAGTCAGGGCTTGTATGGAAGGCAGCTGATCTCTCTCTCTCTCTCTCTCTCTCTCTCTCTCTCTCTCTCTTCCTCTCTCTCTCTCCCCCTCCCTCCCTTCCAATCTCTAAAATTTTTTTTTAATTTAATGGAAAAATCTATAATAAAAGAATATATTCTAATTAGACCAGACATCCTTCTGGACAACCTTCCAAATGAAGCCAGGACTGCAAGGGAAGCCCAGGTCCTGGGTGCCAGCAGCTGGGGGAAGGAAGACCTACTCTTGCATGAATTTCATGCATTGGGCCTCTAGTATTAAATAAAATACAGTTAGATCCAGAGTTTCTGATTCAACTGGTTTAGATTCAGTCCAGAAATTACTTTGAGAACCACTGCCTTAGAACAGTGTTTCCAAAACATCCATAAGTGTACAATTTTTATCCAGTGTCTTCCCACACCCTCCACATCCTTTCCCCCTGAAAATTGTCAGTCTACTCCCTTTCTATGCCCCTGATGCTATTATATTCACCAGTTTATTCTGTTGATCAAATTTTTAATTCACTTGATTTTTAGGTTCACTTGTTGATAGACATGTATTTGTTGTTCATAATTTTTATATTTACCTTTTTCTTCTTCTTCTCTTCTTAAAGAATACCTTTCAGCATTTCATATAATACTGGCTTGGTGGTGATGAACTCCTTTAGCTTTTTCTTATCTGTGAAGATCTTTATCTGCCCTTCCATTCTGAGTGATAGCTTTGCTGGGTAGAGTAATCTTGGTTATAGGTTCTTGCTATTCATCACTTTGAATATTTCTTGCCACTCCCATCCAGCCTGCATAGTTTCTGTTAAGAAATTCGCTGACAGTCATATGGGTGCTCCCTTGTAGGTAACTAACTGTTTTTCTCTTGCTGCTTTTAATATTCTCTCTGTCTTTTGCTCTTGGTATTTTAATTATGATGTGTCTTGGTGTGGTCCTCTTTGGATTCTTTTTGTTTAGAGTTCTGGACTTGTAAGCTTATTTCTTTCACCAGGTGGGGGAAGTTTTCAGTCATTATTTCTTTAAATAGGTTTTCAGTATCCTGCTCTCTCTGTTCTTCTGGCACCCCCATAATTCTGATGTTGGTACGCTGGAAGTTGTCCCAGAGGCTCCTTAAACTATCTTCAAATTTTGGGATTCTTTTTTCTTTTTGCTTTTCCAGTTGGGTGTTTTTTGCTTCTTTGTATTTCAAATCTTTGACTTGGTTCTTGGGATCTTTTAGTCTGCTGTTAGGTCTCTGTATAATATTTTTTTATTTCAGTCAGTGTATATTTAATTTCTAGTTAGTCCTTTTTCATATCCTTGAGGGTCTCACTAAATTTATCAGCCTTTTTAGAAAAATCTTGAAAAACCTTATAACCGTGGTTTTGAACTCTATATTCAGTCATTTGCTTTCCTCCATTTATTTCATTTGTGACCAGTTTCTTTGTCTCCACATTTTGGCTGCTTCCCAGAGTTGATAGAGTAGCTCTGTGTGCTAGGTGTTCTATAGGAGCCAGTGGCTCAGCCTCTCCAGTTTCCTGAGGTGGACACTCTTGGTATGCCCCTTGTGGGCTATGTGCACAGTCTTGTTGTAGTTAATCCTTGATCGCTGTTGGTATCACTGGGAGGAATTGACCTCAAGGCCAATTGGCTATGAGGATCAGCTGTGTCTACTCTGGGAGAACTTCTGTGCTGGAGACACCCTTATGAGACAAGACTTGCAAAAGCTTCTGTGCTCAGCTTGGATGGAACGGAGTCCAGGACAAAGCAAACAGCAATGGCTTCATGGGGCAGGACCTCAGGGCAAAGCAAACAGCAATGGCTTCCCATCAGCCTTGCCCTAAGAGTTCCATGGGTCTCAATGTCCCTTGGTAATTGCTACAAGCATCTCTGAGAGAAAACAGCCCTCAAGTTTCACCTGCTGCCAGACAACCCAGTTTCTCCTCTAATGAGTCTGAGTCCCCAGAATCTTGCCCAGAACTGGAGTTCAGAGCAGTTGGAAGCTTTTGTCTCCCTCCTGATTGAGAAAGCCAACCCTATACTCAGTTGCCAGCCCTCTCCACATATGTGCCTCTGTCTCTCTGCCTTCACTGCTCCTGTGAGTCTCATTGTGCTTTTCTCTTTCCTTCTAGTTGTAGAATTTCCACTCAGCCAGCCTTCCTATGGTTCTGGATGATGTCTGTTTTGTCTTTTAGATGTAGTTTTGAAATTGTTGTGTGAGGCAGCAGGTTAGGTGTTTACCTATGCCACCATCTTGGTTTCTCCCACCATAACTGCTTTTAGTTAAAGTTTAATTTCAGACCATCCTTTGTGGTTACTTTAGGTCTCTGAGTTTGCAAGTATGGCATGTAGGCTTTCCCTGAGCTTGTCAGGTTAACATGTGGTCCCTTTTGTCTACTGTGTTAAAATCCCTAAAAGTACCTTACAAATTATTACTAGATATTCCAATTTTTTTCAAAAAATAAAAGATCATAGTTTGTTGTAGGGGTATTATATACACAACTATCCTTAAAATGTTCCTAAAATTGTTTCACAATTAGATTTAATGACCTTTTAAAATATGCAATATTTTAAGTTATTGGATTATAAACTAATGTAAATAATAATAGCCAACATTAAGCATTCTATAGGCAATAAAACCTGGCCATATTGGTCTACAATTCACATGCTCAACCACAATGTTATGCTGTCTCCTGTATTCTAAATAAAATACTGATGTCCTCATTTTACTTATCTGTGATTGCCATCTCCAATTGTTATCATTTGCAATAATAGAGGCAGATTCTAGATGGAAAGGGGACAGTAGGAAGAAAAATAAATTAAAGGTTGATTTCTCAGAGGAAGAAGTTCTTAATTTGGGTCATGCCTTAGCAAACAAAGAAGGACCAGGTGGCCATCACAGAGGCAGAGGACAGATAACTGGCCAACAATTATTTTCCAAAGAGCAATTCTACAGGGACAAGCAATTCTACCAAACCATTTTGAAATGTTTCCTAATATAAGGCTTGCTATGATGTTTTCCCTAAGGATCTAGTCAAAAGATCATGTTCCAGGCAGTCTGATGGACACTGATTTTGAGTGTTCACTTCCACATTCACCCGTGGGTTACAGAGCTGCAATGTAAGTTTAAATCATTGCCTCTCGGAACTGGAATGAAAAATCTGAATGAACTCAGATGAACCTGAGAACATTAAATCCCCAAACCCACTGTGCTTCTCTTACCAAACTTTCTCTTTTCCTGCCTAATTGTCCTGAAATGACCTGACCCAGAAGATGCCAGTTCCCCTCATTTTTTATTTCATGACTGAAAATACACTGACATAGGTAGAATAATGTGGTTGTTGTTGTTGTTGTTGTTGTTGTTGTTGTTAATCTTCACCTGAGGCTATTTTTCCCATTGATTTTTTTTTTAGAGGGAGTGGAAGGAGAAAGGGAAGAGAGAAAGAGAAAGAGAGAGAGAGAGAGAAACATTGATGTGGGAGAGATACATTGATTGGTTGCCTCCTGCATGTGCTCCGACAAAGGCTGGGATGGCACCTGCAACCCAAGTTACATGCTCTTGACCAGGAATCAAACCCAAGACCCTGCAGTCTGCAGGCAAATGCTCTACCCATTGAGAAACACTGGTCAGGGCAGTAGAATAACATTTTAATAATTATAATAATGAAGTGTTAGTTTTACAATGCTAGGTGCACAACACATTCATAACTATTTGTTGAATAAACAAACATAGGCTTAGATACTCTGGTATAGCAGGAATCTAATAGGCTCCAATATTTTCTTCCTACGCTTATTTTTCAATGTCCAATCTGATTGAAGACAAGATATTACACTACATTTATAAACGTTGAATCTCCCCATTTCTGAAAAACAAAAAAAAAACCTTCATTTCCAATTAATTAAAATAGGAATGAAGCCCTAGCTGGTTTGCTCAGTGGATAAAGTGTCGGCCTCTGAACTGAGGGGTCTCGAGTTCAATTCCAATCAAGGACACATGTCCAGGTTTAGGGCTCAATCCCCAGTGGAGATAAGGGGGTATAGGAAGCAGCCAATCAATGCTTCTCCCTCATCATTGATGTTTCTATCTCTCTCCCTTCCTCTCTGAAATCAATAAAAATATATTAAAATAAAGTATGTGAATATAGTTTTTTAAAATGGCATCAAATGTCTCATAAAGAAAAGCAGTTATATCTATCTCTCCCACCTATCTCTAGGGGGAAACACTGAAATCCTTTCACTATTTGTTTTTATTTATTTTATTTATTTATTTTGTTAATCCTCACCCGAGAATATTTCTCCATTGATTTTTACAGCTAGTGGAAGAAAAGGGAGAGACAAAGAAACATGGAAGTGAGAGAGACTAGCTGCCTCTCTCATGTATGCCAACAGGGACCTGGAATCAAGCCTGTAACTGAGACAGGAGCCTTTGACCGGAACCACACTCAGGAACCTGCAGTCCAAGGACAACACTCTATCTCCTGAGCCAAACTGGCCAAGGCCTTTCACTATTTATTTTGATAGTTCACATAAATTTTCAAAATACTTTAGGCTGCTATTTTTTTATTTAGCTATTTTACATTTCATTTATTCACTACTGTAATGTACGGATATTTAGATCACTTCTCTCATTCTTCAGCTAGTCTCCACTTTTCTCTCAGCAGGTTCCTGCAGTTTCCTGTAGTTTCTTGTTGTTTTTTCTTCTTCATTAAATTTACTTTATAGTAATCTCCTTTTTTTAAGGTTTAGTAGAACAGATTCTATATGAAATCTCTATTTGTTACCAGAGACCTTTCTTTCGGAGTCCTCTATCTTCCTGCTGCAAACCAGGCTGTCTCTCAGATTTATTTCATGAGTATCATCTTAAGGATCTTCTCAGACGGTGCTTCTTGGTTCCATTCTTCCTCCTGTTAGTTTACATCTTCATTTTTCTAGAATATGTTTTCATCAGACTTCATCAAGAAATAAAAGTCATGCAGAGGCTGAAACTGGTTTGGCTCCATGGATAGAGCATCAGGCTGCGGACTGAAGAGTCCCAGGTTCGATTCCTGTCAAGGGCATGTATCTTGGTTGTGAGCACATCCCCAGTGGGAGGGGTGCAAGAGGCAGCTGATCGATGTCTCTCTCTCATCGATGTTTCTGACTCTCTCTCCCTCTCCCTTCCTCTGTGTAAAAAATCAATAAAATATATTTTTTTAAAAAAAGAAAGAAAAAGTCATGCAGAGAAGATAAACTTTTGTATACCTAAAGATGATCTGCTCCTCCACTTGAATTACAACTTGACTGAGTATAGAACACTTAATTGAAAGTCATTTTTCCTTAAACCTCTGAAAACTGTATCTGCTATATTCCTAGCACATCCTAATACAATTCCTGGTATATATTTGCACTCAGCAAATACTTGTTGAATGTACTAATGAACAAATGTGATAGTTTTTCAAAAAAATTAAAATTTTCTTCTGTTTCCATCTATATGTCTATCTTTTTCTCTCTTTCATTGTTGAAATCCCACCAATCACCACAAAATACATAGTATTCTTTTTTTTTGCCTATTCATATTTAATAAAGAGGCTCTGGAAAGCTGACTTGAGGATACAATACACATGAATGCTTCTCAAAATATGTTCCATGGCATCATCTGGGAACTTGCTGAAAAGGCATATTCTCTGGCTTTATCCCATTTTAGTGAGTCAGAAACTCTGAAGATGGGATGGGATCAAGTAATCTGTTAGGGGTTTTTGCCATTAAAAAATTTTTTTTAAATATATTTTATTGATTTTTTACAGAGAGGAAGGGAGAGGAATAGAGAGTTAGAAAAATCGGTCAGCTGCCTCCTGCATGCCACCACTGGGGATGTGTCTGAAACCAAGGTGCATGCCCTTGCCGGAATCGAACCTGGGACCTTTCAGTCCAAAGGCCAACGCTCTATCCACTGAGCCAAACCAGTTTCAGTGCTACTAAAAAAAATTTATTCACTCATTGATTTTATAGAAAGAGGAAGGGAGAGAGAGAGAAACATCAAGTTATTGTTCCACTCATTAAAGCATTAATTGCTTGATTCCTGTATATGCTCTTACCTGAGATAAACAAACATTGGTGTATCAGGACAACACTCTAACCAACTGACTACCAACCAGGGGCCATTTTATTTTTACAGGCAAGGATTTTTTTTTAAACTTGCACAAAAGATAAAAAACAAACTACCATCTAAAATACTATTATTACTATTATTATCCTATAAAATAAATAATAGTTCAACCAAAAACTAGGAAGACCATCTTAGAATGCAGAGTCATTTAAAATGCATAACTCATTGAATGGAAGGACTCCATACAACTGACCTAAGTGTTTTCTTTTTATCACAGACCCATGACAATTTAATCATAGATTAGCATTTGAGAATTTGAGTTAGATAACCTTTGAAGTTCTCTCTAGCTTTTAAACTCTGTGATTTGAAGTATCATTTCTCTCTTTACTATTTTTTAAAGGTTTCTATCACTTAGGTCTTTATATATTAACTAATGGCCCAGTGCACGAAATTCATGCACGGCAGGGAAAGGGGTGTCTCTCAGCCCGGTCTGCATCCTCTCCAATCTGAGACCACTGTGGGATTGGGCCTAAACTAGCAGTTGGACAACCCCTTTGCAATCTGGGACTGCTGGCTCCTAACCACTCACCTGCCTGCCTACTTGATCACCTCTAACCACTCTGCCTACTGGCCTGATTGCCCCCAACTGCACCCCCCTGCCAGCCTGTTCATCCCCAACTGGTATCCTCTGCCAGCCTGCTTGCCCCCAACTGCCCTCCCTCTCAAGCCTGATTACTCCCAATTGCCCTCCCTCCTGGCCTGATCATCCCCAATTGCTTTCCCCTCTTGGCCTGATCACCCCTAACAGCCTCTGGCTCGGCCCTGCCACCATGGCTTTGTCTGGAAATACTTCTGGAAGGTTTCATGGTCTAATTAGCATATTACCCTTTTATTAATATAGATAGGATATGACATACTGCCATAACTATAACATATGTACCAGTAATACTCTATGAGAGTACATACTTCATGCAATAGGAAAGCATCTAATACATGACATTGTATATGTTGTAAGTAGTAGAAAATACTGTATTCGTAGCAATCATATACACCCTGTGACTTCCCTTCCTGATTTGGGAATGGTTCCCCAGTTCTTTGAACGTTCCCTAATGTATCTTTTTTGACATTTAGTGTAATTTTATTTACTCTTGATTGCACATGATTTGAGGTCTTTAATTTCTAACCACCAAAGATTCAAAGGACTATTTTTTTCCATGAAGTTTAACATTAACATCAGTGAATTCATGTATTCATGTGTTTTTATTGTAAACATATGAATTATTCACATTGTCATAGATCCTGAACTCATAAGCATGTATCATGCACAGGCTGGCAGCAAGCCAGGAAGACACTCTGCAAGCAAACAGATACTCTGCATAAGGAGCAAAGTCATAGCACAACATTTAATGTCCAACCTGAGTCACCTCAGAATGTTACATATATTGACTTCTTAATTCATATAGTATTGGGAACTCAACTGCTTGGTTGGTGTCGGAGTTGACCTGGTTTCAGGAGGATTATTCCTGAAATAATTAAGGAAAGGGGGGCTCAATCTTTTCTTGGTTGCTTGCTCCTCCCCAACACCATCTCTCTTTTAATCCTCAGCTTCTTGGGTATCTTCTCCACCTTCATCTCCTTCATCTTCCTCCTTTGCATCCTCAAATTCTTCCTTGGCACCTTCTTCCTATTCCTCTCCTTCCTCTTCATCAGCTACTTCCTTCTCCTTCTCCTTCTCCTCCCTTTCAGCTTTTCCTTCAGAGGGGAATTCATCCTTAGCTTTTTCGGCTTTTACAGTCTCAATGATCTCCTCTACCAAGCAGCGAGTGGACATCAAGTAGGAGCCAGTCTGTAAACCACCTTAAGCATATTGACCAAAAATCTGGGAACTCTGGGAGTAGCCACTGGCTATGCTTCCCACGCTGGTGAAACTGAGTTGGGTCTCTTCAGCTTCCAAGAGTTTCCTGAAGCTGCAATATCAATGTCCAAAGCCACATTAAGGAGGTCCTAGTATTCTTTTAAATATTGTGCCATTTCACTCTTTGTAGTTCTCAACTCACTTTCTAATTTGTTGATTGTGTCCTGCATAGCACTAACATCGGAGTTCTGCTTATCCTCCAGCTCTGGCAGCTGCTTTCCCAGAGCCTCCTTCATGCTCCTGCATGCTTTGATCTCGAGGGTCTTGGCCTTAAGCAGGCACTGGCTTTCAGACACCTAGTCCTTGGCGGCTTGCACCCCATAGGTGTTCTGGGCAGTGCTCTCGGTCAGCATGGTGAAGCAGCTCTTGTACCATTGTTCTGCATTCTGCATGTTCTTGGCAGCCAGCTTCTCGTACTGGGCCCGGATGTCCTTGGGCGTGGCAGAGAGGTCAGACTTGGAGAACATGTCCATCTCCATGCAGATCTGAGCCTGCAGCTCTGCGATCTCCTCTTCATGCACCTTCTTCAGAAAGGCGATTTAGTCCATTGGGCTGTGGATGTGCTTTTCAAGCTCAGCGCCAGCGAGAGCTACCCCATCTGCACCTTAGCGCGCCTCCATCAGCCAGCCCTCTGCCTCATCATGGCTCAGCACCTCTTCCTGGTAACATGCCTACAGGTTGCTCCCACTCCCTTCCAAGCCCTGGTGCCTGCAAACTGCCCCCTGCTCTCTCCTCGCCAGGGAAGGGACTCAATGGGCCGGGGCACAGGCATCCCATTTTCATTAAAATGTTCAACTCCAGCCGAGACCGGTTTGGCTCAGTTGATAGAGCATCAGCCTGCGGACTGAAGGGTCCCAGGTTCAATTCCGGTCAAGAGCATGTATGTTGGTTGCGAGCTGGAGGTGGCTGATCGATGTCTCTCTCTCATCGATGTTTCTAACTCTCTATCCCTCTCCTTTCCTCTCTGTAAAAAATCAATAAAATGTATTTTTTAAAAATAAAATGTTCAACTCCGGCCTGCTCCACCAGTGTCCACAGGTGGCCTAGTGATCCCAGAGACCCTGGCCACCCCTTCCTACTTAGGTCCCTGATGGCTGCCTGGACCCCGCGGGGCCAAGTAATCTGTTTTTATAAAGCCTGCAGGTGACCCTAATGCACACAAAAGTTTGAGAACCACATATGTAGGGCCAAGACTGGCATTCGTGGCTTTGAGGTGACCTGGAGAAGACTGGGTGTTTACACAGGGAGATCTTTTCTTCAATGAGGAAATTTTGGGTCTCTTGCTCAGAAAGTAGATATCTAACTGCTACTGTTCTACTGGATGGCTGAGATTGGAACACCGCGCCCATGCCTCTGATTTGATAACTAGATGAACAAAGTGTCTCTTAGATCTCTAGAACTGCTGAAAGTTTTGAACAAGGAGCCATTGTTTCAATTCCCTAAGGGATCTAGCTGTGGTGGCAGTCATTTGTTTCCTGTATCTCCTTTCTTAGACATATATCCTTTCCACAAACTCTCATCATTTGAGGTCACCTGACAGTTTTCTGTTCTTGCTGCATTCAAGTTTAAAATTATTAAATGTACTATTTGGATTACTTATAACTCAAACAACCAAGCAGGAATGTTATAAACTCTGAAAACAGAATTCCAGCTTTTCATTTTAGAAAGTACTTGTGCGTTTCCCTCAAAGACCACCAGGTGGCACTTTCTGCTCCACTTATAATCACTGTTCATTACTTTGGGACAAATCTTTAATGGAGTTTCCTTAGCCTCTTGTGGCAACAAGATCTTGTGAGAAAATGGTTGCACGTTGGTGACTTAGTCAGTTTTTAGTGACTCATTTAGTTACTTTTGCTACTTGAGTAAAGAGTTGAATAATATCTTGTAATTGTTGAACACTCTCATAAGTTGTATCTATTTTTACTTTGCCCAGCAAGAAATCTGAATACAAAATTCAACAAAATACAACACAATCATCTTAACCTAGCATTTTGGTAAAATGTTACGAACCTTATCATTCTGAGGATGTTCTCCCCCTTGCAAGAGAGTCTCGTAAAATGAAGCTCAAAAGTTAAAGATAGTTCCTACTGATAAATACTGAAATTAGAGCAGTAACAATAGCCCTTTGGGTTTTATAGAAACTTTGTTCTTACAAGTTTAAATAATATGCAAATCAATATTTTGTTGATTATTAGCAGATTTCGTTTTTCTTATTTCCCCATGTGTCTAAATTTTACTCAGCCTTTAAGAATCAACTCATGCTGCATCACTTGTGACAAATCTTTCTAAAAATTCCCTCTAGCCTAAGTTGAATTAGGGGGCCCTGCCTCACTGTTCTGCATACCTCTTATGTGGCACTAACCACACAAATAAAAAGATTTATCTTTTTGTAAGTTATACCCTCCTTAAAGAACAGAACTATGCTGTAGTCATTTCTATGTCCTATTTCTATAGTACACAGGAGAGTGTATAGTTAGATTTTTATTTGTAAAGTAATACAAGTCCTTAATTATTTGATCAGAAAAACTATTTGATCCTTTAATGCTTTTTTTTAAAGAAGTAAGCAATCCAGTTAATTTATGAAGCATATTACAAAGCAATATTTGTTTAAATAAAGTTAGAAAGAAAGAAAAAAAACTGGAATAGTAGAGATGGCCAGAAACAGTTGGATCTTGAATATGTAAGTGACAGATTATTTAGTTGCTTTCTGTCTTCTACAATGTCATGGAGTCTTTTAAAATATATGAGTCTGGTCATTTTGAATTTTTCCTTAAAACCCTCACCTATGTCACTATTTTGTATCATACCTAAATGACATATTTTTTTACAACATGAAGCAGTACAAAATACTTATATGATTGCTAGTTTTCCAAAAATTCAACCGCATGACAAGGCCAGGCATAAAAATCATAGTTACTGGCATATAAACTATCACCCAATTGTAACTTCACATAGTGAAATAGAAATGTGCTTCTTTTACACAACAGCAAGTTATCTATCTATTATTGGATTTGGAGACTTGAGCTATGTTTAGAGAAATGAACAGAGACATTTTTAGCAGAAGTAAAACCTGGCCTCAATAGAAAAGAAGAATTTTACATTAAATGGTTTTTTAACATCTCAGAGGATTAACTGTGTAACAAATGACCGGATGACTAAATATAAAGAGAAAATATTATTAATGACTCCATCTCTGTCTTGTCAGTTGAAAAAAATGGGAGCTTGAAGAGATACTAAAGGAAAACAAGACATTAACCAATCTTCTTGCTCTGCCAGAAAAATCCTTGTTTCCGGTGTATAAAAATGGATGAAAGTGACCCAGAAAAGACCCTCTCGCTGGAACCCAGCCCAGCGTTCCACTCTTATGCTGGCTCCCGGCAGCCTGACAGCAAAACTAGACAAGAACCAGAACTGGATTGGAGAGAAAAGAAAATGAAGAATGTGACTGATCAGGACTTCACTTCTGTTTATATGAGACTTGCCTTCATCAAGTTCTTCTCAACAGTTTGTCTCCCATGAACCTACAAAGAATAAAACTATAAAATAAAATATAACTCCTTCTTTGGTTTCAATCATGTTTTCACTAAGAGGTTTAAATAGGCAGATGTAAATAGCATTTTGTTTCATTTCCCTTTGTTACGCAGTTGGGAGGGAAAGCAATGGACTGTTATACTCCCCATTCTGGAATGAGTCTCGGTTTTAGGAATGACAGGGAGAGCTGTGCAGGTTAGTTATAAGAATCAGAAAGCCATGGGGTTGGAGTCCTGCAGTGACATGACTTTAAGACTTGGGGAAGTCATTCTGGGAACTTCTCCATATCTCCTAAAATAGTAATGATAGTAATAACTACTTTACAGGACTGTCGAATAAGTCAGAAAAGATAATGTTAATAACAGCCAAAATTTATAACCTTGGAATAGATAGCCAGAGAGTAATTATTCATCTAGAGTTGAAATCACAATGCACACTGCCAGCTTTAGTCTAAAGGACTCTTTGACAACAATCTTTCCTTTTGAAAAATAGGGATTTGGGGGAGCTCTTAATTGGTTTCAGTCGTAAGTCTAACTAGTGTACCCCAAAAGGTAGTCAGGTTGACAACAAAAATCTCTAAGAGCCAATGTTTTTTCAGGAAAGAATAGGATAACTGGTAGATGGTGATTCCCAGAGAGAAAGGAGGGTGGGGGGCAGGTAGAAGAGGGTACAGAGGAGATAAATAGTGATGGAGGGAGATTAGATTTTGAATACAATATAATACACAGATGATGTATTATGAGATTGTACATCTTAAACCAGGGGTGGGGAACTTTATATTTTTCAATTTTACTAACACTATCAAATAGACCATCTTTTCTCCACTAATATAAAATGCTACCTTTAAAAAAAAAATCATGATATATACATAAGTTTCAATGTACAGTGGTACCTTGAGATACGAGTACCCTAACATACGAGATTTTTGAGATACAAGCCGTCAAGCGAGCGATTTTTGCTTTGAAATACGAGCAACATTTGAGATAGGAGTAATTGCGCGGATCTGCCGGCTGCATACGATCCACCAGTTTACTCGAGCGTCTCATAGTTTCCCACGCCTCAAGGTTACAGAACGAATTAAACTCGTATCTCGAGGTACCACTGTATATATGTTTCCTTTCTTAGACTTTATTTTCCTATTGTTTGTTTGTGTACATATACAATATTCTTTAATTATTATAGCTGTTAAATTACAATTCCAAGTCTCTCATCCTATTCCTCTTTTTGAGAATTTTGTTGATTCATATCTTCAAAAGCAGAAGATTTTAGTAATTAAAATCAGAAACTCTGGGTCAGATCAGTTGGGATTCTCCCCTAGGACCTTCAGAAAGGACCTCCACCCTTAATTTTAGGCCAGTGAGACTCATTTTAGACTCTGACCTCCAGACTTCTATGAGAATAAATGTGTTGTTATAGTAACTAACCTTGTGACAATTTGCTTCAATTAAACAAATTGGAAACTAATACAATCTCTTTTTTTAGGACTTTTATAATTTATTGTGTAAAATGCCAACCTCAAATCAGTTTAACATTTATGTTTATGTGTTATGTAAGATAGAAATCTGACTTAGTTTTTTCTCAACACCTCCAACACCATTTGTTGAATAAATTGTTCTTTTCCAGCTAATATGGTGGGTCAACTTTATCATAAAAAGTTCTTATATACATGTGCTTCTATTTCTGGGGAAGTGATTTTGTTTCATTAATCTATTTACTTATTTTCTTCTTATACTATAAATTTATAGTATGTTTTCACATCCGAAAAAACCATTTCCCTATCAGTTTTGTTTTGTTTCTTTTTTATAGAAACTGTATTGGCTGTTTTGTCTGTTCTCCCCTCCGCCCCCTGGAGAAACTTGCTTACATTTTTATATATAAAATTAAGCTTTATTGTGTTTATATAAGTGGCATTTATAATTACAAAAAAACTGGTATAAAAAAATTAACAATGAGGAAAAAATACTGAAATATCTTATCAAGTAAAAGTAACCATTAGTATTTTAGGTGATCATAACTTCAGAATTCTGTTTATGAAAATATGTGCAAGGAAACATCAATAAATAACATATCAATAAAAAACAAATTTTTATATAGTTTATACTGTGCCAGGAACTGTTTTAAATGCCTAGCACTTGTTAACTCATTCACTTCTCACAATAACCCTAGGAAGTAAGTAATATGTCATTTCCATTATAAAAACATGTAAAGAATAAATACCTTGCCTAAGGTCACACAACCAGTCAATATGAAGCTAGGATTTGAAGCAAGTCAGTTTGACTCTGGAATCTGGAATCTCAACCATTACACTAGGTGAGAGAGTGACAGACATAACTTTATGACAACAGCATCTTGAAAGTAGAAGACTAAAGGTTGCAGTTGTACTTAGATTAGTACTCTTTTTTTGCTGCCTACAACAAACGCACTTCATTCTTTTTTTGAGTGATTCCTTTTCTTATGGCAAATAATTTATTTATCTATTTATTTTAATTGAATTTGTTACGGTTACATTGGTTAATAAAATTATATAGGCTTAAAAACAAGGATGCGTAACATTTTTCCTGCCAAGAGACATTCGGTTATTTATAACATTATTTGAAGGCTATACAGAATTATCAACTTAAAAATTAGCCTACTATATTTGGTCAAACATTTAATTAAATCACCCCTAATGCCTTGGCAGGGCCAGACCAAATGATTTTGCAGGCCTTATACAGCTGATCTGACCCACAGTTTCTGATTTTAACTGCTCAAATCTTCTGCTTCTGAGGATATGAATCAATAAAGTTCTCAAAAAGAGGAATAGGATGAGAGACTTGGAATTGTAATTTTCTAGCTATAATAATTAAAGAATGTTGTATATGTACACAAACAGGCAATAGGAAAATAGAGTCTAAGAAAGGATACATACATTGAAACTTATGTATACATCATGATATATTTTTTAAAGGTAGCATTTTGTATTAGTGGGGAGAAGATGGTCTATTTGATAGTGTTAGTAAAACTGAGAAATAAAAAGTTTCAGAGAAAAAATAATGTTTTGAAAAAAATATAACTGTTATCTTTACTTCACAACTTACATTGGATGCATTAAAGATATAAATTTATTAAAATTATAAAAATATTTACAGACATATGAAAGTATTTTTTTCTAATATTAAAAGGGAATGATCTTTCAAATAAAGCACCAATTCTGGAAAACATAAGGAAAAAATATGTTAAAAAACAAAAATGTTCTGTGGGGAAAAAAAATAGAGAAACCTAAGTCAACTTTCTATGTGGGCTCTAATAACAGGCTAATAGGCCATTTCCCAGAACCTTACAAGTTTCATGAAGCAGGAGCAGGCTCCACGCTGTGGTATATATTTCAATCTGAATGTGTTAATTTAGCCCCAAAGATTAGACTACTAGGAGTTATTTATTTAGTCAACAAATTCCAGAATCCTGTCCCATTCTCTCGGCTGATTTAATTAGTGTCCTTAGGCACCAGCTTCCTTGCACAATGTGTTTGTGCATGTTTGGAGAATCAGTCACTCTAACTAAATCTTCATGCTTGATCTTGATTTTAGAGTTGCAGGATTCAATACCATGAATACAGGTGATTATAAAATGGCTTTAATAAATATAATTTGGATAGAAACTAAATCTGCCTGCTCTTCCTTAAGCAAAATGCCCATGTTCAATTGCAAGCTATTGATGTGGTTACATCTTGATTGCCAGTGAACTTTTCTTCTTATCTGCAAGATGACCTAGGAAATGGGCTCAGGATATCCAGATAATTGTATTTGATCTCCACAATTTAGGCCCCCAAATCAGTTTGAAGCCTGGTGCAAAGAGCACAAGTATGTAGTTTGCACCATGAAAGCAGTTCATTGAGAATCAAAATCCCTGAAAGTGTATCCTGTCAATTTTATTTTATTTAAAACCAAATAAACATGTAAAATAGCTTTTTAATCAGAAATGACCATTTGTGGGAGAATTCAAAATGCGGCATAGGTAAACACCTACACTGCTGCCTCATACAACAATTTCAAAACTACAACGAAAAAACAGAACAGACATCATCCAGAACCACAGGAAAGCTGGCTGAGTGAAAATTCTACAACTAGAAGGAAAGAGAGGGGCTCACAGAGACACAGAGGAGCTGCAAAAAGCTGGGGTACGGAGACACACACGTGGATTGAGCGGGTGCCAGAGAACCTGGCTGGCTTTCTCTGGTGGGAGGGAGATGACGCTCAACGGCATTGAACCCCTTATCCTACGACACTAAACCCCAGATCCAGCCAAAACTCATACGGGGGGAGTTTGGACTATGAAAAGGGAGAAGTGCACAGAAATTTAGGAGAGTCACAAAAGATCAGAAGTTGGTGGCGCACATGGCACTGTGCACAGAGGACCGACTGCTGATTGTGCCGCTGGCTTTCACAAGTGGGCAGGAGACAGACCCTCCCAACTGCGCCACTTCTAACTCCACTAAACCCCAGTTTCAGGCGAAACTCTGGGGACCCAGACTCATATGGTCCCAGAGCACAGGAAGCTGGAGGGGCAGCAGTCTAGAGGCACTGCGAGGGTGCGCACAAGGACCGCTCCAGTGATTACCCAGTCACGTGAGACTCAGGGACCGTGGAGGGCTGGGCCGACTGGAAGTCAAGGCAGTCCCTTAAGCCCTGAGACTCCACCCCTCCCAAGCTCAACAGAGAGGCTTTTGCAGTTTTGCAAATCTGGTATCATAAAGCTGAATCCAACACAGAAGTTCTCCTGGCATAATGAAAATGCCAAGACAAGGGAAGGGATCACAAACAAAAGAAATGGAGGAAAACAAATGACTGGATATAGAGTTCAAAACCACGCTTGTAAGGTTTTTCAAGAATATGCTAGAAAAGTTGGATAAAGTTAGCGAGACCCAAGAGGAGATGAAAAAGAACCAACTAGAGATGAAAAAGAACCAACTAGAGATGCAAAAGATCCAACTAGAGATGAAAAAGATCCAACTAGAGATGAAAAAGGACCAACTAGAAATGGAAAAGGTCCAACTAAAAATTAAATATACACTGACTAAAATAAAAAATATTATTCAAAGACCTAACAGCAGACTAGCAGAAGGCAAGAATCAAGTCAAAAATTTGAAATATAAAGAATCAGAAAACACTCAACTGGAAAAGAAAGAAGAAAAAAGAATCCAAAAATGTGAAGATAATGTAAGGAGCCTCTGGGACAGCTTTAAACGTACCAACATCAGAATTGTGGGGTGCCAGAGAAAGAGAGAGAGAGAGATACTGAAAACCTATTTAAAGAAATAATGACTGAAAACTTCCCACATCTGGTGAAAGAAATAGACTTACAAGTCCAGGAAGCACACAGAACTCTAAACAAAAAGAATCCAAAGAGGACTACACCAAGACACATCATAATTAAAATGCCAAGAGCAAAAGACAAAGAGAGAATATTAAAAGCAGCAAGAGAAAAACAGTTCATTACCTACAAGGGAGCACCCATACGACTGTCAGCTGATTTCTCAACAGAAACGATGCAGGCCAGATGGAGTGGCAAGAAATATTCAACGTGATGAATAGCAAGAACCTACAATCAAGAATACTCTATCCAGCAAAGCTATCATTCAGAATTGAAGGGCAGATAAAGAGCTTCACAGAGAAGAAAAAACTAAAGGAGTTCATCAACTCCAAACCAGTATTATATGAAATGCTGAAAGGTACTCTTTTAGAAGAGGAAGAAGAAAAAGATAAAAAATTATGAACAACAAATATGTATCTATCAACAAGGAAATCTAAAAATTAAGGGAATTAAAAATGTGATCAACAGAATAAACTGGTGAATATAATAGAATCAGGAGCACAGAAAGGGAGTGGACTGATAATTCTCAGGGGGAAAGGGGTGAGGGGTGTATAGGGAGAGACTGGACAAAAATCATACACCTATGGATGAGGTCAATGGGAGGGAGGTAAGGGTAGAGGGAAGGGTGGGAGCCGGATGGAGGGGAGCTATGGAGGGGAAAAAGGAGAAACAAATGTAATAATCTGAATAATAAAGATTTAATTTTTTAAAAAATGACCATTTGCAGTGGCCACAAGTAGGCCCCTGAACTCAAGTCCTTGGCAGATGCAAGCCTGACACAAGGGTTAATTAGAGGCTCATGGAGTCCTGCCTACCTGTGAGAGAAGTGGGTATAGCTTCTCTGTTATTGCCATATTGATCCTCCAATCTCCTCACACTGCCCATTCTCTCTATAGATCCTTCTTTGCCTAGACGCCTGAATTTTTATACTTGATATTGTCCAGGACATAGAGTACATCAGTAGATAAACTAATTCACAGTAGGATATTCATTACTAAAATATTATATATTCTCTCCCTCTTGTACCCCTAATTCTAATTTTAATTTGATGATATTTCAACCCTCCTCCCATGCCATATTTTTCCCAGAGTATCTATGTTTCCCAAGACTCATTCTCTTGTGATCAATTTAAGCTTCAATTCTTAGTATTAAGAGAATCTCAACTTCACCTCTAGAATTCTCCCTTTTTTTCTGCTTCACATTAACAAATGGGGAATTTGGCCACTTTTCCTTTATTTCTATTAAGAGGCATTTCTCACATAGCAGACTTTACTGAAAGTTTATTTAATGCATAAGGTTTCTACTAATGTACATGAGTAACTTAAACTTGAATATTAGGCTTCTTAAAAATAGTCTCTCGACTTTTTTCTAGCAACCTGAGCAGCTATCTTCAGGATAGCTGCTCAGTTGGTTTCCTTCCCCTTGTTACTCCTTGTGATTGTTGTGGGAAATCTTTCTGTCTCTGGGCCTCCAATGTCCTCTCTTGCCCTAACCCTAATTGAGAGCTTCCTTTTCAGATTCTAAGGTTCATCATTCCATATGCTCTTCTCACCAGTGGGCCATAGTCTCTCCTCACCAGCTTCATAGCCAATGTGTGATTCTTTCTCCATCCTCAAGCATGTCATCCCTTTCAGAGATATCTTCTGTTCCATATAACATTTTTTCCCTTTGGAACTGTGTTCATCATGAAACATCCATCTTATATAAAAACTGCTGTTTGAAATTTTAACCTTGCTATTTTGGCTTCGGTAAACACTTGCTTGCTTAAATAATAAGGAAAATAAGACTACTCCCATTTCAGAGAGGCCATGGGACTATGCCCCAGACAGAGTTGTCAGTGCTGACATGATGCCAGGCCTTGAGATATGGTCTCATGGCCCCTTCCCAGCACATAGGCCTTCTTTTCCAGAAAGCCCAGAAGTCTCATTCCAAATTTGGGAGATAAAAGAGCTAGGAAAATATAACTAGGAAAGGATTCCTTCATGTGGATGGGCCCAGAATTTGAAAGGCACATTTTTCTCTGGTCCTGCACTTAATAAAATGTAACTTCCTTTCTCTAAGCATGGCTTGGTTTTTTCCAGTCTTCTCTAACAATTCTTCAAGACTTAGCACAAGTTCACCTCCCCCTGGATACATTTCCCTGATCCCCCAGCCCCTAATCTCTCTGACCCACATCCACTCCCATCAAAGTGTCTTTTCTCACAATGTATTAAAATGCATATTTTATAATTCTCTTCTTCCCCTAGGAGACTATATGCTCCTTACAGAAAGGAGTCCAGTCTTGTTTCTTTTTATTGTTGTTATTATTGTTGTTAATCCTCACCTGAAGATATTTTTCCATTAATTTTTGGAGATACTGGAGGGAAACATATCGATGTCAGAGAGACACATGGATTGGCTGCCTACCGCTTGTGTCCTGACCAAGGTCAGAGATTGAGCTTGCAACCAAGGTACTAGCCTTTGACCAAAATCGAACCCAGAACCCTACAGTTTTCAGGCCCACACTCTATCCACTGAGCCAAACAGGCTAAGGCTTATTTGGTTTTTTAGTTTCCCATTTTCTAACATAGTACCTGTGATGAATATGTACTTATGTATTTGAACTTTTCAAGCTTTGGAGGTATTTTGAAATTAAGAGGGAAATATTACATCTCTTGCTAAATCCTAACTCTTAATTATTCATCAAATTTAGCTATAAAATGATCTCCTATATAATTTTCTCTGATTTCTGCAGTATTTTATTTCACATTTTATTATAACAACTAAAGGCCCAGTGCACAAAATTCATGCATGGGGGGGGAAGTGGGTGTGGGAGGGTGTGTCCCTCAGCTCAGCCTGCACCCTCTCCAATCTGGGACCCCTTGAGGGATGTCCAACTGCCTATTTAGGCCCAATCCCTCTCACAATTGAGGTCTGCCGGCCCCTAACCACTCACCTGCCTGCTTGCTTGCCTGCCTAATTGCCCCTAACTGCTTCTGCCTCCCACCCTGAATGCCCCCTAACTGCTCCCCTGCCAGCCCAATCATCCCCAACTGTCCCCCCGCCCCTTGCTGGCTCAATTGTCCCCAACTGCCCTCCCCTGCAGTCTAGGGGTCCCAGATTGGAGAGGGGGCAGGATGGACTGAGGGGACCCTATCCCCCATGCATGAATTTCATGCACCAGGCCTCTAGTAATAATATAATATGACAAATATTGCTTCAATGACAATCATTATAATATATAAATATATTAAAGTAACATGCTATACCAAAGAATATCCTTGCATGATATTATTCTACAATGTCAGTATAATTGATATTTCACAACAGCATATTGTACACTTATCCCAAACAAAATTACAAACTAATTCTTTAAATGTTTGGCAGCAATTTTAAAAAGGACAGGAGAGGATTTAATCCCTCTCAGAAGAAATTAAGGCACTGGGAAGGCATTTGAGCAGTCTATTCTGGCCCCATTTACCCTTTTTGCCAAGAGGGACCCTCTTCTCACAATCCAATTGTCCTCAGCTGTTGCCTGAGCTTTCTATTCATGCTGAAGTTGAAGCTCGAGGTGGCTGATATAATAGATCTATCTCTCGCCCAATGATGTGAGCTGGAGAAGGAATCTGAGTTCCCCAAGATATGTGATCGAAGCCAGGGCCCCACTAGCAGGCAAGAGGATCCTAAGGGAAGGTGCTGGGCATGGAGGCCACAAGGACATAGGCTACCAAGGAGACAGAACTGAACCTCAAAACACGCTGCTTGACCCCAGAGAATGACTGGTTAGCCAGAGACGGGTAAGATTCCTCAGAGAAGGAACAACCTAAGACAGGCACAGTCGCAGAGGGGCCATCAGGAGAGAACTTGGGGGTCAACAGAGGTGGGGCACAGACCTCCACCCCCCTAACCTTGCCAGGGACTGAACCATCACCCCTTCTGAGGGAGGTCTTCTGTCCCCACAGCTGCTTTGCTTCCCACACCCAGCTCAGATCAGAACCCAGGAAACAGACAGAGACGGCTGACAGCACCTGCCCTATATCTAAATCCAGTCTAGTATCAGGAAAGCTCAGGGCCTACTCAAGAATGCAAATAATCCTTTCCACTAATATTTACAGAGTAATCTAAGATTGTTGGTAAAGTATTAAATTTGACAATAAAAGAATAATCAAGCTTTCAGATTAATTTAAATTGGCTATTCAAGTGAATATTCAAGAAAATTTAATTGTACTGGACAAAAAGCTGTTTCTAAAGTATTAACTGAAATTTCTATTGGTAGTTCATCTCATGATAAAATTGCTTACCATGCAATGAACATAAAGCAGTCACGTTTTTGTGCAAAAAAATTAAAATTTAAAGTTATCAAGATTGCATTAAAAATGTACAAAAGTCTACATTAATCAAAAAAGGGGTTAGTAGGATAATATTATGTAAGGAAAAATATTCGGTAAGTAAATTACATCTAGAAAATTTTTACTTTAGAAAATTAACTTTCATTTGTAATGCTAACAGCAAGACACCCAAGATAAACATACATGGTATCAAAAATAAGCCAAAGGAAAATCATTTGGGCAAAAATATAAAGGACCCCAAGTCAATTTTATAGAAAAGATTCCTTTATTAACTTTTGGTTGAGAATATGTTTATATACTTTCAGAAAACAACTCCAAGACCAAGTGGATCTTGCAACAGAGAGGAATTAACAGATCTGCTCTAACCATGAAGACAAGAAGAAAAACAGTCCAGAGATGGAAGACACTGATGACGCCTTGCCATGCTAGCAGTCAGCAGCTGTGCATTGCTACAGGATGCCTAGGACCAAATCAGAGAGGGTCGGACCTGCATTGCCACCATTTGTCCAGTACCCAGATACCATTGATGACATGCAGACATAAGGAACTGTTGGACATTGAAATTGGGACTCAAACATTTTTTGTTCTTATAGGTTTATTTCTAGTATGCAGAGGCAAGATGTTTTTAAAGAAAAGAATCAGGGGGAAGATAAAAAAAAACATATACAGAGGCAAAGGAGCAATGAACAGACTGTCATACTACAGCAGGAAGATAGGGGCGGTTGGAGTGGGGGGCTGTAAGAGATCAACTGAAGGACTTGTATGCATGTATATAAGCATAACCAATGAATACAAGACACTGGTGGGGGGTGGGGGGAGAAACAGGTGAGGGCATGTACTAGGGGGTAGGGAAGGTCAGGGGGAGGTCAATGGGGGGGAAATGAGAGATATGTACTACTATTTGTAATACTTTAAACAATAAAAATAATTTTTAAAAAATATTAAATTTTTATTAAAATGTTCTATTATTTTATGTTAACAATTACTCATTTATTTCAGCCCTTTGTATTTAGCATGTCTCTATAGAAATAAACCTATGTTTCTATGAAAAATAAATAAATAAAGTAACATGATATACACCTTAGATTTACAAATTGCAACATGTCAAATTTATTAAATAGAATAAATTTAAATTTTTTAAAAAGAGGTTGGTACTTTCAGATAACATTTGATGTAGTTGTTTTTAGAAAAGCAGCCTTTACATATGGCTTTTTCAATCAAATCCTATCACTAACTATGTGTTGTCAATAAATAAATATATGGCTTTTTCAATCAAATCCCTATCACTAACTATGTGTTGTCAATAACTAAGGTAAGAACTGCAAATTATTATAAGTTTAACTTATCAAAAGATCTATATTTCAAAAGCAGAATTTTCACAATAAACATTAAACTTTAAAGTATTTCTCAAAATAATATCTGTGCACAAATATGCATTAAAAATTTTTCCCCAAGTAAGTCAGGCACAAACCTCAGATCAAGGGAGAGCAAGTAATGAGTAGAAAACAAATAACCAAGCATCTACTACAATATGTATCTAACCAAGTCATTATCAGTGTGACAACACATTGAAATATTATGAAGTCTTCACAGCTGTCAAATTTTTATTATTGCACAGATACTTATATACCTTACCTGAAGATACAGTCTACTATGGTGATGTCTGTTGAGAAAATCCTTGAGCTAAATGGTGATGAAAAATGATACATTGCCATGTATAAATTGCTATAAATAAAAGCTAGAATAATGATGTAGTATTAGGATGGCAACAAAGTAAGATCTCAAATTTCCTGAAACATATGAGAACCTTGTTTCTTAAATATGTAAGGAAAACAGTGAGGATTATTTGGGGGCTTTGCAGGGACAGGGCATTTAGAATCACAATGACTCAGTTCTGCCATTATAGCACAAAAGTTACCATAAACAATTGAGTATGACTATGTTCCAATAAAAGTGCAAGCATCAATTAATTTTATCATATAATTTTAGTATGAATGTTACAGAGATTTACAACCATGTTTTTGGTTCAGCAGATATTGCATAAAGATTCTTACCATAACTAGTTCTGTTTAAACAACATAATATAGCAAGGCATGAAAGTGTATAGTGTAATATATATGAACTACTAATAAATGTAATTTAATCACATTAAGTATGCCCTAAAACACATTTCTGTGTTTAAGAGTATGCTATGAAGCCTGGCTGGCGTGACTCAGTGGTTGAGCATTGACCAATGAAACAGGAGGTCACAATTTGATTCTCAGTCAGGACAATGCTGGAATTATGGGCTCCATCCCCAGCGTGGGGCATAAGGGAGGCAGCCAATCAATGAGTCTCTCTCATCATTGATGTTTCTGTCTATCCCTTCCTCTCTGAAATCAATAAAAAATAGACTTTTTAGAGTATGATATAAATATAGCTCCGAACCACCCAGGTCCCTATTTAACCTCTGTTACTATAGCTTTCTTCCTGATTGTGTGCTACTATAATTCAGAACAGTGTCATGAGGTAAGAGAAGCCTCTAATCTTTGGTCTACATTCAAAACAAAAATATGGGAGAAACCAAGACGGCAGCATAGGTGAACTCTAAACTGCTGCCTCACACAACAATTTCAAAACTACAGCTAAAAGACAGAATAGACATCTACAGCTAAAAGACAGAATAGACATCATTGAGAATCACAGGAAAGCTGACTGAGTGGAAATTCTACAACTAGAAGGAAAGAGAGGTGCTCACACAGACTCAGAGGAACTGCAAAGAGCTGAAGTACAGAGACACGCATGTGGAGAGGACAGGCAGCAGAGGGCCTGGCTGGCTTCCTCTAGCAGGAAGGCGATGGAAACTCCTGACTACACTAAACCCCAGATCTGGGCAAGACTCATATGGGAGGAGTCTGGACTGTCGTGAAGAGAGAGGAGTGCACGGAAATTTAGGGGAACCACAGAAAGTGGAAGCACGTGCAAGTATGCTCAGAGAGGACTGACTGCTGATTGTGCTGCTGGCTTTCTCTATCGGCAGGAAGACAGAACCTCCCAATTGTGCTGAAATCCAGTTCCAACAGCACTGAACCCATTTTGGGCGAGACCCTGTGGTCCCAGATACATACGGGACCTCGGAGGGCACAAAAACTCAGGGGAGCCAGAAAAGCAGAGGTCTGGAGGCATGTGAGCATGAGTGCACACAGAGAGGGCTGCAGCGAGGGACACTGAGACCCCAGGGCTGAGTAGGGCAGGGCTGACAGGAAGCCAAGACTGTCTGCTCAGCCTTGAGACTCTGCCCTATCCAAGCCAAGGACAGAGGCTTTTGCAATTTTGCAAGTCTTGTCTCATAAGGCTGATTCCAGCACAGAAGTTCTCCCAGTATAGACACAGCTGATCCTCACAACCAATTGGCTTGAAGATCAATTCCCCCCAGTGATACCAACAACAATCAAGACATACCTACAACAAGGCTGTACACACAGTCCACAAAGGGGTGTACCAAAAGAGTATACTTCAGGTAACTGGAGAGGTGGAGCTACTGTGCCATATAGGAGACCTAGCACACAAAGCTACTCTACCAACTCAGGAAAGCAGTAAAAATGCAGAGACAAAGGAATAGATCACAAGTGAAAGAAATGGAGGAAAACAAACAATGGGATATAGAGTTCAAAACCACGGTTATAAGGTTTTTCAAGAATTTCCTAGAAAAGATGGATAAATTTAGCAAGACCCAAGAGGAGATGAAAAAGGACCGATTAGAAATTAAATATACACTGACTAAAATAAAAATATTATACAGAGATCTAATAGCAGACTAAAGGAACACAAGAATCAGGTCAAAGATTTGAAATACAAAGAAGTAGAAAACACTCAAATGGAAAAGTAAAAAGAAAAAAGAATCCAAAAATGTGAAGATAGTGTAAGGAGCCTCTGGGACAACTTCAAGCATACCAACATCAGAATCATGAGGGTGCCAGAAGAACAGAGAGAGCAAGATACTGAAAACCTATTTGAAGAAATAATGACTAAAAACTTCCCCACCTGGTGAAAGAAATAGACTAACAAGGTCGGGAAGTGCACAGAACCCCAAACAAAAGGAATCCAAAGAGGACCAACTCAGACACATCATAATTAAAATACCAAGAGCAAAACACAAAGAGAGAATATTAAAAACAGCAAGAGAAAAACAATTAATTACCTACAAGAGAGTACCCATACAATTGTCAGCTGATTTCTCAACAGAAACTATGCAAGCCTGATGGGAGTGGCAAGAAATATTCAAAGTGATGAATAGCAAGAACCTACAACCAAGATTACTCTACCCAGTAAAACTATCATTCAAAAATCAAAGATCAGATAAAGAGCTTCACAGATAAGAAAAAACTAAAGGAGTTCATCAACACCAAACCAGTATTATATAAAATGCTGAAAAGTCCTCTTTAAGAAGAGGAAGAAGAAGGAAATGGTAAAGATAAAATTATGAACAACAAATACATATCTGTCAAATTACAATGGGAAGGTTAGGAAGAGGTGGGGTAGATAAGAGATCAATCGAAGGACTTATATGCATGCATATAAGCATAACCAATGGACATAAGACACTCGAGGTTTAGGGTATGCATGGAAGTGGGGTGGGTAATGGAAAGATATGTATACACGTATTACATTAATAAAAAATTTTTAAAAATACATATCTATCACCAAAACCGGTTTGGCTCAGTGGATAGAGTGTCGGTCTGTGGACGGAAAGGTCCTAGGTTCAATTCCGGTCAAGAGCATGTACCTTGGTTGCGGGCACAGCCCCAGTAGGGGGCATGCAAGAGGCAGCTGGTCGATGTCATCAATGTTTCTCTCTCTCCCTCTCCCTTCCTCTCTGTAAAAAATCAATAAAATATATTTAAAAATAAAAAATGCATATCTATCAACAAGTGAATCTCAAAAGCAAGTGAATTAAAAACCTGATGAACAGAATAAACTGATGAATATAATAAAATCAGAGGCATAGAAAAGGAGTAGACTGACAATTTTCAGGGGGAAAAGAGTGAGTGGGGTTCAGAGAGAGACTGGACAAAAATCGTACACCTATGGATGAGGACAATGGGGAAGGAGGTAAGGAAGAGGGAGGGGTGGGAGCTGGGTGAAGGAGAGGTATGGAGGGGGGAAAAGAGGAACAATTGTTATAATCTGAACAATAAAGATTTATTAAATTAAAAAAAATGTCAGCTCTCTTCAAAAGAACTCAGGGACCTGTAAAGTACTTTTCTAAAAATTAAGTGTATTGGGATAACATTATGAAAGTACTTTATTTTAGTATAAGTGCCCACTTAAGTAATGCCCTAAGGCAGTGGTCATCAAACCTTGGCACATGAGCCACATATGGCCACACTCAAGGGGCCAAACAGCCGCATGTGGCTTACGAGCCGCGGTTTGCTGACCACTGCCCTAAGTTGACATTTCAAATGTCTCTCAGAGTATGTGCATAAATCATTTTGAAATTTGAATTCTTGATCTTCCTTTCAGAGCAATAGGATCTACTGCCCGGATATTATGGGAGTCAAGTGGTAGCTTTAGGGCATTTGAGAGCTTATAAAAAAATATTTGGACAGAAGGTGAATTTTCACTTGATTAATAGCTGGGACTTGTTTACTATGACCTACTAATTTTATTCAAACCCTGTCTGGGCTGCCAATTTTTTAGCTATAAATTTTTTTTTCTTTAATGACAAGATTGCCAAATGAATAGAGTTAAGAATTTTATTGACCATTTTAGCCTAAGAGCTAGTTCAAACAAATACGCAAAGATAATTGCACAATTGAAATCATTAAAGTAGTTGCATGAAGATCAAATTTTATACTGATTTTATTTTGCTTAAAGTACATGATCAGATTCCTTCTGATCATTGGCCGGTGTGCTCAGTGGTTGGAGCTTTGGCCTGTGGTGCAGGGATGGGTCACCAGTCCAAGGCACATACCTGGATAGCAGGTTTATTCCCTGGCCCCTGTCAGGGTACATGTAAGAAGCAACCAATCTATGTGTATCTCTCACATCCATCTCTCTCTCTCTCTTTCTCTCTCTCTCTCTCTCTCTCTCTCTCTCCTCTCTCTCTCTCTCTTTCTCTCTCTCTCTAAAAATTAATGGAAAAATATTCTTAGGTAAGGATTAACAAAACAACAACAAAAAGCATATGTGAAAGCAAACAGGCATTGAAAGTAAATATCTCTACTGGATAATAATTGCAATTTTCTACAGCGGTCATTTCTAGGTTCTCAAAGTCAATTGTTTGTATCTTCCTAGTATAAAGAAGAGGCCAAGGGATTAGAAAGCACCACCTTTGGAAGAAGGTCTCTCACTTTCCTTCAAGCATTTTCTACCCTCTTCTCAGCAACACCCATGTCCCTTTTCTGAGGCACTTCTTCCTCCTGGGTTTTTTTGGGCATTACTGTTGCCCAAGACCCCTACTCCTTGCTTAACAGAATAAAGCATCTGACATTAGTGACCTAAATATATCAGCTTCATCCTCCTTTTTGATACAGTCAATTTCACTTTTATCCCATATATCAACATATCCAACCCCCAGCCCAACTCTGGATCCTTCCTGCCAGGATTTCTATACATTCTATGATTAACCCTCTCATGTCACTAATGAATCAAAGTTTTTGTTCCCAGGAGTTCTTCAATATCACCTCCCATGACTTTGCAGCAACCTGGATGGAACTGGAGAGCCTTATGCTAAGTGAAATAAGCCAGTCAATGAAGGAGAAACACCACATGATCTCACTCATTTGTGGATAATAAAGAACATTATAAACTGATGAACAAAAGAATAGACACAGAAGCAGTAAAGCATCAAACAGACTGTCAAATTACAGCAGGAAGTTTAAGGAGAGGTGGGGTAGGCAAGAGATCAAGCAAAGGACTTGTATGCATGCATATAAGCATAATCAATGAACACAAGACACTGGGGGGTTGAGGTATGCCTGGGAGAGAGGGGGGGCAATGGGGAGCTATGTATACATGTAACACAATAAAAAATAAATAAATAAAAATAAATAAAGTCTAACCCTTACTCTGCCAGAACTCAATAGTTTTTTAAATTTGTATTTTTTTTTGTTGATAGTATTACAGATGACCCCTAATCCACCACCCAAACCCCCACCTTTATCAACCTCCATCCAGCCCTGTCCAACCTCAGGCTACCACCGAAATATTGTCTGTGTGCTGACAATGCCTTGCCATGCTAGCAGTCAGCAGCTGTGCGTTGCTATAGGATGCCTAGGAGCAAACCTGAGAAGGTCAGACCTGCATTGCCACCATTTGTCCATCACCTAGATACCATTGCTGACACGTACACATAAGGAACTGTTTGACATTGAAACTGGGACGCAGAACTGTTAGACATTGAAACTGGGACTCAAATATTTTTTGTTCTTATAGGTTTATTTCTAGTCTGAAGAAGCAAGATTTTTTAAAGAAAAGAATGGGGGGGTGGCGGGGGAGAGGAATAGATACAGAGGCAAAGGAGCATTGAACAGACTGTCAAACTACAGCAGGAAGGGAGGGGAGGTTGGAGGGGAGGGGCTGTAAGAGGTCAACCGAAGGACTTGCATGCATGTATATAAGCATAACCAATGGATACAAGACACTGAGGCAGGGGGCAGGTGAGGGCATGTACTGGGGAGCAGGGGAGGCCAGGGGGAGGTCAATGGGGGGGAAAAAGGAGACACATGTACTACTATTTGTAATACTTTAAACAATTAAAAAAAAACTTAAAAAAAGTGTACAGAATTTTACTACCTACATGTTATATTTTTGTAAAGGAACTTTCCTGGTTTACATTTTTTCTTTTTTAAAAAATATATTTTTATTGATTTCAGAGAGGAAGGGAGCAGGAGAGACAGAAACATCTATGATGAGAGAGAATCATTAACTGGCAGCCCTGTCCCTGCCCCCCCCCCTGCCCCCACATGCCTCCCGCTGGGGATGGAGCAGGAAACCCAGTAGCATGTGCCCAGGCTGAGTACAGAACTGTGACCTCCTAGTTCATAGATGGGTGCTCAATCACTGAGCCACACTGGCCAGGCTGCATGCTATATTTTTTACAGCAATTTTACAACCAGAACGGAACCTGGGACCTTTCAGTCTGCAGGCCGACGCTCTATCCACTGAGCCAAACCGGTCTCGGCGATATCTGTAATTTGACTGTCTATGTTTTCTTCTAGAGTTTTTATGGTTTTGCAACTTACATTTAAGTTTTCTATCCATTTTAAGTTTATTCTTGTGTATTGGATAAGTTGGTGATCTGGTTTGTTGTTTTTTCGTGTACCTGCCCAATTTTCCCACCATCATGTATTAAAGAGATTGTCTTTACTCCATTGCATGCTATGCTCTTGCTTCCGTTTGTCAAATATTAATTGACCTTAATTGTGTGGGTTGATTTCTGGGATCTCTGTTCTGTTCCATTGGTCTATATGACTGTTCTTGTGCCAGGTTGTTTTGATTATGGCTTTGTAGTCTAGTTTGGTATCTGGTATTATGATCCCTCCAACTTTGTTCTTCTTTCTCAAGATTGCTGAAACTCTTCAGGATATTTTTAGGTTCGATTTAAATTTTTGAAATATTTATTCTAGGTCTGTGAAGTATGCCAATGGTATTTTAATGGAGATTGCATTGAATCTATAGATTACTTTGAGTAGTATGGTGATTTTAAATTATGTTAATTCTCCCAATCCATGAACACAGCATATGCTTCCACTTATTTGTATCCTCCTCAGTTTCTTTCTCAATGTCCTATAGTTCTCTCAGTACAGATCTTTCACCACCTTGATTAAGTTTATTCCTAGGTGTGTTTTTTTTTCTTGCAATGATAAATGGAATTGTTTGTTTAGTTTCTCTTTCTGAGAATTCATTATTGGTATATAAAAATGCCATACATTTTGTATCATGCTACTTTGCTGAATTCGTTTATTAAATCTAGTTGTTTGGGTTTTTTTTTAAGACACAGTCTTTTTTTTAATATATTTTATTGATTTTTTACAGAGGGATAAAAAATCAGAAACATCGATGAGAGAGAAATACTGATCAGCTGCCTCCTGCACGCCCCCTACTGGGGATGTGCCCACAACCAAGGTACATGCCCTTGACCGGAATGATACCTGGGACCTTTCAGTCCAGGTTCAACGCTCTATCCACTGGGCCAAACCAGTTTTGGATAGGGCCAACGCTCTATCCACTGAGCCAAACCAGTTTTGTCAATCTAGCTGCTTTTTGATAGAGTCTTGGTTTCATTTATCTTTTGTATTATTCTTTTTAGTCTCTATGTTATTTATTTCCATTCTGATTTTTATTATTTCCTTTATTCTACTTCCTCTTGTTGTTCTCATCCTAATTATTTTAATTGTAAGGTTAGCTTGTTTATTTGAGCTGTTTCTTGCTTATTGAGGTAGGCCTATAATGCTATGAAATTCCCTCTCAGACTGCTTTTGCTTTGTCCCAGAGATTGTGGGTTACTGAGTGTTCATTTTCATCTGTATGCAGAAAATTTCTTATTTCTTCCTTGATCTCATTGGTAACCCATTTATTGTTTAATAACATGCTATTTAGTCTCCATGGGTTTTCATTTTTTTTAAGTTTTCAATTGAGGTTGATTTCTAGTTTTCATGCCATTGTGATCCAAGAAGATGCTTGATATGATTTCAAACTTCTTGAACTCGTGAAGATATTATTTTCCTAACATGTGGTCTATCTTTGAGAATGTTCCACATGCACTTGAGAAGAATGTATATTCTTCAGCTTTAGGATGAAATGTTCTGTAAATATCAATTAAATCCATCTGATCTAGTGTGTTGTCTGGAGTTACTGTTTCCATGTTGATTTTTTGTATGGAAGATCTACCCAGTGATGTACATGGAGTATTAAAATTCCCTACTCTGACTGTATTGCTGTCTGTCTCTCCCTTATCATCCTCCCGGAGTTTTTAAAAATGTTTATGTGCTCCTATATTGGGTGTATATATTCTTACCAGGATTATGTCCTCTTATTGAGTCAATCCTTTTAGTGTTATGTCTCTTTTATGGCTTTGTTTTGAAGTCCATTTTGTAAAATATAAGTATGGCTACCCATGCTTTTTGTTTCATTTCCCTAAAAATTTTTCCCATCCCTTCACTTTCATCCTATATGAGTCTGGTTCTGATATGGATCTTTTATAAACAACATTTACATGGACTCTCTGTGCTTTCTGAACTTGTTAGGGAGGTTTTCTGCCATTAATATTTTAAACAGGTTTTCTATTCCTTGCTCCCTCTGGTACCACTATGATGTGGATGTTGTTCCATTTCATGATGTCACAAAGTTCCCTCCAATCATCCTCATGCTTTTTAAGTGGTTTTGCTTTTATTTATTTTGTTTCTTTTTACTGCTCTAAGTGTGTTTTTTTCGACTTTGTCTTTCAAATCACTAATTTGATCCTCTGCTTCATTCAGCCTACTTTTAATTCCTTACAGTATATATATTTTTTATTGTTTAAAGTTTTATATATGTCTCCTTTTTCCCCAATTGACCCTCCCTCAGTCTTCTCCCCTCTGGGCAAGCCCCCACCTTCCAGTATATTCTTGACATCAGATATAGTATTTTTTATTTCTGACTGGTTCTTATTCATGATTTCTATTTCATTTTTCATACTGGTGTAGTTCCCACTAAATTTCTTGTGATTGTCATTAAGTTTTTTATAGTTTTCACTAAAATCCTTGAGCATCTTTATAGACATTACTCTGAACTTTATAAATAAATTGCTTACCTCTATTCCTCTATTTCATTTAACTCTTTTTCTGGAGATTCCTCCTTTTCTTTAATTTGAGGGTTGTTTTTTTGTCTCCACATTTTAGTTGTCTCTTTGTTTCTGTTTCTATGTATTAGATAGAACTGGTGTGACTTCTAGTCTTTGTGGGATTGCCTTTTGTAATAAATGTCTTGTGAGACCCCTTGTGTGGTCTCCTTGAACTCTTGATATGGATGCTCAGTGTGTCTTTTGTGGGTTATTTGGGTTTTCTTTGTAATTGGGTATTGTTTGTTGTTTTCCTGTTCATGGGTGGGGATCTCCTCTTAGGCTGGCTGAGTGCGAAGCCAAATCTCAACCAAGTGTTGTACAGGGCCCCTAGTCCTGATTTTCTAAACTGCTGGTTAGAGATGGTTCCATGAAGAGCCAAGCTGCACAGTGTTAGATGGATGGATGTAGATTATTCCTAACTGGTTTTTTTTATTTTTTTCATGGAAGTCATTAGTAAGTTTAGAAGCTAGATGTCTGAGGTCAGGTTGCCAGCATGCTCAGGTTCTGATGAGAGCTTCCTTCCTGGCATGCAAAAAGCCAGCTTCCGGGTGTTCTGATTCTTATACAGTGAATTAACAAACAGAATTCTTGCTCATTCCTTTAGGGAAATTGGAACTATTGCTCAGAACTGGCAGGGAAAGCAAGCAGCAGGTGGACAGACCTGGATAATTGGCTTAGGAGCTCAATTTGATTTATTTTGACCTAGAGACATTATTTGTATATTTGATTGGTTGCCATGGAGCTTTGGGCAATGAAATCTATCAGTTACAAAGTATGAGAAAAATAAATAAAAGTAAAACTATTTTCTTTTTTTATCTTCAATTAGAGCATAATAGAAAGCAGGCACATAAAATGTTTACATCCCATTAAAAGCATTTGACAGTAGATACAATACCAAATAATTCAGTCATTTCATAGCATAAAAATAAATAACTGTAAAATATAATCTATCCACATATAGACCAATGAAATAGAATAGAGAATCCAGATATTGATCCAAATCACTATGCTCAATTAATATTTGACAAACGAGGCATGAACATACAATGGAGTCAAGACAGTCTCTTCAATAAATGGTATTGGGAAAATTGGACAGATACATGCAAAAAATGAAACTAGATCACCAACTTACACCATACACAAAATAAACTCAAAATGGATACAGGACTAAAACATAAGATAGGAAACCATAAAAATACTAGAGGAATCCACAGGCAGTAAAATCTCAGACATATATCAAAGGAACTTCTTCATTGATTTTTCTCCTAGGGCAATGGAAACTAAAAAGAAAATAAACAAATGGGACTACATCAAAATAAAAAGCTTTTTCACAGCAAAAGAAACCATCAACAAAACAACAAGAATGCCCACTGTATGGGAGAACATATTTGCAAATATTATCACTGATAAAGGTGTAATCTCCAACATCTACAGGCAACTTACACAACTGAATAAAAGGAAGATAAATGATCCAATAAAAGAAAATGGGCAACGGACCTATATAGAATCTTTTCAAAAGAAGACAGAAGGAAGGACAAGAGACACATGAAAACATGCTCAAAGTCCCTAATTATCCAAGAGATGCAAATCAAAATGACAATGCAATACCATCTCACACCTGTAAGAATGGCAATCATTAACAAATCAACAAATAACAAGTGTTGGTGAGGATGTGAAAAAAATGGAACCCTCGTGCACTGCTGGTGGAGCCACTGTGGAGAACAGTATGGAGTTTCCTCAACAAACTAAAAATGGAACTCCCATTTGACCCAGTAATCCCACTCTTAGGAATATATCCCAAGAAACTAGAAACTCCAATCAGAAAGGATATATGCACCCCTATGTTCATAGCAGCACAATTTACAATAGCTAAAATTTGGAAGCAGCCTAGATGCCCATCAGCAGAAGACTGGATCAGAAAACTATGGTACATCTTCACAATGGAATATATGCTGCCACTAAAAAAGAAGGAATTCTTACCATTTGCAGCAACCTGGAAGGAACTGGAGAGCATTATGCTAAGTGAAATAAGCCAGTCAATGAAAGAAAAAATACCACGTGATCTCACTCATTTATGGATAATAAAGAACATTATAAACTGATGATGAATAAAAAGATAGATACAGAGGCAGTAAAGCATCAAGCAGGCTGTCAAACTACAATGAGAAGGTTAGGGACAGGTGGCGTAGATAAGAGATCAACTGAAGGACTTTTATGCATACATAAAAGCATATCCAATGGACACAAGACAATGGGGGTTTAGGGCATGCATGGGAATGGGAGGGGGGCCAATGGGAAGATTTGTACACATGTAATACATTCAAAAATAAAAATTAAAAAAAAATAGAGAGAAACCAAGATAGCAGCATAGGTGAACACCTAAACTGCTGCCTCGCACAACAATTTCAAAACTACAACTAAAAGACAGAATGGACATCATCCAGAACAACAGGAAAGCTGGCTGAGTGGAAATTCTACAACTAAAAGGAAAGAGAGGGGCTCATGTAGACTCAGAGGAGCTGCAAAAAGCTGAGGTACAGAGATACATGCGTGGAGAGGACGGACAGTAGAGAGTCTGGCTGGCTTCCTCTAACTGGAGGGAGATGGAAACTCCCAACTGCATTGAACCCCACTTTTAACTGTGCAGAACCCCAGTTCCAGGCGAGACTAATACAGGGGAGTCTGGACTGTTGTGAAAAGGGAGGAGTGAAGGGAAACTTAGGGGAGCCATGAAAGACAGAGGTCTGGAGGTGCACGCAAAAGTGCACACACAGAGGGATGATTGCTGATTGTACCACTGGCTTTCTCTAGCAGGCGGAAAAGATGACCTCCCAAATGCACTGAAATCCAGGTCGAATTGCACTTAACCACAGTTTCAGGCAAGACCCTGGGGACCCAGACTCATATAGGTCTCTGGAGCACAAAGAAACTCAGAGGAGACACGAAAGGCAGAGATCTGGAGGCATGTGCGTGTGACTTTGCGCAGAGAAGGTCGCAGCAATTACCAAGGGACACTGAAACCCAGGGGCTGATGGGAAACCAAGGCTGTCTGCTCAGCCCTGAGACTCCACCTCATCCAAGCCAAGCACAGAAACTTTTGCAATCTTGCAAGTCTTAAAGTGGAGTCCAGCACAGAAGTTCTCCTAGTATAGACACAGCTGATCCTCACAACCAATTGGCTTTGAGGTCAATTCCCCCCAGTGAAATCAACAACAATCAAGACATACCTACAACAAGGCTGTACACACAGCCACAGAGGGGTGCACCAAGAGTGTACACCTCAGGTAACTGGGGAGGCAGAGCTACTGTACCATATAGGACACCTAGCACACAAAGCTACTCTACCAATTCAGGAAAGCAGCAAAAATGTGGAGACAAAGAAAAAGGTCACAAATTAAAGAAATGGAGAAAAACAAACAACTGGATATAAAGTTCAAAACCACAGTTATAAGGTTTTTCAAGAATTTCCAAGAAAAGATGGATAAATTTAGTGAGACCCAAGAGGAGATGAAAAAGGACCAATTAGAAATTAAACATACACTGACTGAAATAAAAATATTATACAGAGACCTAACAGCAGACTAGAGGAACGCAAGAATCAAACCAAAGATTTGAAATACAAAGAAGCAGAAAACACTCAAATGGAAAAGAAAAAAGAAAAAAAAATCTAAAAATGTGAAGATAGTATAAGGAGCCTCTGGGACAACTTCAAGCATACCAACATCAGAATTATGGGGGTGCCAGAACAGAGAAAGCAAGATACTGAAAACCTATTTGAAGAAATAATGACTGAAAACTTTCCCTACCTGGTGAAAGAAATGGACTTACAGTCCAGGAAGCACAGAGAAACCCAAACAAAAGAAATCCAAAGAGGACCACACCAAGACATCATAATTAAAATGCCAAGGGCAAAAGACAAAGAAAGAATCTTGAAAGCAGCAAGAGAAAAACAGTTAGTTACCTAGAAAGGAGCACCCATATGACTGTCAGTTGATTTCTCAACAGAAACTATGCAGGCCAAGAGGGAGTAGCAGGAAATATTCAAAGTGATGAATAGCAACCAAGATTACTCTACCCAGCAAAGCTATCACTCAGATTTGAAGGTCAGATAAAGAGTTTCACAGATAAGAAAAAGCTAAAGGAGTCCATCACCACCAAACTAGGATTATATCAAATGCTGAAGGGTATTCTTTAAGAAGAGGAAGAAGAAGAAAAAGGTAAAGATAAAAATTATGAACAACAAAGTGATAACAAATACATACCTATCAACAAGTGAATCTAAAAATCAAGGAATGAAAAATCTGATGAACAGAATAAACTGGTGAATATAATAGAATCAGGGGCATAGAAAGGGAATGGACTGACAATTCTTGGGGGAAGAGATTGGACAAAAATCTTACACTATGGATGAAGACAGTGGCAGGGGGCGGGGGTATAAGGGCATGGGGTTGGGATGGAGAATCAGATAGAGGGGAGTTATTGGGGGGGAACGAGGAACATCTGTAATAAACTGAACAATAAAGATTTATTAAATTAAAAAAATAAAGACTTTATGGATCTAAGAAACTATTGCTGGTGAGACTTTTTAATCTCTTAAAATCAGTTATTTTACATAGGGGCAACAGAGCCTATTTTTTACTCATAATGCATGCAGAATTTTCCAAAGCAAATTTAAAATAAAGTCCCCCATAGACACTGCATATGGAACAGAGAATCATAACATGAGATAATCACTTTCATACATTAATGCAAGTAAATAGGCAGCCAGTGGTTTGCTGAAGACTATTCATATGCCCTTGACACTTCAAGACTGCACTTTGGATAAGTGCATCATCAGACTGGCTTTGTCATAGGAGCCTTTCAGAATGAAACTGAAAAATCATATTATGTGGGAACTACAGAACAGAATAGAGATAAGCAAAGAATGGAAACTATTCTGTTACAATAGATAATTGATGTCACTAGATTCTTAGTAAAGGGAATTGGGGATTATTTATGAAACCATTGGGAATTCTTTAAAGTCTGTTATATGTAAGTACTTGAGGTAAATACTTCTTGTTACAACATCTGGATTTATTTATTCCCAGCAAATTATTTTATTATTTTTCTAAGTCCACAGTTGGGAATCACAAAGTAGTTCAAGACTCCTGGCTATGTGGTTTCAACCAGAAACTAGCCTGCCTTGTAGAATTCTCTTGTCATGAAGCCTATGTCAATTTCAAAAGGCAATATGTGATACTAATTTAGATTTTTCTAAAGTATATTCTTTGAAAAATTAGGCATGGTTAATGTTCCTTGGTTTTGAGGTGAAGGAGAAAAGGTCAAGGGAAAAGATAGAGTATGACTGCCATGATTCTCCCCTTAGAAACTGATGAAGAACATTTGCTTATTAAAGATAAAGAATTGCTGCGAGAAAAGCCTCTTTAACTTTAACATAGTATTTCTCAAATTTACTTGGTCAAGAAGTAGAGCATTTTTTACATAGTATTAAATAACACACCAAAATATCTAATAAGTCACAGACGCTTTGGAAGAGTGCATCACTTTATGATAATTAACGATAAGGAATAAGGTCCTTAGAATATAATTAGATCTCAGTAAACAGGAACTATTTTCTCCCACCCCAAATGATAAGCCTATTAAAGACAGACTGACATTTTAATAACCAGTATCCAAAAACAGGAATATAATTTGAAACATCTTGGATAGAATGACTTCTTAAGGAGTCTGTCTTCAGAAGTTTGGTCAAGGAAAAACACGACCAGATTACATTGCTAAACCAATCAGCAGAGTAGAGAAAAACTTAATGGCTCATAAGAAAGGAACAAGACATGAGACACATGGTCTTAGAAATTTTACCTAACTCATGTGTAAGAGAGATCATTGCAGAAATTAATTCCATTTTAAAATATACATTGATAAACTGATCTTATGTTCCAATTTGCACCTATTGTTGCAGTATAACAATGAATAGCATCCACTTCTACTCTCTAAAGTGTTTCAATTTGGATATAAGTTATATAGAACCGACCCCCTCTATCTATTGAACACCTACTGGGCACTATGTGTGATAAATGGTAACAAAAATTTTTAAAAAAAATTTTAAATCTGTGCCTTCCCATAAAAAAATGTGAGCAATCTCATTAGAGTTAAGAATAATACATTTGAGACAATCTGAAAGCAATGAATTGTTTTCTAGTTTAAGGTTTATGTCTAATAAAGCAAATACACTGCAGGTGGGAGAAAAAATAGCAAGGGAAGAGGGTAGAATGTACTAGGATGTTGTGGAAGGCAATGGGTACTTAGAACACAAACTGAACCATTGCGTCCTTGAGAGGAAAACATGTGCATACAAGACATAACCGACTGATCCCATGCCAGTGTCCTTTGGGCTGCCTCTCCTGCACAAGGAAACTTAGACTGCATCCACTCAATGAAGCCTCTGTGTTTTTTGTTTGTTTGTTTTTAAATATATTTTATTGATTTTTTACAAAGAGAAAGGGAGAGGGATAGAGAGTCAGAAACATCGATGTGAGAGAGTCATTGATGAGAGAGAAACATCGACCAGCTGCCTCGTGCACACCCCCTACTGAGGATGTGCCCTCAACCAAGGTATATGCCCTTGACTGGAATCGAACCTGGGACCTCTCAGTCCGCAAGCCGACGTGCTATCCACTGAGCCAAACCAGTTTCGGCAAGCCTCCATTTTTTAAAACCAATTTCTTGCTACTAGATGATGAGATACTGCTTCCACATCACATGGACCCCCAGTATAAACTGGGACTTCCCACTACCTCTGACAGAGCACACATATACATGATTTATATTTTTATTTATTCTCCCAAAACCTTTTAACTTCCAGAAGAAAGCATGTTTTTGACACCCAAAAACCAAGCTGTAGGACTGTTTTGCTTCCAGAACCCTTCTCATGCCTATGGGAGCCTCTGGCTCTTGGTGTTTGCTTCCTTTTTCAGCATTTCAGCAGTCACTTGCTGAACACCTGCATCCTAAGTTCAATTTGCTCCCAGTGCTGTCAGAGGTCAAATTATGCCAGGTTTCACAAAGAGTATTTCATTTGAACAAGTCTTACTTTTGAGTGAAGCCACAGAAGAGCAGTTATGTGCTCATAAAAGCAGACCTTGCCCTAGCTGATTTGGCTCCGTGGATAAAGCATCGACCTGCGGACTGAAGGGTCCTGAGTTGGATTCCAGTCAAGGACACATGCCCAGGTTGTGGGGCTCCATTCCTAGAAAGGGGCATGCAGGAGGCAGCCAATCAATGATTCTCCCTCATCATTTATGTTTCTCTCTCTCTCTGCCTCTTCCTTCCTCTCTGAAATTAATCAATAAGTGTGTGTGTGTGTGTGTGTGTGTGTGTGTGTGTGTGTGTGTGTTTAAGCAGACCTTATTTAACATTCTGTGAAATGTGGTAGCCTAGAAAGAAGACACATATGCGCATGACACAGAACTCTGCGATCTGATTTCACAGGGAAAGATGAATGATCCTATGCAATTATCCCGCTGTGAACAGCAGCCTGAATGAAGAAAAGAGCCCTTTCATGTGGGTGCTTCATAATGCTTTTCATTAACTTCACACAGCAACTCAAAAGCCCTTCTCTGTCAGAGGTAATTATCTCCAATTTGCAGAGTGGTACACACAAGCTTTTCACAGGTCTCATAGTCTCCTTCAGACCTCCAGCCCTCTGGGTGTGTACACTGGCCAGCACTTCATGTCCAGTATTTGAACCAAGTTCCTGATTCAGCCAGCCAGGGAGAAAGAGGATGTTGCAATTAAATAATTCCCAAAGAGCTGTCCGAGGTGTTGGCATTCTACTCAACAGTGATCCAAGAGCCTAACTAAGTACAATTTGCAAGAAAAAGACAAAGCTTTTTAAAAAAAAACTTTTCATTTGTCTATTTATTTATTAATGTGTATTTACTTGGTCTCAGCACGTTATTGAAATATCTAAGTTGCTATAAAGGCTATAAGGTGGGCTGGGGTGGGGGTGCAACATGAACCCTGACCTTGGGACTTTTTTTTTAATTTTTAAAATTCTTTATTGTTTAAAGTACTATATATAGTATTATGTATGTCTCCTTTTTCCAGCCACTCCCACCTCCCACATGCTCTCACCCTCCTAGTGTCTGTGTCCATTGGTTATGCTTAAAAAGACAGTACTAATTCTCAGTTCACTAAAATGAGATTCTAATTTATGGGGGACTATTATATGAACAGGTGAATCCTACCGTTATATAAGATAGAATAAACTAATAAAATGAACAAAACAGTGAGTTTCGCAACCTTAATTCAGTCCCTCAATAATGCTATTGTGTAACAAACCACTTGAGTTTTTATGTAATAATTTCTGATTATGAAACAAAATATAATGTACAACATTTAATTCAAAAGGATACGCATTACCTTAATGTAAAGCATTTTTAAAGAGCAAATGATAAAATCTGAAAGGATTTCTAGGATCTCATGTAGTTCTAATACGCAATTTAGATTTTGGTCATTAGTGTATGTACCCTGCTAAAAGGTATGACATTTATATAGTATCTTGCATTTACAAATCATCATCTTGGACATTTGGAGAGAATTTGTGCAACTTTGCTATAATTATTTTGTAAAATCAACTTAATTGATTGTGAATATTATCATTTTATAGGTTTTTATATAGTAAATATTATCTCCTAAAATCAATTATCTGGCTGAGTGATTAAAACAAGGGAGAAGGAAAAAGAAAAAAGTTTCTAAAGCAATCTCTCCTGGCAACTGAGGAGGATATGTTTATCTAGACACAAACTTCTGACAATATAATCTTGTTGAATATGATTGCTGAGAATTTCTGTAAAACATATCTCATCAGTGAGTTGTTTTTTCTGAAATTAGAGGCATTTTGGTTAAGGAGTGCCCTAATCCCCTATAAGCTAATTGCAGTTTCCTGTTTCTGACACAATATATATTCATTAAACTCTGGGCACTAACGTAGAAGTACTTGACCCAGCCAGTGGGACTCGGTGGTTGAGCATTGACCTATGAATCAGGAGGTCACAGTTTGATTCCTGGTCTGAGCACATGCCTGGGTTGTGGCCTGGATCCCTAAGGAGAGTCATGCAGGAAGCAGCCAATCAATGTTTCTACCTCTCCCTCTCCCTTCCTCTCTGAAATCAATGCAAATACTTTTTTTAAAAAAAAAGATGCCTTTTTGAAAATATATAATCAGAAAAATACATTATTACAATTTCCAGCAACATCAAAAACATTACCAGTTTGAAAAATCAGAAGAAAAATGAATTTTGAAGAGCTTTTTGGCATAGCAAAAATGTAGACAAATTTAGTTATAACTGATTGAGGGCATGAAGAGACAAAATATATATTTTTCTGCTATAGATTTTCCCTAAAACTGGCAGAAGAAGAAAAAGACACCAATGTCACTGTTTACAGAGCCTTTTTGAAGAAATATGACTAGAAATCAAGATAGAGGAAGGAAATGGTCTTTGGTCTTGGATCCACTGCAATTAGCAATGTGATCACTTTCAAGTCCCTTCTCAAAACCATGTGCTCAAACAAAACAAAACAAAACAAAAACACATGATCTTTCAATAAGGAGTTCTGTCAAATTTTTAAAGCAACAATATAATTCTAGTATTAACTGTCACTGTGTAGAGAGTGTTCAGAGTGTTCAGTATATGTCAGACATTGTGCTAAGCACTTATAAGTATTCTATCAATTCAAATAATCTTGGGAAGTAGGTGCCATTATTATCCCTATTTTAGAAAAAGAGAGCAAGTAATTAAAGAGAAGAGATTAAGTCATTTGCCTAGTTAGATGTGAGGTAAAACCAGGATTCAAATTCAAGTTAAACGGCTCCAAAGTCCATACTCATAACCCTATTTTGTATCCAAAAAAAAAGAATAATGTATTCCAGAGGTAATATGTGTCAAATAATATGAAGAATACTTCACCACGTTACAAGTTAAAATAATTATAGTTCATCAGTGATGAACTATAGAACATAATAATGGCCAAATATACAACAGCGGTCCCATAAAATTATAATGACCTGAAAAATTAGTGATGCTGTAATGTCAATAATAACATAACGCATTACTCACGTGTTTGTGGTGATGCTGGTGTAAGCAAACCCACTGTGCTGCCAATTGTATAAAAGTGTAGGATGTATAATTATGTTCAGTACATAAGACTTGATAATAAATGATTCTGTTACTGATTATGTATTTACTATAATATACCTTCTATAATTATTTTAGAGTATACTCTTTCCACTTATATAAAAATGTTTTCTGTAAAGCAACATACCATGTTATAGTGGCAGCAACCTCATACATCTCATGTATCCAATATCTCCTGATTGCATCATTTTCTCTCGTGCTTGATTTCATTCTCGTATTGTTTTGCACAGTGACATGCTATCCAGGTCTTAGTCTAGGAGCAATAGGCTCCATATAGCACAGATGTGTGGGAGACTGCACCATCTAGGTTTGTATAAATCTACTCTATGATGTTTGATGATAAAATAGCCTAATGACATATTTTTTTCAGAATGTAGCTTAATCGTAAAGCAGCACGTGGCTATAATTATATTAAAACTCTGCTTAGGCCAAAGCTGGTTTCGCTCAGTAGATAAAGTGTCAGCCTTTGGACTGAAAGGTCCTAGGTTCGATTCCAGTCAAGGGCGTACCTTGGTTTCGGGCACATCCCCAGTAGGAGGTGTACAGGAGGTAGCTGATTGATGTTTCTCTCTCATCGATGTTTCTAACTCTTTATCCCTCTCCCTTCCTCTCAGTAAAGAAAACAATAAAATGTATTTAAAAAAAAAACAACTCTGCTTAGAATAATACTTTTCCCCTTTGATATGTCTGATAATACATTTTCCAGCAGATTGGTAAATAGGCAGTAAAGGGATGTCCAGATCTGAGAGTTCTAGTTTTTCTTCTCCATATGTACCGGTTTCTTCCATGAATTTAAGAAATCTGGCTTCTGGCATCCAGGTTTAAAATATCAAGCTTATTGTTTCAGACCGGCTGTTTTTAAATTCATGTCTAAACACAGGAAACCAAGGTGCTGCCTTTCCAAATTTCCTGTCTTGTTTTTGTTCATTATAAATTTCTATAAAATAAGAAAACTATAAAATTGGAAGGTTGTGGTAGGCAGACTAAAGCCTACCCCCCTCCCATTCCCCCACTCCCATTCCCCCACTCCAACCCACCCCACCCCCAAAACCTCCCAAAGATGTTCTTGTCCTGCTAATAACCAGAAGAATGAGCCAAGGTTTTTTTTCCCCCCCAGGTCGTGTCTCCAGACGCCAAAGAATGAGCTCTGCAGACCAGAAGATTTAAGTAAAGAGTGGAAAATGTATTACAAGCAGATTCAGACTCCCCTCACTGGGAGGGGGTCACCTGATTGATTCCCTCAATTATTCATGCCCAGCAACGGAACTGAACTTTCCCTGTTTCTATGTGTTCCTACACCTTGTGACTGCAGGCCCTCCCCTGTTTCCCACGCCTCCCACTTTGAGTCCAAAAACATTTTATAATTTCTGCTTGGCTGGTTCCTGTGGTAAGGCTGCTCAAAATGCTGTGTCTGCCCCTGCCTATGTTCCACCTGCCTTTGCTTACCCCTGGACCCCTGCCTTATCCACCCACGTTTCACGTTAACCCTCCCACTAATCTTCAGAACCCATGATTATGTGACCTTACATAGTAAAAGGCACTTTGCAGCCTAGATGGTTTGGCTCAGTGGATAAAGCATCGGTCTGCAGACTGAAGGGTCCTGAGTTTGATTCCAGTCAAGGGCACATGTCAGAGCTGTGGGCTCAATCTCCAATAGTGGGAGAACAGGAGGCAGCAATCAATGATTCTCTCTCATCATTGATGTTTCTATCTCCCTCTCCATTCCTCTCTGAAATCAATACAAACATTTTTTTAAGGCACTTTACCCCTCTTTCACTGCTAGGGGGAATGTAGACTGGTATAGCCACTATAGAAAACAGTGTGGTTACTCCTCAAAAAATTAATAATAGAGCTACCATATGACCCAGCAATCCCTCTCCTGGGTATATATCCCAAAACTTGAAAATATGAATAAGTTCTCAGCTACAAATACATGAGTAAATTGAGTTACTTTACTGGCTCCATAATAAGGTTTTCTCTTAAATGTCACCTAGCATCCTAATAAAAGGGTAATATGCAAATGAATCATCACTCCATCACAAAGATGGCAGCACCCATAGCCACAAGATGGCGGCACCCAATCCTCTAAGCCCTGCTGGAGTCTCCCAGTCCCGAAGGGGCGGCCCCTGAGAGCGGGCAGTGTAAGCAGCCTGGCAGAATGCTTGCTTCATCACCGTAGTGACCAGGCAAGTGTTCCACCCAAGCTGTGGATGGGCCTCTGGGCAGCGGGTGTAGAGCAGCCAGGCCCTGCAGAGAGCTACTAGTGCATGGATTCATGTGCAGGGCTACTATTATAAAATAAACATGATGCTGTGTATCTACTTAAAATAGTACACACTGACTTTGGTGTGAGATTCATTTCACTCAGAATTTCAGCAATGAATATAGTAAGCACAAGGGTAGAATGAAATTTTTAATAATCTATATACATACTACTAAAAGGCTAAGTGACTGACTGTACATCCAACCAGCTGGCTGGTACATATGATGTGCACTGGTAATCCTTCCTATATATAAAAGGATAATATGCAAGTCAACTGAATGGCATAACCACCAGTTGCTATGATGCATACTGACCACCAGGGAGCAAATGCTCAATGCAAGAGCTTCCCCCTGGTAGTCATTGCACTCCCACAGGGGAGCTCTGCTCAGCCACAAGTCAGGCTAATGGCTGGTGAGCACAGCGGCCTGCCTCTGCAGCAGCAGCACTAAGGGTCTGACTGTGGCCTAAGCTGTCAGTTGGACATCCCTGAAGGGCTCCCGGACTGTGAAAGGGCACAGGCCAGGCTGAGAGATCCTCCCTCCCCCTCCCCAATGCACAAATGTTGTGCATCTGGCCTCTAGTTTAAAAATAAACATTTATTTATCAGTCATTGTTTTGTGTTTGTTTGGGTTTTTTTTTCAGTATATTTTATTGATTTTTTTTTACAGAGATGGAAGGAGAGGGATAGAGAGTTAGAAACATTGATGATAGAGAAACCTTGATCAGCTGCCTCCTACACACTCCCTACTAGGGATGTGTCTGCAACCAAGGTACATGCCCTTAACTGGAATCAAACCTGGGACCCTTCAGTCCACAGGCTGACGTTCTATCCATTGAGCCAAACCAGTTAGGGCCAGTCACTGTTTTTATCAATGTTCTTTTTATATCATGTCTTTGTTGTTGTTATATCATGTTGTTACTTATTAATTTATCCATCATTGTTTTTATCAATGTTTTTATATCATGTTTTTATTATTTTCATATCATTTCTTTGTTGTTTTTATATCACCTTTTGTTTATTTATTAACCAATTTACATATTTTCATATGCCTTTTACTAATTTCTTTCATCTGACACTTCCATTATAGAGAAAGAGTGATAGCAATATTAAAATATTTTGTATGTTAATTTTATGATACTATATTATATATACTATTTTGACATGTAATTTTTTGCAATAATCTAATTAATACATGAGTCTTCTAATTAATCTTCTTTCAATGTGCACAAATCCATGTACTGGGCCACTAGTGCATTATATAAAGCAACTCAGTAAAAGTAGTATCCTGGAAGCCTGACCTCATTTAATGTGACCAGAGCATGGCTGTCCAGTTATATTTCCCTCTACAAAGACAGATGTCCTATAAATGGGGGAGGGGTGGGTGGTACAGTGTTTAACCACTGAATCATCAACCTGATGTAAACTATGCTAATGGAGAGAGATATTGTCTGAACACAACCAAAAGCTACAGATAAACTTCATAAATCCTAATAAACATAATGGTGCCTTCTCAGGCAGTAAGGAACAGTGCCTTTAATAGGTTGGTTAATTTTATGTCTCAGCTTGGCTATGTTATAGTACCCTAGCTATTTGGTCAAACGCCAGTTTAGATGTTGCTGTGAAGACATTTTTTAGATGTGATTAACATTTAAATCAGTAAACTCTGAGTAAAGGATATCAATCTCTAGATTGTATATTGTCCTCATCTAATCAGTTGAAGACTTTAAGAGCAAAACCTAAGGTTTCCCAAAGGAAAAACCATTCTGCCTTCAGATTGCAAAACTCTTATGTGAATTTCCAGCCTCCACCACTCCCCACTCCCGATAAATTTCAGACTTACCAACCCCTACAGCCATAAGCCAATTTTTTAAAATGAATCTCTCTCCATATGTACATATATGTGTGCATACACACACACACACACACACACACACACACACACACACACACACGTCCTATTGGTTTTGTTTCTCTGGAGAATCCTAATAGAATGGTAGCTACTTACTTATGAGACTGAATATACAAATAGACAATGGATAGACCATTTATATAGAACTTTGACCCACAATCTACAGCAATTTCCCCAGAAAACCAACTCCCACATCTGATAGGGGACCTATAATCTGATAAAATAGAACACCAGAATTAATCTGAAAAATAATCATATTATTTTAAATCTTAGAACACACATGTATGTGAATAGGAGGTTAAGTTTTTAAGTTTATTTCACAAGGGCTGTGCGAAGAGATTAGGGAGGTGACTCAGATGTGAATCCAGCAAACAGAACAGATAAGCAGGGTTAGACCAACCCTCCAGGAGCCAGTCAAAATATCATCTCATCGCCTGATGATTAAGGACAATAGCTGATGTCTAGGGATACTCCAGGACTGCATGTAGCTGCATTCCATTCCCAGCATCACCCTAGCCCCCCTTTATAATCCTGTCCCTTGCACCTTGCTGTAAGACAGAATTTAAATGTGTGTAAGCACACTGTCTTCTTAGTTGAAGACAATAAATGCCTTATATGATTCAACCTTGCTTTCATTATTGGACAGTGACCAGCAGCCCGAGCCCAACCAGGAGTTTCCCGGAAACACATCTACAAACAACAACCCAGGAAGCCAGCTTTGCTGAAAATCTATTTCTATCTCTATATAGAAGCTAAACAATCACTTCTATAACAATCAGCCCCAAATGGCCAGGACTTGATTAATAATTGACAGCTTCCCTAATTTTTGCCCCTGCTTTTGAAAAAGGATAAACTCGAGAAAGCCAAATGTGTACCTCTAACCAATCACGTAGGATGTTCCACTTCAAATTAGCTCGCCAACAGCTTCCTAAACGCCAGCAAGAACTCCAGATCAGGGCATAACTGAAGCCTTCCCTTTTGTACACTCTAAAGCTTTCCCACTCCTGTCTGCTTTGGTGTTTTTAGTCTCTTTTTAATTTTTTTATTTCTAACAGTGAGTTAATGTTACCTATCTGACAATTTTAAATATGGAAGTTTTAGTTTCTCACCCATCCGCATCAATATTAAAAATTTCTACAATTCCTCACTTTCTGCTTGTCTTTGAGTCTCTGACAAAATGCAAGTAACAGTAGCTGACTCCCTTGCAAACTCAGAATAAATAAATAGCCTTTGCTCTTCTTGTTTGGATGAGTCTTTGTTTATTTCCTTAGCCCTAAGGTCCTAAGAAGGCAAGAAATCAGGCCTGTCAGAAACCATAGTGAGATATGAAATGCCTCAAATGCTGCTACTTAGAGATAGAATTTCCAGACTATACAGAATGTGGGCAGTACATAAGAATGTGTGTTAGTATGAATTCCCTTCCTATGCAGCACTAGTATTAATCAAGTTCAATACTGATTAATATGCTTTCTTTTAACTCTGAAACAAATGGCAGTAGCAAATAAATGCCTGAAAGCTTTTAGCATAAAAATAATTTTAAAAATCTAACTATTTGACTTATGACTTATTGACAATAACCTATTATGCATTTCAACTATAAAAGATTGTTTTATACATTTCTTTCTCACAAACCTACTGTTCCAGATAAAAATCTTAAAAAAGTATTATTTCTGTCTATAAAAGTGGCTTTTGACCTTCTATGTATAGAATTTGTAATTAATCTGCAAACACTAACATTTGGGTATGATAGTTATACAAATGAATTGATAAAAATTAACATCAGAGCTAAGAACTCATAGGGCTCAGGAATCCAAGTTAATTCCACATAATATAGAAACATCACAATGGAATGGATTTGATAATTAGATTTATTTTTTTAAAAATAGTAAACACCATCGTAAATCAGTAGAATTTCACAGTAGACTTTACAGGCATGTGATTTTTGGCTTATGGTAATTAAGTGTAAACCATAGTTTTAAGTGCTGTTTTCAACAATATGAAAAATCATACTTGATTTAAAAACATTCATTTAATAATTTAAGTTCTTCAGAAAACATCAAAAGTGAATTATCACTATACTGTAAACATGATCAATATAATTCTCAAGCTATGAAAAAAAGAGAATAATCCCAAAAAACAACACAAATTTCACCTCCTTCAAAGGCAAATGTATGCCAAAAATTAACAAAAAGATATTAACAGAATTGACCTGTCAATGACAATAAGGGAAAAAGGAAACTGTGGAAAACAGGGATGATCCCTGGAAAATTACAGTTGTGTGAAAGGTAATGAGGTGCTTTAAACTTTCACTTGAAAATCTATAAAAGTTCATTAATGGTCCATTCAGAATATTTGATCTCTCAGGAAGCAGCTTCTAATAGCAGTTCTGGTATGCTAGGTTCAACGTGCATTTGGATGGTGCTGTAAAAACAGTGCACAAGAAAAATAGGTTATTAAATATACTGGCAATGACTTCACTTACCCTAAGGACTCTTTTCTGAATACTACAATCTTTTAAATCTGCACTTGGACTATGTTCTAGGCATATTTATACACCCTGTTTATTGTAGGAAGAGAAGAGAAAAACTTTTAAGCATTCATAGCAAGGCCTCTCTTTATAAATATGAGCCCCAGCCCCAAGATTAAGCACCACTTTCATGCACACACCCCCATAAACACAGAAGTAATAAAACTTACTGCTTTCTTCAAAGCTTGATCTAAATCTTCCAGTAGGTCTTCTTTATCCTCTAAGCCCACAGAGAGTCGAATCAGCGTGTCACTAATTCCAAGTGTATCTCTGTGGTCTTTAGGCACTGATGCATGGGTCATGATTGCCCTGGAAGGAAGAATAAGCAAATTTTTTAAAAATGTATATTTTTATTGATTTCAGAGAGAAAGGGAGAAAGAGATAGAAACATCAGTGAAAGAGAAACATTGATTGGCTGCCTCCTAGCATCCCCCGGCCCCCCTACTGGGGATCGAGCCTGCAACCCAGGCATGTGCCTGGACTGGGAATGGAACCATGAAACACTCCTGGTTCATAGGTCCATGCTCAACCACTAAGCCACACTGACCAGGCCCAGAGTGAGCAAACTTTTTTCTACTATATTATATCAATGGAGGCATATTCTGAATCATAAATTGCAATTATCTTCCAATTTCTTCTACTAGAAATATCAAATTCTTCATACGCTTATAATTTTTATAGGCAAAAAAAAATGGAATTGTTAAGATCATCTTTTCTAGTCATTTAAGTGAAATCCAAACTTTTTTTATCAATTTATAGCATCAGTAAGGTACACTCAATCCAGACACTAAAGGTGCCAGTCAAGCACCTCATACAGTAGGGAAAGACACAGCCTGCAGTGTGTAGATTTTAGTATCTTGCCTGAATGAGACCTTGGCCAGAAATCATATGCCATGACCAACCAGCTGAAGTTACAAGAGGTCTCTGGGACCAAGAGCCAATCAGAATTAATTTCTTCTGGATCAATGAATCAGTCCATAATTGGACCTTCTGAGACAGATCTGGAAAAGGCAACCCAGGATCACTAGTAAGAGCCAGTGTGCATTAGGAATCCTGGCACATAACCCAGCGTAAAGGCAAAGCACCTACTATGGGTTAGGTATTATAATAAGTGTTAGGAAACTAAGAAGAATGAGATATTTTCTTTACCCTAGATAACAAAGCAGGAGCTAAAGACTATGACAATTCACAAAACAGAATAGTCAATACAAATCCGTATGAAAACAAGGACTGCCAGAGTTCAGAGGAGGGAGATGTCTGTGGGCTGAGGCATCACAGAGGGCTCATAGTCTTTCTGAACTCTAATACTCACACTGCCACCAACACTCAACTTTCTTAGAATATTGCCAGTAAAATCAATGCCTAAGCTGCTTTCTCCTACCTCCCGTCATGCCCATGGAAAGAAAATCTCAGTCATGGTCAAAGTAAATGGATATCTTCTTTCACTACTCTAATTAAGTTTTACATGTAAACATCTTTCTTAAAATGTTCTGCCTTTTCAGGCTCTTAATTCCTTAACAGAGTATGCATAGGTAGAAAGAACTTCAGCCCCTGAGACCAACAGACGTGGGTATGAATCTCAGCCCTTGCACATACTGGCCGTGTGGGCTTGTAAAACTTACCTGTCCTCATAGTCCATTTCCTTATCTGAAATAATAGTAGCTATCACTTATTGTATGCTTCCGATAAAACAGGTGGGTACTATCGGTCACTTATGTGCCTTAATTTTTTTTTATTTTTTATTTTTTTTATTAATTTTTTATACATATCTCCCCATTGCCCCCCCTCCCTCCCAGGCATACCCCAACCCCCCAGTGTCTATGTTCATTGGTTATGATTATATGCATAGATACAAGTCCTTTGATTGATCTCTTATCTACCTCACCTAACTTTAATCTTCCTGCTGTAATTTCACAGTCTGTTTGAAGCTTTACTGTCTCTGTATCTATCCTTTTGTTCATCAGTTTATAATGTTCTTTATTATCCCCCAATGAGTGCGATCATGTGATGCTTCTCCTTCATTGACTGGCTTATTTCGCTAAGCATAAGGCTCTCCAGTTCCAACCAGGTTGCTGCAAATGGTAAGAATTCCTTCTTTTTAATGGCAGCATAGAATTCCATTGTGTAGATGTACCACAGTTTTCTGATCCACTCATCTGCTGACGGGCACCTAGGCTGTTTCCAAATTGTGGCTATTGTAAATTGTGCTGCTGTGAACATAGGGGTGCATAAATCCTTTCTGATTGGTGTTTGCAATTTCTTAGGATAAATTCCTAAGAGTGGTATTACAGGGTCAAATGGGAGATCCATTTTTAGTTTTTTGAGGAAACTCCATACTGTTCTCCACAGTGGCTGCACCAGTCTGCATTCCCACCAACAGTGCACAAGGGTTCCTTTTTCTCCGCATCCTCGCCAACACTTGTCGTTTGTTGATTTGTTGATGATTGCCATTCTGACAGGTGTAAGATGGTATCGCATTGTCGTTTTGATTTGCATCTCTCGGATGATTAATGACTTTGAACATGTTTTCATGTGTCTCTTGGCTTTCCTTCTGTCGTCTTTTGAAAAGGTTCTATTTAGGTCCGTTGCCCAATTTTTTATTGGATCCTTCATCTTCCTTTTATTAAGTTGTATAAGTTGGTTGTAGATTTTGGAGATTAAACCTTTATCAGTGATAGCATTTGCAAATATGTTCTCCCATGCATTGATCTTTCTTGTTGTTTTGTTGATGGTTTCTTTTGCTGTGCAAAAGCTTTTTATTTTGATGTAGTCCCATTTGTTTATTTTTTCTTTAGCTTCCATTGCCTTTGGAGCAGTATCAGTGAAGAAATTCTTTCGGCATATATCTGAGATTGTGCTGCCTGTGGATTCCTCTAGTATTTTTATGGTTTCCCTTCTAATGTTTAAGTCCTGTATCCATTTTGAGTTTATTTTTGTATTTGGTGTAAGTTGGTGGTCCAGTTTCAATTTTTTGCATGTATCTGTCCAATTTTCCCAACACCATTTATTGAAGAGGCTATCTTGGTTCCATTGAATGTTCATGCCTCCTTTGTCAAATATTAATTGACCATAGTCACTTATGTGCCTTAATTTTTAATGGATAAAATATATATAACATCAATCTCAAAAGTGTGTCACAGTCCTTAATGGAAGGAACATATAAAAACACTTACATGTACCTGTGATGTATTTGCAATATAGTAATGTAGTAACTAAAGCCTCATTAAAAACAAATAATTTGTAAGAGTAGTTAGCATTTACTGAGCACTTAATATGAACCAAGGCATTAGCTGAGGCATTATTTTCCCCCATGTTCTCACAACAATCCTAAGAGCGGGGCACAGTATTATCCACATTTTACAATGGAGAAAACTGTCGTTGAGGGAGGATAAACAATTTTTTTAAAGTCACAAAATTAATACATGTTTTCAGGCTGGGAGACCAATTCAGTGCACACTGGCTCTGCTTCCTCCCTCCCTTACTGCAATGCTGCAATAGTTGCAGCCAAGTTGGGAGACACAGAAGGAGGGTGATAGAACAGGCGAGCTCTGACCTAAATTCACTTCTCTACAGGCAGCAGGGTTATGGCCTAGCAGGAGCGTCTAAGGGTCAAGCAACTTTAAAGCAGATCCCTAAATAAATTAGGAGAGGTTTAAGACTCACCTTAAAGTAATACACATTTCATTACTATGAAAAATAACCCAATTTTATATGCTGAGTGTGCCCTCTTGTGCATCCAGACTTAACAGGCATTTCCTTGAAAGACTAACAAAACCTCTAAGTGTTATCTTAATTATTTGAATCATTTTTGGGGGACATCATTTCTTCTTTTTAATTTTGTGAAATTGCCTAACTCTACTCAGAAACTGTAAACTACGATGAGAGAGCAGAAAATGTGCCCAAATTTTGGTAATCTTTAATATCCCCTCAGTACAATGCTTCCAGAACATAGTTATTCCAGAAATATTTATGGAAATTAAAACACACAAGCAGCTGAAAATTATTAGGTAATGTTGTTGATTGACCACCACAATAATTACAACATATGGTCATAGTAACATAAAATGAAGTCAGGATGTAATTCAGGAATGCTTGGTGGGACGGGTAATCAATAAATGATAATCATTATTTCAAATATTAAGCCCATTATATGGATAAAAAAACTGAAGCTTAAAGGTTAAGTAATTGGTAGAATAGGCATCAACTCCAGATCCAAGCTGCTTTTACCTCCCCTCATTGCAAAGCCTCAAGAGTTAAGTTCCTAACATATTCCCATGTGACATCTGAGGGATCAGCAAAACTTTTTGAATCTTTGGTTCCTTGTCAGTAAAATAAGGTACTACATTCCCTCCCTCTTCTCCCACAGGTACCTATCTCCTAAACTCCAAGGGGCCCCAAGAGACTTGTAACCAGGAGAGCAATGGGCAGTAGCAGCTCATCCCAGGCTAACCCCCTAACCCTGTCTGCAGGGCCCCTTTTCTCTGACTTCCCAGTGAGCCAAAGAAGCCCACCCTAAGCTCTCCTGTTGCTTCTCCTATGCCCTTCCTTGTTTCACTGTCCTACGTGTTTTTGCTGCAGTCAATAAATTCTTGCTTGCTTTTCTACAATGTTCTTGATTGAAATCTTTTCTTAGATATTTGATGGTAGCTAGCTAGCCCCTCTTCTGACAATCAAGGCATTGGAGGTGTTTCATCAGAAACACATTCCCCATTTTCCAAGGAGTCTTGAAATCAGCCCTTCCAGGACAAAATCTCCATTGCGAGTGTATGCAGAGAAGACTGACTGCTGAGTATACTGCTGGTTTCTCTAGTGGCGAGAAGACAGTGCGGAGTGGGATGAAACAAGTCTTGGGCCAAAGGCCCAATATACAATTTCTGCTGGAAAGCCCAATATTCTGAATGGAATGTCCTTCAGACAGAACAGGCATGGAGGTAAATTTTAGAGAACACTGATAAATAGCCTCCATGAGATTTCATTAGTCTCCATTTTATTGAGTTAGAATCCATTCTGATTAAATAGTACCATGCTCTTCTGATCATTAAATATCTTGAATTATTTCTGGTTTTATCATATTTCTTTATCAAATGATCATTAAAACTGACACCAAAGTTAAAATACTATGAAAGAGAAAAATATACTTACGGAAGCTCAGCAAGACTCTCATATCCTCCCAAGCTCTCAGCCAGAGTAAATAACTATAGCAAAGAAAATAGTAATTTAGAGCTTCCACCAAAATAAAAATATGAACATCTAATAGTAAATGTTTTTAATTAAATGGCCCTGGGAAAGAGGATGGGAAAGAGTGATTATAAATAAACAATAATTGATCAAGAAAGAGAAAAAAATGAGGATAGAATCCATAACAATGATTTCATTAATTAGACATATTATGTGTAAACTTTTACAACATTAAAAGTTGATAAAGATGAATCTCCTATACCTTCCTAATTAATCTGAGCTCTAAAACCTCAGAATTACTACATTTAAGACCTCACTCTGTGGTTATGTTAGGGGCACAAAGAATATTGGGAACTAGTTATGGTTATGGGAAATATTAACTGTGCTCTATTAACCATGATTGCCTTGTTCTGGTTAAAGAAAGGACAGTCTACTCTGGCTGCGAGCTGCATGCTCCTGGGACCTGGGAGTCAACCTTGAACCTGGCAATCAACCTTGGAATGCAGTCCATTCTCATTCAAGACCTGCCTATTATCATGGAAGGATTAACAACCTTGTTGCCCAAATAATGGAATCCCCTTCCTCATTGCCAACTTTCCCATTCCTGTAATCTCTACTTCCCCATGTAATCCCTGTCTTGCCCTATATAAACAGTTGGTTTATTGGGCTGCAGAGCAGATTTTTGTGGATGATTCAACCCTTTCTTTCCCTAATGGCTCAAATAGTGACAAGCAGTGTGGACCCACTGATTGTCCATTTACAGTTATCCTTTAAAGAAAAATATCTAAATGTTTAAGCACTGGGGAGTAACCAAGATGGCGGCATAGGTGAACACCTAAACTGCTGCCTCGCATAACAATTTCAAAATTACAGCTAAAAGACAGAATGAACATCATCCAGAACCACAGGAAAGCTGGCTGAGTGAAAATTCTACAACTAGAAGAAAAGAGAGGGGCTCAGGGAGACTCAGAGGAGCAGCAAAAAGCTGAGGTATGGAGACATGTGCGTGGAGAAGATAGGCGGCTTAGTGCCTGGCTGGTTTCCTCTGGTGGAAGGGAGATGGAAACTCCCAACTGAACTGAACCCCATTTCTGACTGCACTGAACCCCAGTTCTGGGCGAGACTTATATGGGGTAAGTCTGGACTGTCGGAAAAAGGGAGAAGTGCACAGAAACTAAGGGGAGCCACTAAAGGCAGAGGTCTGGAGGCGTGCATGCGAGTGCATGCAGAGAGGATTGACTGTTGAGTGTACTGCTGGTTTCTCTAGTGATAGGAAGACAGAACCTCCCAACTGCGCTGAATTTCACTTCCAACTGCACTGAACCTCAGATTCGGGCAATATCCTGGGGACCCAGGATCATACAGGTCCATGGGGCACACAAAAACTCAGGTGAGCCAAGAAAGGCAGAGGTCTGGAGGTGTGCGCAGAGAGGGCTGCAGCAATTACTAAGGGACACCTAGGGGCCTCATAGGGCAGGGCTGATGGAAGACAAGGCTGTCCACTCAGTCCTGAGACTCTGCCCCATCCAAGCCAAACACAGAGGCTTTTGCAGTTTTGCAAGTCTTGTCTCATAAGGCTGACTCCAGCACAGAAGTTCTCCCGGCATAGACACAGCTGATCCCCACAGCCAATTGGCCTGGAGGTCAATTTCCCCCAGTGATACTAACAACTATGAAGACTTAACTACAACAAGGCTTTACACACAGTCCAAAAGAGGTGCACCAAGAGCATTCACCTCAGCTAACTGGGGAGGCAGAGCTACGGTGCCATATAGAACACCTAGCACACAAAGCTACTCTACCAACTCAGGGAAGCAGAGAAAATGCGGAGACAAAGAAACAGATCACAAATGAAAGAAATGGAGGAAAATAAACAATTGGATATAGAGTTCAAACCACAGTTATAAGGTTTTGCAAGAATTTCCTAGGAGAGATGGATAAATTTAGTGAGACCCAAGAGGAGATGAAAAAAGACCAACTAGAAATTAAACATACACTGACTGGAAAAATACTATACAGAGACCTAACAGCAGATTAGAGGAATGCAAGAAACAAGTCAAAGATTTGAAATACAAAGAAGTAGAAAATACTCCACTAGAAAAGCAAAAAGAAAAAAGAATTTAAAAATTTGAAGATAGTGTAAGGAGCCTCTGGGACAACTTCAAGTGTACCAACATCAGAATAATGGGGGTGCCAGAAGAACAGAGAGAGCAAGATATTGAAAACCTATTTGAAGAAATAATGACCGAAAACTTCCCCACCTGGTGAAAGAAATAGACTAACAAGGCTGGTAAGTGCACAGAACCCCAAACAAAAGGAATCCAAAGAGGACCACACCAAGACACATCATAATTAAAATACCAAGAGCAAAACACAAAGAGAGAATATGAAAAGCAGCAAGAGAAAAACAGTTACAGTGGTACCTCGAGATACGAGTACCCTAACATACGCGATTTTTGAGATACGAGCCGTGGAGCGAGCAATTTTTGCTTTGAAATACTAGCAACATTTGAGATAGGAGTAATCTCGCTGATCGGCCAGCTGCACACGACCCACCAGTTTACCACGACTCAAGTGTCTCATAGTTTCCCACCCCTCAAGGTTACGGAACCAATTAAACTCGTATCTCGAGGTACCACTGTAATTACCTACAAGGGTGCACCCATACGATTGTCAGCTGATTTCTCAACAGAAACTATACAGGTCAGAAGGGAGTGGCAAGAAATGTTCAAAGTGATGAATAGCAAGAACCTATAACCAAGATTACTCTACCCAGCAAAGCTATTATTTAGAATTGAAGGTCAGATAAAGAGCTTCACAGATAAGAAAAAGCTAAAGGAGTTCATCAACACCAAACCAGTATTATATAAAATGCTGAAAGGTTTTAAGAAGAGGAAGAAAAAGAAAAAGATAAAGATAAAAATTATGAACAACAAATACATATCTATCAACAAGTGAATCTAAAAATCAAGTGAATTAAAAATCTGATGAACAGAACAAACTGGTGAATAGAAAAGAATCAGGGGCATAGAAAGGGAGTGGACTGACAATTCTCAGGTGGAAAGGGGTTAGGGGGTGCGGGAAGAAACTGGACAAAATACATTATCTCTCCTTTGCTTTCCACTGGACCGGACCCCCTGTCCTATCTGTCAATGGGGACAGGTAAGGGCAGAGGGTGGGATGGGAACCAGGTGGAGGGGAGCTATGGGGGGAGTAAAGAGGAACAATTGTAATAATCTGAACAATAAATATTTATTAAATTAAAAAAAAAAGCCTTAGAAGCCAACGAGGGAAATCAGCTATGTTAACCATCCATTCCAGTGCAATGTGATTGAGCACTTTTCATACACATCACTGTGAATTGCTGGGGATCACACAAGAGTGCTATGGAGGGCATAGCCAAGGGAGGCTAACAGTCAAGGTAACAGTAAGTGAGGACTTAAAGAATATGTAAATTATTGGATGATGTACCAAGTAAGAGATTACTTAACAAATAAATAATGCAGGTGAAAATAAATAAATAAATAAATAAATAAATAAATAAATAAATAAATGTTTGAGCACTTATTTGTTAGTATGTATCACTTATTAAATTAATACATCCATTAAACTGACCCCTGGAATAGAAGAAAAAGTAAATCAGTTTTGGTATTTAGTGTTATAGTAGCAAAGAATTTTATAAATATTTTAAAAATTACTCTCACAGCCATATTATATTAAATACTCACTACTATTTTTCTGATTTCAGAGATGGATCAGTAGGGCTTTGACGAATCTGGTAGCACCCTATTCTTTATACCGATAGTATTTAAAACTCAGTCTACTGTGTGAGGTTGACCAATGAACGCTTAGTGTGTGGTTTATGTAGGCCTCTCTGTGGGCCCTAAGAACTTCCTGCCACTGTGCAATTAGACAAAGGCCTCCCTTCCCTCACTCCAGGCAGATGCAGCCTGGGAGGCCACAAGGATTGGAAAGCCATTCCTGGGCTCGGTTCCAGCATAGGCTCGGGCATTGCACTAATAGCACCTTACTTTGAGATCTCACATAATATTTCATTTGGAAAAGGGGTTTACTTTTAAATAAATTTGAAAACCTATGCACTCGGTAAACTCATTATTCAACAGAGCCAAATATCAACAGAACAACGACTGAAATTTCTTTTGAGAGCCGAATACCGACTTCTGCGCATGGGCCATGAAGTTTCAATTACACTGTACATGCGCGCCCACACGTGGTATTTTGTGGAAGAGCCACACTCAAGGGGTCAAAGAGCCACATGTGGCTTGCGAGGCGCGGTTTGCCGACCACTGTGCTAGAACATTCTGTCTCTCTCAAATTGATGGCAGTCTCTGGAGAGCTAAAAAAATACATATATTCAAATATCTGCTACCACACCAAAGCCATTTTCTAACCTGATGATGCATTTCATGATAAAGAGGTTTGTAGATGTGATCTGCAGGTACAAAAACATTCATCCGAGTTGGATGGACGTGAGAGATAATAAACTGTCATGAGAAGGCCTTACTTCTAAAATTTAATAACCTGTTTTGAGAGCGCCGAATGCTAACCAACTAGACCACCAGGGATAATAACCTGTTTTGAAAGCTTACCTTTAGGTTCTTGAGGAAAGCCTCGGCGTGCTGAAGAACACCCTTAATATAAAAGGTGATCATCCCCGGGCAGCCTGTGCACTGACGCTTTGCCAGCTCATGCTGAGGATGAGAGGGCAGCCCTGTAATAAAGTCTTATTTTAGAGTCAAACAAGTAATTTCAAAACAAAACAAAAAAATCAGTTTGCTCATGTAAACTACAAATAAGCCTAATAATGAGCTTTACCCCATGGTCTCAGCTGGCTGCTTGTTCTGGCCCCTGTCTTTTTCTCTCTGGCTTCCTCTCTATCTCTCTTCTTTGCTCTCCATGCTCTAGCCACACCGGCTTTCTTTACACAAGAAGTACCACACTCTATTTTCATCTCAGTGAGAGGGTTAATTTGAAACACAGAGATAGGACAGGGGGTCCGGTCCAGTGGAAAACAAAGGCAAGTGGAGCATAGGCCGGGACAGACACGGCAGTTTGAGCCAGCCTCACCACACGAACCAACCAAGCAGAAATTATAAAATGTTTCTGGACTCAAGGCGGGAGGCATGGGAAAACAAGGGAGGGCCTATAACAGTAAGGTGAATTGATGTAGAGAAACAGTGAAAGTTCAGCATGGGGACAGAGAAAGAGCACATAGAAACAGGGAAAGTTCAGGTCCGTTGCTGGGCAAGAACAACTGAGGGAATCAATCAGGTGACGACTCGGATAGATACAGAATCAGGCTTGTAGCAAATATACTAGGACTACAAGGCTTGAGGGGGGCAGCCCATTATTGCTCCCCTTCCCCGTGAGGGGAGTCTGAATCTGCTTGTTATACATTTTCCACACTTTTGCTTAAATCACTCACCGTTCTGGTTATCATTAGGACCTTTGCCTGGAACATTATCTACACTGATTGCCCTACCCCTTGTTAATTACATCCTTCTGTATTGTCCTGCTTAATATTTATCTTATTCACCAACCTACTTCTGTCATAGACAGTTAGACAAACATGAGCAGAGCAAGGACGATGGGCCAGGTACATAAGGTCACCAGGGCAGAAAGCCCTGAGTGTGTGCAAAAAGGACAATTGCAGGGTCGGTCATCATCCCAGGATGACCTTTCCTCCCTAGAATATCTCTGGTCAAGCAGTTTGGATCCCCTAACCTTTTGTCCCTACAGATAACATCTAGGCCTCAGTTGTATGTTAGCTCCCGGCCCAGAAAAATAGCAAAACCAGACAAGCAACACCAAGATGGACCTCAAGGCCGGCTGCATTGGATAATGACCCCTGCCCTGGTGCTGACCAGCCAAGCCGTGGAGAACCTGACCCTGAAAGGACACACCTGGAGGCTGCTGAATATTCTATTGAGATCTTCCCCTAAAATCTCCATCCTTAACACTTTAAGACAGAGGACCCAGCTCGATCTCCTACCTGGAGGCCTTTTCCCTTCCCCTTCCAACTCACATCACCTTTAATTTCCTCATTCCCAAGCACTAAGGGCCCTTCCTTTGCCTCTATAACTTGTTTCTTCAGCCCATTTCTTCTATGAATTACTTCTATCTTGGTCATTTTCTAAACAAATGTTCTCTTATAGTTTTGAGTCTTGGCTCTGAATTCTTTCCTAGCCTGAACTCAAGTACCAAGGTTGCTGAACCCAGATCCAGTCTGACCCATCAGTCTCACACATGGTGTCTGTCTCCCGGCTTCCAAACAGTTCCCTAAGAAATCCTTTTCTTTTGTTGATAAATGGATTCCAGTTGCTAGTACAAAGCTTGATCCTTAGTTGGCAATTAATATTTACTGAATGAACCTGAAATGCCTTGTCCTACCCACTCTTCAGTTCACAGCCCAAAACATTTCTCCCTTCCTCCATTCCAAATGTACACCTCTTTATGTAGGGTACATACAGGACACTTACTAGCATAGATACAGGATGAGACAAAAGTAGGTTTACAATGACTCTATGAAAAATAATATAATAATTAATAAATAATAAGAATAAATTCTGAGTTTCATGTACTCATGACTATAAACCTACTTTTGCCCACCTTGTACTTTTGCCTTGGCTTATTAAAGTTCTTTGAGTGTAGAAATCAAGCTTAATTCTCCCGTACACCTAAGAATACATGGCTAGATACCTCTAAGAGTTTAAAATAGTTATTTACTTAAGTCCACCACAATTCAAACCACTAGCAAAATAGATTTAAACAGTAACATATATGTCTGCTAACTCCACATGAGCATTTCTTCAGGTTGTTAGATATGAAGGAATTCAAAAAGGAAGAGAACTTTGGTGGGATTTTTGATGGGTATAAGTAACAGAGATGTATCAAGTTCCAACCTAAATCTGAAAAAAGTTAGAGCTAATGGCCCGGCCGTATGGCTCAGTGACCAGCATCGACCCATGACCTAGGAGGTCACAGTTTGATTCTCAGTCAGGACACTTGCCTAGGTTGGGGACTTGATTCCCAGTAGAGAGCTTGCAGGAGGTTAATTGGTCAATGATTCTCTCTCATCATGTTTCTATTTCTTTCTCCTTCTCCCTTCCTCTCTGAATTCAATAAAAATATATTAAATTTTAAAAATAATAACAACAATAATAGCTGTCTGGTATAAATAAATCAAAATTGTACCTTTTTTGTCAGATGGCAAAAAGTAGAATTTTTTTTTAGTGCTCGGCAGAATTTTAGTAATTAGTTCATATGTGCCATGAAATTTAAAAGGTTGAAAATTGCTGCTCTAATGCATATGACTAATTTCTTTTTTGTAATTTTTTTATTTTAGAGAGGAAAGGAGAGGAAGAGATAGATAGAAATATCAATGATGAGAAAGAATCATTAATCATCAGCTGCCTCTTACATGCCCCACATTGGAGATTGAGTGTGCCCTGACTGGGATGTGCCCTGACTGGTATGTGCCCTGACCTGGAAATTGAATCATGACCTCCTGGTTCATAGCTCGTTGCTCAACCACTGTGCCACCCCGGCTGGGCAAAACTAATTTCCTAACATCTAAGCATCCACTAGGCAACACAAGGCTATAGATCATGTCTATCTTCTTTACCACCAGAACCACCACAGAGCAGATACCCAGCAGCATTCAATAAATAATTAATGAACATGAAAATATATGAAAGTACCTAACTTATAAATAAATATTACATACACAGGATGCTTAGGATAAGCCTTACAATCCCAAGAATATGTGCTTAGGAATCAGACTAACCTACCAGGATAAATAACCTTTTCCACCAGAGGATGTGATTCCAGAAACTGAGCAACTGCCATTCCATTTTCAAAATGCTTCTGCATTCGGACTTGTAGTGTCTTCAGACCTCGATTGCAGAGGTAACAGTCAAAAGGAGAGGGGACTGCCCCAATTGCTGCAAAATAAACATATCCTGGGTTAGTATTGAAGGTTGGTAGGAACCCCCAACATTTTCTGACCCTTCTTTTTCATGATAGTGTCTCTGAGAAGCTAGCTACAAAACCCAATGCTTGAGTTTTAGGGGGTGAGGGAAGCATGAGAATGGAGCATAATTTATGCTTAGAGGAATGGGCTTTAAAATGAGAGGGGAAAGGAATATCCTGAAAATTATGTACAAACACGGCAACTTTTCGAATATGAACATAAACAGTCCTTTCTATGATCTTAATAAAATGGCATACTGTACTGTGCCGAGCCTTTTGTTTCTTTGAAAAAGTATTACAACATATAGAGAAAAAAGCAGTTCAGCTCCTGTTATTACTGAATGTTCTACGGTTGGTCTATTTAGCTTTTGCCTAAAGCAGCCTATGACTTTACATGCCTCCAGGATATGGACCACTCTCTGATGTTTTACAAATGAAACTTATCAAGCAATAAATTTTAGTTCCCTCCTCAGAGCCCCCTTTTGTTATTTCAATACATATGTACTTCCTAGAAGGGCATTTGTATCCCTAATTATGTTTGTATCTTATGTGTTTGTCAAACCATAATAATTAATCAAAGTCTCTTAAAAATAACTCCTATCTACCCTGGGATAAATAAACAATTTAACCAGGAAATGATATGTAGACAGACATCTGATGAAAATTATATTTATATCTTATGTGCTATTTAAAATTCACTACCATTTCAGATATAAAAAGTGTAAGAAAGCCATCATACCAAATGGTGGTGTTTAAAAATCCACTAAGTCCTAAAATTAAAAATCCACTTGAGCTTTAACCACATTATGATCAAAGTTAACATGGATTTGAAAAATAACACAACTCATCCTGTGTGTCATGCTGTAAAGTCCCATTATACTATAACTAAATCTTTATAAACCCATTTTTCTACTTTCCTATAAATAACCAATTTTTTTTCTGATTTCTTTATAAATTAATAGAATACTATCACTTTACAACATTTATTGGAAATACAAAAATTAAATGTAGCCTCTCTGAGACCATAAAATAATCCAGATTTTTTTAATACTCACAATTCTGCAGGAATCGGAGCTTATCATGGAGGCTCTCAGAATTAACAGACACTAAGCCCATTACAACATCGCTGTGGCCTAAGACAAAACAAACACTATTAAGTTAAAAGGAAGGTGTTTTTATTTCAATTTATAATTTCTAAAATGTGACTTTTAATTGTGAGAAATCTGGGGAAAAAAACCTTCCAGAATAAGTTTAAATAAACTTTATTTTATAATATCAAAAGTCATACTCAAAATCCTATCTACAAAAAAAAAGGAGTAATATGCAAATTGACCATACCTCTGCTACACCCACAAGCCATGCCCACCAGCCAATCAGAAGTGAGTACGCAAATTAACCCAACCAAGATGGCTCCGACCAAAGAGAGAACAGGAGGGAGGCTTGAGTTGCCCCGGTGATGGAGCAAGCCAAGCTTTCCACACACCTTGGCAGCCCAGGCCTCTGCTTAAGACGCCAAAGTTTCAATTATAGAAGATAAATAAATTCCAACAGAAATGGCTGCCACCATGGAGCAAGCAGAAGGCTTGGCTCTGTTCCAGGCTACAAAGTTTCAATTGTAGAAGACAAATACATCCCAAATACCAGGACCTCCACTTGGGTCACTGGGGGGCATGGCCAGCCTGCAAACCACCACAGGCCCCTCACCCAGGCAGCCCCATGCTCCAAGGGAACCTTCACCCTGATATGGGACACCCTTCAGGGCAAACTAGCTGGCTCACACCCATGCATCAGGCTGCTATCCTATCTAATAAAAGAGTAATATGCAGATTGACCATCACTCCAACACACAAGATGACTTCCCCCATGTGATCAAAGATCCTGGCCCCATGTGGACACAAGATGCCACCACTAGATGGCCAGCAGTGGAGGGAAGTTGGGGGTGACCAGGCCTGTAGGTTGGGGAGACCCAGGCCTGCAGGGGAGAGAAGTTGGGAGGACCAGGCCCACAGGGGAGGGGCTAACAGGCTGGCAGGGGAGCAGTTAGGCATCAATCAGGCTGGCAGCGGAGTGGTTAGGGGGTGATCAGGCTGACAAGCAGAAGTGATTAGGGCCAATCAGAAAGGCAGGCAGGCGAGTAGTTGGGAGCCAGCAGTCCTAGATTGTGAGGGGTCCCAGATTGGAGAGGGTACAGGCTGGGCTGAAGAACACACACCCACCCAGTGCACAAATTTCATGCACTGGGCCTCTAGTAATAAAATACAAATCATATAAGAAAGTAAATGTTTCTTTTAAAGCTGTAAGCAGGATGAAAGTATAATCTTTTATAGTAAATTTTAATTCTCTGCTCATAAATCATGAGCATAGTTAGATCTATTATAAATGAAATTTTATATTTAATCAAAGCATAATTTTTTTACTTGCTACATGAGTTATAGAGAAAACCTAAATAATAGTGTAAGAAAAGGGATCAAAAGTGTCAAAAATAGCCCTACACTATTTTCATCGATTCATGGAAAAGAATCTTCAAAGTGTAGATTCTGCATGTCTTACCATTCATATATTTTGTTGCTGAATACATACAAATATCAGCTCCCAGAGCCAGAGGTCGCTGAAAAGAACAAAGGTTTTTATTTTAAATAAGAGATCACTTGCAAATATGTTTCACTACTTGCCTATTTGTTATTGTAACAACCATTCCTATTCTAACTTTTCAGAAATATATACATCTTAAAATTGTCTAGGATCCCTGATATTGTTTCCTTTGTTACCTTGCCCAAATAAAAATACAAAGAATTGGACCCAATAGTCAATCCAAAGGCACTCTTTTTTTTTTTTAAGAAATAGCAGGTAAACGCGAGCCCACGGGTCTCTGAACCTGTTTCTCTAGGACAGTTGCTGACTGGCTCCTAAATTTATGACTTGCAGCAGAAATGTTGGCATTCTTATGATTCAGTAAACACAAAAGATAACTGACATAAACATTCAGCAAGTAATCTTTTGGATTTTTAATCATTAAAACCTGACAATATAATCTGTGCTTATTCACTTGGTTTGTCACGATCTTGACCCTTAATTACTCCTTTATTATACTAGTTTTGCCAAGTTTAAATCACTTATAAAGAAACTTATTTGCACCCAGCGGCAGGCTCAGCAGTTGAACATCAACCTATGAACCAGGAGGTCATGGTTCAATTCCCAGCCTGGGCACATGACTGGGTTGCAGGCTCAATCCCCCAGTGTGGGGAGTGCAGGAGGCAGCCGATCAATGATTCTCTCTCAAGCATTAATGTTTCTATCTCTCTCCCTCTTGTTTCCTCTCTGAAGTCAATAAAAGTATATTTTAAAAATAATAAACAAACAAATAAATAAATAAATGTCACTTCCTCAGAGGTTTGCTTTCCCTGACAGGCAATCTAAAGTTGCACCCAGTCACCTTTAAAAAAGAGAAATACATTTGTTTGGATTATTTCCCTCACCTGTCCTAAAGTTAATTCTCTAGTCTTAAGATGTCTTTGATATAATCAACATACTCATTAAACAATATACTATCATCATCTTTCCATTTATGTTTTCTTTAAAACAAAGTGTGTGTGTGTGTGTGTGTGTTTTAACCTCACTAGCTGTTTAGTCTTTGGAAGGTATTAATGTTGGGGGCTATACATGTTTCATAAACAGCTTTTTTTTTATTTTATATATTTTTACTAATTTTTTTTTAAGAGAGAAAGAAACATCAGTATGTGAATGAAACATTGATGGACTACTTCCCATATGGGCCTCAGTCAGGAATTGAACCCATAACACTTAGGAGTAAGGGGACAATGTGCAACCCTATTTGCCCACTCAGCCAGACCTCATAATCAGGTTTTAAGTAAGATACTCCTCTAAGCACAGTCTACATAGCTGCTTACTCATCTCTCAAATTAGATGATGTCTAAAGTCTCTTCCAGGACTAACATTCTGTAAACTCTATGGTCAACAGAAAAATCCAATAACTAACATCTGTTGATTGTAGCATGTGCCAAGAATCATGGTAAATGTTTTATGCAACCCAGTGAAACACTGTGCGAAATATTTCACCCAATTCAGTAAAATAAGGGACTGTATTATTCTAATTGTACCAATAAGGAAAAAGGACTAAGATAAAAACTAGTAAAATAGATCACTCAGATAAAAAAAAACAACTGGTACAGCCAGGACTCCCACCGGGGCTACCTGAATCAAAAGGCTCTACTCTGAAACTTCATGCTGGTAAATCTGTCACTGTGCCTTTTCTAAGACTCATAGAAGATCCAGAAGACAAAAGGCAGACAAGAAAGAGAAAGTATTCCGTTTTCATGAGGATAAAACAGTGAGAGGACCTTTTCAGAGGATTTGCTGTGTGGAATCAATACATGTGGTTGCCCAGGAACACTGTGATTGTGATTGATTAATTCAACTGGAATGAATCCAGATTGAAATGAAGTATTTCACCCCTGTCATGAGCAATGTGATATGGGCTTCAGGAAGGTAGAAAAGCTGGACTACATTAGTGATGGTAATAGGAGAAAGAGGGCCAAGCTTGATGAGTAATCTGGACAGGCCCAGGCTAAAACAATTCACATCACCTCTTTGGGAATACATATGCAGGACTCACTGTGACTCAGCCAGATCACTCCCTAGGCTGTCTTAACTGGACTACTGTAAGTGATAGATGGTAAGGAATTGGGATAAAGAATCTAAGAATGAAAATCACCTGGGACACCCTAGCCGGTTTTGCTCAGTGGATAGAGTGTCGGCCTGTGGGCTCAAGGGTCCCAGATTCAATTACTGATCAAGGGCACATGCCCAGTTTCGGGCTCAATCCCCAGTAGGGGCGTACAGGAGGCAGCCAATCCATGATTCTCTCTCATCATTGATGTTTCTATCTCTCCCTCTCCCTTCTTCTCTCTGAATTCAATAAAAATATATATTAAAAAAAAAAAAAAAGGAAAGAAAGTCACCTATGACAAATAGATAATGCCAGGAGATTTTCACTTAGAAGCAAACTGCCTTACTAGGTCTTCTGTTACGAGATGTTAAAGGAAACAACTAGAGATACAGTCAACCCTCTATATTTGTCATCTGTATCCATGGATTCAACCAACCATGGATGGAAAACACTTGAAAAAAAAAGTTATACCATTGCTTACTCTAATACTATGTAGTTAGGCTTAAAATGGTTGTGTCTGGACTGAAAGTACACAGCCTTTTTTCCTCGTCATTATTCACTAAGCAAAACAGTAATAACTTCTTATATAGCATTTATAGCAAGCATGTCAAACTCATGGCTGGTGGGCCACATGCCTCTTTGATTTACTGAGTATTATTAAGTATTATAAGTGACCCAGAGATGAACTGAAGTACACAAGAGGAAATGCATGGGTTATATAAAATTACTATGCCATTTTATATAAGGAGCTTGAGCATCTGTGGATTTTGGTGTCTACAGGGGTTCGTGGGACCAATCCTTTTGGATACTGAGGGACAATCATATATGTATCATGAAGGTAAGTGGCCCATGAAGCTATCTGAATGCAATTTAGCTGGGAAGAGTGTTTCAGGAAAATAAAAACATGGTAATGCTTTCTGAATAAAACGAAGGATAGTGGAGAACAGGCTTATGAAAATTTCCAGGGAGTCAGCCAGTCACAACAAGGCAGAAGCTTGGCCCAACTTCAGGGACCCAGAATAGATGGGAGGAAATGGAAACAATTGAGCTTGTAAACACGTGCCTAGCTGAAGAGCTGAAGAAAAGGAGCTGGGGTTTCTGGAACTCTGCATAATAAAGAAGCACTACAGAAGTATAATAAGAATGGAATACAGGGTGCAGGCAGGGAAGAAAGAGCAGGGAAAAAGTAACTCCTAATAAAGGAAACAAAGTTAGGTTACTTAGAGAAAAGAAAGGGAGAAAGGAGTGGGGGTGAGGGACAGACAACTACTCAATTACAGAGATCACAAGATGATCTACCAAAAGGAGCCAAACAGAACCGAAAAAAAGAACCTGAAAAAAAAAAAGAAGAAGAAGAAAAGAAAGAAAGAAACGATAAATGGGAAAGTTTGGGGGTGGAGATGTATGTAGAAGGGTGGGTAGGTAGGAAAAAAAAGATGGTTAAAAAAGGAGCACTCTAAATATTGACAGTTACAATGCGAAACGAAGTAGAAATTCATAATACAAATAATGTTAAAATATAAAGGGTTATGCATACTCTATGGGTGGAAGAGAAATGAACTATGTGACATACATCGAAATGTCACTGAGTACAGCTTTTCTTTTTATTTGGAAGGCTGGTCAAATAAAAACGTATTAGGACGACTGAAAAATAAGTTACTAACTTGTAAGCAGCACATAAATATGCAAGTCCCTACTATGTGCAAGGCCCTGTAAGATACAATCATAAAATAAGGTTACATCTTTGGAGAATTTACACATCCTATAAAAACCTAAAAGCTAATTAAGACAACATTTAAAACACACAATGTTCCATATACAAGATATTAACCTGAGGAAAAAAGGCCTTGTTTGCATTAAAATAATTTTCAAACTCATAAAATCTAGTCATAGTTAAGGATTAGACAAATTATTATAGTTGGACCTTTCCTACCATTAGTTGGTATCTTTTCAACCCAATTACAGGTGTCCCTCGAGTTCACTAATCAAACCAAAACATTTATTTGCATTTACCTGGAAATATGCTGACATAAAAGTGTTATCCACAACCAAAATGATGTCTCCATGTTTATGGACAGTATGTGCACAGGCTTCAATGTCAATCATCTTCAAGCTAGGGTTTGTGGGGGTTTCAATCCAAACAAGCTAAAACAATTCAGTAAATAATAATAGTTCATCAAAAACACTGTACAGACATACATCCCATATATTTTAACCATATTTTAAATATCAGAAGAGCCTGATTGAGGAAGTCAAAAGGTTCAAATCTGAATCCTAGCCCTCATAAATTTCTGAAGTTACATTTTAGAAATTTTCATTAAAGAGAACTAGCTCTATGATTTAAAGAAGAAAAAAAAAGACCCTTAATGTCAATAATTCCAGATACACTAGAAATTATAAATTAAGAACCAGGACTTGAAGAGCATGGGTTTTAGAATGAGAAGAAAGCAACACACACACACACACACACACACACACACACACACACACACAAATACCAGAAAGCCTGGCTACAGCTCTGTGGGGACCACACAGCTCTGACAATTTCACTAAAGAAAGACATATCATATATATATATCTGTATATTCCAAAATCTAGTACAATTCAGGTACATAGTTGATACCTGATAGTTATTTAAGACCAAAGAAAAGAATTTCATTTGTTAAACAAGGTGCCGCTGTATTGAATAACATTATCTACTGATTTCTTTTTAAGAATTAACATTTCTTTTTTTATTACTTATATAAATGGATAAAAAGTCTTGAGTTTTATCATAAGAAAGATAGGGCAATTAAATAATGTATATTCTATGAGAATCTATAAAAATTACTCCCTAGTTAGAATTTATTATTCCACTCATTATAAAAATGAAAGTAAAAATAAGTAAATAAAGTAGGTTTACCTGCAAAAAAATCTACTTCAAATGATGAGGCAAATATTTTGGGGGGTGCGGTAAAATATATTGATTCAAGTCAATAAAGAGACAGCACATAAAGTTCTGTTGACAAGAATTAATATACTCACAATTTGGTTTCTTTCCTTAAAAAGACTCAGTCTAGCTATTTTAATAAGTATCTTTTCTCCCAAGCAAGATTTTTAAAAAAATTTTCCTTTGAAAATAAACCTTAGTCACTCAAAGTTCATCCTGGTGTTATCTTCAAAATATTTGTGTGAGAAAATAGTTTCATTTTTTAGCATAGTTTCACTGCAACATAACCTTGGGCACAATTCAAACCTTTTAATCAGTAACAAAAAGTTGGAAGGGGTTGACTTATAAAAGACACTGGTCCTTCTTCTACCCTTGCAGAATTTAAATGAGGTTCCAAGAAAGAATAGTACATATGCCATTCACTTCAGCACAAAACACCTTCCGGTGGCATACAAGCTTCCCAGAATGGAGGCTAAAGATTGCTAGTGACCCATTCTCTACTTCGATTATTCTGCCAAAGTATCCCTTAGAACCCTTAAAAATCCACTTTGCTTAGAATTTGGGGGGCTTGACAAGCTTCCTTTTCTGTAACCCAATTTCTGTTATGACTTCTGTTACCAATACTAGCTTGGTAATGCAGTTAACAATTGTGTGCTTTTGCAAACAAATTTTTAAATACTTATCATGTTCTGGAAATTGTGCTAAGCGTTTCATAAGCCTTATCTCATTTAATTCACACAACAAACTTTCTATAAAGCAGGTACAATTATCCCCATTTTGCAAATGAAGAAATTGAGAGTTTAGTTAAATAATTTAGTTAAATAATATAGCAACTATGATACAAAATCAGAATTTGGATCCCACTTCATAACTTATGTACCAAATCATTATGCTGTAATACCTAAGAGACACCAGACCTATCTTATTCTTGTTGATGGCTTCAATAGTTTCTAGTAAAATTTTTTATTCAGATTTATGTTCCCTCATAAACAAAGATGATGAAAACAAAACATCAAGCCAAACAAAAATGAATTACCTTGGTTTCTGGGGTAATGGCATCCTCTAGTAACTTAGTTTTGGAACAATCAACAAAAGAAATATTTAATCCAAATTCAGATGCTACCCGCCTGAAGTACCTGTTTGTACCTGAAGCAGAAGAGAATCAGATAAAATGGAAAGGACATTGTATTAGGAAATGTTCATTCCTTACCTGTATAATCACTTTAAAAACATAAGGAAGCATCAATTGCCAAGAAAAATACAACTAAGAGCAATTCTACTCTGGTTAAACAATTTGGCTATTGTGTATTGTAAAGAATGTAAGGCTTGGATTTTTTTTTTTTTAAGCTAGAGAGTCAAATAAAACATACTTGGTATCCACACCAAGTGGCATAAAGCAGAAAATGTTTCTCAAAAAAGCACAATCTCTATTGTTCAAATATTAAGAAGTATGCTCTCCAAAATATCAGTGTCTTTTTGAACAATTTCTTCCCAGTACTCTAATCTAAAGTAAATGAAGCAATCTTGGCAACATTGTTAATATAATTCAGGACCCACTTTATTATCTTTAAATACCAGTTGACACAACACAAATGCAAGAGATCACCTACCTCCATATACATCATCCATACAAATAATATGGTCTCCTGATTTTAAGAGATGGGTAATAGTCATAGTGGCTGCTAAACCTGAAGCAAAGGCCAAACCTAAAATAAAAACCAAGTTAAAGTAAACCAAAAAGTTAGACCAATAGGTTAAAAACACCTACAGTATTAATTTCATGTCCCTTTCTGCTGATAGGACGGTCATCACCACTGAGTCTGGAGAAGTCCCATGATGAGTATCATTACAGAATACTCCTTTTCATTTCAAAAATAAAATATCTATATAATTAAAAATACATAAATCTGCTTTAAGTAGATAACATTTCTCTGAAACACTTCAAGGAAACTCCTTTTTTATAAAATTCTCAGATAAAAGGCCAATTGCCAACTACATTACAGTTTGAAAATATCAGGCTTTAAAGAAATTTCAAACTTGAGGAATAGAGCTAAGCTATGACTCATTAACTACAGGGATATACTAGTGAAACTAAGCAAATTTAACAAAACTCAAAATCACACCTGAGACCTATCTGATAAATTTAATAAATTTTACTTTAATTTTTTTAATGTAAAGCTCTCTTAGACAAATGTGATCTTATGTTAACAAACTTAGTAAAATAAAAATTAACTGGCATTGTGCACATTCAACACTATAAAAGAAAATATTCTGACAAAATATTAATAGGCCATCTTGATTATTAAAAAAAGAAAATCACCTGTGACTGGTAGAAGGAACAATCCAATTAACTTTTCAAAAAATAAAATTAAAAAAAAAATCTCCTCAGAAAAGTGTAGGTTAGAATTGCAGTTTTCTACTGCAACAATTCATATAGATGGCTAAACTTCAAAGCGCAGTTAAAAACAACCATGTTTTCTGGATCCCACTTGAAAAATGTCTGACATAAACATTATCTTTATACCTGCTGCAGAAAATAATGCTCCCCACACAATACTAAATTTCAGCAGTTTTGTGTTTAATTCCATCCAAAATAAAACCACCCCTCTTTCCAAAATCCCAAACAAACCCAGTAATTCACATTATTCTTTCTCATTCCTACACTCCTGCTGTGAAAAAACTCCTAAGACTTTTGTATTTATTCACTATTTTCCCCTCATTTACATCATTTGCATAAATAATACAAAGATATTTAGTAGCAATCCACTCCCTTATGAAAATAGACACAAGACTCGAGATAATTTCTAATCTCTGAGAGCAAATTATCTGTGGTACCTGTTAGTGCAAATGCTGCTATTCTCAGGCACAAATAATCAGGTGAATGAACCAGAATACAAAGAAGATTATATTCGCTTAGATAAGTCATATAAATCTTAGTTAATTTTTATATTTATATTGACAGCTTAAGATAAGGAGTATCTACATGAATACCAAGTGGAATATTCTGCCATTTTGTCTTGATTCATGCTTACCTAAGAATCATACATATGCACAGTCTACCAGCTGTGGAACCTTGGGTAAAAAATTCAATGTTTTAGTAAAGTAACAGTGTTGAACTAGCTAATCCTTATTTCATTCCAGTTCTGCATTTTGTGCTTCTGTGATCCTCTCTATGCATGTAAGAATAGATTCCAGACTTCACAAACTTGGGATTGGAAATCACTTACTGTGCTTGGCCCCATCCAATGCTGCCACTGCTTTTTCCAAGCAATTTCTGGTGGGATTGCCAGAACGACTATATTCAAAACCCTGAAAAAAAGCAGTCAGAAATCTAAGTTCATTATCACAGTCATAACTAGACAAATCCACAGCTATGAGTTCCTCCTACTGTAATAAAGTTTTATTTATTTGTGGCATGTCTTGCCATAAAAAGGATAACAGTGTAGTGGTACGAAGAGACTCTGAAGTCAGCCAAACTGAATTAGAATTCTGTACCTACCACTTATGAGCTACATGCCAACAGGAAAATTACTTATCATTCCCCACAGCAGATCTCAATATCCATAAATGGGAATAAACTACATGTATCTAGTTCATAAAATTGTTGTGATGATAAAATGAGATTATATATCATTCCTCTCCATGCCAACTACTAGAAAACGATTAGTATTATTAGCATTATTATTATGTTATACTTACCTTTGCCCTTTAATCTGGGATATCAAGAAAAGGCAATCACCTAAGCTAAGAGTAAACCTAATTCTAACATGTATTTCATTTCCTAAGAAGAGAATGATGCAAGTTCTGTTTAGCTTCCAACAGGAAGTTATGAACAAATTCTACAAATGTTCAAGGATCAGATCTTGGCTCTACAAAAGCGATTAAAAAAATGGAGAGTAATTCTTGGCAAAGCAGCTCCACACAATAGGTTTCAAAATTCTGTATTGTTTTATGTGTAAGGCACCATATTAAATGTGTTCATCCAGTCATTTTATGTAATCCTGTGCTCTGCTTTGAGGAAAGGAAAGCCAAATAGAGTGGTCGGCAAACCGCGGCTTGTGAGCCACATAGGGCTCTTTGGCCCCTTTGAGTGTGGCTCTTCCACAAAGTACCATGGCCTGGGCGAGTCTATTTTAAAGTGGCGTTAGCCGAAACCTGTTTGCTCAGTGGATAGAGCGTCGGCCTGCAGACTGAAGGTTCCCAGGTTCTATCCCGGTCGAGGACATGTACCTTGGTTGCGGGCACGTCCCCAGTAGGGGGCATGCAGGAGGCAGCTGATCGATGTCTCTCTCTCATTGATGTTTCTAGCTTTCTATCCCTCTCCCTTCCTCTCTGAAAAAGATCAATAAAATATATTTTTTAAAAAAAGATTTAAAGTGGCGTTAGAAGTTTAAGTTAAAAAAATTTGGCTCTCAAAAGAAATTTCAATCATTGTACTGTTTGATATTTGACTCTGTTGACTAATGAGTTTCCCGACCACTGTTATAGGGAATGTCACAACCAGAATTAAACCTGGGATTTAAATGAAAGCCCTATAATTTCCTACCCGCCCATCCCCTCAAAGTCCTCCTTCTATAGCACATAACAAAAGACAACCACTCTTTACACTTTTGTTTCTGATTCAGGAGCTCTCAGTATTAGTTATAAGTATATATTTTAATTTCTCTTGTTATTTGTTTCCTTGTTTTTGACAAACAGTATAGACATATTTTATAGGACTCTGGTTATCTCTTCCCAGCATCACCTAATTGATGTGACCTGCAGCTGTACTTATCAGACAGAAAAAGAAAAAAAAAAAACGGTTTGTATTCATGTGGCAATTTCCACAGGAAAGTACCCCATGTTTCTATATTCTCTGCAGAGATTTAACTTTGGGGGATGGAGAGAAGCGTATTTTCGAAGCATTTCCTAACCCCTCGCCCAATCACTTTCCAAATGAAACTGAAGAATTAGATGCTTCTCATTCAGCCCCTCAAATTCTCTTTAAGGCCCTTAACTCATTTTTTAAACGTATAAAGTGGAGTTTGTGGATTTTACCATCCCTGCTGGCTCTCTGAAAACACTTAATTATTAATATCATAGCTACATGGTTAACTTTTGTGAAGAAGCTCTGGTAGCCACACATTCACAAAAATTCTGCATCAGGCACATGCTGGAAGACAAAATAAAGTAGATAACATTTGTAGATAACATTCCAACCACATGCTGGAAGACAGGTTGTATGTACATATACTGATTCCAAAATACAGCAGTTAGAAGTATCTTAAGCCAACTGAAGAAATATCCTTAGGATTCTACCTGACAAAAGAAAGGGTTAAATCTAAAAGAATTTTCTTCAACTTACTATAGCATAACACAGTAAAGAAGTTTTTGAAGTTTAATGAAGGTTTAGGACCTACCAAGTTCATTTAACTAACTTTTTTCTGAACCTCAGAAACTTTTAAGTATTCCAAGACACATCAAGTATTCTACCAAAAGGGAAAAGGCTACGTGGTTAACAAAGAGGGAGCTCTCATAAACCTTACATGTCACTTATCAATGACTGTGGGTCAGTTCCTTTTGTCTAAAAAGTGTATAATATCTGTACTGCCCTCTGATCTGGTTGTTTTGAGGATCCAATGAAAGAAGTGTAAGTGTGAGCAACATGAAATACCAAACTACTGAGCCATTATAAATGTACCATACAGCTTAACCTACATATCAAAAACTTATGTGGTAGGTACTATTAACCCATTTACAGATAATCAACCTGAGGCTTGAATAGGTTAGGTAACTTTGCTCAAGGTCACCCAGGTTGGAAGAGGTGGTGTCAGAATCCAAATATAGCTCCTCTGACAACACGATTTATGTTTTTAATCACTAAACCACACTGCTTAAATGATGCAATGAGTTACATTATTGCTAGCATTATTGGAATAGAGAACAATGTATCCCAATGCTTAAAAAGTGGGATTCCAGAACAGAACTGGAATTCCAGCTCCACAATTTATAAGCCCTGCGGCCTTGGACTAGTTATTTGTCCCTAAATCTCAGTTGTTGTTGTTTTTGTTTTGTTTTCATGAGCAAAATGAGAACTTAGTTCAGGCTACAGCTGTTGTCAGTTATCTGAAACAATCCATGTAATACAGATGATATAACACATGTAATTATGTATCTAGCATATAGTAAGTTCTCAATAACTTAACAATTGAATACAGCTACTGGAAATGATCTTGATTCTGAGTCATAAAACCCTTAAATTTTTTTAGTCGACTCATTATATCTTTATAATTGTTGCTGCTAAAAGTAATTCGAGGAAGTTATGATCCTCAGTTTTGAACTGCACATTTATCAGGATCTCATGAATTTAAGGCCAAATCTAGATGGCAAGTTGGACAAACTGTTCCTTCTAGCCTTGCTTATCAAAAGAAATATGATCACTGGACCATCCAATACAAAACCTTTGTTGCAAGGAGGATTACAGGTATAGCACACATCCTTCCCGGCTGCCTTCCTGATGTATAAGTCATTTTATAAATTACTTGGGTGCCTTTTAAACTTGTAAGCCACCTCTCTTTTCCCGCCCAACCCTGGACCGACCCAGCCAGACCCAGCTCACCGAGTGCTTGCCGGGAGCCCCCTGCTTGAACGTGGTGGACATGGAGATGGGGGCCACTACAGCCTGAGAGCTCCATTGCTCTGGTTCCTGGCCCACATGGATGGCCTGCGTGGCGAAATGCTGGAAGTGAGGCAGGAAACCGTGTGGGGAGACGTCTTTTTTCTGCATGGTGAGCTGCGAAGGAAGGAGAGAGGAAAAGAGCGAGGAAGATAAATCTAGGCAACTGGTGCGTGCGGGCTTGAAAGGGACCTCGGTCCTAAAGCACCAGGCAAAGGGGAGCACCTAGAAAGCCCGTGACCGGCAGCCCGCACTCAGAAGCCCGACTCGGCGACGCCGTGGTGGCGAAGACTTAAGTGGCCGGGGATGGCTGGCACAGCCCGAGGGGCGGAGTCGGCACCGCCCAATGAGCGAAAACCCCGACGCGGTCCCCGCTCCTCATTGGTTGGCAGTGGAGGCGTTGCCTGGAGCGTCTCCGGGTCCGGCCTTCCCGGTTCAGGCGGTGGTTTGCAGAGTCTGTGTTTCCACGTGGTGCTTGTCCCCGCGGGCGAAATTTCCGAGTTCGGGCTCGAGAGGAAGCCGCCTGGCTAGTTCCTGCGAGATACCCGGGCGGTTTGTGTGACCTCGGGCCAGAGGTTCGCGGGAGACTTGGGAAAAGACTGGCGTGGGTGTTGAAACCTAGTAACCTGTAAACAGGCCACAGAAATGACCTCCTCTCGCTGCAGCCCTTTGCCCTCGACCTTCCGCACTCCCGCCTCCCCTCCTCCCCCCAGCCCAGCACCCTTTGTCCTGAGGGTGGTGCTGACGGACGCAAGCGACCAAGTGGAGGTTCCTTCCAAAAAACGTGGTCCAGGCTGCCAAATGTGTATCTTGGATTCTCATTATCCGAAGGCAGCTGCCTTTTAAGGTACTCTAAATAAATTCCGTGATGACCCGGTACTTGCCATGATTGAAACAGGAGTGAAGGTCATATTTCTCTTCGGTGATAACAAGCGATTGCAGTGAGGGTCTCCAAGCAGAACCCTGGCGGCCTCCTAACAGCTATTGAAGTGCCCAGAAAAACTCTTCCGAGTGACAAAAAGATAGTCTGGCTTTAAACAACTTATTGGATCCTCAAATCCTTAGCAAAGAAAAAAAAATGCTTTCATTGTCCCATAATTGTCAGCAACATTCTTGTAGGAAAAAGGAAAACAGCCCTATGGCATTGGTTACCACTCACCCGCACCCAGAGACCTACTCTCTCACAAGGATCCCTCTTTTAAAACAACAAAAATGTCTTGTTCCCTAAAATCTTCTTGTTTTAAATAGACTTGTCCTATTTACTACTGTGACTATTTTCTAAGACTAGGGAATTTAGGAATATTTCTGTTCCTGCAAAGTCTTAGCTACAGATTTGGCCAATTAAGAAAGAGGAGAATCCAAAATAAACAGCTCTCAACTTATCTTAAGAGTTATGTATAACTGTACATGGGCTTGTTTATCTGATATGATGCTTAGGTACCAGGAAGGTCTAAAACACTCCTAATTAGTTTACCTCCTAATATTTGTGGACAAACTCTAGGTTGCATAAATATGGATGTTTTATTTAGTGTTATTGTAATCAAGGATTCATTAAAATATGGCATCAATATAGATACTCTACATTAAGCCTGTTTTACTCTCATAAATTGAGGAACCTTTATTAGATAGTAGTTTAGTGTTATGTATCAAGGATTTCTAGGACTCAGCCATTTTACTTGTAGGAATTTATCTTTCAGGTGTATTTCTACATGTAAGTAATGATGAGCAAGGATATTCTTTATACCTATTTTTGCCATATTTTTAATAGCAAAATAATGGGAAGTAGCTTAAGTATACCCATCTATAGGAGACAGGTCAGTAAGTCTGCAGAATGACAGAGAGGCAGGAAGAGATTTATCTGAACTAGTATGTTGTGATCTCTAATTTCTGAGACTTAAAAGCAATGTGTAAGCAATGTATGTTATTCATCCACTTTTTTGAGAATAGATACAGTACCATGTTGCATTCATTTCAGACAGAGATATATGGATTAATATGCATAAAAATTCCTGTAATAGTAATGGCTATGAACCTACATAGAAATGTAATTTTGTTTATTTTTGCTTTCATGTTCAAGTCTTATACCATGGGCATATATTACTAGAAATAGGAACTTTTATAAAAATTTGGCAGAGTAATTTTTTGTGTTTTGCCTCTAATATAATTTTATGACAGTTAAAATTTTTCTTTTTTCTAGCTATATGTTTTTTTGTATTATACAAAAGTATCAGATTGTAAACAAAACAAAGCTGTTGCTTTACCACAGATTGAGATGTACAGTCAGAGATTCACTATGGAAATGGAAGTAAAGGGTCTAGTATAATGTCTGTTGTGTAGCAGGCAACTGATGAATAGCTATTGTTATGAACACCAGTCTTGTAACATCTCAGTTCCTATGATAATATAAGTAATTCCTCCTTTGGATTGCTCAAAATATAACCCCATTGGTTAAATTGACCTGGTAATTGATTAACCGTGTCCAGGCCTATAAGTCCCTGTTTCTTTGAACAGCCAGTCTTAAGACACAATAAATTAGAATCTCTGATTTAATAGCAATATATTTCACTTTTCTGATTGATTACACTTTTAATTGAAAAATATGTTGTTAATAATGTAAGTAAGAGGCCTGGCCGGTGTATCTAAGTGGTTAGAGCATCAGCTTGTGCATCAGAATCATGGGTTCAATTCCCAGTCAAAGGCACATACCTGAGTTGCAGGTCCAATCCCCGCCCCCATTATTGGTGAGTGTGAGAGGCAACCAATTGATGTTTTTCTGTCATGCCAAAGTGAGTGAGGATTGCAAAATAAATAAAATTAAAAATATGTGTGTAAGAAATACATTTTATTACTCTTCAGTGTTTAATGAACAGTATGTATTTGAGTGAGTAAAAAATTATTATAATTTAAGTAGAACAAAGAAAAACTTTAGGGCAGTGAAAATAGTCTGTATGGTGTTATAATAATGGGTAGATGTCATACATTTGTAAACACATAGAATGTAAAACAGCAAGAGTAAACCTAATGTAAATTGTGAAATTTGGGTAAATGTAATATGTCAATGCAGATTCACCAATTGTAGCAGATGAATGATGTTGATCATGGGGAAGGCTATGCCTGTGTGGCGTCAGGAGAAATAAGGGAAATCTCTGTACCTTCCTTTTAATTTTGTGGTGAACTTAACACTTCTCTTTAAGAAGTCTTTAAAAAGTGACATAACCCTGCCTGGTTTGGCTCAGTGGATAGAGTGTTAGGCCTCAGACTGAAAGGTCCTGGGTTTGATTCTGGTCAAGGGCATGTACCTTGTTTTTAGGCTCGACCCCCAATTGGGAGAATGCAGGAGGCAGCTCATCAATGTTTCTCTCATAGATGTTTCTGACTATCCCTTTCCCTTCCTCTCTGTAAAATATTAATAAAAAATATTTCTTAAAAAGTGACATAAATGTCTAAAATAAGAAAAAATATTGTTAACTTTTACTGCATTTGAGATTTATATGGTTATTTGGTAATATTGTTTAAGAACTGCTAGGTGTTAAGGCAACCCTATATATTGCATCTTATATAATAGAGCTAATATGCAAATGGTCATAATACCCTCATGACATCACACCATGACATCACACCATAACAATGGCTCAGCACTGGGGAAAGAAGAATGGGACCAGCCAGGCACAAATGAGCTCGTGAGAGAGGAATGGGGACCAGCCAGGCTGCAGCCTGGGAGAAAGACAAGCCACATCCCTCGAAAGACAAGCCACATTCTTCATAGTCCCGGGTGCCCGAGGCTGCGCCTGTACCTGTGGCCCAAGAGAGGGACAAGCCGCCTCCCCAATGGTCCTGGGCACCAGCACCTGTGGCTGCCGCCCATGGTCGCTTGCAGCTGTGGCCCATCTGGGTCCTGAGTGCCTATGGCCAGCCAGAGAAAGGGAAGCCCAGGTCCCAGGTGTCTGGGACCGACTGGAGGAGGGAATCCTGGGTCCTGGTACAGGGCAAGGCAGAGGTGGCTAGGGGTAATCAGACAGGCAGGCAGGCTAGCGGTTAGAAACCAGCGATCCCGGATTGCAAGAGGCAGTTGGACATACCCTGAGGGGTCCTGGATTGGAGAGGGTGCAGGCTGGACTGAGGAACCCCCACCTCCTCCGGCCCATGCATGAATTTCATGCACTGGACCTCTAGTAAGAATATAATTTATACTATGATTTTTAAAAAGCCAGGATTTATTACTAGAAATGACAAAGACCAATTACTACTTTTTGAATTGTGTTTTATTATTAGATAAACTAGAGGCCTGGTGCACGAGATTCATGCATGGGTGCAGTCCCTAGGTCTGGCCAGCGATCAAAGCGTGAGTGTCTGGCATGGAAGGGCTGGTCCCAGATGACCTCTGGACCCTGGCAGCATCTGGGCCCCTGGGTCCCTGTGCGCCCCCCTTTGCCTGAGTCACGGAGCCTGAACCCCCACACATAGATGGGGTGAGTGTGGCCAGATACCTCGGGCCAGGACTCAGTGTGGGCCTCTGGGCTGCCCAGTGGTGCCACACGGAAGCCAGGTGGGTAGCGCACTCTTTTATGGCCGGCCTTGCATGAACCCATGGAGAGCTTGACCAGTCCCTGCGGAACTGGCAGCTGCAGCCTGGCTCACCCAGAAGAGGCCGCGCTGGTGTGGGATAGGCTCCTCGTGGGCACCCAGTACCTGAGCATGGGGGTTTCCCTGGTACGTGAGCCCTGGCATCCTGGGGGAGGGTAGCAGAGGGAGTGAGAGTGAGCTCAGCGGACACCTTGCATTCTCACTGCATCTCTGTTCCCGTCACCCCCCAGGCCCCCACCCCCAGGTAGCCGGCAAGAGGTTGCAGCCCCCCGCCCGGGCACCACATCACTGGAGGCACCTCCCATGTTCTGTATTGCTCTCTGGTGGTCAGTGTGTGTTATAGCAAGCAGTCAAACAAACACCTGAGGGGACAATTTGCATATTAGGCTTTTGTTAATAGGATGTGTGCGACTATTATGTTGAAGACTTTAAAAGTTTAAAACATCAGAGCAAATAATATTAAAAAAATTTTTCAGCCCTGGCTGGGTGAGTCAGTTGGTTGGTGCTGACATCATCCTGTAAACCCAAAGCTTGGGGGTTCAATCCCTGTGCATGTGCATGGGCACACATGCAGAAGCATCGTTTAAAAAATCTAATAAATATTTAATTGGTAGATTTCATTCATTGGTAATAGTCCTAATTCTTACTTCCTGAGATGAAACATTGCTTTTTATATTACAATACCAATATATAGATACCACAGAATACTGCCCAACATGTTAAAAATAAGGGAAATAAGTGGTTATTTGAAAGTTAACATTTGAAATGATCACATAATGAATCTCAGTAGTTTTGTACAAAGTTACAAAGAAACATAATAACTTCTTGGTTCAGACATCACAATAACATGGATTGTTTTAATATATCTGAAGAAAGAAGTAACAAGTAAATGCATATAAAATTGGGGATGGAGGGGTGTGAATCATCCAGGAGCGCAAAGAAAAAGGAGTCACAGAGGCATAAGTTGGCTCTGGCCATCCAAGCATGGTGTGTTGGCGAGGAAGGGCTGGTGCTCCTCAGGTCTTGTGAGTCTCCATCTGCCTCACAGACAGAGATTTTGCTCCTGTGGAACAGGGCACTTCAGGCTCTCAAAACACAACGTCATTAAACATTAGAATCAAATAACTGACTGGTCTCGTTCTGATTCCATGCTCACTAAGCAGCCTTCTGCTTATTTGGCTTTTAGGCAGTTTGTCTGCAGGGAGGTGGGCTGAGGACTAATTCTAGCTCACTTGATCATTCATTTCAGATTGAAATTCTGATATATTAGTCTTTTATCCTTGGCTCTCTTAAATCCATCCCTGGAAAATGGACCCACTCTCAGAGAGCTGACAAAATTAGATTTCTTTATTTGTCAGACTGAGGACCAGCTTACAGACTACAGTAAATCCATTATAGTGAGTGACAGTATAGAAGGGTCTTGACTGTCTGCCAACTTTCTTCAAACAATAGCTGTTTTGCTTTCCCTGAGCCAAATGTTTGTAACAGTCTTGGAACCATAGTGGTTTAGATTTCAGCAATAGGGGGCCCTCAATAATCATATGATCGCTTGACTTATTTTTCTAATCTTGATATTGCCTCAGAATGACCCAGGTAATAGTATTTTGGAAATTACAAAAATAGAATGTGAAGATAAGAATTACCTGAGAGCTGGAAATGGAAAATTTGAGAAGTGGAAATAGAGTGCAATCGGAGTAAAGATAGCATCCTCATGATACATGTTCCACATACTGTTTTTCCCTGTGCCAACTGCTCCAGCCTCAACTATTTCCCAGTATCTTTATTTTCTTCTATTAATGAGAGTAAGAAAATACTAAGAAGCAAGGACATTTGATTTTGTACTTTAACTAGCTATATTAATTCTAAATAACACAAATGATTGTAGGATAAATAAGGCTGCCAGATAAAATACAAGATTACCAATTAAATATAAATTTCATATAACAAACAATATTTTTTTAAAAATATATTTTATTGATTTTTACAGAGAGGAAGGGAGAGGGACAGAGAGCTAGAAACATCGATGAGAGAGAAACACCGATCAGCTGCCTCCTGCACACCTCCTACTACGGATGTGCCCGCAACTAAGGTACATGCCTTTGACCGGAATCGAACCTGGGACCTTTCATTCCACAGGCCGACGCTCTATCAACTGAGCCACACCGGTTTCAGCAACAATATTTTTTTAGTATAAGTATGTCACAATTATTGAATGGATATTTGCAATACTTGCAATATTGTCTCATATGATATTTGGAACATACTTATATGAAAAATTGTTTAATCTGCTGAGTGTTGCTAAATGGAGATGGTTTGAGGGCTGAGTAAAAAAGGTTAAGGGATTAAGAAGTACAAATTGAGCCTGACGAGTGTGGCTCAGTGGTTGAGCATGAACTACATGCATGAATTAGAAATGAGAGACAGAGACACAACAGTTTGAAGACTTTTCCAAGCGACAGTAGCCTGAACTCAAATATGGCCAATGCAAAATAGAGAGATAATCTTAGAGCTATATCAGAGTTGTAAAGGTCAAGATTTGGAGACCAGCCCTAGCTGGTTTGGCTCAATGGATAGAGCGTCAGCCTGTGGACTGAAAGATCCCAGATTCGATTCCGGCCAAGGGCGCATGTCTGGGTTGCAGGCTCCATCCCCAGTGTGGGGTATGCAAGAGGCAGTCAATCAATGATTCTCTCACATCATATATATA
>JAAGEH010000030.1:34916994-35028903 GCA_011751065.1 Lasiurus cinereus | reverse complement strand
CCAAACCAGTTTCAGCATCATTGATATTTCTACCTCTTACTCTCCCTTCTTCTCTGAAATCAATAAAATATATTAAAAAAAAATATTTGGCGACTGATTGAATGTGAGGCCAAGGGAGAGGGAGGAGTTAAGAATAATGAAAGTGATATACAAGTTTGGCCACTGGGGTTGCTGATGGAGATAAGTTCCATATGCACATGTTGAGTAATGACCCTTATCCATCCATTCCATTTAATCTCTTACATATCTATCTATTGTGTTTTAACCTCTTCTTTCACTGAAAAACCCATTCATCTCCGTGTTCTATATTTTGTCCTGAGCCTCTGTTGGTGATCTAAAAATAATTTATTTTGTTAATGTTGCACTTTATTTTCTCCCTTTCATCTCATATTGACTTGTGCTCTCACTTTGCTCCTGGCACCTTTCCTCCCTCCTTCTCTGGCCCCTAAGTCTGTGTTTCTTCTGTCTCAGAGGAATTACTTCCTTCTAGTACTTCCACTGCTATTGGTTCTGGGTTTCCTTGGCAACCTCTGTCTCTCTGATTTTCTCTGCTTGCTTATTAGAAATCTTGACTAAATCTATAATAATCACTGATCAAAAATTGTAGAAGGGAAGTGGCCAGCATTGCCTCTGTGAAAAGAAGTGTGCAGATTTAGAGGAAAAAGGAAAACATTGAGATGAAGGGAGAAGGATATAGAAGGTGTAAAGAAGGTATTGATTTATATAAGTTGTTATTTTCATTTGTCAGTGTACTGGTAGTAGTGTTGTCAGTGGATGTTCAAGGTGATCATTTCATTAGGCAGGCAGCTGAATCATCTATCCTCCTTCAGTTCTCCAAGGCCTGGCTCAACCAATATTGAGGGTAGGAAATCATATTCTAGATTATTGTGAAAATGTGAAATACAAACCTTTAGGGAAGAAGGAAAAAATATGGAGACTAAACTTGCTCTAATGTTTGCATTAGGAATATATCAGAATACAATTTAGTAGGAGTAAGCTTAGTAACTACCAATCTTAATTTTAGATCCAGTGACACATTTATAAAATCAGTGAGATTTTACATTTTATATTTTATACTGTGATACTTTTTTAATGAAGACACTAGGGTGGAGAATAGGTGCTTTGCTTCTTTAAAGCTAATTAGATACAAATATTTCTGCTGAAATTCAGAAACATTCATTATTAGAACCAGACTTAACCCTCTAGTTGTTATTGGGGATTAGTGAATAGTAAGGCATTTAATAAAATCCTCATTAGAAAAAGTTGAAAGACACATTTATCAGAAGGGACTTCTTTTGGCTATTCAAGGCAAATTGATCATTATTTGGATTCTTACTCCAGGAGGGAGGTTAATAAGCACAGTCTATGCCAGTAAATTCAATAATTGAGTTACATAATTGAGTTGTTGGATTGAATTCTATATTGGTAACATTTGGATAAAAAGTAAACATACTACTTGACAGTGAAGTTATTTATTCATTACACATTAAATATAATTGAAAACACAACATATTTAATCATGTTGAGTCTAAGACACTTCGATAATGTGTTTTTCTTTGTTTTTTACCAAGTAAAATTTCATTTTAGGTCTTGAGTACAGTACTTTTCCTGACTTCTCTTGTGTTTGTTTCCCCATCACCATCATTCTCATCATGAAATCATTTTGCAGTTTGGATGGTTTGGCCCCACACCATCCCACTCAGAAATGAGTGCTCACTGGGCAAAGCTGATCAAGGTAAACTCTCACAGGAATGTGTTTAGACATCCTAAGCCTGAGCCAATTAACACTGTCCTGGACACAAGGTTTGAAGAGGGTCCTCTTATCCATGTCAAGCACCTGACTTGTGTGGTCACTGGTCCTCCTTCCGGATCTAAGGGAGGACGCACGAGGCTCCTGTTCCTGCTGGCGGCCATCTGTGTCCCTGAGAGAAGATGGCCTTCAGGGGACATTGGTAACGGGGAGGCTCCCTGAGAGTCAAGGAGACCCATGTGGTTTGGGGTCACCCTTGAAAACATCTCTCTTCATGTTTCTGTTATAGAAGTCAATAAATCCCCTTAATTTAGGCCAGTTTCAAATTAATTTACTGTTGTTGATAAATGAAAAAAAATCCAAAATTATATACTTCCTTTTGGGCCTTACACAAGCATCCAAGAGAGTAGTAGTCAACTTCAGTGTAGTCAGATTGTGATTACCTAAATTTATTTAGGATCTTGTGTCTTAGTTTATAGTTAAGACTAGTTTGAATATAAAAGTCTAGACAATATAGACCAAAGTATTTTTGGTCCAGTGACACATTACAGATACTTTGGGGGCTTATGTTGTAATGTTTGGTTAATTCTATGACTGTTCATTATTAATATGAAGCACTATATCACTATCTGTAAGGTACCGAGCATACAGCCGTGATAAACATAGTTCCAATACCAAAAGAGCTCAAAGGACAAGTTAGGGAGGCAGATAAGAATATCAAAGAGGGATGCAAAAGTTAAGTGGGAAATGAGAAAGAAGGCAAAGGAGGGGCACTTTACTCAGAATGATGGGATGTTGGATAGGAGAGAAGGGCAGAGAAGGGCAGGTGTCATTCAGGACTCCTAAGAAGGAGTCACCAACTTTTGTTTGGATCTCTCTGGCAGTATGGTGAAGCTTAGGGACCCATTTTCAAAACAATGTTTTTAAATGCATACAATACTTTGGATGAACAAAGGAAACAGTATATTAAAAAGCTATTGAAATATTTTTTAAAAACAAAATTTGTGATTTAGTAATATACGTGCTTCTTGATTAACTCATTGAACTACAAGATATAGTGGTGGGCAAATTATTAACATAGTTTTGAGGTAGCAATGAATGTGAATGATATTTTGGGTTATATGCAGCAAGTGTAATGTGATACAGAAATACCTGTGGTTTCTTCTGGTTGCAAAAGCATAGGTATTGCTAATACTATTGTGGTTTGTGGCCTACATTTATAATAGGATGTGCTGGATTTTTATTTAGAGGTTTAGTTTGATGTAATTTTCTGGATCCCTGAATTCTATACCAAGTTTTAAAAAATACCGGTGTTAAGGAGAGATAAAATTGAACACGTGTTAGACAGACTGAAGGAGGTATCTAGGGGAATGAAATAGAAGTGTGTTTGGGACATATGGAACAGCATGTACAAATATATGAAAAGGAATGAGAAAAGGTCGGGGACTGTCAGGTGATTGCATTGGTTAGGATAAAGAATGAATTTCATATTGTGGTAGGAGGTGAAGCTGAAAAGACTCGCAAAATCTCATATATTTAAGATATGGGTTAATTGTACATTATGGTGATTAAATGTGGTCCTGTGTTTACTATGTTTAAAATCCTTTGCAAACTATATGGCCTAGGGTGAGGGTCCAGAATGAGTCAGGTCAAGATGGGCCTCTGTGGTACACAGAATGTCTTCAGTTAAAGGCAACTTTAACCTCAGGCTCAAGAGAAATTTCTGCCCATCTCCCTTAATTACATAGGAGTATTTAAATTAGAGATCTTGCCCATTAGAGGCAACTTCTTTTGATCTATGTATAGGGCAAGGCAAACTTCATTTTACTAGAAGTGTGATTTTCTTACCATCCTGCAGTGATCCTTTGAAGCCTCAAGGAACCTTACTAGCTCAGGATGTCTTATGTACTTTAATCACCCTTTCTGTCTCTGAAACTCTCATGTCTGTAGAGTCTCTGACTTTTGTATGCAAAATTCCCATACATATGTAGGTATTGCATATGGTTATTTTCTCTTGCTAATCTGTCTCATGTCTATTTAGGCAGCCAGAACCTTAAAGGGAGAGGAAAGTTTGTTCCTCCTCACACTAACGTACATATATGGTTGCTTTTTGTAATTTAGTCCAGCTTTTTTTTTCTTTTTTTTTGTCTCATTTACCATCACTTTTCCTGCCACATACTATACTCCAATGATTCTTAAAATCATGCTATATTTATATAGACTATTTTTTTTACCTTTACTCATCAGCTGAATGGTCACTTTCTGTGCCTCAGCTGTAAAATGGGGACAGTAAGTACCCCAAAGACTTGTTGTGGGGATTAAATCAAATAATTATTGAAATTTGCTTGGCACAATGCCTGACACATGGAGAGCTCTCAATAAATGTTAGCTATTATTACCTATCTTTTCTCCTTGTCCAGTTAGCCAGCTCCATATATTCCTTAAAACCTAGCCTGAACATTACCTCCTGAAAGATTTCCTGATCATCTGACTTTCATTTCCTCCAGATATAATGAATTATTTTCTCTTCTATATTGTATCAGGATCTCATATAGTTTAATTTCAATTTTTGTATTTTTCACAATGTATTATAATCTTATATTTCTATATTATTTTCCCTATTATTCTGTGGAACTCTTAAGAAGGCTGAATATTATTTTTGATATCTATAGAGTTTGATTTTATTGGAGGCCACTTAGTAGTTTCCACACCTGTCCATGAGAGGCAGCCACTAATAAGGTTCTTTTAAATTCTGGATTCAGTGATACTTTATGGAAATAATGGTAGACAACTTGGCTTATGCTCTCAAAATCTCTCATTACTTAAATTACTGCATTCTTCTTTAAACATTATATTTCTGATAATAAAATCAGAAATTCAAGCAATGCAGGGAATACGTGATTTAACAATTCCATCTTCCAGAAATACTCGCTGTCCACCCGGTGTAATGTATATATTGTCTAGACTTTTATATTCAAACTAGAGGCCCAATGCACAAAATTCATGCAAGAGTAGGCTTTCCTTTCCCTGGATGCCAGCACCAGCTTCCCTCTGGCATCCGGGACCTGCACTGGCTTCCTTCAGGCCCTGGCTTTGTCCGGAAGGACATCCGGTCTCTCTAGCATATTACCCCTTTATTGTTATAGATATTAATGCATTATTTTATTATTTATGCATTCTTCTGTTTCCCTCTTTCTAGAGAAGCCCCTTGTAATCTATTCTGAATACATACTTTTCTAAAGTATGAGTGGCTTTTCTAAAGGCAAAACTCATCATGCTACTCCCCTGTTTAACATCCCTAAAAGGTTATCCATTTCTTTTAGGATAAAGTCTAAACATTTAAGATGACATAGGGAGTCCTACATGATCTGACCCTTTCTTATTTCTCTAGCTCTGGAGTCATACTTGACTGTTACATTCTAGCATTGAGACATTGGACAAGTTTTTTCAACTGTCAATGAAGCTTAAAAATGATACTTATCACATGGAGATAATAGGTAAAGTACCAAACATACTGCCTGGTTTAGAGTTAATAAGTATTGGTTATTGTGGAAGAACCAAATGTTCTTGTATATATGAATGTGTTCAGTCTCTCTTGCTTTCTGAGTAGGATTCTTTGAGGTGCTGATCGGGTAATGCTTAAACATAATTGGAACAACACCCATTCCCCCCCACCAAAATTAAAAAAAAAATAAAAAAAGAAGAGATTGATTTGAACAGATTTGAAAGAAGATGGGAGGTGTAAACCTGAGTGTTGGGGGAGGAGGAAGAGAGGCTAGTTCCCACAGAGGTTTATTTTAGTTTTCTGGCGGGGGTGGAGGGAGTGGGGTGGGAGAAGGGTGTGCGGGGTGAGAAGGGGTAGGTGGTGATAAAAATTAAGGAAAGAGATTTGAGAGAAGCATTTGTCAGAGTAAGTGAGACTTTGGAGAGATAAACGGGTAAAAATCTTTAGGACATTTTTCTAACTTCCCTTCAGTTCCCATAGATTTAGTTATTTTGTCAGGCTTTATGGATGTCAGACTTAAAAGTTCTTTTAGCCGAGACTGGTCAAGAACTAGTCCAGTGATTCCAGTTACACAATTTTATTTGCCAATGTCCAGCCTCCACTATCCACCCTTAGACTCTGACGCCTGCCCGACATTGATTCATCAACAAATATTTGAGTGACCTACCTCTCCCCTTTTGTTGAATAGCCTATTTTCCAAGGACAGCCCCTAACCTCCTCTATAGTGACTTTTCTGACACTCCAACTCTAAAATTTGCTGCTGCTTTGGGCGTGTATGAGTGTGTGTGTGTGTGTGTGTGTGTGTGTGCAACCTAACTCCTCGCATCCGCTTCATTCCTCGTGCAGTTCAAGGCTGAACCCAATTGCTTGACTATCTTTCTTCCTCTACCGAGCTCCTTCCCGCCAGGGGTGGCATTCTAGAAATGTACTAGCTCAGTGCAAGGCACGAAGTAGATGCTTAGTAAACGCTGCGTGAATGAATGTCCTGTGCATCTCCATGACATCACATCCTGTGTGCAGCAGAGGCGTCAGCCGGCCCTCTGCGGGAAGCCTGGAGGTCGGAGGGCTGAAGTCCTCGTTGACAAGATGCATCAGAAGCTCCACGAGAAGTGCGGCCACAGGGAGCGACGGGTCTTCTAATTCAGAAAGTCCAGCTCGAGGCAGAAACGCGGGGCCCAGCAGGTGCCGCCGCCCCGCCGCCCTCCGGCAACTGACGGCGCGGGGGCGGGAGCACGCCGCCGCTCACCTGTCGCGGTGTTTCCTTTCTTCCCCCCCCCCCCCGCCTCCCTCTCCCCCCGCCTTTCCCGGGGGAGCTCTCGCGAGAGAAGCCAGAGGAAGATGGCCGTGCCCTGTTTTTCGAGCTGAGACAGCGGTGGCATTGGCCGCGACGGGGACCGTGGTGTCGTGGGTCCCTGAGCACTAGCTCCCCCCAGCGAGCGCGCGCCCTTCCGTACCCAGCCGCGGGCCGGCTCCCTTTCCCCCGCGGGAGATGCGTCCGTCCGGGGCGCGGCGGCCCTCTGCGAGTTCATGCGGCGCCCGCGGCTCCCGGCCACCGCTCTAATCGCCTCGTGCCGCCGCAGCGCCGACTCCGCCGCCGGCGGCGAGGCCCCCGGATCTCCTCTCTGCCCCTGGCGGCGATGACCGGGGAGAAGATCCGCTCACTGCGGAGGGACCACAAGCCCAGCAAAGAAGAGGGGGACCTGCTGGAGCCTGGGGATGAGGAAGCGGCGGCTGCCCTCGGCGGCACCTTCACCGGAGGCAGGGGCGGCGGCGGCGGCGGCAAGGGCGGCAAAGCCTGTCACAAGATCTTCAGTAACCATCACCACCGGCTGCCGCTGAAGACCGCGCCGGCCGCCTCCACTCCTGCCGGCGCGCCGGCCCTGCCGCTGCATAATTCCTCCGTGACCACCGCCTCCCAGCCCCAGACTCTGCTGACGGGCGCCCACCCCGTTGCTGTCGCCGCAGACGGAGGCCTCTCCCCCGCACACTACCCAGTGCACGAGTGCGTCTTCAAGGGGGACGTGAGGAGGCTGTCCTCGCTCATCCGCACGCACAATATCGGGCAGAAAGATAACCACGGTGAGGAGCGCGCGCCCCGCCACCTCTCCCTCCCCGAGCCCAGGGTGTGCCGCCTCCCCCAGGCCTCTGCAATCCCAGACCCCCTTGCCTCTGCCCGCCGTCCAGGCCTGACGCGCCGCCCGTAAATCACGACGGGTTCCGTCATAGCATGCCAGTGGTCAGGGCATTGGTTCTTGCGGGCGCAAAGGAATGTTTCCTCCTTGCCCGCTTCAAAGTTTCCTGCAAGGAGCCGTTTCGTCTGTCTGTGAGACAGGCCTTCAGTGTGTGTTGATGCTGGGTGATAAGAAATTTTAAGGGTGCCTCTCATACATCCTGGCTTTCTTCTTTTGTTTATGGAATTGTATTTCTTTCATCTCCCACCTTGGGGGGGGGTCTTGATTTTGGATTCAGAGATGGCCCACCTGCCTTCTTTTCCTAGGTTACAGATCCCAACTTGATTGCAACTGGTTGTGATTGGTACCATGCCAGGTGGTGGTTTCTCCGTTGTCGTTTTTTACTGCTTTTAGGGAAATGTGATAACCAAGTGTCGGGCTTTGGCGTTTAAGATGGCACATAAAGTGCTTTGATTTTTGAAAGCCACACAGTTTAAATTTGTTGACGTCTGATACCTAGAGTAAGGAAAGCGACTTCTGAGTAGGTAACATTTTGTTGGAGTAGAGTTTTGAATCTTTTGCTTGTTTTAGATAGGCAGTTGCTAATATTAATATTTCATCTTGGCGACTGTGACTAAAAATAGTACTGTGGTTTTTCATAGTAACCTCATCACAGCCTCTATGACAGAATGTAGAATCTTTTGTTATTCAAGGACTTTATTTCTACTTTTTGCTTTATCTTAACTCATCAGCTGATATTTCTTTTTTCTTTAGTTCTAAAAACAATGTGATTTGAGTTGACCTAGAGTCAACAGTAAATTAATGAGAACGAATGTAAACATTGATATTTTCAACATTTCATAGGTCATTTAAAACTGGGTAGTTGGCAAATGATGTTGATAGTTTTGCTTTTATACTGACCATGACTATTGCATACATTCAGTGAGAACACACTGAATTCTGTGCTCAAAATAATTTAACACATTGATGAAATACTTGCCTGTGCAATAAGCTCCCTTAATTCCATTGGACTTTAGGCTTCTTATCTAAAATTAGGGCAGAAATTGAGGTGAAGTAAGATTTCTGGTGGCTGTATAATTTGCTAACAATTGCTCTTGTATTCTGAATTTAGTGATATTATAATAATACCACTACTTGTCATTTTTCATAAATCAAATCCCCCCAAAAGTTTCTGAAAACTGCATCCAGTTTTTCATTCCGACATTTATTTATTTTACTATTGGTGCAATAAGTATAATATTGTTTGTTGATGGTAATTATATTTTAACTTTTTGGGAAAGAATGTTTAGTGGGAAAAATGTAATTTCTGGTTACTAGTCAATTATTAAGAGGTTTCTCATATTTTGTCTTCATAGTAGCTATGTTTTACTTTATGGTCATTGTCATTGAAAGAAAGATCCCTGGAAACATCAAAGATTCCTTCTGAGAGTTAATTCCTTTTCAAATAAGAGCTAGATGATTATGGCTAAGTAGGATAGTATGGTACGCTAGAACTGATTTTCTTGATTGATCACAAATGTACTGAATTGCAGGATTATTGGGCTTCCATATTCTATATTGCAACATTTAGAAGTTGGTTTGTTAAAATACAAATTCTGTTCAGAGTCATAGGAATCCTAAATACTCCTAAGTTCTTGTCCTTATCCCACTTGAAATTCACTTTTTAAATTGCCTCCATATACCAAATGTTTGCGTTGTATTTAGCTACCATTATTTTGTTGAATGTAACCACTGGCTCACATACCTGCGGAAAGTGTAACTGTTTTTTAATCTTCATTATGTATTCTCATGTCCTGCAGTAGAGTCTCTTAGGAAGAGTAGTTTGTATTTAATGTGCTACTTGTTTAATCCTTTTTTTCTCTGTAGCTGCATCATTTCCCCATTATATTTTGTTTTTTATACGCTTCGTTTTTAGTAACCTGAATACTTTATTTAGATTTTTAGAATATTTTTTCTTTTCACATTACAAAAGCCAAATGCTTTTTAAATCACTCCAACAGAAACAAGCTATATATTATATTTGGATTGTTGTAACATGATAAGTGCATAGCAGAATCATATATTCATACCAGTGCATAGCAGAGCCACACAATCATCCCACACCATATCACATAGTTTTATATTCACTGTAGGGATTCCTTCCACAACATTATGATAGTGATCATCATCATAGATAGAATTTATTGAGTGTTTCAACACTACTAAGTGTTTATACACATTAACAGATTTAATTCTCACAATTACTTTGCAAAGCAGATGGTTTTATCCTTATTTTAAAGGAAGATTTTCTAAAGTTGCTTACTTAGGTTAAGTTGGAAAAATGAGAAGTGAACTCCAAAGCCCACGATCGACCTCTTTGTAAATATTTTTGTTGATAAGGACCCACTATATTGCAAAGAAGTTAATTCTAATGTGTATGTGGCAGTTGATAGCCAAGTGCTTTAATATATATTTTCCCATTTAGTGGTTATAGTAGACTTATAGAAAGATTTTGCCATTGGAAAGCTCTCATAGTTTTTCAGAGCCCAAATCTCTTGCTTGTTCTGTATCTTTTTTATTTAAATGGGCTACCTAGTTACTTGATAGTCATTTAGATATTTGACAAGAGCTATCATGTTCTCCTTACCTTCAGGTAAACATTCCTAACTTCTGTATCCATTCTTCATATAACATCATTTATAAAGTTCTTAGAATGATCCCTGAAACATAGTACATACTTACTGTGTGTTAAATAAATGAAAATCTTAAATACCTTCTTTCAGTGAAACTCTGGTTTTTAAATTCTTCCTTCTTTATTGTTGAATTAAATAGGAATAAGGAAAAATAGAGCTTTTTCCTTTTGTGGTAAAATGGTTGAATATGAATTGCACTATCAATTATTATTATTATTATTATTTTAATATATTGATTTTTTTTTTTACAGAGAGGAAAGGAGAGGGATAGAGAGCTAGAAACATCAATGATAGAGAAACATCCTTCAGCTGCCTCTTGCACATGTCCTATTGGGGATGTGCCCACAACCATGTCCTTGACTGGAATCGAACCTGGGACCTTTCAGTCCGCAGGATGGTGCTCTATCCACTGAGCCAAACCAGTTAGGGTACCATCAATTATTTTGAGGTCTACTGTATTTGGATCCAAACAAATCTCTTGAAATTTAAGTTAAATCATGTATATACCATGTTCAAATATACCAAGCGATTATTACTCATTGTATGTTTAGTAACAACTGGTTTTGGAGTGGGTAAAAAGATCCAATACAATACAATACATTAACGTTTATGTGTATATATATATATATATATGTATATACAAAGTTTATATATTTACATATATCATAGAATTAAAATTTAAGTATAAATAAGCTTTTTTTATACTGACAAGATTTTTCTGAATCAAAAAATAAAATAAAAATAAAAGATTTTTCTGAATTGCTTTTAGCTAATGGTAGTTAAACAAACCATCATGTTTTTACCACTTCACCTTTAGAATTGAGAATGTTTGTTAAGCATATTGAAGAGTTTCTTTTTTAAAAAAACAAACAAACAAAAAAAAACCCAAGCAACCTATAAGGCTGCTGCTTTTTGGATCTCAAAGACTTTCTTGATTTTGAGTGCACTTCCTATTTGTTAAACATGTACTTTTATTTACTTTTTCTTAATTTACTTACATATCCTTAGAAGTTAAGCACCTTCTCTTGGCCATTAGTCAGAAGCTTTTAGGTGTCAGAAAGATGAAAGTCATTGATATATAAATTGTGCACACCAGTCTTTTTCTAGATTGTGAACAACTTCTGATCTCTTCTGAGAGATTTGGCAGTTTCTACTGCCTTCAATTACATTGCCTGGCCTCCTCTGTATATATAGTTACTTTTTATTTTTACTGAGTTGTAGTGTAATCTTGAAGTGATATTAGATTTCAAATTTAAGTTAAAATTCAATTTAGAGTGTTTCTAAATGCAGGTAACTCATTGAAGTGATAAGGAAATAATTAACGTGTTATATCTCTGCCTGGTAGCCAACAGATGTCTTCAATAAGGGATTTTGAAACATTTTAATTTTGAAAGATTAAAAATGTATGTTTGAGAATTGAGGCACTAGGATAATCTGGTGTTTGTAAGTTTTTCTCAATTCTGTTTTATTCTCAAAATCTTTAAATTCCCTTTTGATATTATTTTGCCATTACAATCTTTATGATAGGTGATGCAAGAGAATAATGCATAATATGTCTTTATGAGAAGAAATGACTATAAAGTTAAACTGCATGGGAAAAAAAAAAAGTCTTGCTAAACCTCAAGTTAACAATTTTAGCCAGGAGGATTATAGTGATGGCACATCTTTAAAAAAGAACACTGGTAGTTGTATATCTGTTTTCCTCATGTTTTTGTTTTTGTTTTTGATTTCCGAGAGGAAGGGAGAGGGAGAGAGAGATAGAAACATCAGTGATGCGAATCATTGATAGGCTGCCTCATGCACGCCCCCTACTGAAGATCGAGCCCGCAACCCAGGCATGTGCCAATGATTTTTGGATCTAATGCTCTATTCAGTGAGCCAAACCAGCTAGGGCTCTCCTGGTGTTTTGTAGTCTTTTCTGAACTTTGTTTTTGAAAGGCAGACCTTGTTTTCCCTTAGAATGGTTCTGGAGGCCCAAAATAATCCATTCATATACCTTGCTAGAGACGAGGGTGATATGGTGGTGAAACCTGTAACTCTGCTGATATATTGGGTAGATTCAGTTGATCATTTTTTTGTTTGTTTGTTAATCCTCACTTGAGGCTATTTTTCCATTGATTTCTAGAAAGAGTACAAGGAAGGGGGGAAGACAGAGAGAGAGAAACATTAATGGGAGAGATTAGTTGCCTCCTGCACACATCCGACCAGGGCTGGAGATTGAGCCTGCAACTGAGGAATGTGCCCTTGAACCCTTCAGTCCATAGGCCTACACTTTAACTTAAGCACTGAGCCAAACCAGCTAGGGCCAGTTGATCTTAATGACTATAAGAATGACTTTCCATCTTTCACCTCTTCCCCCATGTGCATCTCCAGCAGAGTAGGACTGTCCATGGGTTAAATTTTTGAGATTTAGACTTCACTTGAGATTTTATCTGATACTTGGATTTATATTGCCTGTCATTCTGCTATGAGGTTAGATTCATTTGACTCCTGTAAGTCATTTGTAGTTTGCTACTGGTGCATTTAGATTCTTGGTGGTAGATATCTATCAGGCATGTTAATGCATGCTTTCTCTTACTCAGCACTGTACTGAATTTTATAAAAGCATATGTGCAGTCTTGCATATCCTCTTATGCATATATATTGTTGGGTTGGCTTTCTTGTGGAGACTTGCTTTGTCGGGGGGCGAAATGTTTTTTGGAGGGTAAAAACTGATTAACACTATGCTAATGGTTCCTTATCATTTTTTTTCTTCTCTTTGTTCATTTATTACTTCATATAACAGATATATACTGAGCTCTCAAAGTGTGATAGTGTTTTAGGTCTGGTTTACAGCAGTGAACTAACTACACAAGGTTCCTGGTCTCCTGCTTACATTTTAAAAGGGGAAAGGTAAATAATTGACAAACCAATACATATATGGTAATGATAAATACAGAGTAAAATAAAGCAGGATGAAGCGTGTAGAGAAGATGAAGGGAGGTAGTAATTATTTCATTGAAGTCAGATTCCGAGAAGACATTAATGATAAAAAAATTTAGGCAGCTATCTAAAGAAAGTTAGCACATATCTGGCAGAACAGAGTTTCAGGCAGATGCAAAGAAAGTACCATGTTTTAGGAATAGGAAGGCCAGTGTGGTAGGGTGATAAAAGAGGAGATTTAAGAAGTAACAGAGAGGAAATTTTGTAGACCATTGTTAAAGATTTGGGCTTTTATCTGAGCAACATAGGAAGCAAATCAAGGATTTTGAATAGAGGAGTAACATTGATTTTAAAAGGCTCACTGGCTGTTCTCTGAAGCAAAAACTAGGAGACACAAGGGTCAATTTATCATGCTATTTTAATAAGGAAAGGTAGTTATGGAAATATTTAGAAGGGAAGAGTTGAAGATGGGTTGGATATAATATGCTCATGTGTGAGTGTATAGTATAGTACCATTTATGAGAGAAAATACAAAAATTCTCCCTTATTGCTTGCTTGGATGGGACTGGAAGGTATCTGGAAAAGCTAGAGCTATGTTGGTTCTAGTATTTGTAATTTCCTGCTTTGCTTCCTAGATAGGGGGCACATGAAGTCCAAACTATTTTTATAATAATACACAGTCATAGCTTGCCTTTCTCACTGTGCTGACATTTCTGCTCATGGTATAAAAGCAGTGTTGAATAAATATTTGGAACCTTAACATGAATCAAGGCACCAAACTGCTAGTAGATATTGTATTATTCACTGCCATGTACTTGTATGCAGTTTTAATTTTAAAAACCATTTTTCTTAGTTTTTGATGAAGTAGGAATGATTAATTTTATTGTCTTAATCTCAAGTACATATCTTTTTATATTTTTTGACATAATCTGGATTATGCATGATGTTGTTTTGCATACTGAAGAGAAAATAAGAGAAAACAGTTCTGCAGTTTTTTGAGTTGTAAGCCACTAACTTTTGTCATGGAACCCCATTTTTTTTTTTTTTGAAATGAGACTTTTTTTTAATATATATTTTATTGATTTTTTACATAGAGGAAGGGAGAGAGAGAGAGCTAGAAACATCGATCAGCCGCCTCCTGCACACCCCCCACTGGGGATGTGCCCACAACCAAGGTACATGCCCTGACTGGAATCGAACCTGAGACCTTTCAGTTTGCAGGCTGACACTCTATCCACTGAGCCAAACCGGTTTCAGCTGGAACCCCATTTTTACTTGGGGGAAAAAAAAAAGCCAGTCTACAAACTATGAATATTTGGCACACATTATCTGGAAATTGAATGAAGTGAGCCTGTAACTTCAAGGAAAACAATTGACAGTATTGCCAGTGGAAAAAAACAACAAACTTTTTTTTTTAATTTAATAAATCTTTATTGTTTAGATTATTACAATGGTTCCTCTTTTTTTCCCCCATAGCTGCCTTCCACCCGGTTCCCACCACCCTCTACCCTTACCAGCCCCCATTGTTCTCATCCATAGATGTACGAATTTTGTCTAGTCTCTTCCCGCACCCACCTCACCCCTCTCCCCCTCAGAATTGTCAGTCCACTCCCTTTCTATGCCCCTGATTCTATTATATTCACCAGTTTATTCTGTTCATCAGATTTTTAATTCACTTGATTTTTAGATTCACTTGTTGATGGATATGTATTTGTTGTTCATAATTTTTATCTTTACATTTTTCTTCATTGTCTGTTTAAAGAATATCTTTCAGCATTTCATATAATACTGGTTTGGTGGTGATGAACTCCTTTAGTTTTTTCTTATCTGTGAAGCTCTTTATCTGACCTTCAATTCTGAATGATAGCTTTGCTGGGTAGAGTAATCTTGGTTGTAGGTTCTTGCTGTTCATCTCTTGGAATATTTCTTGCCACTCCAGTCTAGCCTGCATAGTTTCTGTTGAGAAATCAGCTGACAGTCATATGGGTGCTCCCTTGTAGGTAATTAACTGTTTTTTTCTTGCTGCTTTTAGTATTCTCTCTTTGTCTTTTGCTCTTGGCATTTTAATTATGATGTGTCTTGGTGTGGTCTTCTTTGGATTCCTTTTGTTTGGGGTTCTGTATGGTTCCTGGACTTATAAGTCTATTTCTTTCACCAGGTGGGGGAAGTTTTCAGTCATTATTTGTTCAAGTAGGTTTTCAGTATCTTGCTCTCTCTCTTCTTCTGGCACTTCCATAATTCTGATATTAGTATGCTTGAAGTTGTCCCAGAGGCTCCTTACACTATCTTCACATTTTTGGATTCTATTTTCTTTTTGCTTTTCCAATTGAGTGTTTTCTGCTTCTTTGTATTTCAAATCTTTGACTTGATTCTTGTGTTTCTCTAGTCTGCTGTTAGGTCTATAATATTTTTTTATTTCAGTAAGTGTAAGTTTAATTTCTAGTTGGTCCTTTTTCATATCCTTGAGGGTCTCGCTAAATTTATCGACCTTTTCTAGGACATTCTTGAAAAACCTTATATTCAATTGTTTGTTTTCCTCCATTTCTTTCGTTTGTGATCTGTTTCTTTGTCTCCACATTTTCACTACTTCCCTGAGTTGGTAGAGTGGCTTTGTGTGCTAGTTTTTCTATATGGCCCAGTAGCTCCACCTCCCCAGTTACTTGAGGTGTACTCTCTTGGTACACCTCTTTGTGGACTGTGTGTAAAGCCTTGTTGTAGTCAAGTCTTTTTTTAAAATATATTTTATTGATTTTTTACAGAGAGGAAGGGAGAAGGATAGAGAGTTAGAAACATCGATGAGAGAGAGACATCCATCAGCTGCCTCCTGCACACCCCCTACAGGGGATGTGCCTGCAACCAGGATACATGCCCTTGACTGGAATCGAACCTGGGACCTTTCAGTCCGCAGGCCAACACTCTCTCCACTGAGCCAAACTGGTTTCAGCTGTAGTTAAGTCTTTATTGTTGTTGGTATCACTGCGGGAAATTGACCTCCAGCCTATTTGCTGTGAGGATCAGTTGTGTCTAAGCCGGGAGAACTTCTGTGCTGGAGTCAGCCTTATGAGACAAGACTTGCAAAATTGCAAAAGCTTCTGTGCTCGGCTTGAATGGGGTGCAGTCTCATGGCTGAGCAGACAGCCTTGGCTTCCTGTTAGCCCTGCCCTATGAAGCCCTTGGGTCTCAGTGTTCCTTGGTAATCACTGCAACCCTCTCTGGGCGCACTCGTAGGTGTGTGCATCCAGACTGCTGCCTTGTGTGGGTCCCCTGATTTTCCGTACATTCTGGAGACCCGTATGAGTCTGGTGTTAAGTGCAGTCGGAACTGGAGTTCAGAGCAGTCTAGACCTCTGCCTTTCATGGCTCCCCTGAGTTTCTGTGCACTCCTCCCTTTTCCCAACAGTCCAGACTCCCCCTGTATGAGTCTTGGCCAAAACTGGGGTTCAATGCAGTCAGAACTGGGGTTCAGTGCAGTCAGGAGTTTTCCGTCACCCTCCTGTTAGAGGAAGCCAGCCAGGCACTTTGCCGCCCATCCTCTCCACGTGTTTATCTTTGTACCTCAGCTTTTTGCAGCTTCTCTGAGCCCCTCTCTTTCCTTCTAGTTGTAGAATTTCCACTCAGCCAGCTCTCCTGTGGTTCTGGTCCATTTTGTCTGTTAGCTGTAGTTTTAAAATTGTTGTGCAAGGCAGCATGTAGGTGTTCACCTATGCCACCACCTTGGTTTCTGAAAAACATCAAACTTTGAAATGAAAATTAGTTCGGTAGTTTCCTGATATTTAAAGACTGTACTAGTCAGATTGGTGATATTACCAAAGGTGATTTTTTTTGGTTTTGTATAATGAAATGAGTTAACATTTGGAAGATCTGTGTAACTTGCTCAACCAATATTTTTCAGATGATCAAAAGTTATGTATCAGTAAAATATCTATTTGTTCATTTTTTGTTTGTTTTGAAAAATGTGATTATTTTTTTCAGAAAAAATTATATATGATAATGGGTTTATTATCCTTTTAAAATTAATAAATAAAAATGTAAAATGTTACATTTGATTTTTAATATAGTAAAAATTGATAGATTTCTAAACGACTTTTGGCATCTTCAGTAATTCTTAAGAGTATAAATGTGTCTAGAAAAAACAGGGCCTAGCGACCAAAATGTTTTAAAAGTTTAGTGTAGTAAAAGGAATAAGTATCTTAGAGTGATGACTCCCACAATTTCTAGATACATAATTTTAGAAAATTACTTTACTGTTATTACTTTACTGTTATTTGCTCCAGGGTATGGAGCAAATTAAATAAGATAACATATATAAAGTATGTAGCATTGCATTGGGCAAATATAATAGATGAGCCAGAAATGCTAGCCATCCTATCTAATAAAAGAGTAATATGCAAATTGACCATCACTCTGACATACAAGATGGCCACCCCCATGTGGTCAAAGATGGCTGCCACAAGATGGCAGTGGGGGTAGTTGGGAGGGACCAGGTCGGCAAAGGAGGGCAGTTGTCGGCAATCAGGCCAGCAGAGGAGGGCAGTTAGGAGGGACCAGGCCTGCAAGGGAGGGCAGTTGGGTGGGCCTTCAGGGGAGGACTGTAGGGGGGAACCCAGGCCTGCAGAGAAGGGCAGTTGGCGGGGGTGGGGGGAATAGGCCTGCAGGGGAGGGCAGTTTGGGGCAACCAGGCCTGTAGGGGAGGGCAGTTGAGGGGGGACCAGGCCAGCAGGGGAGGACAGTTGTGGGGGAACAGGCCTGCAGGGGAGGGCATTTTGGGGCAACCAGGCCTACAGGAAAGGGCAGTTGGGAGGAACCAGGCCTGCAGGAGAAGGCAGGTGGGGGAGATCAGGTCAGCAGAGGAGAGCAGTAATGGGTGACCAGGCCGGTGGGGGAGGGCAGTTTTGGGTGACCAGGCCGGCAGGGGTGGGCAGTTAGAGGCAACCGGGCCTGCAGGGGAGGGCTGATAGGGGTGACCAGGCTGGCAGCGAAGGGCAGTTAGGGGTGACCAGGCCTGCAGGGGAGGACAGTTAGGGGCAACCAGGCCAGCAGGGGAGGGAAGTTAGGGGCAATCACACCAGCAGGGGAGCAGTTAGGTGTCAATCAGGCTGACAGGAGAGTGTTTAGGGTTCTGGTTAGCAAACTGTGTATCTCGAGCCACATGTGGCCCTTTGGCCCCTTGAGTGTGGCTCTTCCACAAAATACATGGCCTGCACGAGTCTATTTTGAAGAAGTGGCATTAGAAGAAGTTTAAGTTTAAAAAATTTGGCTCTCGAAAGAAATTTTAATCGTTGTACTATTGATATTTGGCTCCGTGGACTAATGAGTTTGCTGACCAGTGGGTTAGGGGGTGATCAGGCTGGCAAGCAGAAGTGGTTAGGGACAATCAGTCAGGAAGGCAGGCGGGCAAGTGGTTGGGAGTCAGCAGTTCTGGATTGATCTCTCAAGGGGTCCCAGATTGAAGAGAGTGCAGGCTGGGCTGAAGGACACCTCCCCCGTGCATGAATTTTGTGCACCAGGCCTCTAGTTTGGTTAATAATTTGCATACTTTCATATTATAATAGTCAATGTTACTGGAATGTTTTACTCATTTGATAAAACAGTTCAATTTTGTTTACCAAGTTAGAACCAAGGCATTCAATTTCAGATATAAAAATTTCATTGTGAAAAACTTAACAGAGAAGATTATTTTAAGGTTAGATTTTCTTTGTGTAACTAGCTTAAGCAGCAGATAGAGGACTTAAAAATGGAATAATAAATCAAGGTGACTAGAACATTTGAGCCCTTATTTCATGATACATTTGGTCAGTAAAGTAAATTTGGTATTGGTTGGCTAGGTGAAGATGATGTTGATATTCATTTGCATTTAAAGTGAAATTTATAACCTGATATTTGGCATCCTTAATTGTAGTATGTATTTCTGACTATGTTCTTAACTGTAAATTGAGAGAGATTAGATTATTGAACTCAGTCATTTCTGGTTCATGAATATTTTGGAAATGTGATTGATTTGGATTTGAAATGAAAAGTTTCATTTGTAACTTCAGTAGATATTTATACTTTTAACTTTACATCTAGATGTTCTTGGGTGATTTAAGGAAACAGAGTAATTATAGGTACATCTTTCTTTAGGTACCCAGTTATCCTCCTGGGCAGTAACTGGTGTTATTTTCTTGCTTTCTTTTCCAGTTACCATTTAGAGCATGTTATTTATTTATTTAATTTTCCTTTAAGATAGAGAAGTGAAGGAAGGTAACTGTTCCTGCCTTTTCTACAGGTAGGACAAAAATGAATATTCATAAATTTGTATATTTGACCTCTACACTTTTTGTGGAGTTCCAGGGTTTGTAATTTCTCTATTTGGGAATCTCATGGATATATTAAAATATACTTTTCCAAAATGGAGTTACCCTTTTCTACCTCCCACGTGGTCATCCAGTCTTTTAGTAAATTTCATTAACTATCCAGTTGCTTAAACTTTGGTCATTGGGATTATTCTTTTTCTCACCCCCATTCTCCTACCCATACACATCAATCAACAAGTTATTTTATATTATTTATTTATTTTTAAAATATATTTATTGATTTCAGAGAGGAAGGGAAGAGAGAAATATAGAAACATCAATGATGAGAGAAAATCATTGATCAGATGCCTCCCACACGCCCCCTACTGGGGATCGATCCTGAAACCCAGACATCTGCCCTTTGCCTGGAATCGAACCCAGGACACTTCAGTCCACAGGCCGATGCTCTATCCACTGAGCCAAGCCAGCTAGGGCAGTGGGCAAACTGCGGCTCACGAGCCACATGCAGCTCTTTGGCCCCTTAAAAGTGTGGCTCTCCACAAAAATACCACAGCCTACGTGAGTTTATTTTGAAGAAGTGGCTTTAGAAGAAGTTTAAGTTTAAAAAATTTGGCTCTCAAAAGAAATTTCATTTGTTGTACTGTTGATTTTTGGCTCTGTTGACTAATGAATTTGCTGACCACTGAGCTAGGGCAACAAGTTATTTTAAATCAGTCTACTTTCACCTGGTTTGGCCCGGTGGATAGAGCATCGGCCTGCAGACTGAAGGGTCCCAGGTTTGATTCTGGTCAAGGGTATGTACCTTGGTTGCAGGCACATCTCCAGTAGGAGGTGTGCAGGAGGCAGCTGATTGATGTTTCTGTCTCATTGATGTTTGTAACTCTCTGTCTCCCTTCCTCTCTGTAAAAATATCAATAAAATATATTTAAAAAAAATAAATCAGTCTACTTTCTGTCTCCATTGCCACCACTTGAAACCAACCAATTTTTATTTTCTTTTCCCTGGAATACTGCACCAGACTAGTTTCCCTATGCCTCTCCTCTGTTCTATCCTCTATATGGTAACAAGTATAATCTTAAAATTTATTTGTATCAGGTCCTGCTCAAGATCCTTTAATGTCTTCTCCACTTAAAAGTACATTCATATTTCTTATCATAGTTTCAGAGCTCTGCGTGGATTTGGCTGTTGCCTACTTCTCTTTTATTATCTTGTACAAAAATATTTCTTTTTTTCTATGTTCTGGTCTTGTTTTCTTTCAATTCCTTGAATATTCCAGGTTACTTTGACTTGTGGAATGCTTTTCTTTTCATTCTTTGATTTCTTAGTTTCTATTTATCTTTTAGATCTCATTTAATTGATTTTTAGATAGGAAATGAGAGAGAAACATTGATGAGAGAGTAAAACATCAGTTAGCTGCCTCCTGCATGCCCCATACTAGGGATCAAGCCTGGAACCTTGGCATGTCGCCTGTCCTGGGACACAGAATACTTTTTTAATTGGACTTGTTTTTATTCTTACTCATATAAATATTTCTAACATTATGACATAGCATTTTGAAAAGATAGCTAGCTCACCCTAAAGGGTATCAGGTCACATCTTGGAGGAATTGAAGTTTGTCTTTGGAAAATAGCTAATACCAGTGACTTTTGGTAGTCATGTCCTTTCTGGGACATACTTCAGTGTTTGCTTATTAACAGTTATATCACAGTGGTTTCTCTATTCAAGTAAGTTAAGTTCTGAGGTGTGGAAACTGGGGAGTATATTGCCTAATCACTAATGGAAGTTTGTACTTCAAATTTTTATTTCTGAAAACCATAATGTGAATTGTATTCCAAAGTCGGCCATTAAAAATTTTTTTTTGGGTTGTTTCTAATGACTAAGATCAAGATATTTACTATAATCCAGCTTGTTTTTTGGTAAAATTTCTTATAGATACAATTTAGTGAATTTATTTGTGCCTTGTAAATTTTACATGAAATACAATCTTGCTCTCTCTGCCATTTTCTTCTGGCTTTATTGAGCAAGAGAGGTGTGTGTATGTGTATATGTGTGTGTGTATTTTAATTATCTTGGCAGGTTTTGTTTAGATTAGGGTAGATCATATGTAAATTTCTTAGAAAATATAATCAAGTTTTTTTTAATCCTGTACATGATTTCTTCAATCATGTGTAGTTTTATATTAGAAAAAAATCGTTCATGTAGCAACTTCTATAAAAATGCTAGTATCTGAAAGTTAATACACATAAACTTTCATTAGTAACTTTATTTTAAAATGTTACTATAGTTTTGATTTCTTCTATAATCAAGAAGCTTTTAGGCTGTATAATTTGGGAAATCATTTTGAAATTAAATTAGTCAACTATAGGATATAGTCCGAACTCTATAGCATAGCCTATAGGTTCTCATTGATTTGTCTTTTGCCTTTATTTCCCACTTCATTATTTGCTATTCTCCTAAAGCTCTTTACTCACACTAATTATAAACATTTTTTGTGTATTTCCCAAAACTGTTCATGCATTTGGATGGAAGACTAATTTCTTTTCCTACAAATTTCTAATCCCTTCTTCAAGACTTTTCACTATGGTCTATCTTGAATATTTAAGTCTCTCTGCACAGGCAAAATTAGGTGCTCCGCCCTGTGTTCCATTATCATGCTACACTCCCTTCTATTCTACTAAATAATATAATGATGATTTATTTTCATATTAGTTTCTAATAGAATTTTGACAACTTGAAGGATGAGATTGGGTCTTATTGATATTTATCTCCAAGAGTGAGTTTATAGTAAGTATTTAAGTTGTTTGCTGAATGAGCAAAGAATAATATGACAGATAAATTAGCAGCAAAGGAAGCTCTAATTCTGTTTAGAGAAGAAATCCCTAAAGCAAAATGGGTATTTTTTGGAGAGAGATGGGGGTGGGTTGTCAAAGGGAAGAAGAGTTGGCTGTATTATGTTTGGAAATCTTAGTATCTTCTGACTTTGAATTTGCCAAATAAACAGGATCATTTACAGTCACATTTACTTTGCTTAAAATCTGTCAGGAAATTTGTGAAGGAGATGAAACTACTTTTAAATACAAACTTTCTTATGTTTTATACTAATTTAACTTTTTATTTTATTTTAGGAAACACTCCTTTACATCTTGCTGTGATGTTAGGAAATAAAGGTTAGTAAATATATATATTTTTTTATGTTTAACTTCACTAATGTATAGTCAGTTTTAAATTTTCCATGTGAATTTTATCTTTTCAGATTTAAAAAATTAACCTGATTATTTTATTTGCTAATTGAGCTTAGGATTCAGTATATGAAAAATAAATATTTTCCCATAGTGGAAATCTTATATTAACCTTTATGCCTTGTGAAATTAATGTTTTTGTTCTTACTTGGTTATTTTGTCAAGCAAGTATTTATAATTTCAGGAGACTCTTATTTTCATATATTAAGGTTTATTCTGCCCTAACTAGTTTGGCTCAGTGGCTAGAGCATCAGCCTGTGGACTGAAGGGTCCCCCGTTCGATTCCAGTCAAGGGCATGTACCTTGGTTACGGGCACATCCCCAATAGGAGGTATGCAAGAAGCAGCTAATTGATGTTTCTACCTCTCTATCTCTCTCCCTTCCTCTCTGTAAAAAAGTCAATAAAATATACTAAAAAAAGATTTATTCATTATTGTAAAACTTTGAATATTCAAAGAGTTTTATAATCTTTAATGTGGACTTTTATATTAAAAACTCCTAAGTCTAGCCTTTTGTATATGATTGTAAAAATTTAATGCTTGTTTATTTTTTAATTAAGAAAACAACATGTAGACAAGGTGACTTAAAAGATCTGCTTAATAAGGCTATTTCTAGATGCCAAAAAATCTTAGTTATCTGGATTCCAATAATCCTGAAAAGCAAGGATTCCAGATAGCTGGTGGCAACTTTTTTTTTTTTAATGTTTTTATTGATTTTAGAGAGAGGAAGGGGGAGAGAGAGAGAGAGAGAGAGAAACAGAGAGAAACATTCATTGGCACCTCCAGGATTGAGCCTGCAGCTGGGCATGTGCTCTAATGAGAAATCGAAATGGGAACCTTTTGATTCCTGGGTCAATGCTCAACTACTGAGCCACACCAGTGAAGTGATTCGTAACCTTTTGAATGCTAGAATTTAAAATTCTGGATGTGTTTGCTAATTTTTTTTTAAAAAAACATATACTCATTCTTTTTTAAACAAACATTAATTTTTAAGACTTTTTTTCTGATCTAGTTGTATCATTATGAATATCTGTTATTGTTATACTAGAGGCCCAGTGCAGGAATTCATGCATGGGTGGGGTCCCCGATCTGGGGCAGATTGGGGCTGGGCCTGTCGGGAGGAGGAGATGGTGGGAGTTTGGCCAGCTGGCCTGCCCCAATTGGGGGCCAATCAGGGCTGGGCTGGCAGGGGGGAGGGGCCATTCGAGGGTCAGCAGCCTGGAGGAGGGGCTATGGGTGGTTGGCCAGCCGGCTCTGACCCTGATCAGAGTGGTGGGGGGCCAATTGGGGGCAGAGCTGGCTGGGGGAGAGGCCACAGGAATGGGGTGGTGGGGGCCCATTGGGGGCGGGGCCTGCCAGGGGAAGGGGCAGCAGGCAGTTGGCTGGCCAGCCCTGCCCCTGATCAGGGTGAGGTGTGCTGTTCTGGGGTGGGGCCAGTTGGGGGAGGAGTTGCAGGAGGTTGATTGGCCGGCCCCACCCCTGATCAGGCCAGTTCGCTGGTCACAATTGGTGTCATAGCAACTGGTTGATACGATTGTTATGGTCATTACAGCGTTCTGGTCACTGGCTCTCTCTCTCTCTCACACACACACTCACATTTCTGGTCACTGGCTCTTTTTACACACACACACACACACACACACACACTCACACTCACACTAGAGGCCCAGTGCATAAAATTTGTGCACGGGGGTGTGTGTTCCTCATTTCAGCCTTCACCTCTCCAATCTAGGACCCCTCAAGAATCGGGCCTAAAATGGGCATCAGACATCTCTCTCAACAATCCAGTACTGCTGGCTCCCAACTGCTCGCCTGCCTGCCTTCCAGATTGCCCCTAACCACTTCTGCCTGCCAGCTGATCACCCCCTAACCATTCCCCTGTCAACCTGATTGATACCTAACTGCTCCTCTGCCAGTCTGATTGCTTCTAATTGCCCTCCTCCTCTGCAGGCCTCTTCACATCTAACTGCCCTCCCCTGCCAGCCTGATCCCTCCCAAGTGCCCTCCCCTGCTGGCCTGATCGCCCACAACTGCCTTCCCTTGTAGGCCTGGTCCCTCCCAACTGCCCTCCCCTGCAGTCCTGGTCCCCCCCAAATGGCTCTCCCCTGCAGGCCAGGGTCTCTCCCAACTTCCCTCCCCTGCTGGCCATCTTGTGGCAGCCCTCTTGTGTCTACATGGGGCAGCCATCTTGTATGTTGAAGTGATGGTCAATTTGCATATTACTTACTGATTTATTACATAAAATAGATAGTGTAATGTAGTTGGTATAAACATTTGATCTTAATAGATGCTGATCCCAGGGGTGTTACTAGAACTTGCTTTCTTGAAAAAACCACACACAATTATTTTACTAGTTTGATTTTTAAGTTCATATGCTTCATTGAAGCATATGATATTCAGGGTAACTTAATTTTGATTTTAAATTGGTATAAATTGGTGATGGAAATCTATTTTTTTATTTAGTTATGCTCTTTTTCTTTCTTCCTGGAAGTAACACACTAACTTAAATAACTTAAGTAAAAAGATTCATGAAGAGGCTACATATTTTAGAAACTCAAATATGGGGACTGTCTACATCTCACAAAAAGCATTACCAAGACAGTTTGAGGGATCTTTCATTCTCCTTCCCTATTACCTTTCTTTCTTTCTCCCTCCATCCTTGCCTCTCTTCCTTCGTCTATCCATCTATTTGTCATCGGCCTATTTCTTGTGGTATATCTAATGTATGATGATATATACATATACTAGAGGCCCGTTGCACGAAGAGACTCGTGCAATAGGCCTTCCTTCCCTTGGCTTCCAGCACCAGTTTTCCTCAGGCACCTGGGACCCAGGCCTTCGCTCCAGCCAGAGTCTGCTTTCTTTGTCTTTGCTGCAGGCTCCGGCCAGAGTCTGCCACCTTCATCTAAGCTATAGACTCCTGCCAGAGTTGGCTGTCTTCACTGCAGACTGCCATCTTTGTCTTTGCTGCAGACTCCAATGAGTCTGCTATCTTCGTCTTTGGTGCAGAGTCTGGCCAGAGTCTGGCCAGACTCTGCAGTCTTCATCTTCGCTGTGGCCAGAGTGCTGCTCCTGTAGATCCCTTCACCCCCTGCCCTCCCTCTCATAACAGATGTCCTGCCCCATCCGGCCACTCTGAACCTTGAGCAGGTGGGCAGCTGCCATCTTTCTTCTAATTTGCATATTTCCTCCTGATTGGCTGATGGGTGCAGCAGAGTGATGATTAATTTGCATATTTATCTTATTACTGTAGATGTGTATGTATATGTGTGTATATATATGTGTATATACATGTGTAATAATCTCTATTTTCCTGATTAATTTTTCAACTAGAGGCCTGGTGCACAAAATTTGTGCATGGGAGTGGGGTGTTCTTCAGCCCAGCCTGCACCCTCTCCAATCTGAGACCCTTTGAGGGATATCTGACTGCCCGTTTAGGCCCAATCCCACATAAATGGGCAGTCAGACATCCCTCTCACAATCCAGGACTGCTGACTCCCAATTGCTCACCTGCCTGCCTTCCTGATTGCCCTTAACTGATTCTGCCTGCCAGCCTGATCAACCCCTAACCACTCCCCTGCCAGCCTGATTGATGCCTAACTGCTCCCCTGCCAGCCTGTTTGCCCCTAACTGCCCTCCCTTGTGGGCCTGGTTCCCCCCCAGTTGCTCTCCCATGCAAGTCTGGATCCCCCACAACTGCCCTTCCCCATAGGCCCAGTCACCCCCAACTTTCCTCCTCTGCTGGTCACATCACCCCTAACTTCCCTCCCCTGCAGACTTGATCACCCCCAACTGCCCTCACTTGCAGGCCTGATCACCCACAACTGCCTTCCCCTGCAGGCCTGGTCCCTGCCAGCTCCCTCCCTTGCTGGCCATCTTGTGTGCACATGGGGGCAGCCATCTTTGACCACACTGGGGCAGTCATCTTGTGTATTAGAGTGGTGGTCAATCTGCATATTACTCTTTTATTAGATAGGATAGAGGCCTGGTGCACGTGTGGGAGCCAGATGGTTTGCCCTGAAGGGTGTCCCAGATCAGGGTGGGTGTTCCCTTGGGGCATGGGGTGGCCTGGGCGAGGGGCCTGTAGTGGTTTGCAGGCTGGCCACACACCCTGGAGGCCTTGGTATCTGGGATTTATTTATCTTCTACAATTGAAACTTTGTAGCCTGGAGCAGAGCCAAGCCTTCTTCTCACTCATTGGTGGCAGCCATTTCTGTTGTAATTTGTTTATCTTCTATAATTGAAATTTTGTAGCCTTATGCAGAGGCCTGGGTGGGCCAGGGTGTTTGGTTAGCTTGGCTTTCTTCATCGCCAGGGCAACCCATGCCTCCCTCCTGCTCTCTCTGTGGCGGCCATAGCCATCTTGGATGGGTTAATTTGCATACTCACTCCTGATTGGCTTGTGGGTATAGCTTGTGGGTTTAGTGGAGGTTTGGCTAATTTGTATATTATTCTTTTATTAGATAGGATGTTTAAGGAAATTGAACATGATATAAAATAACTGTTCTAGAATCCAAAATAATCATTACTTTCTGGCTTCAATTTTCACCACTAAATAGTTTAGTTTCTTAGGTACCTGAATTTCTGAACAAATTGTTTGATGGGTTTTGTTCATCTCAAGCTAAGCCACTGTGATGAATGGCATGCTCATCCTATCTAATAAAGAGGGAATATGCTAAATGATCGCCATGCCCTCAAAGATGGTGGTGCCCACAGCCAATAAGGAGGGATATGCTAATTGAGTGCCATGCCCTCAAAGATGGCAGCACCCACAGTCACAAGATGGCGGCACTCAGTCCCCAGCTGCTGAGGGCAGACCCAAGGTACAGGCAAGCCTCAGATGGCAGCTGCCCAGCTGACACCCGTGATGCAGGCAAGCCTTGGATGGTGGCTGCCCAGCTGATGCCTGAGGCGCAGACAAGCCTGGGAGATGGTGGCGCCTACAGCCACAAGATGGCGGCACCCAGTTCCCTCAGCCCCCCAGCTACCCAGAACAGGCCTGAGGTGCAGGCGAGCCATGGATGGCGCCTGCCCAGCCACCCAGGGCTGCCCGAGGCTCAGGTAACCAGGGCTGCTGGCAGTAGAGGCAGCAGAGCTGTGATGGGGGCGTTGCCTTCCCCTGATCACCGGGTTGCCTCCCGCTCCTGAGGGTTCCTGGACTGTGAGAAGGGACAGGCCAGGCTGAGGGATCCTCCTCCAGTGCATGATGCACTGGGCCTCAAGTGACTTATAATTGGGATACATATTTACTTTTATAAAATCAGCTCCATATACCTAGATTGGGATGAGAATTGAGGGTGGGAGAGGGAATCAGAAGTACAAGGAAGAATGTTTAGCAGGTATGTGGGTAGGGAAGGCCATGAGAGTCATCTCTAGTAGAGCAACATTGGTAAACATGTATCAGATGTAGTTGGCTAAATTTGACCAATAAACATTTGCATTTTTTTCCAAAGGGCATTGGAACAGAACTTTAAAAAAATAACAAATATGTTCACCATTTACAATATGCTAGATGCTCTTTTTTAGTGCTTTACACATATTTACTTCTTTAACATATGAGGAAGATGCTATTATTATCCCCATTTTATAGATTAAAAAAAACTTACCTCTGAGAAGTTAAGCAACTTTTCCAGAGTAAAGTTGTAGAATTTTATTGAATATGGAGTGTCAGGCTCTAGAGCAGTGGTTCTCCATCTTTCTAATGCTGTGACCCTTTAATACAGTTCTTCATGTTGTGATGACCCTCAACCATAAAATATTTCATTGCTACTTCATAACTGTAATTTTGCTACTGTTATGAATCATAATGTAAATATCTGTGTTTTCTGATAGTCTTAGGTGACTCTGCTAGTAGTTCTCAACCTGTGGGTTGCTTTTCTTAATACAGATATTTACATTACGATTTATTAACAGTAGCAAAATTACAGTTATGAAGTAGCAACGAAAATAATTATATGGTTGGGGGTCACCACAACATGAGGAACTATATTAAAGGGTTGCGGCATTAGAAAAGTTGAGTACCACTGCTCTAGAGCTTAGATTCCTATTATGCTGAACTGCCTTGATCTCTGTTTACTGAGAACCATTAACAAAAAGATACTGTCTATACAAAGTTAGCTAATATTATGTCTTCCTCCAGTTTTCATGGCAGAAATAGTTAATTATATGCCAAGACTGATTACTGTTCTAAATTTCGTACTTTAATACTAAGTATGGATTTACCAGGATTTGAATGTAAAATGAAGCATATTTACCATCCCAGGTCTAAGTATTCTGATGTTAGGTGGAGGTATTATTATGCTTCATCATAGATTTATATCAGCCTGTACAAACTGTATTTCAGAGAACATTGGTTTCCTGGGATATTGCTAAGTGTTTTGTGGAAAACAGTGTCTCCAGGTCTTAACAATTTGGAAGATAGTGCATTAATAAGTATTAAGCAGTTTTCTTTATTATGGACCTTCTTAGAACTTTGATATACATTGAGACTGTCTGGGTTGTTGGGTAAAGTGTTGGTTTAGAGTCATTGTTCCTTATAGTTATTTGATGTTTGCTTTTTTTTTTATAAGTATCTTAAGACACTAGAATTCTGTGAAAGGTATTTTGGGAAACTGATGATTCATGATCTGAAAATAATGTTGGTATTTGACTTTCTGAGTCCTTTCCAGTAATATACTGACCAATTTATATTTGTCCATTTATATTTCCCACTCTTTTTAAAAAATGTATTTTATTGATTTTTTTTTTACAGAGAGGAAGGGAGAGGGATAGAGAGTTAGAAACATCGATGAGAGAGAAACATTGACCAGCTGCCTCCTGCACGCTCCCTACTGGGGATGTGCCCACAACCAAGGTACATGCCCTTCACCGGAATTGAACCTGGGACTCTTCAGTCAGCAGGCCGATCTCTATCCACTGAGCCAAACCAGTTTTGGCCCATTGCTGCAACATTTAATTCATTCTCAGTCTTTTTTGGATATGCAATTTTCCCCCTGAGATAATTCTAGGATTATTCTAACTTTCATACGGGTCTCTCTGGATGTTCTGTTTTATTTCCAAGTATCCTATTTATCCCATCTACTCTCTCTCTATTTTATCACCTTTATTATAGTTTTTGCTTATTTATATGTGATCACTGTTTCTCAAGATTTCATTTTGTCCACATTACTTAAGTTTTAACTTCTTCGTGCCACATTCATGTACTCTTCAAGCCTTTGTGCCTGGTTGATAACTACCTTGTTTTGTTATTATCATTTTTAAAATACAGAGAGAAGGCATTTGACTGATCCTTTTTTTTAATGTATGAGAATGTTATAGATCATTGGCATATATGTGGTTATTTGACTTGTCCTTAGTTGCTCATTTCTACATCAGTTGAGTCACACCTGGTGAGAAAAGGGCACCAATTCAGCAGGTTCTGTGGTATATTAGAAAACATAGTTGATATACATATATAGCATATAAATCATACTAATTCTATACCTTAGTTTACAAAATTAGGATATTTGCTTTAGACAATGTTGTGCATCTTGCTTATTTTATTTATTTATTTAAATTTAGTAAATCTTTATTGCTCAAATTATTACAATTGTTCCTCTTTTTTCCCTTCATAGCTCCCCTCCACCGGCTTCTACTCAACCCTTTGCTTTAACCTCCCCCCACATTATCCGCATCCATAGGTGTATGACTTTTGTCCAGTCTCTCCTCTCACTCCCCCCCTCACCCCTTTTCCTCTGAGAATTGTCAGTACTACTTTTCTATGCCCCTGAACTGTTATATTCATCAGTTTATTCTGTTCATCAGATTTTTTATTCACTTGAGTTTTAGATTTACTTGTTGATAGATATGTGCTTGTTGTTCCTAATTTTTATCTTTTACCTTTTTCTTCTTCTTCCTCTTCTTAAAGAGTACCTTTCAGCGTTTCATATAATACTGGTTTGGTGGTGATGAACTCCTTTAGCTTTTTCTTCTCTGTGAAGCTCTTTATCTGACCTTCAATTCTGAATGATAGCTTTTCTGGGTAGAGTAATCTTGGTTGTAGGTTCTTGCTGTTCATCACTTGGAATATTTCTTGCCACCCTCATCTTGCCTCATCATTTCTGTTTACAAATAAACTGGCAGTTGTATGGATACTCCCTTGTAGGTAATTAACTGTTTTTCTCTTGCTGCTTTTAATATTCTCTCTTGGTCTTTTGCTCTTGGTATTTTAATCATGATGTGTCTTGGTGTGGTCCTCCTTGGATTCCTTTTGTTTGGGATTCTGTGTACTTCCTGGACTTGTAAGTCTATTTCTTTCACCAGGTGGGGGAAGTTTTCAGTCATTATTTGTTCAAGTAAGTTTTCTGTATCTTGCTATCTCTCTTCTTCTGGAACTCACATAATTCTGATGTTGGTACACTTGAATTTGTTCCAGAGGCTCCTTACACTATATTCAAATTTTTGGATTATTTTTTCTTTTTGCTTTTCAAGTTGAGTGTTTTCTACTTCTTTGTATTTCAAGTCTTTGTCCTGATTCTTGCATTCCTCTAGTCTGCTGTTAGGTCTGTATAATAATTGTATTTCGATCTATGTATGTTTAATTTCTAGTTGGTCCTTTTTCATCTCCTCTTGGATTTCGCTACATTTATCCCATCTTTTCTTGGAAATTCTTGAAAAACCTTATAACTGGTTTTGAGCTCTATATCCAGTTGTTTGTTTTCCTCCATTTCTTTCGTTTGTGATCTGTTTCTCTGCATTTTTGCTGCTTCCCTGAGTTAGTAGAGTAGCTTTGTGTGCTAGGTGTCCTATATGGCACAGTAGCTCCGCCTCCCCAGTTACGTGAGGTGTACTCTCTTGGTGCACCCCTTTGTGAACTGTGTGTACAGCCTTGTTGTAGTTAACGTCTTGATTATTGTTGGTTTTACTGGGGGGAATTGACCTCCAAGCCAAGTGGTTGTGAGGATCAGCTGTGTCTATGCTGGGAGAACTTCTCTGCTGGAGTCAGCCTTATGAGACAAGACTTGCAAAATTGCAAAAGCCTCTGTGCTTGGGTTGGATGGGGCAGAGTCTCAGGGCTGAGCAGACAGCCTTGGCTTCCCATCAGCCCTGCCCTACGTGACCTCTGGGTCTCAGTGTCCCTCAGTAATTGCTGCAGCCTTCTCTGCACGCACTCATGCTCATGCGCCTCCAGATCTCTGCCTTTTGTGGCTCCCTTGAGTTTTCATGCACTCCGGCAACCCGTATTGAGTCTGGGTCCCCAGGGTCTCGTCCGAAACTGGGGTTTAGTACAGTTGGAACTGGGGTTCAGTGCAGTCAGGAGTTTCCATCTCCCTCCCGCAAGAGGAAGCCAGCCAGGCACTCTGCCGCCCATCCTCCACGTGCGTGTCTCCGTACCTCAGCTTTTTGCAGCTCCTCTGAGTCTCCGTGAGCCCCTCTCTTTGCTTCTAGATGTAGAATTTCCACTCAGCCAGCTTTACTGTGGTTCTGCATGATGTCCATTCTATCTTTTAGTTGTAATTTTAAAATTGTGTGAGACAGCAGTTTAGGTGTTCACCTATGCTGCCATCTTGGGTTTATTTTTTTGCTTATTATTATTTTTAAATTAAAATTTTTTTCTTTCATGATTTTTAAGTTATTAATACATGCTTATTAAAATAATTGAAATAATACAGGACTAAGATGTACAGGGGTGGGCAAAAGTAGATTTATAGTTGTAAGCATGTGAAACACAGAAGTCAATAAAGCTATATTAATAATCATAACCTGTTTGTCTTTTTCTATACAAACAAGTGTAAACCTACTTTTACTCCCCTAACTTGTATAAAAATATATCTCCTACCTGTTTTCTGATTTTGTGAATATTAATAACCTAATATATGTCCTTGCACACCTTCCTACTTATAACACAGAGGCTTAGTTTACTTTTACTGAAGTTAAATAACTACACATAGTACTTTGCCATGCTTTTCTTTTCACTCAAATGTTCATCATGAAGTACTTTTACTAGTCTGTAGATATCTATTTATGTTTGTGTTTCCCTAACTTCTTTATATGTGCACACATATACACATTTATATAAAACCCTATGTTAGGTTTCTTGAGGAGAGGGTCCATTTTGTTTATTTAATTGTGGCCTGGTGCATGAAGGGAATTCATTAGAGGAAATATTTTAATATTGCTATTTGCTCCTATTATGGAAGTGTCAGAGGCGAAAGAAAATTAGTAAAATGTATATGAAAATCTCCCTTCTCTCAGAATCTGGGGCATGCTGCAGGACCCAGAGTCAAGTCCTCATCAACCCTCACACACCTCAAAATGGTGCAAGACCCAGACGTGGCTGGCCCCACCCCACCCCCGTTAATCCTCACCAGGCAGGGGTTGCAGCTTCAGGTCCCCCACAAGCCCTGCTGGGGGTGGGTGCAGCCTCAGTTCCCCCGTCAAGTCCTGCCAGGTGGGGATCGCGGTCTTAGGTATCCCAGTACAGCCTCAGGTCCTGTAGACTCAAGTCTCCCAGTCCAGCACCAGGGCAGAGGGCATGGCCTCAGGTCCCCCGGCACCAGGATGGGGAGTGTTGCCTCAGGTTCCATAGCCTGGCATCAAGTCCCCCAGTGCTCGGGTGGAGGACATGGCCTCAGGTCCCCTGTCAAGCCCTGCCCAGTATGTGTGGGGGGACACAGCCTCAGGTCCCTAGTCAAGCCCTTCTGGGTGGGTAGCACTGCCTCAGGTCCCCTGGCCCCGCAGCGGGGTGGGGGGTTGCGGATATCGTGGCCTCAGGTTCCCCAGTCCTGGAACGAGGACATGAAGATGTGCCTGCCATTTGCATATTAGCTCTTTATTATATAGGATTTATTTTTAAAAATGCTTTTTATCTAGTCTCTCATTTTCTCTCCTTATTAACCCCCCGCCCCCCAATAAACATGGTGAGCCCTGTTAACCTGCTGGATATTTTTTTTAAAGCCTACAGCACCCGGTATTCCCAGGTGGTCTCCCATCCAAGAACCTGCTGGATATTATTCTATACTTCTTTCCATGCTTACTATTATATATAAATTATATACAAACTAGAGGCCCGGTGCACAAAATTCATGCATGGGAGTGTGTGTCCCTCAGCCCAGCCTACACCCTCTCCAATCTGGGACCTTCCTCACAATCCAGGACTGCTAGCTCCCAACTGCTTGCCTTCCTGATTGCCCCTAACCACTTATGCCTGTCAACCTAATCACCCCCTAACCACTCCCCTGCTAGCCTGATTAATGCCTAACTGCTCCCCTGCCAGTCTGATTGCCCCCCCTAACTACTCTCCCTTGCAGGCCTGGTCACTCCTAACTGCCCTCCCCTGCAGACCTGGTTCACCCACCCCCAACTACCCTCCCTTGCAGACCTGGTCCCCCCTAACTTTCCTCCCCTGCTGGCCATCTTGTGGTGGCTATCTTCTGTCCACATGGGGGCAGCCATCTTTGAACACATGGGGCAGTCTTCTTGTGTGTTGGAGTAACAGTCAATTTGTATATTGCTCTTTTATTAGATAGGATAGAGGCCTTGTGCATGGGTAGGGGCTGGCTGGTTTGCCCTGAAGTGTGTCCTGGATCAGTGTGAGGATTCCCTTGGGGTGTGGGGCGACTTGGGCAAGGGGCCCTTTGGTAGTTTACAGGCCAGCCACGTCCCAGGCAACCCAAGCCGAGGCCCTGGTATCTGGGCCAATTATCTTCTATAATTGAAATTTTGTAGCCTTGAGTGGAGGCCAGGGCCGGCCAGAGTGGGTGGGAAGCTTGACTTTCTCTGTTGCTAGGGAAACCCAAGCCTCCTGCTCAGTCCATGGCCACAGCCATCTTGGCTGGGTTAATATGCATACTCTTGATTGGCTGGTGAGCATAGCAGAGGTACAGTCAATTTGCATGTTTCTCTTTAATTAGTTGTTTGTTTCTAAATACACACTCATATGTAATTTTTTAGTTATTCCTTTTTAAAAATTGGGATCATAATATAGTTCTGCATTTTCATTTAGCAGTACAATGTGGATATTCTACATTGAGGTAGCTTAAATTTATTCCTTTAAAATCATTTTTACATTCCTTTTTTTAACATTTTATTATGAAAACTTTCAAATATATCTGAAAGATTATCACAATGAACATTGAAATAATCTCCATCTAGGTTCAGTAATTGTTAATATTTTATATTTATATTATCTTTCTCTTTATCTTAGCAGTTTATATGTATTACTGTTGCTATACCATTTAAGAATTAAATGTAGACATAATGACATTTTACCACCAACTACTTTAGCATGCATCTAAGTCATTTTCCTTCATAACCATATTATCACACCTAAGAAAATTATTATTGCAATATCTGTTATCTAATTCAGATTAGATTCTTTTTTTCAGTTTAAAAAAATGTCTTTTATAGATGTTTTATATCACACCTAAACACATTCGAGGCTTACTCATTGCATTTGGTTGATATATCTCTTTATCTTAATCTAGAATAATTTGCCCAGCTTTTTCTTCCTCCTGTGTACCTGTTAGAAGTCTTGCCCAAGCTAATTTGTAGAATGTCCCCCTATCTTGGATATACCTCACTATTTTCTCATGATATTATTCAACTTTTTCTTTGTTTTTTGTGTCTCTCCTGTAAATTGAAAATTAACTATAGAGGCTTAATTAGAATCAGGTTAAACATTTCTGGAAAGCATGCTGCATAGGTGATGTTATTAACTTTTTTTTTATTTTCTTTTTTCTTTTGGGTCAGAAGAGAGGCCTGAGAAGGGGAGAGGGTTTGGGGAGGTGAGGGGACGGAGCAGGAGAAGGGGTACTGGGCTCAGGAAAGGGGCCCAGGGAACTCTATGAACTTTATTATAATGTATCACTTTGGGATACACAGAATGTCTAGTATCTCACTATTAATGCGACTAAGTTTGTTCACTTGTTTAAGAGATGAAATAAATAATGAGCTTTTCATTTGATATTATAATCAAATCTTTTTTTTGTTTGATGTAAATTACTCTTGAGGTTCTTGGGTTATCTTTTAGAGTAGAAAACATTTTCAAAATACTCTTGAGAACAATTATTGAGAAACACAATTCTTACCAAAACTGGTTTGGCTCTGTGAATAGAGCGTCAGCCTGTGGACTGAAAGGTCCCAGGTTCAATTCTGGTCAAGGGCATGTATCTTGGTTTCGGGCACTTCCCCAGTAGGGGGCGTGCAGGAGGTGGCTGATCGATGTCTCTCTCTCATCGATGTTTCTAACTCTCTATCGCTCTCCCTTCCTCTCTGTAAAAAATCAATAAAATATATATTTTTTTAAAAAAGAAGCATTTTTCTTCCATTGCAGAGAGATCTAATTTATTTTTAGAATGGATACTTCGTGAATCTAAGGATCTGAAATAACCTGGTTAAGATACATAGAAATTATTACTATTTTAAACATTTTTTCTTTTTTTATTTCAAAGAGGAAATGAGAGGGAAAAATAAAAACATCAGTGATGAGAGAATCATTGAATGGCTGCTTCCTGCACTCTCCCCACTGGGGACTGAACCCACAACCTGGCCATGTGCCCTGACCAGAATGGAACTGTGACCTCCTGGTTCACAGGTTGATGCTCAGCCACTGAGGCACACTGATTGGGTGATACATAGGAATTAAATATTTAATTCTCCATTGTGCAGTATTTATTTTATAGATTTGTTGTCTATTAATTTGGTTTCTTGAATTTTTACATGAGTTTTATATTGAGCTTCTAAAAATTACATGATGTTTGATATTATTACCACTTTATGTTTTAGAATGTGCCCATTTACTTTTGGCTCACAATGCTCCAGTGAAAGTGAAAAATGCTCAGGGATGGAGCCCACTGGCAGAAGCCATCAGCTATGGAGATAGACAGATGAGTAAGCAATATAAATTACCTTTGTTATATAGTCTAAAAATATGAAGTGATGCATTTGAAATATTTTTCATTTAGCATAACTTTCCATCCTCTGAAAAGTGTGTATTTATAAGCTTATATATGGGTTATTAGGAACTTGAACATAGGATGATACATAAAAATAATTGAGGAATTACGTTTAAAAGTATGTCTTTTTCTGCCCTATTCTTTGTTGTTGTTGTTTTTATATCATTTTCTTATTTTTTAATCTTCACCTGGGGATATTTTTTTCCATTGATTTTCAGGGAGAGTAGAAGGGAAGGGGGGAGAGAGCAAGAAATAGAGGTGAGAGTAACATCGATGTGAGAGAGAGACATCAATTGATTGCCTCCTGCACACACCCCAACCAAGCAGGAATTTTACCTATAAATGAGGTATGTGCTCTTGACCGGGGATTAAACCCAAGACCCTTCAATGCATGGGCTGATGTTTTAACCATTAGGAAACTCCGGCCAGGGTTTTATATAATTTAGATTGAAGGATTTTTTAAAAACATTGAGAAAATATAAAAATAAAAACATTGAGACTTGACTATCCTTTCTGACAACTGCTTAATTTTTTTAAGATTAGTTTGAACTAAAAATAATTGGTGTATTAATATCAGTTATCTATCTGCTTTAATTACTAAAAGCAAGGAACACGTGTGTCTGTTTTAGTCTTTAAAGAATTTCCAAAAAATGACATATATTTTTCACAATTTATATACTGTTCAGTTATATTACCCTCCCTCCTTCTACACCTATTTTTTTTTTCAGTTTCATATACAGGTCTTATTTTTGTAAAACACATCTCAATAATTGAAAATTTTATAAAATTTTGAATGGTAATGTTATTATCTTTTATACTTTAGGCTGAAAATAATGCACTTCAGTCTAGCTTTGTAGAAGGAACTATAAAACATTTAGTAGTTTTACTTAAAAAAAAGTGTAACATTAAACACTCCTGATTTTTTTTTAATGCTAAGTTTTGGGCTCTTATGAGTTTTTTCTTATGTTTTAGCTTTATAAGTAATCCACATATTGTATTTGTGAAATTTCTGAACAACTTGGACAACTTTTAATGATGAAGTTTGATTTGGGCTTAAGATTTAATCTGAGATAAAATTGTGATATTTTAATAACTATACATACTAGTATGTATATGTATATGTACATGTATATATAAGTTATTCATTGAGAGTTGTCCTTTCTGGACAAACATCAAGAGACCCTTATGAGAATAAGAAACTGTACTAACCCTAGAATTATTTTAAGGAAAAGATAAAAATATACAGCTCAAGAAAATGAGAATAAATTAAAAGTTGTAGCAGTTGGTCTGAATAAACTTTCTCTATATATTTAAAAAAATTTGTATTGATTTTTTATTTTTAGAGGAAGGGAGAGAGAGAAATATCGATTTGTTATTCTACTTATTTATGCATTAATTGATTGATTCTAATATGTGCCCTGACTGGGGATCAGACCCCACACCTTGGTGTATCAGGATGACACTCACCCAGAAAGGATTCTGATATTTCTAAATGATTAGCAGAGTGGAAAGGAAACCAGGTGGGCTCTTGGATTTCTGACCCACCTTGAGACTTAAGTGACTTTCAAGGATTCTCTTATTCAGCATTAGTGAATATTTATTGAGTTCTTACTATAAAGCATGTGTATATAGTAAGATGTAGAGAATCAAGACATGGTTTCTACTCTTTAGTAATTCATAATCTATGGAAAAGGCCAATAAACAGTTTTCTAAGAAAATAAATTATTGACCCCAACCAGTTTGGCTCAGTGGATAGAGCATCGGCCTGCGGACTGAAAGGTCCAGGTTTGATTCCGGTCAAGGGCATTTACCTTGGTTGCGGGCACATCCCCAGTAGGAGGTGTGCAGGAGGATGCAGCTGATTGATGTTTCTCTCTCATCAATGTTTCTATAACTATCCTTCTCCCTTCCTCTCTGTAAAAAAACAATAAAACATATTTTTTTAAAAGAAAATAAATTATTGGATATATAGTAATAAATTTTAATGTAAAAATTGAGGCACATAGTAGTTAAGGATGTTATAAAAGTGATTTATGTACAGTGATATTTTAAATATTTTTATTGATTTCAGAGAGGAAGGCAGAGGGAGAGAGAGATCAGTGATGAGAGAATCATTTATTGGCTGCCTCCTGCATGCCCCCCACTGAGGATGGGGCCAGCAACCAGGGCTAGAGCCTAAAAGACTTCAAAGCAGGGTTTGAGATTATTAGATAAACCTAAGACTTTTAAATTGAGTGGGAGACAGTATAAAAATATTAGAAAAATAATCTTTAGATCAAATGTGGCAATCTTGTCTTAAAGAAGAGATCCTATGTTTAGAGAAGTAAGGGATAGATTAGAAAGATAATTAAACGAAAGAATTGACAGTGGTTAATTATCTCCCGGGTAGTGATAGAAGGGTTATGAGTAATTCTAAGATCTCTATCATGCATTAATGGTGATATCACTGATTAATTAATGTATAGAATATAGAAGGAAGAGCAATATGGGATTTAAGTAATTAGGTGTTAAGCTTGGTGAGTTTGAGTTAAGTGCGGCACACCCAGGAAGAACTCTCCAAGTAAGAAATGGGAAATAATTAGATTGGAGTGTAGAAGGAAGTGGAAGGCAGAAGGTACAAATTTAAGTAATACTTGGAGCAATAGAGCTTAGTTCTAGGAGCTTTAAGAACAATAAATAGAAAACTTGAAAAATACTGGGAAAAGGCAGGAGAAAGTTAAATTAATTGTAGTTTATTGGAGTATGAATTCATTTGAGTATGATTCTATCTAATACCATCTAAGTCCTCTAAAGCTAATTTTATTTGAGTATGAATTCTGCCTAATACCATTTAAGTATGACTTTTAAAATATGGAAGTGCAAATACTGAAACCCCCAAAACAGTGGTAATTTTGTATAATTGGTATTCTAAATGTTTCTGCTTCCATAAGAAAGTTTGAGTTGATGTGATTTTCTTTTTAATGTGAAGTTTCATAGAACAAGAATCTCTTTTTGTATATATTACTATGCTATATAGTATTGGTACTACCTTTTAAATAATGTTTGGTAATTTTTACATCATTTTGTGTTATTTATTGAATGCCTTCAGTCAGTTGCAGTATGTTCAGTTGATAAAAAAATTATGGCTTCTGCTTTACTAGTACATTAAGAAATTACCTTTTCAGACTAGGAATTGAATTCTTTTTATTTTTTACATTCAACAGAGGCCTACTTCAATGTGAAGGCAAGAAAGCTTGAATAAAGATTTATTAAAATATTTGAGCTTATAGTGAGGAAGAAAAGCTACTACATTTGGGTAATGCATCTCTGATTATTAGAGTTAAATTATAACAAACATGAAGGTTAACCAGATTCATATAAATTTGAATCTGTAAAGAATCTTAATGATTATCTATGTCATTGTTTCCCAATTATTTGGATTTCACAGACCAGAAAAAATTTATTTGAGCATTGATGCAGAATAGCTAACATTTTTATTTTAGTGTATAAGAACTTTTTTTTTTTTTTAAAGATAGCTTCACCCAGCCTGTGTGGCTCAATGGTTGAGTGACCTATGAACAAGGAGGTCAAGGTTCCATTCCTGGTCAAGGGCACATGCCTGGATTGTGGGCTCTATCCCCAGTAAGGGGCGTGCAGGAGGCAGCCGATCAATGATTCTCTCTCATCATTGATGTCTCTCTCTCTCCTCCTCCCTCCCTCCCTCCTTCCCTCTTCCTTCTTCTCTGAAATCAATAAAAATATATTTAAAAAAAGATAAATGCTTTCTTCTGTGATCATTTTATTAAGAAAAAGACATTTTTAAAGCCAAAAATAGTAGCAAGAATAGTTCTTGAATTAAATAATATGTAATTTATAAATTAAAATCATCCTCGTTTCCAATTTTTTCATTTTGCTGCCTATCACTGGAAACTTGAACAATTGGTCACTGAAATGTAGACTTGTATTTGGGAATTATTGACCTAGGTCACAGAGCTAGTTTGTTTGTTTATTTATTTTTGCTTTTGAATTTTTAACTATGTTAAAAATATATGTAACACAGCTAGTTTATAAAAGAGATCAGGTCTCATGTTTTTTGGCTTTTAGGTCTCAGCCTCTTTTATTGGTCTGAAAGATCTTTAGTAATTTAAACATTGTTCTTTGAGTTTTTAGCTTTTTAAAATAAATCCGTCATATAAGACGACTTTTTAACCCAGGAAAATCTTTTCAAAAGTCAGAGGTTGTCTTATAGAACAAGTATATCCCAAACTCTATATTTTAACTGGAAAAGTTGGGGGTTGTCTTATACGCCAGAAAATACGGTATATTGGAATTATGGTTAAAAGTAAGAATAAATTTTACTGTTCTTCAGAATTCTTCCTTGGCCTTTTCCTAATTTGGCCTATGTGGACAAAACAAATCTGGTTCAGTCTTTCACTGCCATTCTTCTTTCTGTTTCTTTTGTTGTTGTTTTTTCAATTTTTAAATCCTCACCCGAGGGTATTTTTCCATTGTTTTTTAAAGAGTGGAAAGGTGGGGAATGTTAGAGAGACACATTGATTGGTTGACTCCACAGGCTCCTGCCCAGGGCTGGGAAAAGCCTACAACCAAGGCACATGCACTTGACCAGAATCAAACCCAGGACTCTTCAGTCTGCAGGCCAATGCTCCATATGGACTTGCTCTTTTTTTAACTTTCTGTTTTTGTGTATATTCCATATAAGGCTTCAAATAGTTTATAAGACTGCATATTGTAAAATAGAAAAAATAGTATTTTTACATAGCCTATCTAATAAAGATGGAATATGCTAATTGACTGCTATGCCCTCAAAGATGGAAGCGCCCACAGCCACAAAATGGCGGCTCCCAGTCCCTTCAGCCACCCAGGGCTGGCCCAAAGTGTAGGCAAGCCTTGGATGGTGGTTGCCCAGCTGCCCAGGGCCGCCCAAGGCTCAGGTAACCAGAGCCAGCCAAGACTTGCGCTGCCAGCAGTGGCAGCAGCAGAGGTGTGATGAGAGCTTCATCTTCCTCTGATTGCTGGGTCGCCTGAACTGTGAGAGAGGGCAGGCTGGGCTGAGGGACTGTCCTCCCTCCCCCCACCTCCAGTGCATGAATTTTCATGCACCAGGCTTCTAGTATATCTGTATTGTATATGAAAAAATATGTCAGGACTAGGAGGAGAAATCATGTATTGATGTATATCTTTTTAAATCTCAATATACAGTTTTCTTTCTTATTTTGCTAGCCTTAATTCATTCAAGTCTAGTGTTTTCCTTTATTTCAATAAATGTTAGCAATTATCTGATTTTTGCTATTCAACTTTAGACCATCATTCTAATAGATAAAAATCATATTTACTTAATTGTGGGCACAGTAATAAGTTATATTGAGGTTTAAGAGTAACTATATAGTAGATTTTATTTTATTCTTATTTGACAAATGAAAAAAAGAAACTTAAGTTTGGGAAAATTTTATAACTTGTCCAAGTTTATACACAGCTAATAAGTAGTAAAGCTGGGGTTTGCACTTTAATGCAGTGTTTACATTTGAATCTCTTAAGGTTTTATTTGATTCAGAAGTTATTGTTAAAGATAGAATAGGATTCATTTCTTTTTTTTTTTTTTTCTGTATTAGTATTATGTGAAAGTACAACCTCTACTGAAAATTTGAACAGATATACAGTACCTGGAAACAGTTGTAGATACTTATGGTTTTAGAAAATGGTACCCAATAGGATTTTTGAGATCTGCTAACTTTGAGATCTTTAGATCAATATGACAACAGGACATTGCATTATCTGATTGAGATTGGTAAATCTTGGCTCAATCAGGTAAATTGTAATTTAAAACTAGGAAAACTAGTGTGAATAATAGTAACCTTACTAAGCTTATTTACTAACGACATCTCTCAATATATCTGTATAAAAGTCAGTGAAATAAAATTTTATTTGTGAAATAAAATATTTTAGAATGGTGAAATCTATTTTAAATTAAAAATGTTTTTAAATTTAAATTTTAGTTACTGCTCTTTTAAGGAAGCTTAAACAGCAATCCAGGGAAAGTGTTGAAGAAAAACGACCTCGATTATTAAAAGCCCTGAAAGAGGTAGGCTATTTTTCTTTGCCGATTTTGTATTCAAAGAATAATTGTAAGTGTGATTTTGATTAAGCATTTTTAAAAATACAGTTTATAATTTTTCACTAATTATTAAGGGTCAAGAAATGGTAAAAATCCTGCATAAGTTAAGCAATAATAACATAACAAAATACTCTGATTATGATGTAAAAATGTACTCTTATGGGAAGCAACATTCACTTTAAACTAGCTGAGAGCTCTAAGAAAAAAGAATTATTGCTTTCTTAGATGAGAGCTCTAAGAAAAAAAGAGCTGGGTCATAGTTAATAGCAATTTTTCTTTGTCCTTTGGATTAGAAGATTTCTAAGAGCTGCAGTCCCTGCTCCTAGCGGGAGCAATTTGCATTTTCCTTATATAATTATTTTTGTGTCCTCTTCTTGATGGTAAGAGCTGGGGATGCTGGCACGGAAAGAGAGGTTCATTTTCTGATATTTTCTTCTGGATTTTTGATGCCTAAAAAAAATGTGGAAGAAAGATGATGATTATGTCTTTTCTTAGGTATGCCTTTTTTTTTCGAGCTCTGAAGATAAATTTTTTTTTTAAATATTTGATTATAATAGTTTCTTTAACAGTTATAGTCTTTGGATGTTTAGTTTTTAATTTGTGAAATAAAATTTTGCTCTATAGTTCTCATCTGGTAACATTATTTCAGATTTAATAAACCTTGTGTTATTACTTTGCAGAGATAAAAGTTTCTATTGTAATGGTTTTTTTTTTTTTTAGACCATTATGAGGCTATATAAATAATCATTTTGGAAATCATTTTTTATAACTTCAAAAATTATTAACTATTTTTACAATAGTACTTATTTTATGCTGAGAAAAGGCACATTTATGCAAATTTAAATGTCTATCAGTTTCAGATATTTTCCTATGTAATTAAAATGTTATAAAATTTATAGTGGTGCATATTTTCCTTTATAGATAAATGTGTGCTATTGTAATTAGCATTATTTTCTTTTTCTCCAATCTAAACATTGAAATTTTCTATTGTTGTTTATAGACCTTAAATGATAACAGATTTTTAAAAAGCAAAATGTTAAGCAGATATAAGAGCTATTAACTAAGGTGCATTCAGTAATTATTCATATTTCATTTTCTAGCTAGGTGACTTTTATCTAGAACTTCATTGGGATTTTCAAAGCTGGGGTAAGAGTGTGCTATATTTTACTATAAAATATGTACACATGCAGAATTGCAGATGTAAAAATAACAATTGTATATAGTATTTGTTAACATAACAAATTTGATACTTACCCAGGATAATTAATATTTTCCATTATGTTGAATGTAATAAATTGAATTGGTTGTTTGTAAAGCACTGAGGTGATATTTCATTATCTCAACCTGATTAGTAACTTTTATAATTTTTATTTTAAGTTTAAAAATGTCTTATATTTTTAAACAATGAAATGCAGGTTTAAATATTAAGTACTTTAAGCAGTGTTCAGAGGAAGAGAATACAATTATGAGATTATCAGATTACTGAGTTCAAGGATGTTTGATATATAGTATTTGGATCCCTGAATGTGCAGAATTTGGTTAACATTTGATTTTGGATATTTTCTCAACTTTCAATCATTTTTGCCACTTTTCCTATACATTTTGGCTACTGTCTTTTTCCATTTTAAATATATTTTGATTGATCTCAGAGAGGAAGAGAGAGGTAGTGAGAGACTGAAACATCAATGATGAGAGAGAATCATTGATTGGCTGCCTCCTGCACGCAACCTACCTGGGATCAAACCCGCAATCCAACTTGTACCCTTGACTGGAATTAGGAACCTTCAGTCTGCAGGCTGATGCTCTATTCACTGAGCCAGACGGCTAGGGCTGTAGCCACTTTCTTAACATACTGTTTGATTGCACACTGTTTCTATTATTTATGAAAGACCTTAATTGCAGTCATTTATTTTTACCTTACTAAGTTTCTTTTTTCGACTTTGTTTAAATAGGAAGCTTGTTTCTAGTAACCTTTACTAACTAAAAAACTGCCAAAACAACTACATTTTGTTTAAAAAATTTTAAACAAATGTAATATATATATGAGCTTACATTTTCTGAAGCATCTGAATTAATTTTATGATATAAATATTTATGAATGCTCTATGATACTTACCCCCAAAATAGTTGTAAAAATAAATCACAAAGTAATTATAAAAGTAAGTCAGATATTGAAAAATATGGAAATCAGTGTTAACGTTTATACTAATGCTTCAAAATCTTTTTTTAATGTTTACAAATGTGTGTGTGGGCACACAAATATATGCTTAGCATTCTTTTTTAAAAATATATTTTTTTATTGATTTCAGAGAGGAAGGTAGAGGGAGAGAGAGATAGAAATATCAATTATGAGAAAGAATTATTGATTGATGGCCTCCTGCACATCCAGCACTGGATATGCGGTCCACAACCTGGGCATGTATCCCCATGTACCTCCTAGTTCATAGACCAGTGCACAACCACTGAGCAACACCAGCTGGGCCTGAGCATTCTTTTTTTAATGGGAATAATACTATTGTATGATTATGCAATTTTTCATTCTTTTTTTATTAAATCTTTATAATTCAGATTATTACATTTGTTTCTCTTTTTTCCCCTCCATAGCTCCCCTCCACCCAGCTCCCGCCCCGCCCTCTACCCTTACCTCCCCCCCCATTGACCTCATCAATAGGTGTATGATTTTTGTCCAGTCTCTCCCTGCACCCCCCTCACCCCTTTCCCCTGAGAATTATCAGTCCACTCCCTGTCTGTGCTCCTGATTCTATTATATTCACCAGTTTATTCTGTTGATCACATTTTTAATTCACTTAATTTTTAGATTCACTTGTTGATAGATACGTATTTGTTGTTCATAATTTTTTATCTTTTACCTTTTTCTTCTTCTTCTTCTAAAAGAGTACTTTCAGCATTTTATATAATACTGGTTTGGAGTTGATGAACTCCTTTAGCTTTTTCTTATCTGTGAAGCTCTTTACCTGCCCTTCAATTCTGAATGATAGCTTTGCTGGATAGAGTATTCTTGGTTGTAGATTCTTGCTATTCATCGTGTTGAATATTTCTTGCCACTCCCGTCTGGCCTGCATCGTTTCTGTTGAGAAATCAGCTGACAGTCTTATGGGTGCTCCCTTGTAGGTAACGAACTGTTTTTATCTTGCTGCTTTTAATATTCTCTCTTTGTCTTTTGCTCTCTTGGTATTTTAATTATGATGTGTCTTGGTGTAATCCTCTTTAGATTCCTTTTATATGGGGTTCTGTATTCTTCCTGAACTTGTAAGTCTATATCTTTCACCAGATGTGGGAAGTTTTCAGTCCTTATTTCTTTAAATAGGTTTTCAGTATCTTCCTTTCTCTCTTCTTCTGGCACCCCTACAATTCTGATGTTGGTACGCTTGAAGCTGTCTCAGAGGCTCCTTACATTATTTTCACATTTTTGGATTCTTCTCTCTTCTTGCTTTTCCAGTTGAGTGTTTTCTGAATCTTTTTTTTTTTAATATATTTTATTGATTTTTTACAGATAGGAAGGGAGAGGGATAGATAGTCAGAAACATCGATGAGAGAGAGACATCGATCAGCTGCCTCCTGCATGCCCCCACAGGGAATGTACCCCCAACCAAGGTACATGCCCTTGACCGGAATCCAACCTGGGACCTTTCAGTCCACAGGCCGATGCTCTATCCACTGAGCCAAACCAGTCTCAGCTCTGATTCTTTATATTTCAAATTTTTGACTTGATTCTTGCCTTCCTCTAGTCTGTTATTAGGTCTCTGTATAATATTTTTTATTTCAGTCAGTGTATATTTAATTTTTAGTTGGTCCTTTTTCATCTCTAGTTGGATCTTTTCCATCTCTAGTTGGTTCTTTTTCATCTCCTCTTGGGTTTCGCTAACTTTATCCAACTTTTCTACGATATTCTTGAAAAACCTTATAAGCGTGGTTTTGAACTCTGTGTTCAGTCATTTGTTTTTCTCCATTTCTTTTGTTTGTGATCTCTTCTCTTGTCTCAGCATTTTCACTATGCCGGGAGAACGTCTGTGTTGGATTCAGCCTTATGATACCAGACTTGCAAAACTTCAAAAGCCTCTCTGTTGAGCTTGGGATGGGTGGAGTCTCAGGGCTTAATGGACCGCCTTGCCTTCCAGTTGGCCCCACCCTCCACGGCCCCTGTGTCTCACATGACTGGGTAATGGCTGGATCGGTCCCTGTGCGCTCGCGCTCTCCCTCGCAGTGCCACTAGACTGCTGCCTTTCCGGGCTCCCCTGCGCTCTGGGACCATGTGAATCTGGGTCCCCAGGGTTTTGCCCAAATCTGAGGTTTAGTGTAGTCAGAATCTAGGGTTTAGTGGAGTTAGAAGTGATGCAGTTGGGATGCTTTGTCTCCCACCCTCTTGTGAAAGCCAGTGGCACAATCAGAAGTCTGTGTACTGCGCGCAGTGCTGTGCATGCTGCCTGACTTCTGCCCTCCTGCGACTCCCCCAAATTTCCGTGCACTTCTCTCTTTTCACAGTCCAAACTGCCCCCGTATGAGTTTCGGCTGGACCTGGGGTTTAGTGACATAGGATAAGGGGTTCAGTGCTGTTGGGATTGAAAAAGCCAGCCAGGTACTCTGCACCCGCTCTCTCTACGGGCACATCTCCATACCTCAGCTTTTTGCAGCTCCTCTGGGTCTCTGTAAGCCCCTCTCTTTCCTTCTAGTGGTAGAATTTCCACTCAGCCAGCTTTTCTTTGGTTCTGGATGATTTCCGTTCTGTCTTTTATTTTATTTAATTTTTAATTTTTTTTTATTGTGTTACATGTATACATATCTCCCCAATGTCCCTCTTCCCTCCCAGGCATACCCCAACCCCCCAATGTCTATGTTCACTAGTTATGCTTATATGCATGTATACAAGTCCTTTGATTAATCTCATATCTACCCCACCTCTCCTTAATCTTCCTGCTATAATTTCACAGTCTGTTTGATGCTTTACTGCCTCTATCTATCCTTTTGTTCATCAGTTTACAATCTTCTTTATTATCCACAAATGAGTGAGAGCATGTGTTGCTTCTCCTTCATTAACTGGCTTATTTCGCTAAGCATAAGGCTCTCCAGTTCCATCCAAGTTGCTGCAAATGGTAAGAATTCCTTCTTTTTAATGGCAGCATAGAATTCTATTGTGTAGATGTACCACAGTTTTCTGATCCACTCATCTGCTGACGGGCACCCAGGCTGTTTCCAAATTCCGTTCTGTCTTTTAGCTGTAGTTTTGAAATTGTTGTGCGAGGCAGCAGTGTAGGTGTTTACCTATGCCGCCATCGTGGTTCCCCTCATTCTTATTTAATATATCACAGGTATACCATATTAGTTCATGAGGAAGTACTTCATTTATTTCACAGCTGCATAATACTTTACAGCATGGATGATTAAGGTTTTCCTAATGTTTTAATTCTTTAAATGTAAAGTTTTAATTCCTAAATAAAATTAGTTCTTTTCAAAATTGTTACAACTCTACCTGATTGGTCTAGTTTTGGCTTCATCAAAATCACACATGACTTTGCTATTCTGATAGGCTTACCTTGCCTTTATGCTTTATATATCATTCAGAAGCCCTGGTGTACTAGACCACCAAGAGGAAAAGAGGTTTGTAGTGGCTGTGAATAATAAAAGAGCTCCAAATCAAATTAGTCTAAAGTCAAAACACTTTATTTCACTGTTTTTTATCATTTTATTGAGACCCCATCTTTCTTGGTGATCTTAAACTAAGGGTGTCCCTTGAGTATAATGTTCTTTAACTGATTCTCTTAGTAATATTAGTGGTTTAAATTATAAAATAATCCATTTATCTTGCTGAGCCAAATGTTTTAAAATATTTTGAAAGTGACAGTTCAGTTATATGAAGAAATAGAAATGGATGTAATTATTCCTGAAAGTGTACATACATCTCTAGTTACAAACACATTATAAATGTTGCATAATCAAGTTCATGATGCAACCCCTGATGTACTTGTTGAAATTATTGATTTTTTGAGAACTTTACTTTGACACATAAAAGTCAGCACATCTGTTCATGGCTGATAAAGGATTTTTCTGATTTTGCGTCTGATGGTTAGATGTCATATGTAATTCTAAAACCTAAAACTCATTGGCTGGAGTTAGCTTAGACACTTTGGATTTAAAAACAATGGGTAATTTTTATTATTAGATTCAGTTATCCAATTTTTATTCTAGAGTTTAGGCATGTTTCTTCTCCTTGTCAAAACCCCTAAAAAAAAAAAAAGCAACACAGAAGTAAGGGGGAATCTAAGATAAAATGAGATCCCAGGATTAGGTTTAATTTAGAGAAAGTGGAGCATGCAAACTTTACTGCTTCCTATGCTGTCATATTCAGTGTTTCGCTGAAAATAGCCTCACACTTGGTTAAAGTAGGGTTAATAATTGCCCCCATCTTTTGCAAATTTTTTAAAAATTAAATCTTTATTATTCAGATTATTACATTTGTTTCTCTTTTTTCCCCTCCATAGCTCCCCTCTACCCGGCTACCACCCTTCCCTCTAACCTTACCTCCCTCCCGTTGACCTCATCCATAGGTATATGATTTTTGTCCAGTCTCTCCCTGTATACCCCTCACCCCTTTTCCCCTGAGAATTATCAGTCCACTCCCTTTCTGTGCTCCTGATTCTATTATATTCACCAGTTTATTCTGTTGATCACATTTTTAATTCCCTTAATTTTTAGATTCCCTTGTTGATAGATATGTATTTGTTGTTCATAATTTTTTATCTTTTTTCTTCTTCCTCTTCTAAAAGAGTACTTTCAGCATTTCATATAATACTGGTTTGGAGTTGATGAACTCCTTTAGCTTTTTCTTCTCTGTGAAGCTCTTTATCTGCCCTTCAATTCTGAATGATAGCTTTGCTGGATAGAGTATTCTTGGTTGTAGATTCTTGCTATTCATCACGTTGAATATTTCTTGCCACTCCCATCTGGCCTGCATCGTTTCTGTTGAGAAATCAGCCGACAGTCTTATGGGTGCGAACTGTTTTTCTCTTGCTGCTTTTAATATTCTCTCTTTGTCTTTTGCTCTTGGTATTTTAATTATGATGTGTTTTGGTGTAATCCTCTTTAGATTCCTTTTATATGGAGTTCTGTATGCTTCCTGGACTTGTAAGTCTATTTCTTTCACCAGATGTGGGAAGTTTTCAGTCATTATTTCTTTAAATAGGTCTTCAGTATCTTGCTCTCTCTCTTCCTCTGGCACCCCCACAATTCTGATGTTGATATGCTTGAAGCTGTCCCAGAGGCTCCTTACATTATCTTCACATTTTTGGATTCTTCTCTCTTCTAGCTTTTCCAGTTGAATGTTTTCTGATTCTTTATATTTCAAATTTTTGACTTGATTCTTGCCTTCCTCTAGTCTGCTGTTAGGTTTCTGAATAATATTTTTTATTTCAGTCAGTGTATTTTTAATTTCTAGTTGGTCCTTTTCCATCTCTAGTTGGATCTTTTCCATCTCTAGTTGGTTCTTTTTCATCTCCTCTTGGGACTCACTAACTTTATCCAACTTTTCTAGGATACTCTTGAAAAACCTTATAAGCTTGGTTTTGAACTCTATATCCAGTAGTTTGTTTTCCTCCATTTCTTTTGTTTGTCATCCCTTCCCTTGTCTTGGCATTTTCACTATGCCGGGAGAACGTCTGTGTTGGATTTAGCCTTATGATACCAGACTTGCAAAACTGCAGAAGCCTCTCTGTTGAGCTTGGGATGGGTGGAGTCTCAGCGCTTAAGGGACTACCTTGCCTTCCAGTCGGCCCAGCCTTCCACTGTCCCTGAGTCTCATGTGTCTGGGTAATGGCTGGATCGGTCCCTGTGCGCGCGCGCTCTCCCTCGAAGTGACTCTAGACTGCTGCCCCTCCGGCTCCCCTGCACTCTGGAACCATATGAGTCTGGCTCCCCAGGATTTCGCCTGAAACTGGGGTTTAGTGGAGGTAGAAGTGGCACAGTTGGGAGGGTCTGTCTCCCGCCCACTCATGAAAGCCAGTGGCACAATCAGCATGCAGTCGTCTGTGCACAGTGCCTTGCGTGTCACCAGACTTCTGATCTTTTGTGACTCTTCTAAATATTCATGCACTTCTCCCTTTTCACAGTCTAAACTCCCCCCCTATGAGTTTCAGCTGGATCTGAGGTTTAGTGTCATAGGATAAGGGGTTCAATGCCATTGGGAGTCTCCTTTTCCCTTCCGCCAGAGAAAGCCAGCCAGGTTCTCCGGCACCTGCTCTCTCCATGTGCGCGTCTCTATACCTCAGCTTTTTGCAGCTTCTCTGGGTCTCTGTGAATCCCTCTGTTTACTTCTAGTTTTAGAATTTCCACTCTGCCAGCTTTCCTGTGTTTCTGGATAATGTCCATTCTGTCTTTTAGTTGTAGTTTTGAAATTGTTGTGCGAGGCAGCAGTGTAGGTGTTTACCTATGCCGCCATCTTGGATTCTCTTTTGCAAATTTTTGTTTTTGTGGGAATGAAATGTAATCATGTTTTTGAAAGAAGCCCTGTATATATTGTAAAATGTTAAATAATTTACAGTATCATAATCACTACCTCAAAATTAGTATTGAGCATATAACGTGTTTCAACAGAAAAACTGATAATTTTAAAAGTTTCTTTTTCTCATCTACAGAATATCCATTCTACTTAATATATTTGGGGTTGTTATTTGCATATTATGAATGAAAAACATTAGGCTTTGAGATGCTAATTAAAATCAGGAAGTAAGTGATAGCAAAACCAAAATTTAAATCAGTTCCTTAAATTATGCTACCTTTGGAATGGCATACTAGACTCTCAGATTATACTGAGGTAACTTAAAATATAGAATTTAATTGTTCAGTTTACACGGGAAAGGAATAAGTCATCACAGAATTGGAAAAATAGAAATTGCTCTATTTTTAGAATTTATTTCATAGGATAAATCTTTTTTATTGATACTATTTCCTCTTTTGTTTTGTAGTTTTTTTTGCCACTCTCACAAATCCCCAAGCTTTTTTCATATCCTGATTTTTTTATTTTACATAAACATATTTAACATCTTTAAATGCTCTTCAGATACATTATTTTCAACCACTACAAGTATATCCCATCATTCTTCTTGTTTTATATTTAAGTGATTTTCTTATTTTCTGTGTTAGATTATTTCTTGATACTTATTTATGAAATAATACTTGAAATTGTGCTTATAAAAAATGATTTCTGCTAAAACCAGTTTGGCTCAGTGGATAGAGCATCAGTCTGCGGACTGAAAGGTCCCAGGTTCGATGCCAGTCAACGGCATGTACCTTGGTCACAGGTATATCCCCAGTAGGGAGCATGTAAGAGGCAGCTGATTGATATCTCTCTTTCATTGTTGTTTCTAACTCTCTACCCCTCTCTCTTCCTCTCTGTAAAAAAATCAATAAAATACATTTAAAAATTATTTCTAAGAGTTCTGTTTTCTCTTTGCATTCATTTCTGCCTCTTCTGATTTTTCTAAATTTTGTTTTTGTATGTTTCCATACTATTTAAAAAGATGTAGTAGATTAGGTTAAATTAATTTTGAATGCTATCTTCTGATTGTTTTGTTCATACTACATCAAGTACTTGACAGTTAATGACCATGAAAGAAGAGCTTTGGCTATGTACATAAATTTATTCTACTATTGCTTTTCTCAACTTCTTTTGTTTCATATAAGGGATTTTTTTTTTATCAGAAAATTATTTTTATATATTTTGACTAGGGTAACTGTTAGTTGGTGGTATATTCTCTTTGGGCAACAAACTTTTCTTATTTTCATATAGTAAAATATCTAGAAAACAGTATTCATTGCTGGAAAATCATTTTAGATTCAATAACCTGTCATGATTTTAAAAAGACATGGATATATTAAGTACACCTTTAGTGTTTAGAAAACATTGATACTTCTGAAAAAGCTAACTAAAACAACTAGTCTTCAATTTTCTCTGAAGTTTTTGTTTCTTTCTAACACAGGTTGACTTAGCACCCATCTTAAACACTGAATTTAAAATATATATACCTGTAGCCTGGCCAGTGTCGCGCAGTGGTTCAGTGTCGACCCAGGAAGCAAGAGGTCAGGGTTTGATTCCCATTCAGGGCACATGCCTGGGTTCTAGAGTCAATCCCTAAGAGGGAGTATGCAAGATGTTTCTCATCCATATTTCTAGCTCTATCCCTCTCCTTTCCCCTCTCTCAAATATGTATAAACATATATGTGTAAGATATCTGTCTATCTATAGATATATACAGGCACACACACTCAAACATTTGCCATGATTTTGCTTTCAGGAATTTTTGCCTTCACGTTTTTTTCTTTATTGGTATGTAGTAGTTGATTATAACCTGTTACACAGAGTTATTTATCCATACAATAACTCCTATTTCCCTAAAGTATGGTAGATAATAACTAATAAAAAAGGTATCAAAAGATAGCTGTGTGAAAAGGGAAACCAAGATGGCAGCATAGGTGAATATCTAAACTGCTGCCTCGCACAACAATTTCAAAACTACAGCTAAAAGACAAAACAGACATCATCCAGAACCACAGGAAAGCTGGCTGAGTGGAAATTCTGCAACTAGAAGGAAAGAGAGGGTCTCACAGAGACTCAGAGGGGCTACAAAAAAAATTGAGGTACAAGAGACACACTCATGGAGAGGACGGGTGGCAGAGTGCCTGGCTGGCTTCCTCTAGCGGGAGGCAGACAGAAACTTCCAACTGCACTGAATCCCAGTTCTGGGCGAGACTCATACGGAGGGAGTCTGGACTATTGGGAAAAGGGAGGAGTGCACAGAAACTCAGGGGAAACGTGAAATGAAGAGATCTGGATGCGCATGCGCCAGTGCATGCAGACAGGACTGATTGCTGATTGTGCCGATGGCATTCTCTGGCAGGAGGAAGACAGAGCCTCCCAACTGCACTGAAGTCCAGTTCCGACTGCACTGAACCCTAGTTCCAGGCAAGATCCTGGGGACCCAGACTCATACGGGTCCCCGGAGCGCACGGAAACTCAGGGGAGCTGCGAAAGGCAGAGGTCTGGAGGTGCACAAGCGTGAGTGCACATAGAGAGGGTTGCAGTGATTACCAAGGGACACTGAGACCCAGGGGCTGCATAGAGCAGGGCTGATGGGAAGCCAAGGCTGTTTACTCCACCCTAAGACTCTATCTCATCCAAGCCCAGCACAAAGACTTTTGCAACTTTGCAAGTCTTATATTATAAGGCTGACTCCAGCACAGAAGTTCTCCCAGCATGACACAGCTGATCCCCACACCCAATTGGCTTAGGGATCAATTCCCCCCAGTGATACCAACAACAATCAAGACTTAACTACAACAAGGCTGTACACACAGTTCACAAAGGGGTGCACCTAAAGTGTTCACCTCAGGTACCTGGGGAGGTGGAGCTACTGGACCATATAGGACACACAGCACACAAAGCTACTCTACCAACTCAGGGAAGCAGCAAAAATGCAGAGACAGAGAAACAGATCACAAACGAAAGAAATGGAGGAAAACAAACAACTGGATATAGAGCTCAAAACCAGTTATAACGTTTTTCAAGAATTTCCTAGAAAAGATGGATAAATATAGTGAAATCCAAGAGGAGATGAAAAAGGACCAACTAGAAATTAAACATGCACTGACTGAAACAAAATATATTATACAGAGACCTAACAGCAGACTAGAGGAATGCAAGAATCAAGTCAAAGATTTGAAATACAAAGAAGCAGAAAACAATCAACTAGAAAAGCAAAAAAGAAAGAAGAATCCCAAAATGTGAAGATAGTGTAAGGAGCCTCTGGGACAACTTCAAGTGTACCAACATCAGAATTATGGGAGTTCCAGAAGAAGAGAGAGAGTGAGATACTAAAAACCTACTTGAAAAAATAACGACTGAAAACTTCCCCCACCTGGTGAAAGAAATAGACTTGTAAGTCCATGAAGCGCACAGAACCCTAAACAAAAGGAATCCAAAGAGGACCACACCAAAACACATCATAATTAAAAAGCCAAGAGCAAAAGACAAAGAATATTAAAGGCAGAAAGAGAAAAACAGTTAATTACTTACAAAGGAGCATCCATACGACTGTCAGCTGATTTCTCAACAGAAATGATGCAGGCCAGACGGGAGTGGCAAGAAATATTCAAAGTGATGAATAGTAAGAACTTATAACCAAGATTACCCAGCAAAGCTATCATTCAGAATTGAAGGTCAATTAAAGAGCTTCACAGATAAGAAAAAGCTAAAGGAGTTCATCACCGCCAAACCAGAGTATTATATGAAATGCTGAAAGGTACTCTTTAAGAAGAGGAAGAAGAAGAAAAAGGTAAAGATAAAAATTATGAATAACAAATACATATCTATCAACAAGTGAATCTAAAAATCAAGTGAATAAAAAATCTGAGGAACAGAATAAACTGGTGAATAGAATAGTCAGGGGCATAGAAAGGGAGTGGACTGACAATTCTTAGAGGGAAAGGGGTGAGAGGTTGCAGGGAGAGACTGGACAAAAATACAGCTATGGATTCAGACAATGGGGGGTTGGTAAGGGCAGAGGGTGGGGTGGGAGCCAGGTGGAGGGGTGTAATGGAGGGGGAAAAGGAACAATTATAATAATCTGAACAATAAAGATTTCATTAAATTAAAAAAAATAGCTGTGATATGAATGTGAACAATATGAAATATAGACATCTATAAATAAACAGTGTGACTCCATTTTATATAGTATTTTGAAACTGAGGTTCTGTATGCTTAAGTAACCAAAGTAACATATGGGATTCAAACTCAAATTGAATTATTTAGCTTTAAAATGACTTTTTCTGTTATGCACATTACTTCTATCTACCTACACCTATCTACTAGAAGTCAGGTGCATGAAAATTTGTGCACTTGGAGGGAGGATCACTCAGCCCGGCCTGTGCCCTCTCGCAGTCCAGGAGCCCTTACGGGATAGCCAAGTATCGGGAAGCAGGCTAAGCTGCAGTCTGGCCTCCTTCTCTGGGAGGTGATTCGGCAGGCAATCGGGATGGTACAGGTGGGGAACGGCTGGCCCCGCCCTCCCTTGCACCACTGCTGCCAGTGCTGCCTGTAATGGGGCCACCCGCGACAGATGACCACCAGACAGTCAATTAGAAAATTTAGGAAGCCTTTATTACGAACTCGAGTCCGGGCTCACGGTTCCACTGACAAAGCAGGGAAGCACGAAAGCCCCGAACCTCTGGAGCAAGTGCCTTTTATCCTCAGCGCAGGAGGACTTGGCAAATTTTAATTGGCTAAGCGTTACTAAATTTCATATAATGACTCTTTGTCTAAGCTTTTTGGTTATGCAAGTAAGCAGTCTAGATAACGGTTGTCCTTTCAGGAGTTGTTTGTCAAACTTTATGGCTTCTCAAGGCCGGGAGTGCCTTCAGGCACCTGGTGTTCTATGTCACAGGATGTCAGCTGGGAAACCCTCCGTTCCTTCTGCCTTCAGGCCTGAGGTCACCCTGACCCTGATTCATTCTTTATGGGGAAATGCAGACTGGTCCTTGCCCCTCCACATTCCCTACTGGTCTTATAGGGGAATCAAATCCTTGATTCCGACTGTTCCCACTCCCTGTTTGCTATGGATTGGTAGTGGGTGTGTAAGACCATAAGTTTGACAGCCTGGATTCTTTGTTGCCCCAATCCCAGTGTAATAGGGTGGCTCGGGGTTGGGGAGTTAAAGGTTATGCACACAGGGGCTGTTTGGCCATGTCACAACACTGCCCTCTGTGGGAAGCGACCCCAGGGATGGTGAGTGAATGGTCCCGCCCTGAATTGCCCCATCACTGCTATCACCACCGTCATCCCTACCCCATTGCCATCCCCTTCCTCTGCTCACTGTCATGTACTTTGGCTGGCCTGGAAACATCTACTCACCAGTTCTGCCCCCCACCCACCAGTCATTCTACCATTCGGTTGATTTGCATATTATGCTTTTATTATATAGGATTTATTCATTTAAAATATATATTTATTGACTTCAGAGAGGAAGGGAGAGGGAGAAAGAAACATCAGTGATGAAAGTGAATCATTGATTGGCTGCCTCCTGCATGCATCCCACTGCGGATTGAGCCTGTAGCCCAGACATGTGCCCTGACAGATTGTCAAACTGTGACCTTCAGGTTTAGAAGTCAATGTTCAACCACTGAGCCACACCAGCCAGGCTATTTTCTAATATTTAATCACATTATATTTAAAGGATCAGATAGGATCCAGGTCTATCCAGTTATCTATTCAGGAGGATTTAGTTACTAAAGGGCATCTATAATAATATCCTACAATGTGTATCCATGAGGAACATTTTATCAACTCTACTGGTGGTGGGCAGGGGTGGTTGTGGGAAATGTGGTGAACTATACAGCAAATACAGTTAAATAAAAGATATTTGAGTTTGTTCAAAATTGCTTTACATTTTAAGTGGAGAAATACTATTTTAAAAGAAATTATAATTTTGATTAAATCCTAAAATGTTCACATTATTCTTCTAATTAATTTTTACCTCTTCTTTTTAAAAAATACAGTGCCTTTACTTTCCCGAATTCTGCCTTCCGATGCATGTAAAATATACAAACAAGGTATCAATATCAGGTAAGGTGAATTGATTTTTTTTCCTGAATAATAAAAAATAGAGATTTAGAGGAAGCTTTCCCCCCTGCCCCTGTAGTACTAGCTTACATTAGGATGTAGTATTTTAAACTTAAATATGTTATAATAAAATCACAACATTTTATCTTATTTGAGACATACTATATACAGATAACTAAAGTTATCAACTCTTGACTAAAACAAAGGTATTATTCTTATTCAACTACAGAATATCTAGAAGGCAAACAGTGAAGAACATGATGTAATACTAAGAAGATTTAAGATGGTCATCTCCTTGATCCTGGCTTTTTAAGGAATAAGGGACACATAAGTAGAAGACCTAACTCTTGTCCTTCTTTCCCTATTCTTATACCCTTCTGTTCCCAATGTACCCATCCATGAATCCATTCATCTGTTCAATCATTTATCTATTCTAGTGATCTCTTTTAAGACTTAATTAATATTCTTCTGTTTCCTTTTAAAACTTAAGATTGATGATTGGATCATGTGGAAAATATTTATTTTACTCATTTCAGAATTTTACTTTTATCTTTCCTTATATCTTTAGCTTTATATTAATATAGGTATATTTGTAAAATAAATATATGAAAGTTATATATAATGCTAGTGAATATGCCAACTTATATATATATGTATATTAGTATATTTATAAATTATATATACATATATATAATATTACATATATATCTTTATACATATTCATAATATTAATTTGGATATGTAAGGGATTAGAACTGGAAATGTCTTAAAATATTATTTCATATAAATTATTTGTTTTATAGATGAGAAAGTGAAGTGATTTTTATAGGGGCACTTTGCAAATTAATAGGTGAGCCAGGACCTCCAAACTTCCTGTCAGTTCCTACCATGTCAGGAGGCAGAAATTTTAAAAAATCAACTGTATAAAATTCATTATGTAATATGTTGAATTCTAGTGGAAGAGATAATCTTTAGTTGGAAGTAAGTTCTAGGGTAATTATTCTCAAGCAGTAGAATTAAAGTAGAAGTTTCTGGATTTTTGGTTTTTTTTAAAATAACCTCTTTAGAAGTTTCTAATTATGAAAGTGCTCATGCACATTAAGTTCATGGTAATTATAGAAACCTTGGAAATTACAGAAAAATGTACAAGAGAATCTAGGAGAGGATTTGATAATGATGTAGGTTTATCAGCAGCCCATTGTTAATAGTATATTATGGATTCATAAAAATGATTCATCAATTTAAAAATGTTTAATATAGGCACTTGCCTAAGGTAGTATATAATTTGGGAGAATAGTATTTTTTTCCATGTGCCATACTTAAAAAAAAAGGTTAGTTTTAGTTTTGCTGGATTTTTAGAAATAGCAAAAAAAAGCACTTTCTCTTAAAAAATTACATCACATTTATATATGACTTTTGGCAGCAAATTTTATTATGAATATTATATAATAAATATGGATAATAAAACCACAAAATGGTTAAAATGGAAATATGAGAATAGGAGCTTGAGGGAGAATCATTGTTATAGAAATGTAGGTTAAGAGGAAGCTACTTTTGCTGAAATCGGTTTGGCTCAGTGGATAAGCATTGGCCTGCGGACTGAAGAGTCCCAGGTTAGATTCCGGTCAAGGGCATGTACTTTGGTTGTGGGCACATCCCCAGTTGGGGGTGTGCAGGAGGCAGCTGATCGATGTTTCTTTCTCATCGATGTTTCTATCTCTCTATTCCTCTACCTTCCTCTCTGTAAAAAATCAATAAAATATATTTAAAAAAAAAAAAAGAGGAAGCTACTTTAATATAGTAAGAAACTCAGACCTAGTGCTTACCAGTAGCTGAGGATGAAGGAGAAATGTGATAGGTTCTAAAGCTCTCATTTCTAAACATAGTTTACCACATTAATGGAAAGGCTGGATTTTAGGAAGTTTAGCAAAGTTTTTTTGCATATATGACAAGAATTGACTTCTAGAAAATATGTTAACATTAAATAAAAACTTTCAAATTTAAATGTCAAAAGACTATTAGTTTTTTAAAATATCACTTCAAATGAAGCTGAATTTTAACTATATCAAAGAAATCTTTAAAGTTTACTCATATCTTATAACAGGCATCTGATCGTGTAAAATATCTTTGGTGTCAAGAAGAGATGAAATACTTTAGTAGAAATAGGAAAGTGTGAGCATCTTTATTGTGAATACTAAAACATTTTCACTATTAATTTAAAAAATTTAAGGTGTCTGTACTCACTGACTGAAATGATCATTGCAAACTTTGCCCCATTTCAGGTTTTTCCTGTCTCGAAAGAAGGCTCTATTTCCTTTTTCAGTGCTATTTGGCAGTTCTCAAGTTTTTATCTCAGAAAATATTTTCTGTTTAAATTTTTGCATTTATATAAAGAATTTGTTGTTCTTCATAGCCATTACATATCAGAAATTAATATTTAAGTTCATAGGCTTAAAGCAAAGGAGTAGTTAATACATTAAAATATGATAAATTTTATCATTATGACGCATGTGTGATATTTACTAGACAATATAATATGTCAGGGATATTATATTAGATAGTTTTATTTCAATTGCAAATTATAAAAGTACAGGTAAAATAAAAATTAACTGTTCCTAATCTTAGGTGTGACTACATCTAGGAGCTTAAACATTACCACGTAAATCTGTCTCTGCCTCTCTTTGTATTCTTTTCTCACTATTTTCACCCTTACCCCTTGCAACTCACTACCACACTCATCCAGGAAGGACAAGAATGGAATGGAGACAGAGACTGTTCTGGCCAGCCACCCTTTTTAAAGTGTTTTAAAACTCTACCAGGATAGAGTTTCCTGGTAGCTGAAGTGTAGAGTCCAAATAGGGCACTTACATAAATTGATCTGTTTCTTTTTGATACTATCAGTAGTCCATACCTTATAAAGGGAAGGAATAAGCCCCTTTAACTAGCATTATTTTCTCTTATGCCATATGTACAAGCAACAACACGGCATGTTTAGCAGTACAAACACTAGTAGTGCAATAGCATGCCACTGGCAGCAGACCAGAAGCCAGAATTCATTTATAAAGCAGTAGACAGGGTTCATCCCTACAGGAGTTGGTGACTTGCTTTTTTTGGTGCTTCTTGATTTCATTCTGAGGGAATATGTATATTTTATATGGCTCAGAAAAGAGCTCCTTGCACATAAGGTAATCAAACTTTCCTATTTGGTCTGGTTCATCCCTGTTACCTGGTAAAATTATTAATAGGACCACTTTCACTTTTTTTTAAAAAAAGTTTTTTATTGATTTGAGACAGAGAGGGAGAGAAACATTGATCTGCTGCCCCCTGTACACCCCTACTGGGGATTGAGCCCACAACCTGGGCATGTGCCCTGACCAGGAATCAATCCAGTGACCTCTTGATGCAAGGATGACACTCAACCAACTAAGTCACACCAGCCAAGGCTCACTTTTACTTTTAAAAATAACCCTAGTTATTCTTTTGATGCAGCTTTTTTGTGTAGGTAAACCAAGAATGCCCATTCACTTAGCCTTGTCCAGGGTGAAAACTGAAAAGCCTACAAAGTAATGAATTCTTGTAATTGCATTAAACTCAGTAGCCAGAGTAGATCTTTCACAGAGATTTAAAGATGTTTCCTTGGACATGATCACCATCATGTAACAAATGTGTCAACCCATTTCTTAGATTAGGACTATGTTTTGAGCAGCTAATCAAGAGAGGTCCTGATGTGAATTACAAAGTCTTCAAAGATTGAAGTTCACATCATTGGGAACTTTTCCATTCCAGTATTCTCCCTAATTTCAGCAAGTAGTGATTTGTGAAATTTGAGACCAACTCATTGGGGTAGACTGTGTCAGGTATTGGTTACCAAAGACCACAGTAAATACACTGAAGTGAATCTATGAGCTTTTGACATAGGAATGATCCATAAGATTTCCAGGCTTTGGAGATGTTGGAAAGGAGAATGCTAATTGAATCTGGGAAGTCAAACAGAAAAGCTAAAAGTGGAAGGATGAAGCAGTCTTGGTACCTGATAGTTAGAGATGATGCATAGATGTAGAACAAAAGGCCAAGAATGTTACAATCTTCTTAATTGCTCTGCTGACTCAGTAACATGGTCTTAAAGGAATCAGAATGTTAGGTCTGCTTTCTTTTTCTGTCCTGAAGTTGCTATTTTTATGGAGTTGTTACAGTAGGGGAAATGGTAGGGAACAAAGGCACAATACTTCAGCAATGCGTAAACAATCTTTATTAGAGTATATATTCAGAAAAATGAAATATAAGTAAAATGGAATATATTTAAATATTCTTTTGGTGTGTTTTTTTAAAATAAGATATTTTAAATTTAGTTTTTCTCTCTCTAAATTTGACTTTGAAATGTGGTATAAGCATCTTGATTTGAGTTTAGAAGGAACAAAATTTGGTTTAATTATTATAAGTGTTATTGAAATTTATTTGACAGAATTTCTCATCTACTTATCTTTCACAGGCTTGACACTACTCTCATAGACTTTACTGACATGAAGTGCCAACGAGGGGATTTAAGCTTTATTTTCAATGGGGATGCAGCACCCTCTGAATCTTTTGTAGTATTAGACAATGAACAAAAAGTTTATCAGCGAATACACCATGAGGTGAGCATTCCTCTAAGTGGTTTTTAAAAAATGACTTTGTATGGAACCAAATATCAGTGTAATTGTTTCAAAGGTCTTAAGGTATAATTGGGATTGATCCTAAAGCTTTTATTTTCTTACTATTAGTTTTTTAGTTTTATTTTATTTTATATATTATCATCTGGTTTTCATCTCGACCAAGCCAGTGAGTCTGTTTGCTCATAATTCATTGATGATCTGCTAGTTAGGTGAACTCCATTTTCTCTTAGTTCTCACTTGTTGAACCTCTGCTGCCTCTTCCACCATTTATTATCTTACAACCTTAGCTTCTTTTAAAATGTTACTGACCATCCCTATCTCTTTATCTGTACTTTGATTCTCTCTCTGTACTCTTATTTTTCCTCACTCTTTGATTGCCTTTCTTTTATCTTTTTCTTCTTAAAATACAAAATTATCTTCCTTTCATCACATCAGAAATCCATGTTGGTATTGCCTACCCAATCATCACTGAAAACTGTATGCACCATTATCCTCATCCTTTATTCCCTGAATGCCTCTTTCACTGCTTTTAGAGATGCTGGAAAGACAAAGCTTTTCTAGTATCTTTATCATTGATAGTACTACAAAATTTTCTTAGTCAACATTTTGTTTCGTCACTTTTTAAATTTTGTTATTATTTTTCACCACTTCATTTCCACACATTGTCATTCACCACATCTTATGGTTCCTTCCTCAACATCTCTTAGATTAGAATTTCCTACTACCATATCTTTTGATGAGACCTTAGTTACCTTGTACATGTACTATTGAAAAGTAGTGTCTTAATTGGCACTGAGCAATGAAGATTTAAATTGGAAGAGGAGAAAGTGATTAGATTGTGGAGTACTGGGTGAGTAAAGTAATAGAAGTGGGAATAAGAATGGTCTTTTGGGGAAACAGAAAAGAGATTTGAGTAGAGTGAAGTTTTCTCTTATTGAGTATGTGAATTTGGTTCATGGCAGGTCTTAAAAGCTAGAAAGATAACTTAGAATTTGCTATAGTTAGTAACAGAATCTTAGATTCTTAAATTATTCATGATCTAAAAGTAATTTAAGTGAATTAATTTTATGTATTTCTTTCACTTTCCCTCCCTTCCTTTCTTAAACATTTATCAAGGACCTAATAAATGCTAGACACTTTTAGGTGCTATGGATAGTGGATCTTTATTAATAGTGTATAGCTATTACTATTATATATAGTACTAGAGGCCCGGTGCACGAAATTTGTGCACAGGGGTGAGGTGTTCTTCAGCCCAGCCTGCTTCCTCTCCAGTCTGGGACCCCTTGAGGGATGCCCTACCTGGATCGGGCCTAAACGGACATCCCTCTCACAATCCAGGACTGCTGGCTCCCAACTGCTCGCCTGCCTGCCTTCCTGATTGCCCCTAACTGCTTCTGCCTGCTAGCCTGATCACCCCCCAACCACTCCCCTGCCAGCCTGATTGATGCTTAACTGCTCCTCTTCCAGCCTGATTACCCCTAACTACCCTTACCTGTGGGCCTGGTCACCCCCAACTTTCCTCCTCTACTGGCCTGGTCACCTTTAACTGCCTTCCCTTGCAGGCCTGATCCCTCACAACTGTCCTCCCCCTGCTGGCCTCTTGTGGTGGCCATCTTGTGTCCACATGGGGGCAGGATTTTTGACCACATGGGGGAAGTCATCTTGTGTGTTGGAGTTATGATCAATCTGCTTATTGCTCTTTTATTATATAAGATAGAGGCCTGGTGCACAGGTGGGGGCCAGCTGGTTTGCCCTGAAGGGTGTCCTGGATCAGGGTGGGTATTCCCTTAAGGCATGGGGTGGCCTGAGTGAGGGGCCTGTGGTGGTTTACAGGCCAGCCACGCCCCCAACGACCCAAGCTGAAGCCCTGGTATCTGGGATTTATCTTCTATAATTGAAACTTTGTAGCCTAAAGCAGAGCCAAGCCTTCTGCTAGCACAGCCATTGAAACATTGTTGCCTTAAGTGCCCCCTAGGGTTTGGGGAAAGCTTGGCTTCCTCCATTGCCAGGGGCAATCTAAGCCTGGCTCGTTGGTGGCAGCCATTGAAACTTCGTTGCCTTAAGCACAGGCCAGGGTTTGTGGAAAGCAAACAGACAACAGGTGCAACCCAAGCCTCCCTCCTTCTCTCTCTGTGGCCGGAGCCATCTTGCTTGGGTTAATTTGCATACTTGCTCTGATTGACTTGTGGGCATGGCTTGTGGCTGTAGTGAAGATATGGTCAATTTGCAGATTTCTCTTTTATTAGATAGGATTATATTAAGCACTAATTGCTAGCATATTGGAATTATCATTGCCGAAACTGGTTTGGTTCAGTGGATAGAGCATTAGCCTGCGGACTGAAAGGTCCCAGTTTCGATTCCAGTCAAGGGCACATACCTTGGTTGCGGGCACATCCCCAGTAGGGGCGTGCAGGAGGCAGCTGATCATTATTTCTCTCTCATCAATGTTTCTAATTCTATCCCTCTCCCTTCCTCTCTGTAAAAAATCAATAAAATATATTTTTTTAAAAAAATGATCTTCCTAGCCCTCTTCTGTTCTGCTTCTGAATTATCACACATAGTGGAGATAGATTAAACATTGAAAACAAATTTATGAAACCTGCCTTTTTTAAAGACATTTTAAAGTTTCCTATTCCTAAATAAGTGAAATCCACATTCTTTGGCATGACATGGTTCCTTTGTGACCTGGCTTTTCCAGTCTTTTTCTTATTTTGCTATCTTAGATACAGTAGTACTTATCTCTTTGAAATTTTTCAGACATGGCAGGCTATTTAGTGTTCATTTTATTGTTCACATTGTTTCCACTTCTTGGAATGTCCTTCTTTTTTCACCCTCATACTTAAAGGGCACTGCTTAGTGTCACTTCCTCCCCTTGCCAGGTGACCATTGTTTTCTTTATGCTTTTATTGAATATGGTATCAAAGAAATTCTTCTGCTCTTTGTTTATATGGCTTTCTTCCTTTGTGGGGTTAAGTTTCTCAAGGTTTTAGGGTTCATTTAGTTGTAGTCTCTGGTGCCTAATACAGCATCAGTGCATTCTAGGTTCCCAAACCTTTCTGTAAAGGTACAGATAATACATAGTTTAGATATTTAGATAAATTTGCATATCATATGGTCTTTGTCACAACTACTCAACTGCTATGATTAGTGTAAAAACAGCCAGAGGTATTATGTACATGAATGATTATAAATATATTCCTATAAAAGTTGATGAAAAATGTAGTGGATTGGATTTGGTCTGCTGGCAGTAGTTTGCTGACCTTTCTTATAGATTCAGGTATTTAATAAATAGTTTGACCTATTAGATATTAAAAATTATCAAAGGACTGGTATTTAAGGTATGTATATGTTTGTATTTTATGCCTAAAAATTACAGATAAGCTGGGTTTTGAGCAATAATTCTTAAGGAAATACTTGTTTATTCTAATGTGCATATATAAGTAATAACTGTTCAATATATGTTTGTTGAATGATTGTAACTAATTGAGTTTTTTCAATGATATGGTGATGATCAGTTTATGATTTAAAGAAGAGTTCTGTTCTAAAAGTTTCTTTAAAAATAGGATGTTTGAAACTCAAGGTAAATTTCTTCACAGTCTTATATGTACTGTTGTTCTCAAGCTAATACACAGAATCCTAATTGATGGTAATATATTTGAAAGATAATGTCTGACAGTTCTGTATATCCTATGTTAGCTCAAAATTTTCTTTAGAAAATTGTGTTCTGAATTAGTTTGGGTTACCAGAAATACGTTTGTATCTTAGTATTAATGTCAAAAGTTTCCATTCCTCACTTATAAGGGTGAAGGAAATGGTACTATCCCAGTCCCAAGATATTGCTGTTTTTTCTATAGATGAAAGATTAAGAAGTGGACTATATCTGGATGAAAGTTCAGTGGTGAAAAATAGAAAATGGGCCTCTTTGTAATCTATAATAATAAAAGTGTAATACGCTAATTAGACTGGACAGCTGAATGACCTGGACTTCCTTCTGACGACCTTCCGGATGAAGCTGGGGCTGCGAGGGCTGAGGCAAGCCACTATGGCTGCAAGGGCCAAGCCCTTTGCATGAATTTCTGCATTAGCCTCTAGTATAGAAATAAGGAGGTTTGGGAAATCAAGCCTCTAGCCATTGTAAACTTTGTGCACAGTTCTCATTCTCAAGTGAGCTCTCTAGGTTCTGCCTTTTATTTATTTATTTATTTATTTATTTTTTCCTATTTAAGACTCTTTGGTTCTAAGAATCAGTGTCTGTTGGCCTGTGAAGATAGAATCTCATCTTATACCTGCTCACTTACCCTTCTGTACCTGATTTCTTAATTTCCTGTTCCTGAAGCAAGCACCAAGCTTTCTTTTTTTTCTCATTTAAAAAATAATTATTGATCATGTACTATATGCCAACACTGGAGAATATGCAGAGAATAAAACCTGAAGTAAGGCTACTTATCAAGTTTAGAAATCATAGGTTGATATGAATGGATTCCTCCCTTCCCTCCCCCATCCCCACCCCCGGAGTCAAGGAATACAGAGCAGATCCCTTCTGGACTGCTTTTCTTTCTTCCTTTCCTCCCTTCCGTCGCCGCCCCCCCTTTTTTTTTTCTTTCCACTTAAAAACTGTTGAGAGAGACTCAAATGATAGTGGTGGGTCTTTAAATTTAAAAAACTAAAGTAAGATTCATTTATGTTGAAAAAAATGAAACCTTCATCTGGACATTTTGTCTCACGCCTGTCAACTTAATTCTTTAAGTAATCTTTTAAAATTGCCCTTTATACTGTATGTTTCTGTAATGAGTAATCTAGTATTGTTTCAACTATATTATCTATAACAGTGTAAGAGTACTATATTTCTTGTACCCTGTATTTATAGATTCATAATTAGTCATAATTCTAACTTAGATATATGTAGTTTAAAATTCTGTAATTGTTTTTAGAATAAGTAGCATTTCACCTTTTTTAGAATTTGTTTCCTTTTTAGAAATTCATAACATTTTGTTATTTTCATATGTCCTGCTAATAACCTTTGAAAACCTAGGTTCTAATATTTAACTTTTACCCCCACCACAGGAATCAGAGATGGAAACAGAAGAGGAGGTTGACATTTTAATGAGTAGTGATATTTACTCTGCAACTCTATCAACCAAATCAATTTCTTTCACACGTGCCCAAACAGGATGGCTTTTTCGGGAAGATAAAACAGTATGTACAAATCTAGATTTTTAAACTTTAAAGATTTTTTAGTATTTAATGTGGCCAAAATAAGGTGATGGAAATGCAAGAAGAAGTAGCTTACTGAATTGTCTTCAAATAGTTTATTCTCTCCACTTTGTGACCACATAGGGAATTATGATGGTTGGTTACAGAAATGGAACATTTTCTTAGAGAAGCCATAAGAGAAAGTTTAGCTCACTGAATTCCATGTTGGGAAAGATTCTTTTTGTCAGCCGTCTTGTTCTCACAGGTTTCCATTGTATTTCTAATGCTTTATTCCTTACAAATACCACCAAGAGGGATACATTTTTTTAATTCATTTCCCTGGATATTTTTTCTTTCTACTCTTAAACTTCTAAACTATTTACTTATCTGATATCCTTTTCTCAGTACTCCCTATTTATGACTAAAATTAAATACACTTATATTTTTACAATACTATCATTAAATTTCATTGAAGGTTTCTCTTTAGTGAATTGTAAATTTTTCCCGTAATTACCCATTTCATCTGTCAAGAAGAGGTTATATAAGAATGCTGAAGCCCTAGCCAGATAGTTCAGTTGGTTAGAGTATCATCCTGATGCAACAAGGTTGCAGGTTTTATCCTCCCCTCAGAGCACATACCAGAAGCAACTGGTGAATGCAGAAGTTAGTGGAACAGTTGATGTTTCTTTCTCTCCCTCCTCCCCCTTCCCTTCATTCTCTAAGTCAATCAATAAAGAAAAGTTTTTTAAAAGATATTTGAAATATTCTCATATTTATTTATTTTTATTTTAGGAGAGGGAGCGAGAGATAGAAACATCAATGATGAGAGAGAATCATTGATTGGCTGCCTGCTGCATGCCCCCCTTTGGAGGTCAAGCCCACAACCCTGGCATGTGCCGTTGACTGTAATTGAACCCGGGACCTTTCAGTCCACCGGCCAACATTCTATCCACTGAGCCAAACCAGCTAGGGCTCTCAGACATTTTTTAAATTAGACACATGAAGAGGTACTTCCTAAAATTTTAAAGTTAAGAATAAATAATCAGATCAGCTAAAGGCCATACTTACTGCTTTTGAAAATTATTTTCATCTTATGTTACACTAAAGGCCTGATACATGAAATTCGTGCAAGAGTAGGCCTGCCTTCCCCTAGCTGCCAGCACTGGCCTCCCTCTGGCACTTGGGACTCAGTTTTCCCTCCAGCACCTGAGACCTAGGTGCCGGAGGGAAGCCAGTGTGCCAGCAGCTGGGGGAATGAAGGCCTACTCTTGCACTAATTTTGTACCTTGGGCCTTTAATAGATGTATAAATGGATATTTAGAGAGAAAGGGGAGGGGGTAGGGAGAGATTGATTTATTTTAAGGAATTGGCTCATGTGAAGGTACGAACTGGCTAGTCTGAAATCTGTAGAGCAGTGCAGCAGGCTGGAAATTCAGGGAAGAGTTGATGTGGTCTTGATTCTGAAATCTGCAGGCAGGGTTTCTATGTGGTAGTCTTGAGACAGAATTGCTTTTTCTTTGAGAAAATAGGCTTTGCTCTTGAGGCCTGCAATTGATTGGATGAAGCCTAACTACGTTATGGAGGGTAATCGGCTATATTTTAAGTCTACTGATTTAAGTGTTAATCACATCTAAAAAATACCTTCACTGAAACATCTAGACTGGTGTTTGATCAAAAGATTGAGCACCATAGTCTTGCCAAATTGACATAAAATTAACCACCACACAACCTTACATATAAAGTTAAATTTTCCCCTTGGCCACTACTCATAATCCCAGAGCACCTTGCAGAAGGTTATCCATTTATATAACTTTCAGACCTTTTTATATGCTTTCCATAAATATGTATTTACAATAATCTGTAGCTTTAGTTGTTGATACTTATTTTTTCATAAAGTGTTATACCTATTTTTTTGCAACTGTTTTTTTTTCTCTTTAGTATGTCTTAGGTGCTTTTTCTTAGTAGTGCTGCTTCATTCTTTTTAACAAATGCATAGTATTTCATAATATGGGTATGTTGTAGTTTATTTACCCAGGCTCTTTTTTGGGACATTTAAATGGACACACATTTTGTCCAGTTTTCTGCCATTATGAATGATATTGCGTTCTTTTACATTCCTTTGCAGTATCTGTTATAGATAGCAAGAAATAAGATGGCTGAATTATAGAGACTATACACTTAAAATTTGTACTGTTCTGATGGTTTACTTTTCATAAATGCTTTTTTATTATGAGATTTCAAAAACTGATAATTATCACCTGAGTATCTCACAACCACTCTAGATCTAGGCTCATCAGCTTTCCTCTCTAAGTCTATTTGGCAACAAATAGCAGATAGGATTCCCAGTTGTGAGCTCCTACACTGCAATCCATTTGTTGGCTTAAGTCTTATTTATTTGTACTCTGTTCTTCTGGACAGCATTAGAAGGATCATTTCAAGAGAAGATAAAAATTGAAGCTGCTATTCATCTAGTACTACTGCTAAGCAGCTCAAAGCTCTTGAACAGCATCTAGGTGATCTTCTTAAATCTTTGACAGGTAAGGAGGGAGTCAGTAATGCTTATAGTTCCCATTTTGTAGGTAGAAGCAAGTGCAGAATGCTTTGCTTTCTGGTAACTGGTAAAAAAGCCACCAAAAGCAAGGTGGACATGGAAACAACTCTATAAACACATAGTTTTGGAATGCCAGAAAACAGTAGTAAGAAGGAGACAAGTGATTTGCATGCAGGTGGAACTGGGAATTTGCTTTCCATCATGTTTTTTTGAACTAAAACATTTAAAACTCTGACCTCCTCTTGGGTATGAGTTACAAGGATAATGTTTGATGTTGAAGGAATTAAGAACTCTCTTCTTGATGTCCCTTATACCTCTTGAGTTTCCCTAGCCCCCATTTCTAATGTAAACAGTTGTATTGGTGAGCTGGACTGCTCTCTTGTTCTCTCTTTGTTGAAAGTAGTAAGCAAATGTAACTTGATGTTTGATCCTGTTAGAGAATAGAGTATTGGAACAGGTAATTAATTCTAGTTGTCCTAGAGATTTCTATGTGACTTAGGCTATTTCTTTTTATTTCACTTTCTTTTCTATCTATAAAATGGGAACAGTAATTATCCCTGACCCCTCCTTGATACTTATGATGTTTGACTTTATAAAGATTTCAGATAGCTTTGTGCTACTTGGGAGTAGATTCTAAAGGAATACTATGTGGTATTTTTATTTAAATTTAACTCATTTCCAGATTAACTGCCATACGTATGTGTGTTTTAAAATTTTCTTTACAAATTTGAAATGTGTAATCCTATATTATAAAAGGCTAATATGCAAATCCTCTGAACAGTGGAACAACCAGTTGCCATGATGCTCACTGACCATCACTGGGCAGATGCTCAATGCAGGAGCTGCCCCCTGGTGGTCAGTGTGCTCCCTCAGGGGGAGCACCACTCAGCTAGAAGCCCAGCTCATGGCTGGCCTGGCAAGCACAGCAGCAGTGGCAGGAGCCTCTCCTGCCTCCACAGCAGCACTAAGGATATCCTAAGTCGTCAATCGACATGCCCCGGGAGCTCCTGGACTGTGAGAGGGCACAGGCCAGGCTGAGGGAACCTGCCCTCCCCCCCGCCCCCCATCCCCCTAAAGTGCATAAATCTCATGCACCGGCCCTCTAGTTTAATATATTTTTTAATTTAATAGAATGCATAAGATAATTGGATAATTTCAAGTATCAAAGGACTATTTATGTATGCCTTAATGTTACATATTTATGAAAAAACTTGTATATGTATGTTACTTTGAAACTTTCTTGTTGCAAAAGTAATCTTTTTATTATGTTGAAATATTTGATTTTGTTTTAGGAAAGAGTAGGAAACTTTTTGGCAGACTTTTATTTGGTGAATGGACTTGTTTTAGAATCAAGAAAAAGAAGAGAACATCTCAGTGAAGAAGATATTCTTCGAAATAAGGCCATCATGGAGAGTCTTAGTAAAGGTGGAAACATAATGGAACAAAATTTTGAGGTATAATTATCACTTCTAATTTATAATGTTCTAAGGAGAGAGGAAATAGACTATTCCTGGCACTAAATGAGTTTATATAAGTATAATACACTTTTTTTTTTTTTTTGCCTTTAGTGATATTTGTGTGTGTGTGAATCTGTTGTTGGTCTCTGAGACTTCACTAACAAATAGATTAAATCATTTTATAAGCATGAAACCCAGTCTTAATTTTTAATCCATGTTCCTATTTCACTTATTGAAATCATCGACTGCTTTGAAGGCTGAAATAAAGGTCCACTTACTTTATAAAATCATTTCTAAGGGAGAATCCAAGATGGCGGCATAGGTAAACACCTACACTGCTGCATCGCACAACAGTTTCAAAACTACAACTAAAAGACAGAACAGACATCATCCAGAACCACAGGAAAGCTGGCCGAATGTAAGTTCTACAGCTAGAAGGAAAGAGAGGGGCTCACAGAAACCCAGAGGAGCTGCAAAAAGCCGAGGTACGGAGACGCGTGCGCTGAGAGAGCGGGTGCCGGAGTACCTGGCTGGCTTTCTCTGGCGGGAGAGAAACGGAGACTCCCAACGGCATTGAACCTCTTATCTTACGACACTAAACCCCAGATCCAGCCGAAACCCATATGGGGGGAGTTTGGACTGAAAAGGGAGAGGTGCACAGAAATTTAGGGGAGTCGCAGAAGATCAGGTCCGGTCTCGCACGCGCACGGTGCTATACGGAGGACAGATTGCTGATTGTGCCGCTGGCTTTCGCGAGTGGGCGGGAGACAGACCCTTCGAACTGTGCCACTTCTGAGTCCACTGGGCCCCTGTTTCGGGCAAAACCCTGGGGACCTAGACTCATGTGGTCCTAGTGCACAGGGGAACTGGAAAGGCAGCGGTTAGAGGCACTGCGGGTGGGCGCGCTTGCACAAGGACCGCTCCAGGGATTGCCCAGTCATGTGAGACTCAGGGGCCGTGGAGGCGGGGCCGACTGGAAGGCAAGGCGGTCCCTTAAGTCCTGAAACTCCACCCATCCCAAGCTCAATAGACGCTTCTGTGGCTTTGCGTGTGGTATCATAAAGCTGAATTCAACACAGAAGTTTCCCCGGCATAGTGAAAATGCTGAGACAAGGGAAGGGATCACAAACAAAAGAAATGGAGGAAAAAAAACGACTGGATATAGAGTTCAAAACCACACTTATAAGGGTTTTCAAGAATATGCTAGAAAAGTTGGATAAATTTAGTGAGACCCAAGAGGAGATGAAAAAGGACCAACTAAAGATGATAAAGGACCAAATAGAAATTAAACATACACTGACTGAAATAAAAAATATTATACAGAATCCTAACAGCAGACTAGAGAAAGGCAAGAATCAAGTAAAAAATTTGAAATGTAAAGAAGCAGACAACATTCAACTGGAAAAGCAAGAAGAGAAAAGAATCCAAAAATGTGAAGATAATGTAAGGAGCCTCTGGGACAGCTTTAAGCGTACCAACATCAGAACTGTGGGGGTGCCAGAAGAAGAGAGAGAGCAAGATACTGAAAACCTGTTTAAAGAAATAATGACTGAAAACTCCCCACATCTGGTAAAAGAAATAGACTTACAAGTCCAGGAAGCACACAGAACCTCAAATAAAAGGAATCCAAAGAGGACCACACCAAGACACATCATAATTAAAATACCAAGAGCAAAAGAGAAAGAGAGAATATTAAAAGCAGCAAGAGAAAAACAGTTCGTTACCTACAAGGGAGCACCCATACGACTGTCAGCTGATTTCTCAACAGAAACGATGCAGGCCAGACGGGAGTGGCAAGAAATATTCAACATGATGAATAGCAAGAACCTACAACCAAGAATAATCTATCCAGCAAAGCTAACATTCAGAATTGAAGGGCAGATAAAGAGCTTCACAGATAAGAAAAAGCTAATGGAGTTCATCAACTGCAAACCAGTATTATATGAAATGCTGAAAGGTACTCTTTTAGAAGAGGAAGAAGAAAAAGGTAAAAGCCAAAAATTATGAACAACAAATACATATCTATCAACAAGTGAATCTAAAAATTAAATGAATTAAAAATTTGATCAACAGAATAAATTGATGAATATAATAGAATCAGGAGCACAGAAAGGGAGTGGACTGATAATTCTCAGGGGGGAAGGGGTGAGGGGTGTACAGGGAGAGACTGGACAAAAATCATCTATGGATGAGATCAATGGGAGGGAGCTAAGGGCAGAGGGAGGGGAGAGAGCTGGGTGGAGGGGTGCTATGGAGGGGAAAAAGAGAAACAAATGTAATAATATGAATAATAAAGATTTAATTTAAAAAATAAAATAAAATAATAAAATAAAATCATTTCTAGCCTATAACTTCCCATAGTATGCCAGGTTCCAACTAAGTCACTGTTTGTGTATGTATGTGTGTGTGTGCAAGTATGTTGGTGCCAGGAAAGTATTTTAAGGAAATACATTATCTTTGTAAACAGGAAAATTTACAGAGTTTGAGTGAATCAGCTATGTAGTTCAATTAAATAAGTACAGGATGTAAGATGTTTGAGAATCCCCATTCAATGTTTAAGTTAAAATTGTGATTGTGCTAGTTTAGTGTGATCTATTTCCTTCCCACCAGATCCTCTCTGTACACCTTAGTTTTCTTTTGGCTTTGGGATAGAGTTGAGCTTCACCAGACTTCATTTTTCAGAAGCTTACCTGGTATTTATAATATCTTGATAAGTAGGAGATGCAGGACATTATATGCTAAGGAAATAGAAATAAGTTGAGAAAGAAAATGCTGAGCTCAATTTTGGACAAAGCTGCTTCTCTCATCCATCGTTGACCAAACAAAAAGGCCATTTCTTTGGACTTATAATGTGATTTACATTTTATTTAGTTATTTTTAAGAAATGATTTTGTGTTGGTTATTGCTACTTTTGTTTAATTTTGGCATTAAACCATTTTGAGATGAATATATGGGGGGAAAAATCTATATAGAATAGCATTTCGTGGACCATTTGCCGATTTTCTGAATTTTCTTTATTTAAACCTGCAGCATACAACTTAATTTTCTTTGTAACTTGATGTACTTGAATTGTTAAAAGGGTCTGCAGATGGCATTTTAATAAGTTATAGTTTTACACATTGAAATTAAGATACAGTTTAATTTCAGATGGCCACATAATAGAACAAAGTAATACGAATTAAGTTAAATAATTAAGGTTTTGACTTCTGAGCAGAAATAAAACACTTTCTATGTGAATCATAGCCCCTTGAACTTTACAGTTTTTGATGAATATTTAAATTAACTTGTCAATTTTTATGAAAGATAAAATACTGGGATTTTGATTAGGATGGTGTTGGATTTTTTGATAGGGAAGAACTGATTAATTATATTTGAGAATCCTTTTGGAGTTCAGTTATAAATAGAAGAAATTTAAAGACAATATTAATTCTATTATATTCATCTATACATATAATTTAATTTGTTTGAATCTGGTATGGTGCAGGATGAAAGAACGTCAAAACGGAATTGGTATTTAATTATAAAAAAGATTAAAATTGCTTTTTTTTTTTCTCCCTTCCAAAAACAGAATTTACAAACACAGGGAAAGCAGCATGAAATTGATACCAGTTTAATTATATTCCACAGTGGGCATTAAAGGAGAAAAGAAATATTTGTTTGCATTTTATAGATACTTCTGGGAATACAGTTCTTTAAAACCTAAATAATAAGCTTTTAGGAAAGGTACATATAAATTAATATGCACAATTAAAAAATAGGTGGTCAAAAGAATAAAGAGAGGAACCTATCAGATTCAAGAAACCATTCCATTGTAATGGGGAATTGTATTTAAAATCTTAATAAAGTTTTAAAAAACATATATGTCAGTATTGAAATTAATGGCTGCTTGGTCACAACATATAGTATAAAAATGAATCAAGTGTGAAAATCATGTGTTATGTCAACTTGCAAGTCACATAAACACAGGTTAGTTACTCAAATGTATGTACTTTAGTGATTATCATAACAAAATATTTTATTGGCAAATAACAAAGGATTCTCTAGTGGCCTAATTTGAATTAAGTGCCATAAATTTAAATTCAGCTTCTACAAGTTAAAAGTGATTTCATATGCACCTCATTGAGTTTTCTTTTTTTTTATTTATGTTGGTTTAAAACATTGGAGTTGTTTTTTTATTCCACATTCACATAACTTTTATTATAATATATTGTTATGATTGTTCTATTGATACAAAGATGAATAGAACATAGACTTGTCCTCCAGAGCTCAGAGACTCTAATGAGAGATGGTGTGAAGGGAATGCCCAGTGTGCCAAAATAACTTTGGCGTTGTTAACATGGGCATTGTGTTAAATATTTTCATCTCTTTTAATTATTACAGTTATTTAATGAGATGACTGTCATTGCTCCACTTTATAGAAAGGAAAATGAGGTTTAAAGAAATTAGTCTCTCTGAAGTCAACAAAGTTAGAAGTAGCAAAGGTCATTTCTTTGCTCTAAGTATATTGCTTCTCTATAGTGACTCGTGCATATTTAACAGACAAAGGTGTAAGTTTTAAAATCTGACATGACCTTTTACCAGTGTTGATCAAATAAGTGATCTGTGTTTGACTTTCATACAGTCTGAGTCCCAGTTCTCTAATCTGAATTTATTATCCATAGAAGATTGCTCTTTTTTCTAGTTTCTGTACTATTCAATTTTTTTATAAGCTCACGTGGTGTTTAATAATATAATATTTTGTATTTCTGATTAACTGTTCATATATGGATTTTTCTTTGAATTGTAAAGTCCTTGAAGTCATGGTTAGTTTTTATACTTCATATTCACTTTTTAGCATATCGCCAAGAACATTTTGGACAATTAAAACATTTAATTGAATGGATTTTATTACTTTGATAACTTATCTTCTTATTTGAGATTTAGAAAAAAATGGATAGAGCTTAAAACACCATGGAACTATCTTGAAAGTAAACTCTTAAAGAATTATATTGAAGAGATTAAACAGTTTAGTAGTTTAAATAGCTTATTTTATTTAAAATAAGTAGCTTAAAATAGCTTTATTTTATATTTTTTAAAACGACATTTTTCCCCCTCCCTCCCTCTGTCTGTCTCTCACTCTGTGTGTTTGTCTTTTTCTCTTTCCCTGTCCCTCTGCCTCTTTCTTTATTTTTATTTTTTGGCAGCCGGTTCGAAGACAGTCGCTTACCCCTCCTCCTCAGAACACTATTACATGGGAAGAATATATATCTGCTGAAAATGGAAAGTAAGAATTATTTTGTTTATTTTGGATTCTTTGGTTTTTAAGCAGAATAATTTGTAAAGACAAAAATAATGACCGGAGCTGGATGACTGGTATATAAGGCCATTCACTATTTCTCTACTTTTTGTTTTTTCAAGCTCCTCCATCTCTGATCATTATTTCTGTGCATTAACCTATGCCAGGCTATTTCTCACCATCCTTACATAAGAAATTTACTTAATATTTTATTACTAACACTTCCTGGAGTACCTAGCACATAATTTGTATTCAGCAAATATTTGTTGAGTAAAAAAATGATGAAAGACAACTATTTTGAATGAATCAATAAATAAGTTTTTTTCCTGGCCAACCATGTGAGATAAAGTATAATCCTTCATAGAAAATAGTATTTTCCTTTGGCAGAGAATAAAATATTGTCTACCCTCATGTTTAGGAAGAAATTGCAATGATTATTATTTTTTGTATTGAAAGGTTTATTATACTTTTCTGACTTTTCCAAAATGTTTCCATTGTACAGTATTCTGTAGTGAATGTAGAATTCTTTATTCTTCACATCATTTCTTATTGCTGAGAACTATACACATTAACAGAGATTGAATTGAATAAGTAATTTTAAAGATACACAGTGATACAGTTTTTGTGTGGTTTGCTTTGTTCCTAAAAGTGCTTATTAAATTATATCAATGTGAGATTTGATCATTTTTCTAAACGTAATTTTTGTCTTATTTCTTATACATGTCTCATTTTCTTTTATCAGAATTTTAATTTATTTCTATGCTCAGATTAAGAAAATTTGAAATATTAATGTTTCATTGGAAAAAGATAAATTCATCTTAAGATGATAAGATATGGGAAAAGTTTATTAATATATATATTTTTCTATTTTAGAGCTCCTCATCTTGGTAGAGAACTGGTGTGCAAAGAGAATAAGAAAACATTTAAAGCCACAATAGCCATGAGCCAGGAATTTCCCTTGGGAATTCAGTCGTAAGTTAGTTACTAACTGTACAAAGAAGCTACTAAACCCTAAAGACCGTAATTATATTTGTATCTGAGTGGTTCATTTGAGGCCTTTGATATTCAAAAGCAAATAATCATTCTTTTAGTATGTGCACCCTTCCCAAAATGTTTTAGTTCACAAAATAGTAATATTTTTATTATTTTAACCAGATGTTTGTATAGTTTTTTAATTATAAAAATAATACATAAATTGTATTTTTAAAAATATATATTTTTATTGATTTCAGAGAGGGAAAGGGAGAAATAGAAACATTAATGATGAGAGAGAATCATCGATTTGCTGCCTCCTGCACAACCCCTACTAAGGATTGAGCCCTCAACCCAGGCAAGTGCCCTCGACTGGAATCGAACATGGGACCCTTCAGTCTACATGCTGATGGTCTATCCACTAATTAAACTGGCTAGGGCAATACATACGTTTTATTTAATAATCTAACAGAATGGGGTTTATAGAATAAAAATGATAGTTTACTTTCATCTTAATAATCGTTAATCCTACATTTTTATCTAGGATTATCTATGTTTTTTGCATTTTTATAAAAATGGCATAGTCTATATTTTGTTCGGTGAGTTCCTTTTTTTATTTCATTTAAAAAGTGAATGTATCTTGTAATTCTTAGAGTAATTACTTTTTAGAGTCTCTTTTTCTTTTTGTTATTTTGCAGTATTGATTTATTATCATTTGTTTTATCATTCCCCTGATGATAAATATTTTGATTGTAGTTTGTCACTATTATAAGCAACTAGAAGCCTAATGCATGAAGATTTGTGCTAGAACGGGCTTTCCTTTCCCCGGCTGCTGGCACCTCCTTTCCACTCCGGCCCAGCCCCTATCCGCTCAGGCCCCAGAGCCGCCTCTTACCACTCCAGCCCTGAGTTCCCAAGCTGCCCAGAGACCCTGAGAAACCAGGGGTGGGGCAGAACGCAAGCATTCTGCCGGCCCCCATCACTTGGCACTTGTGTATGCAAGTTAACTGCCATCTTTGTTGGGTTAATTTGCATATCATTCCTGATTGGCTGGAGGTACAGTCAATTTATATGTTTGTCTATTATTAGATAAGATACTCTAGTAGACATCTCTCAAACTCTACTCAGCAGATGCTCATAAAAATTTTAATTTAGAGTACTCTTTAAGGTGCTGGGGGAGGATATTATCTGATTCATGAACCAATTAAAGATTATAGATCTTTATAAAAAAATTCAATTAGCACACTGAAGCCCCTGGCTATTTTCTTTTCATAGTTCCTTTCTCTATCACCTAGCCTAATAAAAGAAATCATAGAATAGACCAAAACATACATTTTTCTACAGTCTATATATGTCTCATACTCCCCAATAGCCTAACTTGAGAAAGGGAGGTAGAATGTGCTATACAGCCCTCAACCTATAGACCAGGGTTGAAGATAGTTCCCACAGAATATGGGAAGGGAATTATTAATACATACATATCTGTATTATTATCATACTAGAAGCCCAATGCATGAAAATTCATGCACTGGAGAGGGGGGGGTCCCTCAGCCCAGCCTGCCCCTCTCACAGTCCAAAAGGCCTCAGGGGCAAGAGGTGATCCGGCAATCAGGGGAAGATGATGCTCCCATCACACCTCTACTGCTGTCACTGCTGGCAGTGCAAGGCTCAGCTGGTCCTGGGCTGCGGGGGTGCTGAGGGGACTGGGGGACTCTGGAGGCAGGCGCGTGGAGCAGCTGGACCTGCCTCGGAGTGGGCTCAGCTGTGCTGTGCGCCTGCTACCCTGGCAAAGCTGAGGAGCCTGGGCGCCACCATCTTGTAGCTGTGGGTGTTGCCATCTTTGAGGGTGTAGCAGTCAATTAGCGTATTCCCTCCTTACTGGCTGTGGGTACTACCATCTTTGTGATGGCATGATGTTCAATTAGCATATTCCCTTTTTATTAGATAGGATATTGGACCCAGCTGACTAAAAGATGCACCAGTATGTTTAATTTAAAATTGATTTTTATATATTTTTTACTTTTTAAAATTTATTTTTATTGTTTGAGAGTATTTCAGTTTGAGAGTATTTTATTGTTTGAGAGTATTCATCCCCACCCCTGCTTCACCCCACTCAGACTGGCTCCTTCCTTCATTGCATTATTGTTTGTGTCCATGGGCTATGTATTTTATCTATCTATATAAAAAGCCAGTGACCACCAGAACAACTGGTATAACTGGTCACTATGACACCCACTGTGGCCAGGGAACTGACCCAAATGGGGTAGGGCTGGCCAGCCATCCTTCTGCAGCCCCTTCTCCTGGCTGGCCCACCTTTGATCAGGGTGGGAGAGTTCAAACAGAGGTGGGCCACCAGCCAAGTGCTCCCCCCGCCCCCACCATTCCCACCTAGCCAGCCCCACCCTTGATCTGCCTGCCCTCCCACGATAGGCCCACGGCCCCTGCCCCCGGCTGGCCCTACCACTGAACTGATTGCACCCTTCACCCCAATAGGGGGTACAGGTTGCCAACTTCCTGCAGTCCCTCTCTCCAGCCACCCCATCCCTAATCACACCTCCCACCCCAAAAGGGGCGGGGCTGGCTGGCCAACATCCCACAGCTTCTTCCCTCAGCCAGCCCCAACCCCTATGTGCCCCCACCACCCTAATCGGCCCATAGCCCCTCTCCCAGTTGGCCCTGCCCCTGATTGCCACCCACACCCCAATAGGAAGCAGGGCCATGCGGCCAACCGCCTGCAGCTCCACCCCCCTAGCCCCACCCAGATTGGACCCCACACCCCAATCAGGGAGAGGGCCAGCTGGCCAACCACCCATGGCCTCTCCCCCAGGCTGTTGGCCCCCAATCGGCACAACCCAACCTCCTCCATTTGGGGGAGGGACCAACTGGCCCACCGTCCACAGCCCCTTCCCTCATCGGCTCCCCAACCCCAATTGGGTGTGGGGTCCACTGACCAATCACTCGTACCCCCACCCCCCAGCTGGCCCAACCCTGATTTGGCTCCAATCAGGGCTGGCTGGCCAGCCAACCTCCTGCTATCTTCTCCTCCCAACCCGCCCAGTCCAAGTCTGCCCCAATTGGGGCTGGGCTGGTCAGACCCCATCCATTCATGAATTCATGCATTGAACCTCTATTATATATATATATAAAAGCCTTAGTGACCGTTGGACCATCTGACGTAGTTATGATGTGCAATGACCACCAGGGACAGACACTCAATGCAGGAGCTGCTGAGCTATGGTGACTTGGCAGCTGCAGTTCTCAGGTGATGCATCTGGAATCATAGAGGAGGGAATCTGATTTTGGGGTGTGTCACCTGATAACCACCCTCTCACAATCTGGGATTTCTCAGGGGATGTTGGAGAGCCAGTTTTGGCCCAATCCCCATACGCTGAGGGACCCCACCTGCTGGAGGGACCCTGCTCACTCCGCAGATGCTCTTCAAGCCGCAGCGCTGCCCTAGCTGCTGCCAGCCAGTGAGGAATCACGGGAGGTTGGCTCCAGGGCAAGTCTGGCCCATTTAGCCCAATCCTGTCCACTCCTGTCCCACTGGCCACCTTCTAATTAATTTTATTTCAATATGCACGGGTCCGTGCACTGGGTCACTAGTATTCATATAAGTTACTTGGTTAATCTCTTTCTGCTACCCCTCTTTCCTACCCTCTGAGATCTCTCAGTCTGATGCATGCTTCCATGTCTCTGGACCTTTTTTGTTTGTCAGTTTATTTATTAGATTCCACATATGAGTGCGATCATGTGATACTTGTCTTTCTCTGGTTTATTTTGTTTAGCATAATAATTCCCAGGTCTATATTTGCTGTCTCAAAGGATAAGAGATCCTTCTTTTTTATAGCTGGGTACTATTTTATTGTATAAATGTACCAGAGCTTTTCTATCCACTCTTCTACTGATGGGCACTTGAACTGTTTCCAGATCTTAGCTATTGTAAATAAATAATGCTGTTAAGAATACAGGGATGCAAATATTCTTTCTGATATTTTCTGATTCTTAGGATATATTCCCAGAAGTGGGATTGCTGGGTTCAACAGCAGTTCTACTTTTATTTTTTAAGGAAATGCCATATGGTTTCCATAATGGCCACACCATTCTGCATTCAAAATAAAAAACTTCTGCACAGCAAAATAAACCATCCTCAAAATGCAAAGGAACCCACTTTTTGGGAGAGCATACTCCCCATGATATAAATGATATATCAGAAAAGAGGTTAATTTCCAAAACATAAACTATGCATATAACTCAACAAATGGAAGACAATCCAATTAAATAATAGGCAAAGGACCTAGAGATGGCCAAGAGACATATGTAATTATGCTCAAAGTCACTGATTCATCAGAGAGATGCAAATAAAAATATGTATCAGTTTTATATTCTAGTTAAGAAAAATGTAGTTAATTATAGGATATTATCAGCTTTAGGAGTTATTCCAATTTCAGAGGTATTAATATGTGAAAAAGTGGGTATATTAGAACTTAAAATGTGGCATTTGTAACAATGTCCCATGAAAAAAAGTTGAAAAGCAATATAGCATATAAAAGTCAGACAAATAATCCATTTTAGAGTAAAACATAGGTCAAAGAAAGAAAATTTTTGTAAATGCTATAGAAAACCATAAAAACAATGAAATGAATAACCTAGACCACTCTAGAAGAGATGACAATAGAATGAAATCAAAAGGAGATTATAAAACTAATGAAATAAATTGAGCACTAAATATCATTGTTGCAAAGCAGATACTTTAGAAACAATAACAAACACAATAGATGTGGCAAAAAATTAAATTTTGTTAGCTCATAGTGAATGCAGTAAAAGAATAGGTTAAAGTAATTAGAGAAGTAATATTTATGGGAGACAGAAATGGTTCAACACAAGTATTCTTAGTGTTCCACTGATATAGAGAGCTTCCAAAATGTAACCAAAATACCATCCTATCTAATAAAAGGGTAATATGCAAATTAATTGTCACTGTCACAAAGATGGTGGTGTCTGTAGCCACAAGATGGCAGGGTCCTGTCCTCTCAGCCCCACTGGAGTTCCCAGTCCCAGGGGGTGGCCGTTGAGAAGGGGCAGCATGAGCAGCCTGGCAGAATGCTTGCTTTGTTGCTGTGGAGATGAGGCAAGCGTTCCACCCCAGCCACGGAGGGCTTCTGGGCAGTGGACACGGAGCAGCAGGGGGAGAGGGGGATGTTTGCATTGTTGCCCTGGTGGCAAGGCAAGCGTGGCTTTGGATGGGCCTCTGGGCTGTGGAGAGCCTCTAGACAGCAGGTTCAGAGCGGCCAGGCTCTGCAGAGAGCTACTGGCGCATGGATTCATGTGCAGGGCTGATAGTTCTAAATATAAGAAAATTTCTCTGTAAGGAAAACTGAATCTGTAGCATAACATTAGAGTCCAAGAAAACTTGATAAAAGAATGATTAGTAACAATAATTATCCTGATGAAACTATTTGACTTGGACTTTAATAAAGAAATTTAATGGCCCTACCCAGTGTGGCTCAGTTGGTTGAGCATCTGGTGCACCAAAATGTTGCCAATTCCATTCTTGGTCAGGGGACATACCTGGGTTGTAGGCTCGATCCCCAGTATGGATCATAAGGAAGCAGCCAACTGATGGTCTCTTTTATGTTGATGTTTCTGTCTCTTCCTCTCCTTCCCCTCTCTGAAGTCTAATGGCATTCATGCAGAAGGAGGCTAAAATATAGCCTGGCCTTACATTTTTTCACATCTTAGCATTTCTGAAACAAAGGAGGTCTGATCTGAAATATATCTAGCTAATATTTCATTTAAATATAAAGGCAATTTAAAAAGGCAGAAGAATTCAAGAAATATAGCAACCATGGGTCCTTTTGAAAGAAAAATAAAACTACTTGAAAATAAAAATTTTTTTTTTAGGGGTTTTGACAAGGAAAATAAAATCCATCAAATCTCATAGGAAAGGTGGGGAAGGATGGGTGGGTAGCAGAGATCAACAAAAGAATTTGTATGCATATATGCATAACCAGTGGACATAGACAGTAGGGTGGTGAAGGCCTGGGGTGAGGGGCAGTAGTGGGCTAGAAGGGGTCAGTGGGGGGAAAAAGGAGCATATGTATACTTTCAACAATAAAGATTAAATTAAAAAGTAAAATCAAACCAAAAAAATGAAAGGAAGAAGCTGCAGTATAATGACTAGTGCAATACTGAATGCTAAGAGACATTATGAAATTGTAGTTCAGAGGGGAAGAAATATAAACAAGTGTTATGCCAGCCAAATTTCCTTTAAGTATACCAAAAAATAACACTAATTTATCAAATTTGCTAGAAAGCAATGGATACTAAGTACATACTACTAAAAGCACTTCACACACAAAAAATTAGCAGTGAAATTTATTTTTTATTAATGTATTACATGTGTACATATCTTCCCACTGCCCTCTCTCAACTCCCATGCATACCCTAAACCCCCAGTGTCTTGTGTCCATTGGTTATGCTTATATGCATGCATAAAAGTCCTTCGGTTGATCTCTTATCTACTCCACCTCTCCTTAACCTTCCTACTGTAATTTGACAGTCTGTTTGATGCTTTACTGCTTCTGTATCTATTTGTTCATCAGTTTATAATGTTCCTTATTATCCATAAATGAGTGAGATCATGTGGTATTTTTCTTTCATTGACTTAGCATAATGCTCTCCAGTTCCATCCAGGTTGCTGCAAATGGTAAGAATTCCTTATTTTTTATGGCAGCATAGCATTCCATTGTGTAGATGTACCATAGTTTTCTGATCCACTCATCTGCTGACAGGCACCTAGGCTGTTCGAAATTTTAGCTATTGTAAATTGTGCTGCTATGAACATAGGAATGCATAAATAAATCCTTTCTGATTGGTGTTTCTAGTTTCTTAGGATATATTCCTACGAGTGGAATTACTGGGTCAAATGGGAGTTTCATTTTTAGTTTTTTGTGGAAACTCCATACTGTTCTCCACAGTGGCTGCAGCAGTCTACATTCCCACCAGCAGTGCACAAGGGTTCCTTTTTCTCTGCATCCTCACCAACACTTGTCATTTGTTGATTTGTTTATGATTACCATTCTGACAGGTGTGAGATAGTATCGCATTGTCATTTTGATTTGCATCTCCGATAATTAGTGACTTTGAGCATGTTTTCATGGGTCTGTTGACCTTCCTTCTGTCTTCTTTCAAAAAGATTTTATTTAGGTCTGTTGCCCCTTTTTTTAATTGGACCATTTATCTTCCTTTTATTCAGTTGTATAAGTTGCATGTAGATGTTGGAGATTAAACCTTTATCAGTGATAACATTTGCAAATATATTCTCCCGTAGAGTGGGCTTTCTTGTTTTTTTGTTGATGGTTTCTTTTGCTGTGTAAAAGCTTTTGATTTTGATGTAGTCCCATTTGTCTATTTTCTCTTTAGCTTCCATTGCCCTAGGAGCAGTATCAGTGAAGAAGTTCCTTCGGCATATGTCAGAGATTTTGCTGCCTGTGGATTCCTCTAGTATTTTTATGGTTTCCCATCTTATGTTTAAATCCTGTATCCATTTTGAGTTTATTTTTGTGTATGGTGTAAGTTGGTGGTCGAGTTTCATTTTTTAGCATGTATTTGTCCAATTTTCCTAGCACCATTTATTGAAGAAAGTGTCTTGACTCCATTGTATTGTCATGCCTCCTTTGTCAAATATTAATTGAGCATAGTGGTTTGGGTCGATACCTAGATTCTCTATTCTATTCCATTGCTCTATATTTCTGTTCTTGTGCCAGTATCAGGCTGTTTTCAGAACAGTTGCTTTGTAATACAGCTTGAAATTTGGTATTGAGATCCCACCTACTTTATTCTTCTTAGGATTGCTGTGGCTAATTGGGCTAATTGGGGTCTTTTTTTTATTCCAAATGAAACTTTGGAGAGTTCTTTCTAAGTCTCTGAAATATGTCATTCATATTATAATGGGGAGTGTATTGAATCTATAAATTTCTTTGAGTAGTATGGACATTTTAATGATGTTTATTCTCCCAATCCATGAGCATGGTATGCTCCTCCATCTCTTTATGTCTTCCTCTATCTTTTTTTTTCAGTGTCCTATAGTTTTCTGCATATAGGTCTTTTACCTGCTTAGTTAAGTTTATTCCTAGGTATCTTAATTTATTTGGTGTGATGGTAAATGGAATTGTTTTTTTAGTCTTTCTTTCTGTAAGTTCACTATTGGTGTATAGAAATGCCTTGGATTTCTTGGCATTAATTTTGTATTCTGCTACATTGTCTAATTCATTTATTAAATCTGTTAGTTTGATGGAGTCTTTTGGGTTTTTTATGTACAGTATCATGTCATCTGCAAATAAGGACAGCTTTACTTCTTCTTTTCCAATGTGGTTGCCTTTTATTTCTCCTTCTTTTCTAATTGCAGTGGCTAATAATTCCAGTACTATGTTGAACAGGAGAGGTGAGTGTGGGCATTCCTGTCTTGTTCCTGTTCTTAGGGCAAATGGTTTTTGTGTTTTCCCATTGAGTATGATATTAGCTGTGGGTTTATCATATATGGCTTTTATGATGTTGAGATATGATCCTTCTATTTCCACCTTGCTGAGAGCTTTTATCAAGAAAGGGGGTCGATTTTGTCAGATGCTTTTTCTGCATCAATTGATATGACTATGTGATTTTTTTCTCTCTCAGTTTGTTTATGTGATGTATCACATTTATTGATTTCAGATATTGTACCATCCTTGCATTCCTGGGATAAATCCTACTTGGTCATGATGTATGATCTTTCTGATGTACTGCTGGATCCAATTTGGTAGAATTTTCTTGAGGATTTTTGCATCTATGTTCATGAGGGATATTGGCCTGTAATTCTATTTCATTGTGTTGTCTTTATCTGGTTTTGGTATTAGGGTAATGCTGGCTTCATAGAAGGTGCTTGGAAGTGTTCCTTCTTCTTGAATTTTTTGCAATAGTCTAAGGAAGATAGGTTTTAATTTTCCTTGATGTTTGGTAAAACTCCTGTGTAGCTTTCTGGCCCAGGGCTTTTGTTTGCTGGATGCTTTTTGATGATTGCTTCAATTTCTCCCATAGTTATTGGCCTATTGAGATGTTTAGATTCTTTCTGATTGAGTTTTGGAAGGTTATATTTTTCTAGGAATATGTCTATGTCCTCCAGGTTGTCCAGTTTGTTGGAATAGAGTTGTTCATAGTATTTTTTAACAATCCTTTGCATTTGGTGGGGCCTGTTGTTATTTCTCCTCTTTCATTTCTGATTTTGTTTATTTGAATGCTCTCTCTTTGCTTCTTGCTGAGCCTGTCTAGAGGTTCATCCATCTTGTTTATCCTTTCAGAGAACCAGCTCTTGGTTTTGTTGATCTTTTGAATTGTTTCTTTGGTCTCTATGTCATTTATCTGTGCTCTGATCTTTACTATTTCCTTCCTTCTGCTTACACTGGGCTTTTCTTGTTGTTCTCCTTCTAGCTCCTTGAGTTGTAGGGTTAAGTATTATATTACCATTGTTGTTTTTTGCAGTAGGCTTGTAGAGCTATGAACTTCTCTCTCAAGACTGCTTTCACTGTGTCCTATAGATTTTAGATTGTTGTGTTGTCATTGTCATTTGTTGCCATGATGTTTTTTATTTATTTCTTGATCTCTCTGATTACCCAGTCGTTGTTTAATAGCATGCTGTTTAGTCTCCATGTGTTTCTTTGAATTGTTTTTATGATACTTGATTTCCAGTTTTATGCCACTGTGATCTGAGAAGATGCTTGATATTATTTCTATTTTCTTGAATTTGAAGAGACTTTGCCTATGACCCAATGTATGGTCTATCTTTGAAAATGACCCATGTGCACTTGAGAAGAATGTATATTCTGTGGCTTTGGGGTGAAATGTTTTGAAGATGTCAGTTAATTACATTTGGTCTAGTGATTCATTTAAGATTGGTGTTTCTTTGCTGATTTTTTGTTTAGAGGATTTGTCCAATGGTGATAGTGGGGTATTAAAGTCTCCTACTATGATTATATTGCTGTCAGTCTCTCCCTTGATATCCTCCAGGAGTTTATGTATTTAGGTGCTGCAGTATTGGGTGCGTATATGTTTACCAGAGTTATTTCTTCTTGTTGAATTAGTATTATGAAGTGGCCTTCCTTATCTCTTGTTATGTCCTTCACTTTGAGATCTAATTTGTCAGATATAAATATTGCTACCCTAGCTTTTTTTTTTTTTATTTTCATTTTCCTGAAAAACCATCTTCCATCCCTTCACCCTCAATTGTGTGCATCTTCTTTTCTGAGGTGGGTTTCTTGTAGACAGCAGATATATGGGTCATGTTTTCTTATCCAATCCGTTACCCTATGTCTTTTAATTGGAGCATTTAATCCATTTACATTTAAAGTTATTATTGATAGGTACTTATTTGTTTCTATTTTTATTCTTTACTCTTGTGTTCCTTCTTCGCTTTCTTTCTCCCCCCCACCCCCACCTCTCTTTTACAGCAAACCCTTTAGCATTTCTTACATTTCTGGTTTGGTGGTAATAAATTCCCTTAGTCCTTCTTTGTGTGTGAAACTCCTAATTTCACCTTCAATTTTGATTGAAAGCCTTGCTGGGTACAGTATTCTTGGATTCAGACCCTTCCTTTACATGACTTTGTATATTTCATTCCATTCCCTTCTGACCTGATGAGTTTCTTTTGAGAAATCATTCGCTAGTTTGATGGGAGTTCCTTTATAGGTAATTTTCTGTCTCTCTGGCCACTTTTAATATTCTTACTTTGTTTTTGGTATTTGCCAATTTAATTATAATATGCTTTGGCATCGTTCTTTTGCGGTTCTTTTTGCTTGGGACTCTGTGAGCTTCTTTGATTTGTGTGGGTTTTTTCTTCCCTGTATCAGGGAAGTTTTCTGTCATTATTTCTTCAAACAAGTTTTCCATTCCTTGCTCAGTTTCCTCTCCTTCTGGTACCCTTATTATGTGGATGTTGTTTTGTTTTGTGTTATCCCAAAGTTCCCTTAGTCTCTCCTCCTGCTTTTTAATTTTTTTTTCTAGAAGCTGCTGTACTGAGTATTTTTTTCTACTTTGTCTTCTAGCTCACTGATGCAGTTCTCTGCTTCTTCTAGTCTACTTTTGATGCTTTCTATTGAGTTCTTTCCAGGAGTGATGTCATTTTTCATTTCTTCTTGGTTCTTCTTCATTTCCTCTTGGTTCTTACTCATTGTCGAATTTGTCTTCCATTCTTTTCAGCCACCTTATGATCTTTTCTCTGAATTCTTTTTCTGGCAGGTTGTTTGCCTCCATTTCATTTACTTCCTGTTTTGGTGATGCCTGCTTTTCTTTCATATGGGGGCTTTTTCTTTGTCTGCCTATGGTTTCTCGTCTCCGGTTGTCTAGTTATGTAATTCTCTCTCTCCTGCATTGATTTAAAAGCACAAACTAAAACACAACCAGGTACAACGTACAAGGCAGTGAACAGAAATGTATTCACGATATCAATAGCCACAAATAAATGTGATCAGCAGAAAGAGATAAATTAGGGGATAGAGAGAAAGATGAAGAGAGAAAAGACAAAAAAGAAAAGAAAGGAGTGCATGAAATCAGGAGAAGGGAGAAAAAGAAAAAAGAAGAAAAAAAAGTAAGAGAAAAAAGAAAGGGAATAAGAAAGAAAACGGGAGGAAATTATATGTATGAGGAGAAAACTCGAATAGAACAACCACTAATCCTAATAAATGCCAGCAACAAAGTACAAACAACAACTAATATCAAGGGAGGCAAGGGAATACAGAGGTAAAAAACGAACAGAAACAAAGCAAACAAAAAGCAAAATAAAAGAAGAATAATCAAAACAATCTCATAAAAAAGTGTAAAAAAATCGATATAATCAACATTCAAGCAAACAACAACAAATGGACTGAGAGAAATACACTTTTTGGATAGTGACGACAGAAGAGAGAGGTTTGTATGGACTTGGAGTAGGGTATTGGAAATTAGATAAGTAAGTGGGGTGAAATTTTAACAGGGTAAAAAGAAAGAATTGGGAAAATCTAAAGTAGGGAAAGGGTAAAAGAAACAGAACAACAAAATGGGATAAGTTAGAGAGTGACAGCATAAAGCTAGACTTGAGATAGGGTAAAATGATGCTAAAGGAAAGATGAAAATAGAAGATAGAACTCTAATTCCAAAGTAAAATAAAGAGAAAATAAAATGAAACTTTTTTTCCCAAAAAGGTAAAATAGTAGTGATAATACTGATTGAAAAGAAAAATGTAATAATTAAAAAGGTAAAACCAATAGAAGAAAAACAAAACAAAACAGTTTTTTAATAAAAAACGGAAAAATAAAAAACAAAAGAATAGAATGTGCAGTAGTGAAGGTCATTCACTTTCTCTATTGTTTGTTCTGTTTGGCACGCCTGATTCCCAGTTAGGATAGTATTGCAGTTCCCTGCATTCCACTGGTGCTCAGTGTTGTAAGCCAGTCCTGGTTTTTAAGCAGGGGGTGTGTCTTAATCTCTTTATTCTTTTGTGATTACACAAGTGTCAATTTGTGAGTCAGCCCCTGGGTGGCAGTGTTTTGGGATTAACCTCCGAGACTATAGGTCCTCTCTAGCCCGTGCTTAGATCCTGCTTTCACTGTGGCACTCAATACTGGTTTGTGGGTTTGTGCTGCCCCAGAGCTGGTTCTCTGAAGGTCACTCCCTGCTCCGATCCCCAGGTTCCAGAAAAACAACTTTCCCCTGCAGGCTCCTAGGGTATCCCCAACTGGGTGATCCTATGTATTGGGCTTAGCAATCAGAAGCAAAGATCTGAAGAGGAAAGAGTGCAAGTCTGCACAGTCCCCCTTCCCTGCTCCTGTTCAAGCAGCCGGCACACTTTAATAACTCCCAGGTTGTCCTTCTGCATCAGATCAAAATGGGTTGCTTTCTAGAGATCCCCTCTGTTAGCAGCTCTGAAGACCCCCTTCCATATTTACGTATCATGCCAGCCCCAACAGCCACCAATTTCTGTAGATGCAGATTTCCCCCAATTGAACTCCCACAGTGCATGCCTTTCTGTTCTGCGGGACTAAAGACCTCACCTTATGCCATGCAAAATCTGACTTTTCCATGTGGTACATAGAGCTCCTCTGAATCTGAGTGCACCAATTGGGGACCAGTGTTCTGGGGTTTGTAGCTGTTCGGTGGGTTCTGCAGCTGTATATTTTCAGGCTTCCTTAAATATGCACTTTCCCCTTCAAGATGACGCGATCTCCGTGTTTGAGCTGGTTGCTCCGGGAGAAAAAAAAACCCTCAGCAGTGGGGTTGCTTAGTCAGGTTAGCCCTGTCCAGCAGTCCCCCACCTTCTCCTGAAGGATAATTGTTCTTTAACTCAGCAGCAAACACTTCCAGTGTGACCCTCAGCTGTTCTGTCTGCTCAGGGACAAGGCTCGGGACATGTCTTATTTATCCTGCCACCATTTTTTTTTTCCCAGCAGTGAAATTTAAACACACCTAAATAGTGAAGTGAATTAAAGAATTCAGGAATGTATAAACTTTAGGAAGAAGAAGCCTTGAATCCATTTATGTGTGAACCTAAAATCAAACAATTGGGAATTATACTTGCACTAGAACATGTGAAAGTTATAAACTCTGTAATGGTAAAAAGAATAATAAAAATAAAAATAAAAAATTCAAGAGGAAGTAAGTATTTCCTCATCCTTAAGTTTGAAGCTTGTGGTTATAAAACAACGTAAAGAAATAAAGAAATCCATTTTAAAAATAAAAACTTTTTTTTCCCCCGTTTCTCAGAATATTGAATGTTTTGGAAGTGATAGCTCCCTTCAAGCACTTTAACAAGCTTAGAGAATTTGTTCAAATGAAGCTTCCTCCAGGCTTTCCTGTAAAACTAGGTAAGAGAAAAATTGCTTATAATTTCTGTGTCTACTAGAAATATGGTATTGTTTACTAACATTTAGTAAAAATATGTTTTGAACAAAAATGGATTTCTAAGTTTTGCTAAAAAAATTTTAAAGGTTTTCTGTAATTACATGCTTTTATAGTCATCCTTTGTCATATATAAAATGCCCGATGATAGTTCTAATTCTATTAGATTTCTTTCTTTTTTTTTTAATGAAAATATATTTTTGTTTATTTTAGAGAGTACGGGAGAGAGAGAGAGCTAGAAACATCAATGATTAGAGAGAATCATTTATCAGCTGCCTCCTGCGTGCCCCACTCTGGGATTTGAGTCAGCAACCAATTATGTACCTTGACCGGTAATTGAACTGTGGCCTCCTGATTCATAGGTTGATTCTCAATTTCTGAGTCATGCTGGTTGGGCTTAATTCTACTTCATAATAAATTAAATGTATAGAATATGCAAATACTTCATACAAGAAGGTGTGGGTGAATTTATGATGTATTTTGATAATGTGTGTAAAGTGAAATAGGGAAACTGAGTTGCTGAACAGTGGGAATGTTTCTGGAGTCACATTTACAGATAAAGTAATAATCATACATTCTACTTTCAAATATTTATTTTTTGGTAATCCTCACCCAAGGATATTTTTCCATTGATTATTCTTAGAGATAATAGAAGGGAGGGGGAAGACAGAAAGAAACATCGATGTAAAAGAGACATCGATTGGTTGCTTTTAGCACATGCCCTGACTGGGCTGGGGATGGAGTCTGCAACTGAGGTATGTGCCCTTTACTGGAATCAAACCCAGGACCCTTCAGTTTATGGGCTGGTGCTCTATCCACTGAGCCAAACCGGCTAGGGTTATTTTCAAATATTTAAACTTAATTTTATCTTAATGTTCTTTAAGAATAGTAAAATCTCATATTTATCTTCTTAACTACATCAGAAAACTGGAAACAAGGGACTTAGAAGTTTCTCTAGGATTTTAGTCTTGGATTTAGCATTAATTTAAGCTTCAGGACAAGTTTACCTTCTCTACTTACTTCAGGCTTTGTTCAAGAGAGTCTTCAGTACCATCCATCAATTCAGACATCCGATATTCAATCAATACTTGTTACTTGCCAGATGCTTTTCTTGTTGAGAGTAAAAGTTCCTACCCTATAGGTGTTTACATTCTCATGGGGGAGAAAAATAAACAAATAGTGAATATAGCCTTGATATAATTCCTCAGATATATTTTTCTTGCTTCATTCAATATTACTGAAACCACTCTTTACTGTGCTTATTATTGCTATTCATATTATTATGTTAAATGTAGTGGATATTTTTCTGTTGCTCTTTTAAATGTCTCCAAGATTTAACTATTTTTGTGGAGTCCTTGTCCTAATGAATGATAGTTTTTCTTAAAATTTCCTCTGACTTCTTTTTTAGCATTCTGTTTTGGTTTTCTGCCAGCGTCTCTGGCTATTCTCCTTTTACTCTTGTAATGCTACATTTCATGTGCTAAAACTTAAGCCAAAGCATGTTACTACTCTGCTATCTCTGTCTCCCAACCAGAATGTAATCTCTGTAAATGCATCGTGTTTTTCTCATGTACAGTTGCATATTCAATAACTAAAACTTTTTCAGGAAGATAGTAAATATTTAGACTTTTTGGGCTATACATATAGTTTCTATCACAACTGCTCAACTTGTTGGAGAATGAAAGCAACCATAGAACATAAATGAATGGCATCCTATGTTCCAAAAAAACTTAAGTGGCACTGAAGTTTGAATTTTCTGTAATTCTATCGGTGCAAATATTTTTACTTTCTGTTTGTTTTATTTAACCATTTAAAAATAGAAAATTGTTTTTTAGCTCACAAGTCTTACAAAAAGAGGCCAGTCATTGGGCTTTACTTTGATGATGCCTGGAATTAGATATATTAGCATCTGCACATAGTAGGCAAAAGTGAATGATTTCCACTCCCCCCTCCCAGAAATAACAGAAAACTGTAATCCTTATGCTGATTTCTTAATGTAATCTTTATGTTAATTATGTTTAAGTTTTTTGTTTGTTTTGTTAATCCTCACCCAAGGAAGGGAGAGAGACACCAATGTGAGAGAGATATTTTGATTGGTTGTCTCCCTCAGACGCCCCAGCCAGGGTCTGGGATCTAACCTTAACTGAGATACATGCTTCACTGGGAATTGAACCGATGACCTTTCAATCTGTGGGCCAACAATTGCTAACCACTGAGGAACACTGGCTAGGGCTCATGTATTTTCTTTTCTTTTCTTTCTTCTTTCTTTCTTTCTTTCTTTCTTTCTTTCTTTCTTTCTTTCTTTCTTCCTTTCTTCCTTTCCTCCTTTCTTCCTTTCTTCCTTTCTTCCTTAAGTTTAATAAATCTTTATTGTTCAGGTTATTACAAGTGTTCCTCTTTTTCCCCCCAATAGTTCCCCTCCACCCATATCTCACCCCACCCTCTGCCCTTACCTCCTCCCCACCATTGTCCTCATCCATAGGTGTAGGATTTTTGTCCAGTCTTTCTCCACACCCCCATTCCTTTCCCCCTGAGGATTGTCAGTCCACTCCCTTTCTATACTCCTGATTCTATTATATTCACCAGTTTATTCTCTTCATCAGATTTTTAATTCACTTGATTTTTAGATTCACTTGTTGATAGATAAGTATTTGTTGTTCATAATTTTTATCTTTACAATTTTCTTCTTCTTCCTCTTCTATAATAATATCTTTTATCATCCTATCTAATAAAAGAGTGATACGCAAATTAACCATACCTCCACTACACCCACCAACCACACCGACCAGCAAATCAGCAAGTATGCAAATTAACCCAACCAAGATGGCTACGGCTACAGAGAGAGCAGGAGGGAGGCTTGGGTTGCCCCTGGCCATGGAGGAAGTCAAGCTTTCCCCAAACCCTGGCAGGCCCTGGCCTTTGCTTAAGGCAACAAAGTTTCAATGGCTGTGCGAACAGAAGTCTTGGCTCCACTCCAGGCTATAAAATTTCAATTGTAGTAGATAAAATAAATCCCAGATACCAGGGCCTCAGCTTGGGTTGCCAGGGAGCATGGCTGGCCTGCAAACCACCACAGGCCCCTTGCCCAGTTCATCCCACACCCCAAGGGAATACACACCCTGATCCAGGACACCCTTCAGGGCAAACCACCTGGCCCCCACTATGCAGTAGGCCTCTGTCCTATCTAATAAAAAAGTAATATGCAGATTGACCATCACTCCAACACACAAGATGACTGTCCTCATGTGGTTACAAGATGGCCACCACAAGATGGCCAGCAGTGGAGGGCAGTTGGCAGGAAACAGGCCTGCAACGGAGGGCAGTTAGGGGTGATCAAGCCTGCAGGGGAAGGGAGGGGTGATCAGGCCCACAGAGGAGGGCAGTTAGAGGCAAACAGGCTGGCAGGGGAGCAGTTAGGCATCAAGCTGGCTGGCAGGGGAGTAGTTAGGGGGTGATCAGGTTGGCAGGCAGAAGCAGTTAGGGGCAATCAGAAAGGCAGGCAGGTGAGCAGTTGGGAGCCAGCAGTCCCAGATTGTGAGAGGGATGTCTGTCTGACTGCCCATTTAGGCCCGATCCTACCTGTGGGTCCCAGATTGAAGAGGGAGCAGACTGGGCTGAAGGACACCCCCCCTCCCCCTGGGTGTGGTGCATGAATTTTGTGCACCGAGCCTCTAGTTTTATATAATACTGGTTTGGTGTTGATGGACTTTTTTAGTTTTTTTCTTATCTGTGAAGCTCTTTATCTGACCTTCAATTCTGAATGATAGCTTTGCTGGCTAGAGTAATCTTGGTTATAAGTTCTTACTACTCATCACTTTGAATATTTCTTGCCTCTCCCCTCTGGCCTGCATAGTTTCTGTTGAGAAATCAGCTGACAATTAAATGGGTACTCCCTTGTAGGTAATTAACTGTTTTTCTCTTGCTTCTTTTAATATTCTCTCTTTGTCTTTTACTCTTGCCATTTTAATTATGATGTGGTCCTGGTGTGGTCCTCTTTGGATTCCTTTTGTTCTTGGTGTGGTCCTCTTTGGATTGGTGTGGTCCTCTTTGGATTCCTTTTGTTTGGGGTTCTGTGTGCTTCCTGGACTTGTAAGTCTATTTCTTTCACCAGGTGGGGGAAGTTTTCAGTCATTATTTGTTCAAGTAGCTTTCCAGTATCTTGTTCTCTCTCTTCTTCTGGCACCCGCATAATTCTGATGTTGGTATGCTTGAAGTTGTCCCAGAGGCTTCTTATACTATTCTGATTTTTAGATTCTTTTTCTTTTTGCTTTGCCAGTTGAGTGTTTTCTGCTTCTTTGTATTTCGAATCTTTGAATTGATTCTTGCATTCCTCTAGTCTGCTGTTAGGTCTCTGTATAATATTTTTTATTTTAGTCAATGTATGTTTAATTTGTAGTTGATTCTTTTTCATCTCCTCTTGGCTCTCGCTAAATTTATTGGCCTATTCTAGGAAATTCTTGAAAACTTTATAACTATGGTTTTGAACTCTATATCCAATCATTTGTTTTCCTACATTTCTTTTTTTGTGTGTGATCTCTTTCTTTGTCTCCACATTTTTACTGCTTCCCTGAGTTGGTAGAGTAGTTTTGTGTGCTAGGTGTCCTATATGGCGCAGTAGCTCTACCTCCCCAGTCACCTGAGGTGGACACACTTGCTTCACCCCTTTTGGACTGTGTATGCAGCCTGTTGTAGTTAAGTCTTGATTGTTGTTGGTGTCACTGAGGGGAATTGACCTCCAAGCCAATCGGCTGTGAGGATCAGCTGTGTCTACACCAGGAGAATTTCTGTGCTAGAGATAGCCTTATGCGACAAGATATGCAAAATTGCAAAAGCCTCTGTACTTGGCTTGGATGGGGCAGAGTCTCAGGGCTGAGTAGACAGCCTTGGCTTCCCGTCACCCCTGCCATATACAGCCCCTGGGTCTCAGTGTCCCTTGGTAATTGCTGCAGTCCTCTCTCCGTGCACTCCCACATGCGCCTCCAGACATCTGCCTTTTGCAGCTCCCCTGAGTTTTTGTGCGCTCCGGGGACCGTTATGAGTCTGGCTCCCCAGAGTCTCACCCGAAACTGGGGTTCAGTGCAGTTGGAACTGGAGTTCAGCACTAGAGAAAGCAAGCGACACACTCAGCAGTCAGTTCTCTCCATGTGTGTGTCTCCGTAGCTCAGCCTTTTGCAGCTCCTCTGAGTCTCAGTGTACTTTTCTCTTTTCTTCTAGTTATAGAATTTCTATTCAGCCAGCTCTCCTGTGGTTTTGGATAATGTCTGTTCTGTCTGTTAGGTGTAGTTTTGAAATTGTTGTGTGAGGCAGCAGTTTAGGTGTTCACCTATTCCACCATTTTGGTTTCTCCTCGATACCATAATCTCATGTATTTTGTTTTATAATCAAAATAAATAGCTAAGAGTCTGAATAAAATATGTGTGTGTGTGTGTGTGTGTGTAATCAGGTTTCAAAAATTACAAATATAGCTAGATGTCCTTTTGCCTGAAGGGAGAGAAGAAAAAAGACTGGTGTAATCTGGCATTATATATAAGATTGGGAAGCAGTTGAAACTTGAGTTTTTTTTATGCTTTTGTGGGTTTCTCTTCTAACTGTTAAATATAAGGCAAGTCTCCAAAATTAGGGGTTTTGGTAAAACACAAAACACACTCTGGAGCAAGACAGCAATGCAAATATCTTTACTCCTGTAGGGGAGTGCTCATTCACATGATCTGGAAGCATATGCACACTGAGTGGTGGTCTGCTCGGGCTCCCATGCCTGATGCTCATCATCTTTTCCTCATTTTTGATTGGAAGAGCTTAGGCACACACTCTTGTGCAATTGGCTAATTTAAAGGAAGGGGTTGACCATTGCTGTTTCCAAAAGGCAGCCCCTTATGAGAGCCAAAATGGCAGCTGCCAAAACTCTCTTCTTTGACAGAAAAGATTGTTTATTCTCACATAACGAATAACTACATCCTTCCCAAAAACATCATATTCAGTAAGAAACATATGTTAGGGAGGATTGGACTGGTGCTTGAATAATGTTTCTTTTTTTAATTTAAAGAGTCTGGATATCTCGAATAATATTTTTAGTCTACTAGAGGCCTGTTGTATGAATTCGTGTACTGTTGGGGTCCCTTGGCCTGGCTGATGATTGGAGCTGATCACGGCCGTCTTGCCCCATCCGGGGGGTGGGGAGGGACTACGGGAATTTGGTCAGCCCGCCAGGGGGAGGAACCATGGGAGGTTGGCTGGCCAGTTGAGGCCAGGGACCGCAGGAGAGGGGGAACTGCAGGAGGTTGGCTGGCCAGCTTGGGGGCTGGGGGAGGAGCCATGGGTGGTTGACTGGCCAGCTGCAGGAGGTTGGCTATGGGAGTGTACTGACCACCACCCGAAGCTCCTGCATTGAGATTCTGCCCCCTGGTGGTCAGTGTGCATCATAGCGACTGGTAGAATGCTCTCTTAGGCTTTCATATATTCAGATAAGTAGATTAACATTTCATTTTACAATATTATCATTGATTATTCTCTCTAGATATTCCTGTGTTTCCTACGATCACAGCCACTGTGACTTTTCAGGAGTTCCGATATGATGAGTTTGACAGCTCCATCTTTACTATACCTGACGACTACAAGGAAGACCCGAGCCGTTTTCCTGATCTCTAATGGCACGAGCATGACACCATCTCACCAAGGAAAGCAAGAAGGTGCAGAGACCCCACAGGGAGGCGAAGAAAGAGGGACAGATGCATTCAGTGAAGAAAAGGGAATTTCGTGGAACTGACACATCAGTGATATGACATAATGAAATGGGCCTCTAATCAGTTTCCTGATGTGCCATTTTCAGTCTTTTTAAATATATACATATTATAGTGTAATAGTTTGACACCTTAATGACCCTAAGTACTTCTTATGTAAAACAGCTATGAGTGCTGTGATTTGTTTTTAAAAATTTTTACACTTCTTGTTGAAATATATATGCATATATATCTATATCTATATCTATAGTTATATCTAAAACACTCCTGGACCAGTAACATAAATTAAATGTCTTAAGAGATATGAAGCCCTTTACAGTTGTCATCTTATATTCAAGGTGACATTTATAAATATTCCTTCCAACTTTGTTTTCATAAAATGTAAACTATGTAACTTTATGTATAGTTCAGTATTTTGAATGTTTGTTCAATATGATGAACTAGAAAGGAATGCAGTTTTCTGTAGATGAATGAGCCAAATGGTAACCATTAAACAATTGCATTTATATGTTGCAATACATTTCAGAAGGAGCATTCACTCTGCAGGGAATAAGGTACCTCCTTTAGCACCTTAGTGCAATTCATTGTGGTGCTATTTGTTTTTACCTGAATTCTTTCTTCAATGGTAAATGTTTGTTACTAATCTTCCTTTCATAGAACCTCTATTTTTTTTTTCTAAACTTCAGTTTTAAAGCCTTTTTTGTGTTCATAATAAGATATGACTAGCATGCTTAAGTATAGTCCTCTTCTAAATCTCAGCACTTTAAAAATATTCCAAAATTGTAAACTTCCTTCCTAATAACTGCACATCATTCTGATTATTTTGTTTGTTTTTAGTGTTCATGTCAGTTTTAAACAATTCACATTTTAGACTCCCTACATATTTAATGCTTTCAAAGTAACGTAAAAACATTTTATATGCTAACAGAATATATTTGTTATAAGTTAAATTCCAAAAATGTACACAAGATTGATAATTCCTACTGTTTATTTTTTTAAGTCCAAGAAAATATTTATTGGTTTTAATTTTCTTCAGAGTGTTAAAAAATCATGCATTACTCATTTTCACACTTAAAATTTTTCATGTTTATTCCAAGATGGTTTGATGGTCCAAGAATGAAAATAAATTAGGGAGAATAAGGTATAACAGACATAATATGTTATGTTGTATTTAAGAATTTAGCTAAAGAAATGCTTTTTAAATGTATCCTGATAAATGTGTGAGAATGCATCTGTCAGGTTTTTTAGAGTGACCATAATTTAAACATTTTCAAGTATTTTAAATAATTTGAATAAGTTTAAAAACCTTTATTGAAAAGATGATTATTTACAAATCCAAAGCATCAATCATAAGAAAAATTTTATAATAAACATCTTTAAAGCTGCATCTTTCATGCTGATAACATAATTGCATATGTTGACATTTTATTAAATACATTTTATAATAAAGAAAAATAATCATAGTTAAAAATTCAAAGGCCAATTACTTCCTAATGTGGGTCTGTTGAATTTTGTAGAAAGAGTTGGAAATCCAGACTAGGTTTATTAAATACAAGATGATCCCAATTATTTTGGGAATTCTTATAGATCAAGTGACTTAGAAATTGAATTACTTTGTCAGTAATTTGTGAGGTTTGAGACACTGAATGGTAGTTATCACTGTTGCTTTTAGGCTCCCTTTCTCTTTGGGAATATGTTATATTTTCAGGACTATGCTACAGATTTTTCACAAATACAGACAATTTAGTGGGGGGAAAACATGGAAAATTGCAACTTGGAACTTATCAATTTCCTAAAAGCTGTGAATATTTTGCTGGGGTACACTGGAGGTAGGAAGACTACTGGAAACTTTTGCACTTGGATTTTGTTTTTAACTCAACTTTTTCTTTCATAAAGGTTAGTAAAAAGAGATGATCCATTCCAAATGTCTTTTATTTGATCATAAAGGATAAGCAAATATCAGTATCTTATAATGGTGAAAACAAGGAGTTATTAATGCAAATAAACTTTTCACATAAAACTTTTCAAAATGTGCCTTTTAATGAATGAAGCTATATTCTGTGTTTCAAGTGACTAAATCAAAACACCATATATTTTAATATTCTCACATGAAAATCTAGATTTTGTAGTATAGGTCCATAAAATTGTCTTCTATTTGTGATTGAAGAAAATAAAAACTTGGGGGCCTATGAAATGGTCACCTTAAATGGCTATTTTGAAGAGCTCAATATTTCTGCCATCAGTGTAGTATCAAAAGAAGGTATGATTCATGTCTTAAAGAAAATAATTTCTGAGCGAGAATTTGCTTCATAGGGAATTGACAGATTTCATAAAAAGGAAGCATAAAACAGATGCTCTGATTATTTGAACCTAGTAACATGATGGTCTGGAAATTAACAAATTTCAGAGAAGCTAATAGCTGACAGAAACTGAAAAACAGTTTTGTTTCTGCTTTGAATTGGTATTGAACCCCACTCAGACTAATGAGTTTTTATACTGTTATTCATGTTCAGTTGATAATCCACACCTTGCTGGAGAGAGTGAATAATGATCTTTAGTGACCCTTTCTTATTTTTCACTAAGTCTACAGAATTGATCCTGCTTCAAGGGGACAAAAAAAGGTCTGGACTAAATGTTTTCATATTGAACTAAGGATTGCTTTTTTTTGCTCATTTATGTTCTTTTTATTTGCAAACTAGAGGCCCCATACATGAAATTCATGCACAGGTAGGGTCCCTAGGTCTGGCCAGTGATTAGAGCCTATCTTGACCTTCCAGTTGCTGGCTGGGGCTTTCCTTCATTCCTTGCTGCCCAGTGGTCAGTGGACATCATAGTGAGTGACTTAACTTCTGATCTGACAATTTGCACATTAGGCTTTTATATAATATAGATAGCATGAGTAAGAAAATTGCAGTAGAACACTAGGTGAATTTGAAGTCCTGCCTTTATTTTTATTTATTTATTTTTGAAGTCCTGCCTTTATAATTGAGTGAGAGAATTTTTGATTACTATGGAACACAATATGCCTCTGCTGTTATCTCCAGCAAGAGGTATCGTAACCATGTTTTCTAAAATTAAGAAAACGCATCCTTACCAAAGTTTTTATATTTGAAAACTAAACTTTCTGACACCTGACAGTGAAACTTGCCCCAAAGACAAAGGAGAGAGGAGATATTACACTACTTGTGAAGTGCAAAATTAAACTTGGTAAAACCCTATTGGTTGTGTACTATGAATTAGCAAAAACTACTTTTGCAAAGCATTTTATGTCAGAAATCTGGGGCAATAGTATCTTAGATTGTCATCTCAAGTATTTTATCTTTACAGTACTATCTAGTGATGAACTTCTAAAATTATAATCTTAGTAATTTTATTCATAATGGCACCTATGATAGTTACAATTTCACTTTTGCCACAGCACCTGCAAATACCTAAGCAAAATCTAAGGATTTTAAAGAAAGATACTTGGCAAGCATTTTTAAATTTGATCATTTTGCAGGTGAAAATAACTTGCCTAAAGTAAAAAGTGCTGTGTAATAAAAAACAACAAGAAACTCCCACCACTTACACCTGTACCTCCCATACATAGCATTCTTGATCACTAAAGGCTGCTGATGACTGGCTGGGATGCTTCAATGAAAATGGGTGGTGTAGAAGTTTTGGAGAGCAGGAGTGAAGCAGAAATTTTGTAGCTATCTGCTGGCCCCTTTGGGATGAAGTAGAGCTTGGCCTACAGTTACTTTTCCTTTTCCTCCTCCAGCTTCTCAGAATTATGGGCCAGATATGTGTGTTTAGCTTCATGATGCAGAATCCTGGCTTCTGCCATGCCACCCAGGTCAGAAGCAATGAGACCTGAGTTTTAGCCCATCCTTATGGGTTCCAGCTTGTGCTTGTGGTTCTAACTTACTCTTCCCTCTAATTATCCATCTTCCCTTCTCAACTGCCTGCAGGCTTTAACGTCCAACATCATAAAAAGCCCATAAACAGATTTGAAACTGGTTAACTGGCTCCTATAATTAAGGTCAAATCCCTGTAACAAATCTTTTTGTTCTCCTTAGATTACTGACTGGTAAAAAAAAAAAAAAAAGTTAAGTCTACATGCTTGTCTTCTAAAACAATAATTAAGCAAATTTTAACATTTCATTTTTGTGACTTGCCAACCTTCAATTTCTTATGCACAAATCATCATACTTTATTTAGCTAACTAGCTTTATTTTATTTTTTATTTTATTTTTTAGATATTTGAAATACAACTTTATTCAGATTCTAAATGAAAAGGAATGGGGATGACAGTAACAAACAAGGTTTCACCACTGAGTATTGTGATGCGACTGCAGCATTCTTATCGTTGCAAGCCAATAAGGAAACCACTGTGTTCCAAAACAGCTAACTATGCAGGTCCCAAAGTGAAGTATCTTAACTGCCACACGCACTCCGAAGCCCATCCCTCCCAGCATCCCGGGGTCAAGCCCAGGTTCTGCTTAGCGATGTAACACAGTGGCAAACACGCGGCACCACCACATCACCGGACAGTGGCCCATAAAGCTAGACTTCCGGCGCGGGGCTCCGGCTCCCGCTCGCAGGGCGACGTCCTCCTCCGGGAGCGGCGGTCCGAGCAGCCGCGAGACGGCCGTGCTCGCACTGGGCTCCCGGCGCGGGCCCTTGACCTCCTCTGCAGGGGCTCGAGCAGGCAGGGCGACGAGCTCCGAGTGGGGGTCTCCGGTGCCTTTCCTCGCCAGCCCGAGGGAGGGCTTCTCAGAGTGGTGGTTGCTTTTGTCAGATCTTTCGGCGGAAGACGACGGACGCTGCCCTCACCTTCAGGCCCTTGACGCCCACGTCGCCGCCAGACCAGACGATGGGGATGTTCCCACGCAGGCGCACCAGGTCTCCATGCCAGGGGGGCACGTTCTTGGGACCCTGCAAGTTACGTCAAGCATGATGATGGCACACTGGGCCTGGAAGCAGTAGCCGTCCCCCAGCCCCCCGAACCTCTCCCCCGAGCACGTTGAACTGGATGGGCCCGCGGTTGGTGTGGAACACGAGGGGTGCGCCTCCCCGCCCCCCGAGGTGGGGACATACTTCTCGAGTTCGCCCGTCGTCAGGTGGCGTTTCTCGAAGGTCGTTTCCCCAGTGCCCCCGTCACCAACCAATACAAGTTTGAACTGAACTTGGGGTTCTCCTTGGGCGGCCATGGTGACCTCACTTCCAGGGGCCGTCTGAATGAGAGCTGGAGAGAAGGTGGAGGCCGATTCAAACGCCCCGAGACGCAGCCGATGCCGGGCTTGCGCCGAAGGACTAGCTTTTTTTAAAAAGACATGTTAAAAACTTTAGTGCCACTAATTTAGTGACAGTGCATTGGAGAAATAACCTTTACAAAGTGACGTTTTGAAAAGAATGAGAACATGTCACTTTCCCAATTATTATTATTATTATTATTTTGTATAAGAGAACATTTGGTAAATCACAGGTAGGAAAATTTCTAGGAGTGGGCTGAGGAAGCAAGTCACGGAGGTAAAGAAGGGCCCGTGGAACTTGGAAGTGAGGAAGCTAATGTAAAGTGTGCAGGGCAGCGAAGAGGAAGGGGATGAGAAAGGCAGGGGCGTGCTGCTGGGAAGAAGAGCACCTTTCCCAGTTATGTTTGTAAGGACATTACTTAAAAGACTAGAGGCCTGCACAAAATTTGTGCATTGAGGGGGGAGGTGGGGAGGAATGTGTCCCTCAGCCCAGCCTCTCCCTCTCCAATCTGGGACCCCTCAAGGAATGTCTGACTGGATCGGGCCTAAACAGGCAATCGAACATCCCTTTCACAATCCAGAATTGCTGGCTCCCAACTGCTCACCAGTGCGCCTTCCTGATTGCCCCTAACCACTTCTGCCTGCCCACCTAATCACCCCCTAATCACTCCCCTGCCAGCCTGATTGATGCCTACTGCTCCCCTGCCAGCCTGATTGCCCCTAAATGCCCTCCCTTGCAGGCCTGGTCACCCCTAACTGCCCTCCCTGCAGGCTTTGTCCTCTGCCCCCAACTGCCCTCCCCTGTAGGCCTGGTTGCCCCCAACTTCCTTCCTTTGATGGCCATCTTGTGTCCACATGGGGCAGCCATCTTTGACCTCATAGGGGCAGCCATCTTGTGTGTTGGAGTGATGATCAATCTGCTATTACTCTTTTATTAGATAGGATAGAGGCCTGGTGCAAGGGTGGGGGCCAGCTGGTTTGCCCTGAAGGGTGTCCCAGATCAGGGTGGGGGTTCCCTTGGGGTGTGGGGTGGCCTGGGAAAGGGGCCTGTGCTGATTTGCAGGCTGGCCACACCCTCTGGTGACCCAAGAGGAAGCTCTGGGATCTGGGATTTAATTGTCTTCTATAATTGAAACTTTGTAGCCTTAAGTGGAGGCCAAGGCAGGCCAGGGTGTGCAGAAAGTTTAGCTTCCGCCATTGCTGGAGAAACCCAAGCCTCCTGCTCTCTCTGTGGCTGCCGACATCTTGGTTGGGTTAATTTGCATACTTGATTGGCTGGTGGGTGTGGCTTGGGGTATAGCAGTGATGGTTAATTTGCATATTACTCTTTTATAAAATAGGCTGTTTGGCCTGGCTAGTGTGGTTCAGTGGCTGAGCATCAACCTATGAACCAGGAGATCAAGGTTTAATCCTCAGTCAGGGCATATGTCTGGGTTGTGGGCTCTATCCCAAGTAGGGGGTGTGCAGGAGGAGGCAGCCAATCAATGGTTATCATTGATATATCTGTCTTTCCCACTCTGAAATAAAAATATATAAAGTATGTTTTGTGAATTCTTATATTGTGAATTCTTATATATTATATATATATGTTAGAAATAGTTGTGTATTAAGAATATTCCACAGATAAATTTAGCATGGTTCACATGTATTTTGCTAAAGAAATTGCTTATATACATTTTATTTTTTTACAGGGAGAGTCAGAAACATTGATCAGCTGCCTCCTGCACAACACTCCCTACTGGGTATGTGCTCTCAACCAAGGCACATGCCCTTGACCAGAATTGAACCTGGGACCCTTGAGTTGGCAGGCTGATGCTCTATCCATTGAGCCAAAGAGGTTTTATTAAAAAAATATTTTTATTGCTTTCAGAGAGGGAGATAGAAACATCAATGATGAGAATCATTGGCTGCCTTCTGCCTGCCCCCTACTGGAAATTGAGCTTGCAATCGGGCTTGTGCCCTTGATCAGAATCAAACCCCATAGGCCGACGCTTTATTCACTGAGGTAAACTCACCAAAGCTGCTAAAGAATTTCTAAATTTCACAATGAAAAAGGCAATGAAATTAAAACTGAGTAAAATAGACTAAATCCACAACTCCAGAATTAGTCTCATTTAGAAAGGACCTGCTAATAGTCTTAGGAATAGACATTCTGGGTGCTCTTGAAAGTCCCAGTAGCATTTCCGTAACATCCATATTTAATCAAAGTAAACACAATTTAAGTATCGATTACATGGCCCTGAGGCACTTAATCTAGAACTCAACCGAAGAAAGTAGTATTGTTTGCTAGAGGAAAAGTTGGCTTGTGTATTTTCTGTGATACCCATACAACTTTACTGTTTTAAGATGCAACTTGAAGTAAAATTAGTTTGTACTGTTCTAGAAGCCATTTATCCCTAAATGTCTAACACTTATACCTACCTTCCACACACAGATACTGTAATCAACACCAGTAAGATTATCATTCAAAACCCATTACAAAAATGAGAAGAGCAACATAGCCTTCTCACTCTTAATCTGCATGAAATTTTAGTGCTTCTTTTAAAACATTTCCCCAAACTATCTTATAATTTTAAAAAGCTCCATTTATTGACCCAGGAAACACAAGCCTGCATCTCCCCCAATTATCAACTACATTGCAAGACAGGTATCAATCTCCTATCACAATTAGGAAATTGAAAGTAAAAGATACAGCCCTAACTGGTTTGGCTCAGTGGATCGAGCACAGGTTCGATTCTAGGCAAGGGCATGTACTTTGGTTGCAGGTACATCCCCAATAGGGGTGTGCAGGAGGCAGCTGATTGTTTCTAACTCTATCCCCTCTCCCTTCCTCTCTGTAAAAAAATCAATAAAATGAATTTTTTTTTAAAAAAGAGGTAAATGAAACCAAAACTCATGATTAGACTCATATAGCCACTACCTCTCATTCACTCCTGAAGAATGTAAGCAAATAGGACAAACATTTTTTTCTAACAAAACCACTTTTATTTTTTAACCATTTACTACTAAATACAGAACAAAACTCAAGTGTGGAGGCAGTCAGTATTCACTTGATTTCTACTGATTATCTGTGTTGAAGGCTTATATCCCTATGCAACCTTATAATTGTGCATAAAATGTTCACTGAAAAATAATGTAGGTAAGGATTCCCTTCACTGCATTCTACATCAGTGGTACTATTTTATAGCCCAAAACTTAATCCCTTTAGGAAAGTTAAGTATATCTGTATTCAGAGATTACAAGTGAGGAAATAGACTAATACTGGACTTAACCAGGTGAAACTGCCAATATTTTACAAAAATGGTAGTCATATGGTTCAACCATTACCTACTAAGAAAGTTTTTGTAGGTTTAAATGCCACTTGTGTTCAACTGTTTCAAAATGACTATTAGGGCCATTACCAGAACTTCTTGACTATAGGCAAAATTCCTTTTGATAAAATCTTTAAAAAGTTACTATAAACTGTAAAAACAAAGCTGCTTTTCTGTATGGCATTTCAATTTTAAAAGTTAAAAAAATTATCAGACTTGGATAAGAGCTATACTTCCAAGTCTCATTTCCCCCTTAATCCCAGCCACTCTAACACTACTCATTTCATAAATGAATATAGTATTTAGTATTGTACAGCAGATACATACCAGAGCTGCTACACTATTCCAGCAAAGGCAAATTATTTCACTGAGAATATAAATTTAGTAGATACTGGAGGGATCATTTGTTTATCCTACAGTTTTACTCAACCCAATCCCTACACCTAAAATATGAGAAATTTACACTAAGAAATACTGTTTTAGATAGAAATTAAAGCAACTTTAACAATTCTGATGGTAACTAATCAGTACAGTGATGGATTGTATAGTAAAAAGATTGTAGGGGAAAGGACTTGATTTGTAAAATGAATGAGGTAAATGTCATACATTCAACAGCTTGTAAATAAATACAAATACGGTTTTATAGGAACATGAACATAGGTTTAAGGGTTTTATTATCAAAGTCTTGTAAAACAATTTCAGAAACTGTACATCAACATGGCACAGACTGTAGCCTACTTTTGTTTTTATTGCACAAAAGTGAAGCTGGAAACTCCTGTAACTAAGAAAACAGTTGCCTAAACTACTTTGCATTTAACATGGAATCACTGGGCATAAGATTACTACTGCAGTAACAGTAACACAAATTTATTGGTTTTATACAACTTGAGATCAAATAAAAAGTACATTATCAAGTACATTTGTCTCACTTTAAAAGCATATGGTCAATTTAAAATGCACTACCCCTTTTTCCAACACTTAGATTAAAACAAATTAATAAAAGTGAAAAATTGAAAATTAGGACGAGATAACTCTTTTACAGATGGACTCAGGATAGGCAGATAGCTTTCAATGATATAGGTGTGGAATAAATTATTTCAGGGAAAAAAATTCCCAAACACCTTATGAAAAAGTATACAACTCTACTTCAAAATATGCTATTTACTCACTGCCAAAGACAGTTTCATTTGAAATCTTGTTTCTGTAATTAAAGCCTAAGCAGCCATCAAAAAAGGTTAGTGCATATATAACCTTTCAAAGTTAAACAAAAGCCACAAAATTTCAGCCACAAGGCTTAGAGGATTATCTATTTCAAATGCTTATTTCCAGATGTAACTATAAGAATGTTAATTTGTCATGTCAACAAACAAGACCATAAGTAGATCCATCATGTTGGAAGATTTTAATGACAATGAGGATATTCCTGCCACAATTAACATGCAATCAGTGCATTCCCTACATGGCTCTATTACGGCAATGAATCAAATTCTAGAAATACTATAAGTGAACTTACTTAATAAAGGAGATTATACAACATAAACAATCCATGCCTGCTGTAGATGCATGCAGCTTTTCACTTCTGTTATGAAGCAGCGCCAGAATAGTCAAGCTGCTTGGTTTCTCAATCAGATTTTACCACATCAAGAATTGGTTACCCACATAGCATTTCCTAAAAACTTTTGGATGTAAATATCAATACCAGGAGCTTTATAACCATTTATAGCTCAGAGCTGTATACATCTAAGGTTTGAGATGAACAAATACAGCATGAAAAAATCACACAAAGGAATGACACTGATGCATGTATACAGGTGGATTCTCATGGAGGCCATATTCAGTCACTCATATCCATGTCTTCTTCATGATGATCATCGCCATTCACTTTGGATTCTCTCAGGGGATCACCAGTTCCCTTTTCCACAGAACATTCTTTTGTTTTGGGGGAAACTGGTTCTGCTGGTTTCTTCTCCTCTTTTTTCTCTTTCTCGCTGTCATACCCCTGTTCCTCTTCATCATAATCCCGAGTAACCTGCTTTGCCAAGGAGAATAATAAAAGTAAATGTCTTTACAGAAAAATCACTTCTTGTAAGTACTAGTACCACCTAAAATACCAATATAAGTTAGTTTTATAAACATACTTTTACATCTTTATCACTCTCCGATTTTCTTTCCCGATCCTTTTCTTTATCTTTACTTTTCTTCTTCTTGCTTGTTGATCGTTCTCGTTCATCTCTGCCTCTTTCTTTGTCTTTATCCTTCTTCTTCTCCTTTTTATGCCTAGGATAACAGTAAAATGTTCTCAAAGAAAAAAAAGATGCTTTAAAGGATACGCTTGAGAATTTTCACCCGTAAGTATAGCAATAAGTTTTAACTTAGATGCTAAGCTTAACCCAAGTTCACATGATATAAAGAGGATACAGTGCCCTGGCCGGGTAGCTCAGTTGGTTAGAGTAGTGGTCAACAAACTGCGACTCGCGAGCCACATGCAGCTAGTGAGCCACAGTTTGCTGCTCTGTTGACTAATGAGTTTGCCCTAGGCTTTCGATTCCAATAATGACAGGGTATTGTTGTTCCTTATGATTAAGCCCCTATCTCAGTGGTTGGCAAACTCATTAGTCAACAGAGCCGCATATGGCTCGCGAGCTGCAGTTTGCTGACTACTGGGTTAAAGCATCGTCCTGATACACTACTAGGTTGCAGGTTTGATCTCTTGTCAGGGCACAGCAGGGTGAGGAACCTTTTTCTGCCAAGGGCCATTGTATTTATAACACTAATTCCTGGGCCATACAAAATTATCAACTTAAAAATTAGCCTGCTGTATTTGGTCAAAAATTTAATTAACTCACCCCGAATGCCTTGGCAAGGTCCAGACCAGAATTTAATGGGCCCTGCCATCTGGACGTATCCCACCCCCTGGACATTCAAGAAGCAACCAATGAATACATAAATAAGTGGAATAACAAACTGATGTTTCTATTACATTAATTAAAAAATTATAAAGACTAGCCCAGCCAGTGTGGCTCAGTGGTTGAGTGTTGAATTATGAACCTGGAGAGGTTAAGGTTCGATTCCCGGTCAGGCTCAATCCCCAGTGTGCAGTATGCAGGAGGCAGCTAAACAATGATTCTCTGACATCACTGATGTTTCTATCTCTTTCTCCACCCCCCTTATCTGAAATCGATAAATATATATAGCAAATATCCATTTTCAAAATATTGGACACAAGCCATGCTGCTAATAGAAGAAAACTAATTTGGTTACAGGCATAAAATGCTCAATCCTTAACAATGTTTATTATAACAGTCTCAAGTCATAAAAGAAAAATAAAAGCACATTCATTAGCATTTTATAGAAAATAAAGTTCTGAAAATTAGAAAGAGTATACCTAAATCATTAGCATTCTTACCTCCTTGGGGACGGTGAGCGAGACAATTTTCTTTTCGGAGACCTGGGCTTTTTAGGAGATCTTGTGCCACTCCTGCTTCGTCGACGTCGTCTCTCTCTAGGATCATAAATGTACAAACTAGACTTTAAAATACAGACACATCATAGCAGATATGTCTATGATGGAGCTCCATTAGGAACTCACAGCATTTTCAAATAGTTTTGAGCTGAAGAATGAAATGAGTAATAAATCACAATTCTTTCCCAAACTATGTGCCTTTCCTTTAATGCTCTCAAGAAAACCCTAATTTCCAGCAATTCTTAAAAAATTACATTATCGGCCAAAACCGATTTGGCTCAGTGGATAGAGCGTTGGCCTGCGGACTGAAAGGTCCCAGGTTCGATTCCAGTCAAGGGCATGTATCTTGGTTGTGGGCAAATGCCCAGTAGGGGGCGTGTAGGAGGGTGGCTGACCGATGTCTCTCTCATTGATGTTTCTAACTCTCAGTCCCTCTTCCTTCCTCTCTGTAAAAAATCAATAAATTAAAAAAATTACCTTCTCATAACATCATATTTGTTAAACTCAAGGAAAGATTAACAATCAGTTTTTTATTCATATATCAGTGTCCAGAAGAGGTTTAGGATCGTATGTTGTAATATGTAAGGAATTACCAACTGTTTTCCACAGCAATTGTACCATTTTATATTCATGCCAGACATACAGAGTCCCAGGTTCTCCACTTACTTGCCAATACTAGTTAACATCTGTCTTTTTTTAATAATACCTACTCTAGTGTGTGTGGATTTTGATTTGCATTTCCCTGATGGACTAACGTATATCTTTTCATGTTTATCAGACACTTGCATATATTCTTTATTTAAAAAAATATATTTTATTGATTTTTTACAGAGAGGAAGGGAGAAGGATAGAGTTAGAAACATCAATGAGAGAGAAACATCTTATCAGCTGCCTCCAGCGCACCCCCTACTGGGGATGTGCCTGCAACCAAGGTACGTGCCCTTGACTGGATTCGAATCTGGGACCTTTCATTCCGCAGGCCAGCGCTCTACCCACTGAGCAAACTGGTTTGGGCTGCATATATTCTTTGGAGAACTGTCAATTCAGAGTCTTTGGCCATTTTTTTAATTGGGTTGTTTTTCTAAAATTGAATTGTGGAACAGTTCTTTATATACAGTGGTACCAGATACGAGTTTAATTCATTCTGTAACCTTGAGGCGTGGGAAACTATGAGACGCTCGAGTCTCGGTAAACTGGTGGGTCGTGTGCAGCCGGCCGATCCGCGAGATTACTCCTATTTCAAATGTTGCTCGTATTTCAAAGCAAAAATCGCTCGTTAAACGGCTCGTATCTCAAAAATCTCGTATGTTAGGGCACTTGTATCTCGAGGTACCACTGTATTCTAGATACAAGTCCCTTTTCAAATAAATAATTAGTTACTTTCTAGCACTCTGGGTTGTTTTTAAGTTCTTGACAGTATTCTTTAAAACACAAAAGTTTTTAATTTTGATGACCTCCAACATTTACACTTATCTTTTTGTTATTTATGCTTTTGATGTCATATGTAGGAAACCATTGCCAAATTCAAGGTTATGAAGATTTACTTCTGTTTTGTTTTTTTTCTCTAAAAGATTTTTAGTTTTCGGTTTTACATTTAGGTCATGCATCCATTTTGAATTAATTTTTATACACAGAGTGACCCTCCTAGCATTTAATAATCAATATAAGAAAACAACACTACTACAAAATGTGCAAACTAGATTGGAAGAAAATGGAGTTACTAAGTACAGCCAGCCCTTACTAATTTCATATAAATACCAAAGTTTATATACCAGTGCAAAAAAACATATTCCCATAGAGCAGTGGTTCTCAACCTTCCTAATGCCGCGACCCTTTTATACAGTTCCTCATGTTGTGGTGACCCCCAACCATAAAATTATTTTCGTTGCTACTTCATAACTGTACAACGAAATAATTTTATG
>JAAGEH010000030.1:34897517-34911995 GCA_011751065.1 Lasiurus cinereus | reverse complement strand
GGAGGGAGAGAGAGAGAGGGAGTAGGAAAGGGGAAGGGAGAGGAAGAATGTGACCTCCTTCTAGATCTGCTTCTTGACCGCCAAATGAAAGAAAGCCAATACACCATATAATTAACATTTTTATTACCCTAGAAATATGAATACCGTTTGTTCAACCTGTCAAACTAGTCCTATGTCCATTGAAACCACAACAGCAAACTTGAAAATACTGCTAGAGCATGAGAAAAAAATCTGAATGATTTGCACTGCTTTCCTCCTACCCCTGAATGTTTGTGGGTTTCAAAGTAGCAATCATCTATTTTAGCCCATACCTTTTCTCCATTTATACATGTGTGAACACTTCGTTACACACTCTGCTAAAAGGATTGGTTACTAAGACACAGTTTAACCAGAAGCTGCAAGGTGAAGAGTCAGTAAATTAAGAAGGATGTGGCATACAGAACTTATCTTTGTACAACTGAATACCAAAAGCATCTATCTAACCTGTGTCTGGAAGATGAAGGAGTCCTCCTCCTCCTAGAGCGTGATCTTGATCTTGAGTGCCTTCGTTTTTCTTCTTTTTTATCTGGATTTAAGAGAAATAAGTCTGGATTTTAAAACCATCAAATAGATTAATCCCATTCAGGAATTAATGTAATCCCATTTAGGAACTGTGTAAGAATTTATCTTAATTTTTAGCATTTACATCAATTCCTTAAATGTTACAAGAAATCATTTTACAATCAAAATGTTGAAGCTTACTGAAGTGACACAAATTATCCAGGGTTTTGAAAGATCCAAATTAGACTTCTGATTTTCAGCTAGCCAAATTAACAATTTCATTTTCTAGACTCAGGAGTCTGTCAAATGTTGTCCATAAAATAATCTATGAAAAGAGTTATCTTTTCACCCTTTATTCTTTAAAGGTTTATAAACAAGGAGTTCCTTTCTCCATTCCTAGGGTATTACTTTCCAAAATTTAATTACATTTCACTGAGATTAATATGTTAACCCTTTGGTCCATGGGCAAACATTCTAACCACTTGAGCAAATCAGCCATGGCCTCATAATCTGTCTCTCTTCTTCCTCACCAATGTTCAATTGTGTAAGTAGAGTAAATAGATCTGGAATGATCTGTCCAATTTCCTAGTTTTTAAGTAACACATAACGAGAGAAATAAAGCCTTTATACTTAAAAACAATCATCTCAATGAGAATGAGTCCTCTTTCACATTCAGAGCTTTTCATTAACAGAATTCAAATTATTGTTAATGTCATTATTAATACATTTAAAAAACTTTGGAGAGAAAATCATACAGAAACCACTTTTAGTCATTTTGGTTATAGGTTTTCACTGAACACAATTACAGCATGGTGTTCTAGCTTTGGAGTCAGCGATCCAGTTGTGTACTGAAAATTACAGCTATTTGACATGTCACTTGGGATAATATTTTGTTAAATGAGATAACACACATTAAGCATTTAGTATTAATTCACCCAATATTTTATTTAAATTATTTTCCAAATGCTACACCTACTAAAAAATCTTCCTACTAAGAAGTAACAGTGAAAAATAAAACATTATTTAATGGGAAAACCAAAGATCGAAACATAGGCCAACAGTAGGATAACCATTCATCGAATCTCAAAAACATAAGCTGCAAAAAATGTGTGCTTTTCTTTAAACAAATGGCATCATCAGAAGCATCATCTCTTGGTCAAATACAGGACTAAAATCAATTGGGCTATCCCCACATAACAACCACAAACGATAAAGAACAATCCCAAACTATTAAATTAAAAACAAAACGAAAGCCAAAACCAGTTTGGCTCAGTGGATAAAGCGGCAGCCTGGGGATTGAAAGGTCCCAGGTTCGATTCCGGTCAGGGGCATGTATCCTGGTTGCGGGCACATCCCCAGTAGGGGGCGTGCAGGAGGTGGCTAATTGATGTCTCTCTCTCATTGATGTTACTAACTTTCTATCCCTCTCCCTTCTTTTCTGTAAAAAAATCAATAAACTATATTTAAAAACAAAACAAAACAGAACAATTACACCAATTATTAGATAATCTTAGCCTCTACCAACATTTTAGAATGGATCATTTGAAGCAGAGGTTGTGCCTGTCTTGTACGCTGAAGATGTTTAGCAATATCCCTGACCCTCTGCCCATGAGATACATTTGGTACCAGCATGACAACTAAGCATTTCTAGTATTTCCAAGTATGTCTGGGTGTCAACTTCAATTTCGCCCCCACCCCACACACCCCTAATGAAATCACTCCACTAAATGATCTTTTATCAGGATTTGAACAAATTAAAAAATGACTAGAGTATTAAGTCAAAAATGTTCAAACTAATTCACTAATCACATTTGCAAACAATCATGTAGTTTAATATTCAACACAAGTGCATAAACATATTTTACCGGGTTCTATGGCAGCAGATATTAGGGACTGTGCTTCTCGTACTCTCTTCATAGCTTCCTCTATTTCTTTACTAGAGGTATCTGATTTCAGACTTGGTGAAACAAGACCAGCAGCTACGTGATTCAACCTGAAAACAGAGGCAAGAATTGAGGCAGGATATATTTTAAAATGCACAATAGCATTTTTCAAATAAATAGGTTTCATATATTTTAATAAGCTATTCCTTTGAAAAAAAGGGGAGGATTCCATTTTTTTGGTAAAACCATACACAGTATAAGTACCCTTTTGAATATTTAAATGCCACCTGCATTTTAAAGACTCAGGATATCTGAAATAAGAAAAATGCCTACCTAATTCAGTTGAACGAACATTCATCACATTTCCACAAACACATTTTGAGAAATGCTAGTACTGGAAATATGCTAATGCTAAGATTTTTGAATGAAACTTTTCTTCATATGACATAAAAACTTTCTACATCATAATTCTGTGGGGGAAGAGCATTTTAAGTGTGTGGAAGAAATGGGGCAGAGGCTGATGGCATACCAAAGTTACTCATGAAATTCCTGATCGGAAAGGCTAAAGATGCACCTTTAAGGGTTTATACATGTGAGAAAAAGATTAGACACAAAACCTAGGACAGTAGTCATTTGTGGAGAGAGTGTGAAATGTAAATAAAAATGGGTATGCATGGAATTTCAACTTCATTGATAGTAAGCTGGGTGACAAGTATCCGCTTGTATTTTTTTCCCCATCATTTTTAAGAAAAAAAAGCCCACAAACTAATACAGTGAAATAATCCTATCTTCCCTTTTTCCATATTCTTCCAGTTATTGATAGTAACTTCCACCAAGGAGAAAAAGCATTCAGTTCAAATTTAACATACCAAGAAATTACCAATAAAAGTAACTATGACTTTGTTACCTGTATACCAAGTAGGAAAGAGAAAAGTGACAATACGAAGAGAACTTTTCAAAGCACCTAAAAGATGTTGGCCATCATTATGGTGATATATGCCAGTCCTTGGCTCTAGGATTGTGATTTCCTAATTACTGTCTCCTAACTCCTATTCATTCCCCTAGGGCTTAGCTTCTCTGATCTTCAAACCAAGTTCTTTCCATAGCACCACTGTACTTCATCTAGTTGGATCCACATGCTTTAAAATAACATCTCACATCCAAATTAGTGTATAAATGCTATAAAGATACAACTTTATAGTAGGTATTCAATATATATTTTAAACGAATGAACTAAAATAATGTTTAGCTCTTTTCCCATTATTTTGGTATAAGTTATTTAAAAAAACTCCAATTACACTAAGAAAAAATCATCTTATAGATGGGTTAGGATTAGGGTTAGGGTTCACCACTGAATTTTTCTCCCTCTTTCTAGAAAACTAAATTATTTATTACATGCCTTGAGACAACTTTCTTTTTAGCTATCAAAAAATAACTGTTCTCCAGACATTCAAATACTATATTCATATTAATGGAAACACAGAAAAAAAAATCTTACTTGGGATCAACAGTACTCATAAGCTTCAGCAGCTGATCTGCAGCAAGAGACTAAAACAAACAAACAAAACAAAATATAACAACAGTGAGAATATGAAAAGTAATAATGATTTCATTTTTTCAGGATGTTGAAATGTCCTAGGAGACCCTGGCAAACCTACAAAAAGCAACATTTTAGGCACATCAATGACCAACAAAAATCAATGACAGCCAAATGTCATAATAGGTTTTCTAAAAGTCACATTAAAAATAAAACAAAAAACAGATGACATTAGTGACTAAAGTATTAATTGGATACTCAAAGGTGCTTTATCCAAGTTAAATATCCTATACTAGAGGCCTGGTGCATGGAATTTGTGCACTGGGAGTGGGGTTAAGGTGGGTGGGTGGGAAGGAAGTGTCCCCTTAGCCTGGCCTGCAACCACTCACAATTTGGGAGCCCTCAGGGGATGTCTGACTGATGCAGAGGTGGGAGAGGCTTTTGCCACCGCTTGCTGCGCTTGCCAACCATGAGCCAGGCTTCTGGCTGAGTGGCGCTCCCCCCTGTGGGAGTATACTGACCACCATGGGGCAGCTCCCGTGTTGAACGTCTGTCCCCTGGTGGTCAGTGCGTGTCATAGCAACAGGTCATTCTGCCATTGGGTCAAAACCGGGTTTCCCGAGGGGTCCCAGACTGCGAGAGGGCACAAGCCAGGCCAAGGGACCCCACCGGTGCACTATTGCAGCCAGGGAGGGACGTAGGAGATTGGCCAGGTGGGGAGGGACCTGTTGGAGCATAATAAAAGCCTAATATGCTAAGTGTCTGGTTGTCCAACCCAAGTGTGATATGCTAAGGCCGCTCATCCACTTGCTATAACGTGCACTGACCACCAGGGGGCAGACGCCCTAATCGGTAGGTTAGTTTGTTTCTGGGGTCCAGCTGATTGGGGCTGAGCGAGACAGGCCAGACACGCCCTGGAGCCCTCTTACGGTCCCTCCCTGGCTGGCCAATCTACCAAATCCCTCTCTGGGCCCGGCCTGAGTTCTCTCACAATCTGGGACTCCTCTGGGGATGCTGGAGAGCCGATTTAGGCCCAATCCCATAGGCTAGGCCAAGGGGACTCCACTGGTGCACAAATTCGTGCACAGGGCCTTTAAAGATTATAAAACTGAACCATCTAGTTTTTATAGAACTAGAGACCCAGTACACAAAATTCATGCACTGATAGGGTCCCTAGTAGCTGCTGGCCAGGGCCTCCCTCTCTTCCCCTGGCCAGCCCCACCCCCTGATTGAATTCCGGGAAAAGCTCAGGTTGAGGGGGCAAATTGTATACATTTTTATTCTACAGGATTACCTCCTGCTTATTTAAGACTTTATGAGGAACAGCAATGCTTAAAAGAAACATGTAAAACACAACTCAAAGTACTTGGCCAATATAATAAATCAAAATATTTCCACAAAGGATGTCCAAAATGGTTCAAATCACGATGAGAGAAAACAGAATTTCCAAGTGAGCAAATGACTCCTCCCACCCCCCAAAGACTCCATAATACACTGAGGATGAATTAAATTTCTGTGAAACTATTCTCTACTTTGAACTATATAAAATAAAAAATTTTTGCCTGGCCCAGTGGCTTAATTGGTTAGAGCATTGTTCTGTATACCAAAGAAAGTTGTAGGTTTGATTTCTGATGAGCCACATAACCTAGGTTACAGGCTGGATTCCTGATTAGAGTGTGCACAAGAGGCAACTGAGTGATGTTTCTCTCTCTCTAAAAGTCAACAACAACAAAAGTCCTAGGATGAGGAAAAAAAGAATTAAAATATATCAAGTAAAATTCTTTAATGTGTTAATAGGCTAATAATGCAGTGACCTTTTAAATCTTTTAATAAGACTATATGAAAAAAATACTACAGCATAGCAATTAGTTATCGTCTGCTTTTGAAATGCCCAGGAGTAGTTATAAGTAAGATAAAGTATTTAATTGTAAGAATGAGCTCAAAGTTGAAGGGTATTATATTATACCTGAGAGTTCAAGTTTGCTCCAGGAAGCCCAAGTGCAGCAAGGGCAGGATCAAGAGTAGGAGCTCCCAAAGCAGCCAATGGAACAGCGCCAATCTGAAATTACAAATTTTATTTATCTAAAATTACATTTCTGTTTCTTAAAATGTGTGTGTGTGTGGGGGGGGGGGGGTGAAAAAGGAGGGGTGATTACCTTATTTTCCCTTCTAAAGGGCAAAGAACTAAGTTTAAGTCCATAGGCTCTGTTACAACTACTTGACTTTACCATTATAGCTTGAAAACAGGCATACACAATAAACAAATAGTCATAGTTTGCCTACCTCTGGCCTTATTTTCCACCTGTCATTATAGCACATTTATCCCTACAATCAGAATTTAGGGGAAAAAGTCAATATATCCTTATGCCAATCACAAATATTTGTTTCTTAGCTCCAAACGCAGTTCTTTGCCCTATTTTGTGACACTGAAGGTAGCATTTTTCCATTGGCAGAAGGAATCTTAAAAGCTTTTATCTATTGGGGGATAAAGACCTGGAATGACATTGTGAAATAGATTTCTCTTCCTGGTTCCTATGTCCCCTTTTTGATTGTTACTGTAGCACCATATGAAATACCCAGTGGCCTTCACCTCTCAGAAAGTTTCAGAGCCATCTGTGGCCCCCTGGGAAACTTCTCTAGCATCCACCCCTTTCAAAGGAGATCTTAAATCTCTTATGCCAGAATGTTGCAAAGCCCTCTCATCTAAATATTTTTCTCCTTTGTATTCTTTCTTCCTCAGCCCTAGAAGTAATGGTTGCTTCCTGTATCTGCAACTTACATATTCTTAGAGTTCCCTTAGTAAGGTCCAGTTACAAGTTACTAATTCCTTATAATAAACTAGCACCATTCAAATTATTGTGTGATTGTGTCTCCTTTCCAATATAATTCTGATGAATAAATAATTTAAGACACAAACAACACAAAATCCTATAGCTTTGCAGGCAGTTGACCTTCTCTATAAAAGTTCTTCTAGCTTCAATTCATTTTTAATAAATATAAGTCTCCAAACTTTCTGTAATTTAACTATTTACTAAATACAGTTAAAAAACTTGTGTTAATACTATTATGTAAGCTATTTCACAATTTTATACATCAAAGGTGTCTGCAAATTTCTCAGGACCAGATTTTATATGCGACAATCAAAGTCATACTCATAAAAGCTGGGAATTCCTGATTTCATTCTCCTTCTATAATACTATACAGTTCACTTACCCAGTTAACAAAACTATTTAGACAGGGAAAATGATTTAATAAAAGGAATACTGTTATAAAGTTCTAGTTGAGGCTCTATCATTTACTTTATCTGTGAAACCACTAACCAATTACATTCTGAGTTGTTTCAATATGTAACATTTAAAGAACCCTTTGCCTATATAATGATATACTTTTTATAATGCCAAGTAAATTTTCCTCCAACTTGAATATTTTATTCCCCATATCAAATATATATCAAAAAATACATTTTTATTTCAAGATATCAACTTAATTAAAACCTGTAAGAGCAAAAGATCAAAAAGCATTGGCAAAGAAACAAGTCTGAAATTCACCTTTATTTTCTTTTCTGGTCAAAGCAAACATATTATTTTTAACAGTTTGTTCAACAGAAGTCTTATGCTCCACGAAATTTTTTTCATATTACTGAGTTATTTTGAGTTAGTGGCAAAATCAATATAACAGATGCTCTTAAAATGCAAACTTCTAAAAGATTTTCTTTAAGATTTATTATTGCAATAGCCTTTAATATGCACACATGATATCACTCTGTGAACTAGAATTACAATACTTAAAAAGCTCAAATATGTTTAGCTTTATCCACAATTCTGTGTTCCTTTCTACCCTTTAAGATTTCAATATAACTAATACCTGGGTAAGTGGGTTAGGAGTAGGCAGGAGTCCACCACCAGGCAGAAGACCTGCCACTGCATTAGCTGGTGCCAACAGAGACAAAGCCTTAGTCTCATCAGGAATAACTCCTGCAGAGAAACATCCTTGCATTAGAACACACCCTTTTGCAAGACAGAAAACACACAAAAACACCCAGAAAATGTCTCCCTGATACACCACCTGAGTTTGTTGAAAGTACTTATGTTCGCTAAAATATAAAGCTTGATTTCTATTATTATTTATCATTAATTTTATGTCAGAATGAAACTTCAATGTGTGAAAATTTGTTTCCTTTTTCTCTACAAATGGTTAAGTTTCTAGAGTAAAAAAAAAAAAAATAGCACAATACACACTACTTTTTTGTTAACACTGCCAAGATTTCATCACCTGTACTCGATTTTTAAGTCATGAACCAAACGTAAGCAAGCACAGTCGGTTCTCCAGGGGTGTGCTCTCAACTTTCAAAAGCTGTTTTATGAACAACGACTCGTGTCGGCTGCTTCACTATAAAGCACACAGAAAAATCAAGATACACAAGACAAAAAAAGTTTGATTTAGGGGTTAATAATATGGTACAGTTACTATGATTTTCTTTTACACCTACCATACAAATTTTGTAAAAATTCAGAGAAGGAAAGTATGTAAAGGAAATATTCTGTTGGAATCAAGTGTAGGGCTTTTGCTGACTCATGAAAATGAATGTTTCTGAAGGTCTCTGAATACACACTGGATATGTGTGGGGGAGTAGAGAGAGAGAGAGATAGAGAGAGAGAGATAGAAAGAGAGAGAGAGAGAATGGGTAAAACAACATGGCACATTCCTTACCTGTACAGTAAAATGCTTTATATTCCAGCATGTGCCATGCTAACCATACCAAAAAATGCTGCTATACAGTGTGAGTTCAAAAGCTAACTTAAGCAAACTCCTAAAGTCGAAAACAACATGTATATCTGTTTTTAAAGCCTAATCTGTGTATTCAGATAACATCTAAGGGTCCTAAGACAAATATTTATGTATACAATTTAAATTCTATCCAACAGCAAAAGCCCTATACAGATGGATTAATCTGTTAATGTGCCCAAGCCCCCAAAATGAGAGTTCAATAATACAATTAAACTATATATTTGCAAATACCAGTAGTATTTCTGTAATACATATTAAGAAACTGCATCTCATCATAAAACATACAATATGTACAGGGCACTTAAGAGAAACTGGATAAGCTGCAGAAGAAAACTGTTGGGTGGTATTTTCAGCAGGGCCTGGTATATAGTTCAGGCTGAACCAGGGAAAAGAACTGTAAAACACAACAACAAAAAAGAAAAACCACTGTTAAATAAAGGTAATGGTTCCTTCCACCTACACTGAGAAGTGCCGATAATATAAACAAATGTATACTACACAGCACTGTTATCTTGCTTGTGTCAGAGCTGTCATCAATTTAGATACCCAGAGTTATGGAAGGGGGGGGGGAGGGAGAAGATCATTTAGATATAGGGCATTAATGCATCAATATTAACCAACCTACAAAGATTATTGGGATAATCTTGCATGCAAAATTATGTCTCAAGAGGATAATATTAAATATCAACATCTTATTCAAATTAGTGCATTTGCAACATTTCTGGCAAACTACAATCCTCTTGAATTTATTGTGAGACACCTGATAGAAGATCTGCATTCATTAAAAAAAAAGTCATGCATCTGATCCTCTGATTAAAAAAATACTATTTAAAAATAAAACTACAATTTAAAAATAGCAATGAGGCCCCTCACCAGTTAATTTTCATGCGTCAAGAGTATTTTTTTTACTGCTGCTTTGATAGAACCATGAAATACTGCATGAATGTGTAGAAATGAAAGAAAAAGAAACAGACAAAAGAAACAAACATTAACCAAGGAACCTAAATAATCCCCAAATCCATTACTATTAAGCGTTCCTTCCAAATCCGGCTACCTCAGTTTTATCAATTAAGACTATTCCTTACCGTATACTTTGTGTCTATTGTTCTAAAACATGATCAAGAAGCAACACCAAAGTGTCAAAGCTAAAACTAGACTGAGTGGTGACAAAGGGATTGAGTACATCAGTTATTTAGTGGAGATAACATTAATACAGCATACCATACCATTATTAAATACACTAAAAATATATTCCAGAACTAAGTATTTTGGTAATTCTACATACACTCCTAAATATTTCACTTTTGAAATAGATTCAGAAAAATTGCCATAATATAAAAGTATTTATAAAAGCCAATTATACGATGATATACTGTATTATGTCCAGGGCTTGGGAACTATGATATAAAACTTAGCCAATAAGAATTCTTTAAATTTAAAGGCTAATGTTTTGCACATTACTCACATGATTTGACCCTTGTTCCAAAACCTATCATCTATATTTTACTTATCCTAAATTTGATTTCTGTAAATTTTCTTTTTGCGATAAGTTTTATCCTACAACAGGCAAACTGATATAAAAAGAATTGCTTAATCAAAACACACTAAATCAAATGTTTATCAATATATTTTAAAACCTTTAAGTTGGTCCACACACTTCAATATCATAGAGATAGATGTACTATTATATAGATGCCTTTACCCCATCTATGAATGCAACTTAATTTCTAAGAAAACAGAGGCAATTTGTTTAAGTTTTAAGGACTAGACATTTCACAAGTTTTACAAGGTATGTTGTAAATGTTCACATTGGTACTCAAAGATCTGAAATAGCATCTAAAGTAAATAATATCAAGACTCTGCTTCCACTGACCAATACATTAAGGAAAGGGGAAAGCATTAAATCCTGGTCAGAAATCACTTACTGCTGTAAATGAACCTAAAAACCCCATAATTATTAACTTAATTAAAATCCAGTAATTTTATATTTCAGTTCTTTCTTTGATCAAAATTCACAGGTAACAAAAACGCAAATAAAGTAGCAGTACCTTGGGAACAAACTAATTATAAAGTATGACTTAGGAAATTTACAAAATGGAATTAAAATAGTGCTGTCTTGTCACAGTGGTTTTTTTAAGATCCCCAAACCCTGCTCATTATTTCTGTCAAGTTACTTTAACCGCCTAAAATGTAAAAAGAAAAGAAAATGTAGTTAACAAATGGTTACACCAGGAAAACACTTGGGGGACTTGAGTGCTTGCTGGCCTTTAGTTAATGTCTAGAATCCCCTGTAGCTGCAGAGGACCCACTGTTTTTCAGTCATCAGGAAGAGTTTTGCATTTGCCTTCTCCACTACAAAAATCACACACACAAATAACAGAGAGAAGAATTTATTATTTAGAGATATTCTAGAAAATATAGCAAGAATGAACAAGAAAATCTGGCAATAAAAACAAAACACCCAGTGCCCATCTGGCACCTAGGCTATAGGAAATCTTGAATATTCATACAAACCAAAATCATTGCAACCCTTGGTATACTGGAATTCAACATGGAATCTTTTTGTAAGTTGTCAGTGAGAAGCACTAAAAAAATAAAGCCCAGTCCTTTATTCAAAACAGAAATAACATCATGCATTTATTTGAAGGTCCCTGTGTAAATGTACATGGAATGAATCATTCACCTTCAGGACTTTTTCATAAAACTCAATGTTACATTGACTAAGTAAATGTATATTAAGGAATTGTAATTAGTAATTAGGGACATGGTTTTTAAGAACTTAAAAATGTTTTAAAATAATGAAATGGTTAAATATCTTATAAAAACAGATCCGATTTCTAATTTTTAGAATTATAATCTTAAGTAAAAATATGGACCACAGTATAACAAGGGTTTCAAATTGTTAATAGCTTAGATTTTTAACATGCTACTAACACTCACTCTAAAACTATACTGAGGTAGATGGTCATCATTGGATGCCCACATAGGTAGGTAAACAAAGCACAAACCTTCTGCATATGGTACGACTATCAATGCTCTGTCAACGAATACAGTGTTTGTCAGATGCTGTGCCACAACTGCTGAGTCTGGATCATGGAATTTAACAAAGCAGACACGGGATGAGACTGGCAAAGGTGAATCACTGAAAAACAAACAAATTGTATAAAAGTAGAGGAAAAGAATATCAACTAAAACATGTATGTATGATTCATAAACCCACTTCTGCATTTCAAAAGCAAAATAGGCAGATATTACTTAGCTAGTTTTAAAGTATGACATCACACGTAAAGAACTATCCACTAAACTCATGTAGAGCAAATTGCACGTGTGCCATCAGTTTAACTTTATAGTTTACCAAGTTAAAAATAAGTTGAAACTCAAGCGTCAAAAGGTTTAGCAGACCACAAAAATGTCAACACTTGAAGAAAAATAATACCAATACCAGTTATTTTTAAATACAGGTAGAAAGTAGTCTTGGCTTAGAAAAATTTTCAGAGCATAAAATATACAGAATTTGCCAATTTAGGAACAAAAGAATATTGTGGAAAAGTATATCTATTTGACAATGGCTTTCTTTTTCTGCCTACTAAATAAAATGTCCTGTCCTCTTTGATCTATAGTATCAGAGAGAGAGAGAGAAAATTTTAAGCATACAAGGTGATAGTACTCCAGCCTTTAGTGTTACTAATATGCAAATTTCAATAAGCAAAGGAGTCACTTCCCTCAACAAATTACTTTCTTAGATAAAACAAAAACAAGTGCTAATGTACAAGTTATGGCAGACTATAAGGTAAGATAAATTAAAGAGTGCAGATTTTGTTTTGTTTTAAATATAGGGTGGTTCAAATTTCTGCCACAAAACTTTCTATTAAAGGGAAAGATTAAATATGGGCAGGAATTGCTCCCTAATCCCAAACCAAAAGTTATTTTAAAACTAATGCCCGAAGGCAGCAGTAATCACCTCATCCTGGTCATACATCAGAATCTTCTGTGGAGAAAAAAATACCCTGGCTCTCTACTCCACAGCAATTGAATCTCTTATGAAGTACTAAGTGTTTCCTCCTCCTTTAATTCTGACAATTTTTATATGCACCCAGGGTAAAGAACCTCTGCTTTATTATAGTAAGCCAATTACATTTTAAGACTCAATGAAAAGGAAAATCCTGTAGTACCTTTGAATATTAGAATGAGGCTTATTAATCTTCTTAATAAACTAGATTTCCAAATGTACACAAAAACATATTTACCTCAGATATGGTTACATTAGGTATTGCAGAGATAAGTATTTGCTGACCTCCCTCCCCCCAATTTGTGCACTAACATGAAAATAAAAACTCATTACTTAAAATGAAGACTAACATAAAGCTGTATAACCCGAGAAGGCAAACCTGTTAAGAATTTGCAAGTTTACGAAAGGCATTGCCCTTACTAAGCATAGATCCTAATCTAAATTCAAAGCAAAGTTGACAATATAACCATTCACATAGATTTAAGCCACCTTGTCATAGAAGCTTACTGCTAAATGTTTTTGGAAGGCTACAATGTTTAATGTAGACATAGTGGTTTTTTTTTAATGTGAAGGACCAGAGGTGGAAAATTTAATAATGTTACACGCAGAATAGTGGAAAGAATACAATTACAGCAGATTTAGTATTAGAGCTATATATAGCAATTTGTATTTCTTTTCTGATATCCATATTTTTAACCACTAAGTTAAAGAGTTCTTTAAATGCTAGTTAGATAAGGAAGAGAATTTAGTTTTCCTTAAATTTTTTAAAGGTAAAGTATCATATAAAGTTACTTATATGATGATTAAAGTATCTATTTTTGGCCATTGAAACACTTATATAATGAATTTAAATTTACCTGCAGTGTTACAGTAGCCTTTAGTTACTGCCTACTTTTTTTTTTAATTTTTATTAATTTTTTTATACATCTCTCCATTGCCCCCCTCCCTCCCAGGCATACCCCAACCCCCCACTGTTTTATGTTCATTGGTTATGCTTATATGCATGCATACAAGTCCTTTGATTGATCTATCTACCTCACCTAACTTTAATCTTCCTGATGTAATTTCACAGTCTGTTTGAAGTTTTACTGTCTCTGTATCTATCCTTTTGTTCATCAGTTTATAATGTTCCTTATTTTCCACAAATGAGTGAGGTCATGTGATGCTTCTCCTTCACTGACTGGCTTATTTCACTAAGCATAAGGCTCTCCAGTTCCAACCAGGTTGCTGCAAATGGTAAGAATTCCTTCTTTTTAATGGCAGCATAGAATTCCATTGTGTAGATGATGTACCAGTTTTCTGATCCACTCATCTGCTGACGGGCACCTAGGCTGTTTCCAAATTGTAGCTATTGTAAATTGTGCTGCTATGAACATAGGGGTGCATAAATCCTTTCTGATTGGTGTTTATAATTTCTTAGGATAAATTCCTAAGAGTGGTATTACAGGGTCAAATGGGAGATCCATTTTTAGTTTTTTGAGGAAACTCCATACTATTCTCCACAGTGGCTGCACCAGTCTGCATTGCCACCAACAGTGCACAAGGGTTCCTTTTTCTCCGCAAAAATATGGAACGCTTCACGAATTTGCGTGTCATCCTTGCGCAGGGGCCATGCTAATCTTCTCTGTATCGTTCCAATTTTAGTATATGTGCTGCCGAAGCAAGCACTACTGCCTACTTTTGACATATATATATATATATATATATATATATATATATAT
>JAAGEH010000030.1:34787587-34897417 GCA_011751065.1 Lasiurus cinereus | reverse complement strand
TATGCTTTGCTGGGATCATTGTCCTATCAACATTCCAGTTATATATTCCATTATGAAATCCCACTAAAACCAAACATATGAAAAATACCTACTGTGTGTAAAATAATGATTCCACTCACAAATTGCTAAACTAAATCAAGAAAATCATGATCAAGTTTTAAAGGACAATCACAACACTGAAGTTTCAATACTAGGTCTGTCAATAGTAGAGTGGCTTGAGTGTCAAAAACTACCTACATGAATTACAATTCACTCATCTGTGAAATATGGCTAAATACATTCTCGCTCTAGATTTGTAAGAGCAGAGGAGAGCAAGATAAAATTAGAAAGCATCTAGTATACGAACTACTTAATTGCCAACGTGGATTTTAGGAACTAGAATTAAAGTAACCATTTTTCTTTTAAAAAGAGAATAAATGGGAGGAACAATGACAGATACTTTCAATGGCTATAGGGCTATCATAGTGAAGAGAGGGTTAGAATATCTGTTGTGAAGATAGGCAATTTTATCACTGGGTGAAATTATAAGCCAGCAATTTTTAGCTTAAAAGAACCAGGAAATAGATGGATTCAAGAGTAAAACAAAGGGAGAAACCTTCTTGAGGAGGTTGCCACTGAAATGTCTGGCATGATTCAGATCCCAATGTTCCCCTTGAGACCCCAATAGGCAGGGGCTCAGTACTATGTATACTTGGAAACATGCCAACTCCCAGTCTCTCAAATTACTGATGACCCCAACCAATGGCCTCATATTCTAGGAGAGGGAGAATTAAATTTGGCCTCAGATTCTAGGAGAGGGAGAATTAAATTTAACCTGTTGATGATTGGTGCCATAGAGAAAAACAAAGCAGTTAAATTGTATAAAGACGAAGCAGGTGTGCTGTATTTTTATGGAGAGTGATCAGGAAACAAATTAGATGGCATCTGAGCAACAAAAAGAAATAAACATGTCATGGTCATATCTAGGAGAAAAGAGTTCCAGGTGGATATGAATGACTTTGGGGGGAGGAGGATGTATACTCTAAACACACATACATACACACCATGTGCAAGTGTGTTTATAATAATCATAATTTTATGTAATATGAGTCAATTAACCATATTCTAAGAACCCTTTTGGACTACTACTAAGACTCCATAGCACATCGTCACCAGGAAACTACTGAAAACTGTAGCAAGCTTAAAGAAATTGTCTATCAAATATTCCAAATTGTGCAGGTCAGACGAGCTCTTAGGATGTGAGATTAGCAACAAAAGTAGACAACTACATAAGTACTATTCAATTTAGGGAAGCTGCTAAGATAATATAGCATTTACTACATTGTAACTGCACATTTTCAGAAGAGAAGAGAGTCTGTATGTGGGAACCGGTAGGTACAGGAAGGAGTCAAAGAGCAGAAATGTGTCAATATACGACTCCTTCTTCCAATACAGGGAATATCCTGTTAATGTACAGTACCCCAAATCATATTATCTGGTGTACATCTGCTATCCTGGTTACATGATGAAACCACTCCTTGGATTATAAAGCAAAAAGCCATGAGTCCAAGACTCCCTCTAAGATACAGACCATGGAATGGGTAAAAGATAAACGAGAAAGCTGCTTACACCTCCCTTTGTCATCTTTTTAATAAATGCATTCTCAAGAGCATCTTCAAAACAAATAAAACACTTCAAGGTCAGCAACTATAACAAAATTCTTAATAACTTGTGGGCCTGGAAAGAATTTTGTAAATAAATCCAGTATCTCAAATACTTTGAATAAAATGTGTCACTCATTTTCTGCCATTTACTGTTTATTAATTTTACTAACAATTTAAGGAGGAATATGTTGTGAGAAAAATTGAGTAACAAGAAAACATCTATTTCTGTATGTTCATATTATGAAAGCTATAGGTCCTTCATTACCAAAGCAAACTGAGTTTCTATTCAAGATTACTATAATTACCTGTTCCTGGAACTGTACACTTCATGCAAATAATTCTAAAATCTCTCTCATGTATATTCCCCTAAATATTAAAAACACAACAATTTGAAAACAATTAAGGACCTGAAAATACTTTAAATAGAAAGTGATGAAATACGATTATACCTAACAAATACTACCGTATGGTCAACTTGTATTATTTTGGTGTACAGAGTACACAGAGTAATGATTTATAACATCCAATCAAACAGCGGATCCCTATTTCCTATTTAGAACTTAAGTGAAATCCTAAAACTAAGTGGGATGGGAGAATATACTGAAAGTAACATTTGAATTTTCACCCTTCTGAAACAGTGCAGAATTTTACTCCTAATGTTTGTTCTAATAATTATTACATCTTATCTGGCGTCAAAGCTTCTTTATTTTTTACAATCCACTCATCTAATACTTTTGCAATAAAAATAATGTGAAACAACAGGATAAAAAAAAGCCACACACTCTAAACTAAAAATTTAGAACTGTAAAACATAACTATATAATTTAAATAAAGGAAAATTCTAGCTTTCAGCTATAACTCACTTTTTTGGTCATTAAAAGTATGTACTCAGGTTCACGGAATTTACTGCTGTGAAGGAGTATTAATAGATTAACTCTCTCTGTTTTCAGTGGGCCAGAATCCCGGAACAGCAGTATCTAGCAATAAGTGAACGACCACCTAACAAAGTTCAATAATAAATTTACATGGGAATGGCAATTCTGTTACTTTCCAAATAACTCAAAGAAACAACTTAAAAAATTAATCAGAACACATAAAATGCAGTTATCATGTTTTAATTGCTCAAAGAATGACGCTGTTGGCACAATTTAAGGGGGCGGGGGTTTGAGATTAAGAGCCAGGGACTCCTAACCCCCCAAGCCCTGGCCCTGCTTCTGCAGAAGGCCCAATAAGCAGAGTTTTCGTAAGTCATGCAACAGCCAGCTCCACTAAACCTCCTCGCTCCACGGGAGCACCGACAGGGGCCTACGAAATGGTGTGGTTAGGCCCGGGCTGGGAGGAGTTAGCAAAAACGGCGATGGTGGACGATACTCACTCAGGCGGGAAGAGGCGCAGTTCGTCGATCTTGCCTAGGAAACCGAAGAGGGTCCGCATCTGCTCAGAGCTAGCGCTCGGGGAGACATTAGTCACCTGGATTACCTCGGTGCCGCCGCCGCCGCCGCCGCCGCCCGGCCCGCCGCTGGGGCCCGGGCCCGCAGTGCTGGGGACGACGGTAGTGTTGCTCATGGCGCTGCTCGCTCCTGCTTTAACACATCAAACACACAACAAACAGTGAGAGGGAGGGGAAAGAAGAACCATTTGCCGGAGAGGAGACGGGAGGGTGTCCACTGTTACAGCCGCTGCTGCTGCCTGCACCGCCGTTTCTCCGCCCCACCGCTCGCCGGGGGGAGGGAAGAGCGCGCGCGTTCGAGCCCACGAGAAAACAAACGGCCTCGCCTCCAACCACCTCAATTGCGGGCCCGACTTCCCCACAATGCCTTGCGGCGCACGGGCGCGTCACCGTCGGCTCCGCCCCGCAGCAAGCCTCGCTCGCAGCCAAGAGGTCGCGAGAGGCTCCGCGATCTACTGAAAGACGTCATCTCTTTTCGCTCCGCTCCCCCCTCCTTTCTAAAGAAGAAAAGTGCAATATTTTTAAGGCAGTATTTACTCCCCTGCAAAATAAATATGCATACTTTAGTAACTGTTCCTGTTAAAAATGCCCACGATATTTCTATATACGGATATTTCCACTACAGATCTGTGTAGTTAACGAAATTTCCACCCTTCCGACCTACCAATATAAAATTTTCTGCAGCTTGGTAACATTAAATTGGTATAGTTTGCTTGGTCAGTAAACTTTAAAAAATATGTATTTTAATGTTACACTTAATAGTGCTTTATAAGCTGATTTTATTTCACCAGGTTGACTATTTAAGAACACATTGTGCTGTAACTAAATATATTTAAGTATAAGATCTGAAAACTACAGAAAACATTTTTACATGCATATTTTTGCTTAATAATTTTTGAAGCTTTTGACTATAAAAAGAGCCTTGCATAATTTTTCAACCACATCTAAATTATTTTCTTTCATCTAGTGTTATCTAATGACTAGAATAACCTGACAAAATATTTCATTTCACTATGTCTTTATACAAGTTATTAATGACCTCCCTCATTTTATCCACCACCTACCATCTTTCATAGGGTTTTCTTCCCTCACTGCCACAACTTCTGCAGCTAGGCCTTCCTCTTCTCTGCTTAACAAGGGATACCTTTACTTTGTCATATTGACATGCACTCCTCTGCCCCCCAGCAAAGCTCTGAATTTTCTGGGTCAGTTTAGAACCTAGCACAATGTCTGTCACAGAGTCAATTCCTAATAAATATGTTGAACACGTGCCTTACTAAAAATAAATATGCTGAACACGTGCCTTACTAAAGAGCCATTTTTTCTATGACAATCCTATATAATAAAAGGCTAATGTGCAAATAGACCAAATGGTGGAACAACCAACCAGTTGCTATGAAGTACACTGACCACCGGGAGGCATGTGCAGAATATGGCGGGCATCAGCAGCAGGTGCCAGAGCACAAAACATGGTGGGCACTGGCTGTGGTGAGATGGTGGAGCAAGTGAGCGGGGACACCAGACTAAGGCAGGGCGCCCATTCCTGTTATTGGAGCAAGCTCTGGTGATTACTGAAAATTAATTGGGCCACACAGTGGTGAGAGGGGCCAGGAGGGGGCATGGAGGATGGGCCGAGAACTGTCCCTGTGCCCATAGCAGCCTCGCTATAGATGCACGAATTTATGCACTGGGCCCCTAGTTGTTAATTTACCTGATCCTGAATATTTTTGGAGGTAAACACCTGAGGCTTTACGGAATATTTTCATTAGAAAATACCTGTATGAAATAATGCAGTAAAGAGTATAATTTGTGAGAGATCAAAATACAAAGTTATTGAGACTTGATATAGAGCCAACTGGCCTAGTTTACTTACTAGCTAAGTTAGTTCTGCTAGCTCTTATACAAAACAGGATTGGTTGGTGAATGTAAGCCTCAGCAAAATTACAAATTACAACTAAATCTATGTCAGTCACAAATGTGTATCTCTGAATATAAAAATGTAATTTATTATTTTGAAAATGACATATTTAACTGCCAATTACAGATTCTTAACAGTTTGATAAGTCAGTTGGTCATGGTTCCATTCCAGGTTAGGAATGGTTCCATTCCACGCCTGTTTTGTGGACTCGATCCCCAGTAGGGGACCTCCTGGATGGCAGTTGATCAATGGTTCTTTCTCATCATTGATATTTCTCTCTCTCTCTCTCTGAAATCAATAAAAATATATTTTTTAAAAAGTCTCACATATAAAAGAATGAAACTAGACCCCTATATATTACACTACTAACAAAAAGTAATTCAAAATGGATTAAAGACCTGAAACCATAAAACTCCTAGAAAAGAATGGAGGTAAAAGCCCCTTGATATTGGACTTGGCAATCATTTTTTTGATGGGACACCAAAAGCACAAACAATAAAATAAAAATAAACACACAGGACTACATCAAACTAAAAAGCTTCTGCACAGCAAAGGAAACCATCACCAAAATGAAAAGACAACCTATGGAATGGGAAAACATATTTGCAAACTATATATCTGAAAAGAAGTAAATATCTAAAATATACAGGGAAGTTATCTAACAGGAAAAAACAAAGACAGTAATCCAATTAAAAATGGGCAAAGGACCAGAATAGACATTTGTCTAAAGAAGATATATGAATAGCCAATAGGTACACATAACGATCTCCAGCATCCCTAATCTTTAGGGAAATACAAATCAAAACCACAATGAGATATCCCCTTATGCCTGTTGGAATGGCTAGCACCAAAAAGACTGGTGATATATGCTTGTGAGGATGTGGAGAAGGAGGAACACTTGTGCACTACTGGTGGGACTGTAAATTGGTATAGACACTACGGGAAATAATATGCAGGCTCCTTAAAAAATTCAAAATAGAATTGGCATATAACCCAACAATTCCACTTCTGGGAATATATCCAAAGGAAACGAAACACTATGTTGAAGAGATATCTGCACCTTCATGTTCACAGCAGCATTGTTTATAATAGCTCAGACATGGAAACAGCCAAGTGTCCATGGATGAATGTATACACACACACTCAAATATTATTCAGCAATAAATAAGTAAATCCTGTCATTAGTAAAAATATGGATGGACCTTGAGGGCATTACGCTAAATGAATTATGTCAGACAAAGAAAAATACTATATGACATCACGGTAGAATCTAAAACAAACAAAATAACTCCTAGAAAAAGAGATAGGATTACTAATTACCAGAAAGGGTTGAGAAGGAGTTGACAGGTACAAACTTTCAGATATAAAATTAGTACTAGGGATACAGTATACAATATGATGATTATACTTAAAACTGCTGTATGGTATATATGAAAATTATTAAAAGAGTAGATCCCAAGAGTTTTCATCACAATGAAAAAAATTTTTCTTTATTTCTATATGAGATGAATGTTAACTAAACTTATTGAATCATTTCAAGTCAAACCTTCATGCTTTACATGCTAAACTTACACAGTGCTGTAATTCAATTATTCTATATAATAAAGAGCTAATATGCTAATTAGGACAGTGGAACAACCTTCCAGAAGACCTTCCAGAAAGAACAGTGGGCAGGGGGCACTCGTCTCTCAATAAAACAACAAAAGAAAACCACTTGTAGCAAAGACATTTCTAAGAAAAAAAACCACACACACCATATATTTAGATAGGTCTCCAATTTAAAAACAGAATAGGCACAGATATCATCTTACTCACTGGATAACAAGTTCTCAGTTGGCTAAGTTGCCACCTCTGTTGTTAAATACCTTCTTACTCACTAATGGAAAAGATGGTGGAGTCCTCCAAATTGACATAATTTTGTATAACTGCAAAAGTAACAGGTCTTTTATAAAATTAGTTAAGTAGATCTTTTCCTCTAATAAATACACTTTTTGAGAACAGCAAAGACAATGTACTAATCTTTGTGTTTTTAATGCCCAACAATATCATATTGGAATTAATTCAGCATTTGACAAAAACTTACTGAATATCATCAATGTGCTGGGAACTTTACAAATGCTTCATATAATCTATTAAACAAAAGCTGGGTGAATGAAGACAGGAATACATTTGTTTGATTTACAGGGAAATTTGATTGAGATACATTCTCAAAGTATTTGGCTATAGACAGCAATAAGAAAAACCTAGGAAATCAATTACTACTTATAAATCTGTAACTTTAAAAAAATTTATCTACAGACCTATTTTAATGTGTATCTGTAATTCTACATATTAGGTCATTGTATTTCTATTCTATTCCCAGTTCTAAAAATTAGATAATTCTACAAATATGAATATCTATGTTAAAATGAAAACTAAATCTCATGCTCTCCTTTCTTCTACTCTATCTAAATGAAAGGGAGAGACTAAAGAATGAGTTAGCAATAGGGGACGATGACAGATGGATGGATGGACACACACATCAAGACATAATAAAAGTCTAAGTTTATTTCCAAATACTTGCTTCATATTGTTTAACTTCTTAACAGAAGGGATTCTAGACCTACATTTCAAAATCGACAGCACAGGGTGTGTGAGCACTTTGAAATTATAGGCAAAAATCTGTATGTGCCCATTTTTCAAAGGTTTATTTTTATGGTTAACATAGAGAAAAAAAGTAGTAGTTCAAGCATTAAGATACTGCTATAACCATATGCACAGCATTCTCAGCTATAATGCTCATGCTTGGAAAGTCAGTCAACATATTTGGCTTTTTTGTTGTTGTTATTCCTCATCTGAGAATATTTTTCCATTGATTTTTAGAGAGTGAAAGACAGGGGGAGAGAAAGTGAGAAACATCAATGTGAGAGAGACACATCAATTAGTTGCCTCCCACATGTGCCCTGATGGGAATGGGGATCAAACCTACAGCCAAGGTACATACAGGCCCTTTACTAGAACCAAACCCATGACCCTTCAGTCCATGGACCGAAGCTCTATCCACTGAGCCAAACAGACTAGAGCCAGATATTTGACTTTTTGTCTGAATGAGGTAAACAGAAATATTTGGATGGGGAAACTCCAGGTACCGATACTTGATGCTACGTGAGATTCATTTGGAGTCTCAATTGACAAAAGGCTTCACAATCTTAAAAAAATCTTAAAAAAAAAAAAAATCCAGTGTTATTTGTATCTTTAAGTGTTTTAACATTTCAAGTATTTTAACATTACTTTTTCCAAACCAAGGAATTAAACATTTATACCATTTGAACTCCTTTTCCCCTTATGCTATAAAATTTAGTTTCTCTTCATGAAAAAATTATTTCTAGTCTTATAAAACTGGTAAAAAACAAAAGTATTCGCAACTCAATACAAACAAATGTACATTAACTGAGTGCTTTTAAAATGCCTGTTAATCCTTGTAACATACAAGTCATTAAGAATGGAGGCCTAGCCGAAACTGGTTTGGCTCAGTGGATAGAACACCGGCCTGTGGACTGAAGGGTCCCGGGTTCCGTCCCGGTTAGGGGCATGTACCTTGGTTACGGGCACAACCCCAGTAGGGGGCATGCAGGAGGCGGCTGATAGATGTCTCCCTTTCTCTCTGTAAAAAATCAATAAAATACATAAAAAAAAAAAAAGAATGTAGGCCTAGACATTAAAAAGAACAAAATCACCATGTGCAACAGTATGGACTGATGTAGAAGATACTATGCTAAATGAAATAAGTCTGTCAGAAAAAGAGAAATACCATATGATTTCACTTATATGTGAACATAAAGAATAATATAAATGAACAACAACAAAAAAAATCCCCAACAGAAATAGCCTAATGGTTTGGCTCAGTGGATACAGTGTTGGTCTCCAAATTGAAGGGTTCCAGGTTCTATTCCAGTCAAGGCCACATGCCTGGGGGCTGTGGGCTCGATCCCTAATAGGAGGCTCTCATTGTTGATGTTTCTATCTCTCCCTTCCTCTCTAAAAATAAAAATATATATTAAAAAACAAAACAAAAAAACTGAAATAGTTAACACTTCTAAATCAAGGATTAAAATACAGCAACATACTGTAATCATGGTTTATACACAGTTTGAAAAAAACAATACAACAACACAGAAATAGACTCACAGATACAGAGAATAGACTGATGAAATCTATCACGAATTAGATTAATTGTGACCTCTGCTTCATTACTTTATGGTTCAATTTCCTTCTCTGAAATAATGCTTACCTCACTGGATTGTTGTGATGTTGAAGTGAGAATACTAATGCAAATGATAGTAAAGCTAAACATTAACTACGCTACAAGTGATAGGTTACCTCCACTGGATTCCATTTTATACCATTCTTTTAGGCTTGTACCTTGGACTAATGCTATTTTATCATTCACATGAAAAATATGAATCAGAAGAGTGAACATATATACAGAAGTTTCTTATTTAAGATACGACATTTTAACATGGTTTCTTTTTGTGGCATAGTAAAAATTTATTATAAAGTAATAAATGCAAAATGTTAAATAGTGCTTATCTCTGTGAGTGTAACAAAGTATAAATCTCCCATTTCACTCTCCTATGCATGTTGTCAGCTACCAGAACTACTGCCTATAATTAGCTATGTGAGCTCCAATTCCTTTATGTGAAAAATGATAATAATGATACTATTTAAAGTTTCCAAGATTTGAAATATTATGGATATGAAGCACCTACCACAGTGCCCAGCACACAGGCACTCAACAAATGGTATGTGCCATTATAGGAAAATGTGTTTAACTATCTCATCTTTTCAATGGATGAGTAATAACAATAATACTTTTGTCTTACTTAGTGAATTATTGTCAACTGTGAAAATACTTTGCACACTGTTAAGTGGTAGTGAACATGAAATACACTATTCTTAGATGCTCTTTCTCCTTTAAGAAACTGTGGTAACAGAAACATGACAGCAACAGATTTCAAGTTTTCATATTCATTTTCACCCTAAAGCAGCATTTTACCAATTAATTGCATACATAGATAAATGGATGACAAAACACAAGTGTTTTACAGGAAATTCTTTCTAGGAAGGATTCAATTACTTTTCTAATTTTCAGAGCTTGAGTATTATTCTTATTTTTAAAAGACACAACTATAGATATGTTTCACTAATCTATACTAATAAAAGCATAATATGCTAATTAGACCAGGCAGTTGAAAGACCTTCTGGATGAAGATGCTGCAGTGGAGGTCAAGGCAGAGGCAGTTAGGAGTCATCAGGCAGGCAGGTAAACAGGGGCGATCAGGCAGGCAGGCAGGCAGGCAGGCAGAGTGGTTAGGGGTGACCAGGCAGGCAGGTAAGCCATTGTGGTTCAGTGATCCCAGATTGTGAGAGGGATGTCTGAGGGGTCCTGGTTTGTGAGAGGGTGTAGGCTGGTTTGAGGGGACCCTTCCGCCTCCCCTTTCCCACCCCCTCACCCCCATACATGAATTTCGTCCATTGGGCCTCTAGTCTTAAATAAAAGTATTGTGACATGGGTCAGAGCAATAGACTAAGAAATAATCAAAAGCACAGATTAAAAAAAAAAAAGGAAAATATTACTAAGTATATGAAACAATATGAATTCCTGACATGCACAAATGCTAAAAGATATAATGCTTCTTTCCTCTATTTGCCACCCTCGTCACTTGAAACTATGAAGTTAGTTTCAAGCCACAATTTGCTCAAACTAAAGTCTAAAACTTGTGGAGACATTGATCAAATAATTATTTTGAGGGAAGAGATAGTGGAAAGGTAACTAGAAGTTAAAAAGAAAAGCAAAAAGGTTAGCATTTCTAAAAAGAAAAAGTCAAAGCTATATTAACTGTAGATAAATTTAATGATGAGTGCAAAACACTTATCTTTAGAAATATGAAAAGTAAAGCTGGGTTCGCAGATTTGCTGGGTTCGCAGATTTGCATTATAGGCCAAGTATTTAAGTGTTCACCAGTATTTCAACATGCCAAAGATGGGTCTTTCAAATTTAATTGTGATATTTTAAAGGACTAAGAAAAATTGATGTAGAAAAAAATTAAACTGAAATTTATATCAGTTGTATTTGTGAGTATAAATATTCCAATTCAAAATTTGAGTATCAATTTTTTAAACAAAAATCTGATTGTGATTGTCAATAGATACCAAATTATCCACATTTCCTATCCTTATCAATTTAAGTTGACACTAAAAATCATTTCAGGGACCATAGCTTGTCTTCATAAGACAGTTGAGGTGCTTTCCTCATATAGAACAATATATGCCATGTATAATCATTTATGTCACTTAAAAAATGTTTTTATTGATTTTTTTTAAAGGAAAAGAGGGAGGAGGGAGGGAGAAGGAGAGATGGAGGAGGGAGGGGGAGAGGGAGAAGGAAAGGGGGGGAGAGGGAGAAAGAGAGAGGGAGAAGAAAAGAGGGAGAGGGGGAGAGAGGATGAGGGAGAGGAGGAGGAAGAGGGTAAGGGAAAGGGAGAGGGAGAAATATCGATGTGAGAGAGAAATATGATCTGTTGCCTCCTGCACAACCATTATTGGGGATTGAGCCCAAAATCCAGGCATGTGCCCTGACCAGGAATCCAATGGTGACCTTTCAGTTCATGGGACAATGCTCAACCAACTGAGCCACTCTTTCAAAAGTTCGGAGCAAATGAGGTTGCAAGCTGAATCCAATAGGACAAAGCTACTGGCAGGGGATGATATAAAGTCAAATTATAATTTAGTGGATTTTAATTAAACTAATTTTTAAAAAAATATATATTTTATTGATTCTTTACAGAGAGGAAGGGAGAGGGATAGAAAGTCAGAAACATCGATCAGCCACCTCCTGCACGCCCCACACTGGAGATGTGCCCGCAAGCAAGGTACATGCCCCCGACCGGAATCGAACCTGGGACCCTTCAGTCTGCAGGCCGACGCTCTATCCACTGAGCCAAACCAGTCTCAGCTAATTAAACTAATTTTTAAACAGATTTATTTGATAGTGGGTTTGTATGTGTTTAAAACAAAGACAGAATGCTACTCTAAAGTACCTTCTAGGTTTTGGTGCTCTAATTTTCTCTCTGTATTACTTTACCATTTTAAAGCGAACAAACTCATAAAACCTATACAATTAATATTAAAATTAGGTCACAGAACACATTAATCTTGAAAAATGAGCAAGAAAACAGCTATTAAGTTTAGGAGTAAGAATCACTGGAATAATAGGAAACATTTTCAGCTGATTTGAGAAAAAAACAATAAATGATACCATATGTTTTTATTCAATGACATAAGAGTGCTTTACAACCACCCTGATTTTTAGCTTGTTTTTTTCCAATTAAAAAAAACAAACCCAAAAAACAAAAAAGCAAACTGAAAGTAATTAGAATTAAAAGAAAAATATTTTAAAATAGTTCTTCCACTTTTATTCATATGAAAAACACTAGCATGCAAAAACCTTTTTATAAAAGGAAAATGGAAATATTTTCCTAAAGCTGGTGGACTAAAATTCTTTTGTATTGAAAGAAAGAATTGTATCACTCAACATTTGAATCAAATAGGAAACCTCCTAGAGTAAAATCACTACTTTTGACTCAAAAACAATAAAGAGAAACACTGGAAACAAAAAATACACAAATGAATAACCTAAAATAAAATGCACTGTCTCCATAAAAAAAATAAAAATTGCCACAAACAACTCCAATAGCAACAAAATACAAATATTTGAAACCATGATTACAAATGCAAAATATATATGCCTTCAAAGAAATAATACAGCATTTTTTTGCTACTTTTAAAAGTTGGCAGTCATGGAGCTAAATGGAAAACAAATGTAGTAATGTTCATAAGAATAACCCAGCCATGTTTGAAAATATCATTAAATTTTAATGGTGGAGATAAGCTACTCTTACTTTGATAAGTCTTATTTTCCCTTTTGAAGCAAAACATTTTTTTCGGCTATTGTAATTCTGAACTTAGCAAATAAGTTAGAAGAGTAAAATTCCCATCACTTAAAAAAAAAAATGAGTAAGTTATAGCTAGACAAATTTTGTTGCAAAAGGTAGCTATGCAAGAGTCTCCAGCCCCTGCAAAGGAGACATATATATTATTTTAATAATCCTTTTTTTTAAAAAAACAATTACTTTAACTTATGAACATTTTTCAACAAATATGTTCACGTTGAAAAAGAGCTGTTTTAAAAATTTGTAATGCATTCTTCCTAAAGTAATACAATTGGTAGAACATGTAATTTCCCAAATTGCACAAAGAAATAATTTTCATCCATTTGCACTTGCTTCACAGATACAATACTAGTGGTACTGTGAATACATACTATTATAATTTTTACATGTCACTTTATATCTACTGTTTACTAAATATGTAAGTCACTTAGATTTTTTATAAGTACTTTTCCATTAAATAGGCTGTGCTTCTCTTAAACAAAATGCAACAATGTGCTCAGGCAGGGTAGCTCAGTTGGTTAGTGTCATCCAGATAAGCCAAGGTTTCATTTAATCCCCAATCAGAGCAAATTAAACACCAATAATGAAATATTTAACTTCAAGTAGAAGCACAATAAATGAACAATACCACCCCTCCCCCTACAATAAATTCTTCAGCACTGCATGTTATTTAAAGCAATGTTGAAGAATTTTTTATAGGGGGAGGGGTGGTATTGTAAAATTTGATACTTGAGCAATTCATCCTTTAAAGGTAAGTTAAACTCTACAAAAGAGAAAAAGGGTTTTCTGTAATAAATAAATGTTTCCTAAAACATATTTAAAGGGTCCTTTAAAATGGGTCCAGACTAAAAAGCAAGTTGAAAATGATGAAATAAAAGCTGCTAGCCAAATAATAATGATTAACAAGAAAGGTTTAGGAAAGAGATCTAGGTTCAAATTCCTGGCTGTAGAATTTATAGATACTGTGACCTTAAGTCAATTTCTTAATCCCTTTTGACATCAATTTCTTCATCTGCAAAATTGGTCATTGTACTAAATAAGAGATAGCAAAAAGAGGTATTATTAGCACTGAGCCTGGCATTTAGCAAAGGCTTAATATTAATAAGGTGGCTATAATCAAATTGTCAAGACAAACTGGAGGGAGGGGAGATCTCATTAGTGACCTTGCATAATCTGCTATGGTTCTTGCTTTAAAACCCATTTTACAAAACTGACTTTATAAGGAGAGAGATAAGAGAGAGAGAAATAGCCATGATGAGAGAGACATCAAGCTTGACTCCTGCAGGCCTCTTACTGGGGGTCAAGCCCACCACCTGGGCATGTGCTCTGACCTGAATTGAACCCACAATCTCCTGAGTTCATAGGTCCACACTCAATCACTGTGCCACAACGGTTAGGCAAAACCCACTCTTTTCTTGCTTGATAATAAAACTACTGGTACTTTTCTGCTGTTCACTGTTAGTGTACAGGACTCTACAGAGCTAAAAAGAAAAAAAAAAGCGAGAGGGAGTTAAAACTGAATACGAGCAGTAGCAAGAACCAGGACTCAGGCAAAACTGTTGCTGCAGATTCTGTCCTACCTTTCCAAATATCCCGCCGAGTTGATGGGGGCTTAGGAGGACATGTCCCTGTATATGCTTTTAAAAACAAAATCACTTCAGGCAAAAGAAAAGTCTAACGGTCTTACTTATTTGTTTAATTAATAAAGTTGTACATTTCAAACAGAAACTAACTTTCCAGGAAAACCGACATATAACTGAACAAAACTGTCCTTTGGCCGGCAGGCGTGGCTGAGCGACGACCTATTACGCACCCGGAGCTCAACGATTTGATTCCTGGTCAGGGCACATGCCCGGGGTTGTGGGCTCGATCCCTAATATGGGCGTGTAGAAGGCCGCCGATCAATGATCCTCACCTTTGATGTTTCTCTCTCTCCCTCTCTGCCATCAATAAAAATATTTCTTTAAAAAATCCTTTTCTATTCCGGATTGGAGTCCCCTTTCTTTACTAAGCGCTCAATGTTTAAAACGTTAGCTCCACTTAATTATTTCAAAAACCAAATAAGATGCAAATTATTATTTCTAAATTAAGTTTTAAAAAGTGAGCTTTAAAAGAGGTCCAACAAAGTGCCTAAAGCTACATCGCTTGTAAGATACAGAAGCAGCTGGGATTCGAACTCGTATCTCTGGGCTTCCAAAGTCCACGCTGTTTTCGCTCTACTACAGCTCGCGCCTCCTCTTGCTCCCCCGGAAAACATTTATTAAGCTCCCTCCCCGCTCTCCTTTCCCTGCTGCCAAACACTTCCACCTCGCACTACTTCCTACGCTGGGCTAGGAACTCCACACAACAACAGGCCAGGAAGACCGACTCTGGGAATCATAGTGCGGAAGAACAGAAATCAGCTTTAGTTTCTGCGCGGGGCGGAGATTTGGCGCCACCACCAGCAGCGACCAACACAGGCCAGGGTCCAGCGAGGCTGCAGACCGCGCCCAGGTCTCAAGTTTTCGTCAAGGCCCACGTTCAGTTCAGGCCAAAAGAAGCAAGCAGAGAAGGCTGTTCTTCCCCCCCAGCCTGGCCACGGCGGGCGCACAGGTGAGGATGGCATCGCGGTCATATTGCACACAATAAATCCTCAAGGCCTTCCTCAGCCGCTTACACACACTTACTTGAGCGAAGTAATTCCAAGAGACCAGGCTGGCACCGGCAACGGGAAGGGCTCCTCTGTCCTCCAGCTCCAGTCACGGGCAGTGACGTCATCTAGGCCGCGCCGCCAGAGAGCCAAGGCCCCGCGCCAGGCCACGAGCCTCGCGCACAGCGCGCGCGCGCGCGCGCGCCCGGGAGGGCGGGGCCGAAGGCGGCGCCGCCTTTTGGCGTCACGCGTAGGGCGCTCTGCTTCTGGCCTCGGGGCTGGAGACATGTCGCGGCTGAAAGGAGTCTCGGGGCGCGATCCCCGAGCGGGTTTCCGAGCTGAAAGGAGAGACGGCGGCGCCTCAGTACCCCAGGGGCTGTTAAAGGCAGCGAGGAAGAGCGGCCAGTTAAACCTGTCTGGGCGGAACCTCAGTGAAGGTAAGGGCCAGGGTGCGACCCGATTTGCGACCTGTCAGAAAGCCCTTGTTCCAGGCAACCTCCCTTTCCTCTGGCTTGGCATTGGGCGCCTTTGCCTCACGCTTCTGGCCAGGCCCCCTTCTCCCCCAACCCCCCGCCCCCCTGCTTTAATTGCGATACTCATCATACTCTCAATGGCTCGGTCAGCCCGGTTCGGCGATACCGTCACACCCATGACTGAGAAGTGGCCACAGGCTTGTACCCAGCCAGTCCCAATGCGGTTCCCAGTCCCAGTTCTGGTCTGGATGGGGTCGGGGCGTGCAGGGGGAGTGTCCGCAGGAGAGGCTCGTGCCGCCACAGCTGCGCTTACCAGCTGTGAGCCCAGCATCTTACCTATTGTTGTGAGCTATTATTGTGAGTGTCTGCCTCCTGGTGGTCAGTGCCCGTCATAGCTACCAGTCGAACAGTTAACTGGTCACTTTGGCATACATATTTTATATATAGAGATAGGTAATCATCCATTCACTTATTGAAAGACATTTGAGTTTTTTTTCTAGTTTTGGGCTTTATGAATAAAATTGCCATGAACTTTCAAAAACAGACTTTGTGTGGACATAGGTTATCATTTCTGTTGAATGTGTTAGATAAATTAGCAGCTACCAAAATCAGGTATGCCTTCCAATTCACTGAGAGGCAAGACTATATAGCTTTGCCAAGGTTTAAATCCCGTCCCTGGGGTTTGCTAGCTGTATAATGCTGGGTAAATTCTTATTCTCTCTGTGTCCCATTTTTCTCATCTGTGAAACTATAGAAGAGTATTAGCACCTACCTCACAGAGTTATGAAGTTTAAATGAGTTAGTATGTTAGAAAATTGCCTGTTATTTGTACATCTTATCTATTATTATTATTAGCTATTATTGTTACTACCAATGCTTTCTCAGACTTTATACACATTTCTGTTATGACATTTATAACATTACCTTATAAATGCTGATTTTCATGCCTTCTGTTACTCTGTTAGCTTAATGATAGAATCCCTCCTTTTTCTCTATTAGGTGCTATACAGATTGCATGTATAGTAAATAAAGTTGAATAAAGATAAAAGTGAGGTGTAATAGGTAAAATACATATCACATTGTTTTGTTTTGTTTTTAAATATATTGTATTGATTTTTTACAGAGAGGAAGGGAGAGGGATAGAGAGTTAGAAACATCAATGAGAGAGTAACATCAATCAGTTGCCTCCTACACAACCAAGGTACATGCCCTTGACCGGAATCGAACCTGGGCCCCTTCAGTCAGCAGGCCAACGCTCTGTCCACTGAGCCAAACCAACTAGGACTCACATATTGTTTTTTAATAAAACCAACTTTTACTCTAGTTATAAGTTATTGTTATTTGACTTATTTGAAATATTTCTTTTATTTAAGAACTTGCTTTTCAGTAGGTAAACTGAATAGCTGTTATAAAAGTATGTTACTTAGTATCTAACTGCTTGTTTTATGTCCTTCTTTTTGGGTTTGGTTGTGTTGGAAATAGTACCTCAGTGTGTCTGGAGAATAAATGTGGATATCCCTGAGGAAGCTAATCAGAATCTTTCATTCAGTGCTACTGAGCGATGGTGGGAACAGACGGATTTGACCAAATTAATAATATCCAACAATAAACTTCAGTCACTCACAGACGACCTCCGATTCCTACCTGCACTCACTGTTCTTGATGTAAGTTGACTGATTATAAATATGGGTCATTAGGTGAAGAGACTCTAATTCTAAATTTAGGATTTGATGAGCAGAAAACCCATTTCACTTGGTAAAACACAAGGAAGAATAACAAATTATCATTAGACATAACATAATGGTTAGGAGTGTGGAGTCAGAACATCACGCTTCAAATTTTGGCTCTGCCATTTGATAGCTGTGTAAACTTGGGAAAGTTACCTCTTTGTGTTTCATTTTCCACATCTGTAAACTAGGACTGATACTACTGCCTAATTGTAAACATTGTTTTACAAACAGAATTGGTATTTAACAAGTGGTTGCTTCTACTCATATTTTTCTATTGCTATCATTTTTAATATTATTATTCTGGACTTTAAAGCAAATACAGTTGACTCTTGAAAAATGCAGCGATTAGGGACTCCAGGCTCGTCTGCATAGTTGAAAATCCATGTCTGACTTTTGACTCCCAAGAACCTTAATTACGAATAGCCTACTGTTGACCAGAAGCCTTACCAATAACGTAAACAGTAGATTAATATACGTACATTGCTCATGTTATCTGTATTACATACCATATAAATTAAGCTAGAGAAAAGAAAATGTTATTAAGAAAATCATAAGGAAGAAAAAATACATTTATAGTACTTACTGGGAAAAAAAATCTGTGTATAAGTGAAACCGTACAGTTCAAACCCATGTTTAAGGATCAACTGCACTTAAAATTAAATTTTTTTATGTAATTTTCAACATTGACTTCAATATTGAACTTAAATTTTTGTGTGTTTATTTAGGGACTATGTTTTAGTCTCTAGTTGCCACGTCATATGATAAAGTGTGAATAGTTTATTTCACAATCTACACAATTCTGATGTCCTTAATTTAGGAACATCTACTATCTTCCAATTCATACATGAAAAGCTAGATCTAGTCAGATTTCTAAAGAAGTTTTATTTATTTATTTTTTGTTTGTTTGTTTTTATAAAATGAATGGATTGGCTTAGGTTCCTGATACCTTGAAAACAATAGGATTCTTTGAAACCATGAAAGGCGTCCCTCACCCATTTCTCATTTACTTTTTTATATGTTGACATAAATCATGCCATCAGCGAACTATTATTAGTTTCTAACCCTCCCATCTCATTTGAGATTGAAATTCCACTCAGTGAGGTGAAGTAATATTTAATAGTGATGATGTAACTTCCTTATATCTGAACAACAGTTTGATCAATTTCAAACTCCTTTTCCTCTTCTATACACAGAACAGATTTTCCAATATTGAACTCAATGCTATTGAATTAGAAGAACGGGATTATTATTGAAGAATTTTGTACAATGGCAAAGCTAAAATATGGTTAATTATAAGATTAAGATATTGACTCTTTTAATAACTTTTAGATACATGACAATCAGCTGACATCCCTTCCTTCTGCTATAAGAGAACTAGAAAATCTTCAGAAACTTAATGTCAGGTAAAATTTAAATTTATTATTTTATTTTATTTATTTTTTAAAATATATTTCTTTATTGATTTCAGAGAGGAAGGGTGAGGGAGAAAAGATAGGAACATCAATGATGAGAGAGAATCACTGATCAGCTGCCTCCTGCATGCCCCCTACTGGGGATCGAGCCTGCAACCTGGGCATGTGCCCTTGGCCAGAATTGAACCTGGGACCCTTTAGTCCACAGGCCGATGCTCTATCCACTGAGCCAAACAGGCTAGGGCTAAACTTATTTTTTAAAAGAATACGTATATTTTATTTTTTCATCACCATGTATCCCCTCTGTATCCTCTTCCAACACCCCCTCGCTCCCGCAATCACCACACTGTTGTCCATGTCCATGAGTTCTCTTTTTTTTTTTTCTCAATCCCCTCTCTGCCTCCCCATCCCCAGCCTACCTGATATTCTTTAAAATGTTTCTTTTTAAATCTTTATTCAGATTATTACATTTGTTCCTCTCTCCCCCGCCCCATAGCTCTCTTCCACTCAGTTCCCATCCCACCCCATTTTCCTATACCCCCTCAACTGTCCTCATCCATAGGTATATGAATTTGTCCAGTCTCTTCCCATACCCTCCACTTTCCCCCGAGGATTGTCAGTCCACTCCCTTTCTATGTCTCTGGTTCTATTATATTCATCAGATTATTCTGTTCATCAGATTTTTTATTCACTTCATTTTTAGATTCACTTGTTGATAGATATATAATTGTTGTTCATAATTTTTATCTTTACCTTTTTCTTCTTACTCTTCTTAAAGAATACCTTTCCCCATTTCATATAATACTGGTTTGGTGGTGATGGACTTTTTTAGTTTTTTTTCTTATCTGTGAAGCTCTTTATCTGCCCTTTAATTCTGAATGATAGCTTTGCTGGGTAGAGTAATCTTGGTTGTAGGTTCTTGCTATTCATCACTTTGAATATTTCTTGCCACTCCCATCTGGCCTGTATACTTTCTGTTGAGAAATCAGCTGACAGTCATAATGGGTGCTCCTTTGTAGGGAACTGTTTTTCTCTTGCTGCTTTTAATATTCTTTGTTTGTTTGTTTGTTTTGTTTTTTTAAATATACTTTATTGATTTTTTTACAGAGAGAAAGAGAAAGGGATAGAGAGGTAGAAACATCGATGAGAGAGAGAGACATCGATCAGCTGCCTCCTGCACGACCCCCACTGGGGATGTGCCCTCAACCAAGATACATGCCCTTGACCAGAATCGAACCTGGGACTTTTCAGTCCGCAGGCTGACGCTCTATCCACTGATCCAAACCAGTTTTGGCTCTGTTTTTTACTCTTGGCATTTTAATTATTATGTGTCTTGGTGTGGTCCTCTTTGGATTCCTTTTGTTTGGGGTTCTGTGAACTTCCTGGACGTGTAAGTCTATTTCTTTCACTAGGTGGGGGCAACTTTTCAGTCACTATTTCTTCAAATAGGTTTTCAGTATTTTGCTCTCTCTCTTATGGCACCCCTATAATTCTGATGTTGGTACACTTGAAGTTGTCCCAGAGGCTCTTTACACTATATTCATCTTTTTTAATTCTTTTTTCTTTTTTCTTTTCCAGTTGGGTGTTTTTTGCTTCTTTGTATTTCAAATCTTTGACTTGATTCTTTCAATTCTCTAGTCTGCTGTTGGATCTCTATATATTATTTTTTATTTCAGTCAATGTATGTTTAATTTCTAGTTGGTCTTTTTTCATATCCTTGAAGATCTCACTAAATTTATCAGCCTTTTCTAGAAAATTCTTGCAAACCCTTATAATCATGGTTTTGAACTTTATATCCTATCATTTGTTTTCCTCCATTTTTTTTGCTTGTGATCTGTTTCTTTGTCTCTGCATTTTCACTGCTTCCCTGAGTTGATAGAGTGGCTTTGTATGCCAGGCGTCCTATATGGCCCAGTGGCTCAGCCTCCCCAGTTACCTAATGTGGACACTCTTGGTGCACCCCTTTCTGGGTTGTGTGCACAGTCTTATTGTAGTTAAGCCTTGATTGTTGTTGGTATCACTGGGAGGAATTGACCTCCAGGCCAATTGGCTGTGAGGATCAGCTGTGTCTATGATGGGAGAACTTCTGTGCTGGAGACACCCTTATGAGGCAAGAGTTGCTTTAGTGGGGCTTTGGTGCTGAGTCAGCCTCCTGAGTGTATCCCTTATGGGTCTGAGGAGTTGTAATCTGGATAATCCCACTCTGACCTCTGGATACACTGGCTCTTGGATCTCCAAGGAAGTGCTAATTTAGCCTCTGCCTGAGACTATCCAGCAAGAGCTACAGAAAGATCTGCAGATTCCTCTTCTTTGTTTGGGTTTTGGAGGTGCCCAGATGAGCCCCAGCTGTGAAGCAATGCAAGCTGCTGTGGGGCCTTGGACCTTCTTTTGGATGTTCTGGGTCTCTTTGACTCAGCTACAGTTGTATAGGTAAGTTTAGATTTCAAAGGACCAGGCTATTCATATGCAAAAGTCTCTGGGCACAGCTTTGATGGGGCAGAGTCTCAGGGCGGAGCAAACAGCAATGGCTTCCTGTCAGTTCTGCCCTAAGAAGCCCCAGGGTCTCAGTGTCCCTTGGTCTCAGTGTCCCTTGGTAATTGCTGCAAGCACCTCTGAGAGAAAGCCACCCTGGAGTTCCACCCGCTGCCAGACAGCCCAGTTTCTCCTGTATGAGTCTAGGTCCCCAGAGTCTTGCCCAGAACCTGGGTTTGGAGCATTTGGGAGCTTGTATCTCCCGCTGGGTTGAAGAAGCCAGCTGCTTACTCGGTTGCCAGCCCTCTCCGTGCGCACACCTCCGTACCTCTGCACTTTACTTCCATAACTCCTCCGAGTCTCAGTGTGCTTTTCTCTTTCCTTCTAGTTATAGAACTTCTACTTAGCCCACCTTCTTGTGGTTCTGGATGATGTCCGTTTTGTCTTTTAGTTGTAATTTTGAGGTGGTTGTATGAGGTGGCAAGTTCAGGCCTTAAACTGTGCTGCCACTTTGTTATCTTTAAAATGTTTTTTCTGGATAGAATGTTGGTCTGCAGAATGAATGGTCCCAGATTCGATTCCACTCAAGGACACATGTCTGGGTTTTGGGCTGGATCCCCAGTAGAAGGCGTATAGGAGGCAGCCAATTGGTGATTCTCTCTAATTAGTGCTGTTTCTCCCTCTCCCTACATCTCTGAAATCAATAAAGATACATTAAAATTTTTTTTTCTAATACTTTATTTTTTTTATTACCTTAGAAAGTTGCCAAAACCGGTTTGGCTCAGTGGATAGAGCTTCGGCCTGCAGACTGAAAGGTCCCGGGTTCGATTCTGGTCAGGGACCTGTACCTTAGTTGCAGGCACAGTCCCCAATAGGGGGCGTGTGGGAGGCAGCTGATTCATGTTTCTCTCTTGTCGATGTTTCTAACTATCTATCCCTTTGTCTTCCTCTCTGTAAAAAATGAATAAAATGTATTTTTTTAAAAAGTGGTTAAAGCAGAATAAGAATGAGTTTTAATTTTCAGGTTATTTTTATTTTCTGTTTTAGAATTGTCTACATACTTTCTACTTTTACAGATTTTTAAAAAATACTTCTGTTTTGCTCTGACTTGGTGGCTCAGTTTGTTGGCATGTCATCCTGTACACCAAAAAAAGTTGGGGCTTCAATTCCTGGTCTGGGCACATTACTAGGTTTTGGGTTCGATTCCTTCTGGGGCTTGTGGGAGGCAACTGATAGATGTTTCTCTTGCTTTTTCTGTCTCTCTGTCTGTCTCTCCTTTGTTCTTTCTCTAAAAATCAATGAAACATATCTTCTGGTGAGAATTAAAAAATTTCTTTTATGAAACAATTTTATGTAGTTATTTTAGAAAACCTCTGTTGATATCTGAAGTTTTAAGTTATTTTGGTATAAAAATATCTAAGTGTTAAGCAATAGGCATAAATTGAAAACGGTTCTTTCATTAATGATGAAAAATTCGATGGTTTTGATATTAGTGGTTGTTAATGTTTTCTGGGGACTCCTAAGGTTCTGTGAATATGCATCTGGTACTCATTGATAGATGTCTGAGTGACCAGATGGCCATGGTGCTTCATTGCACATCCAGACTTTCAAGAAAGAATAACCAGCTACCTTACACACACACACACACACACACACACACACACACATTTATACACATATTAGGAGAAAATAGATTAGGGAAGATTTCATTAGGAGAATAAAAAAAAAGGTATAAGTATTCAAAACATAATTTGCAAACTATGATTTATAAAATAGATAATGTTACAGATCTGTCTAACATAATATAGCCAAGTGTCAGTTTTCTGAAGATATGTTATCTGGTTTGAGGAAAAATAGTACCTCAAACAACAGTCCTCATCTGGTGAAAACCTTAAAATCACTACAAATAAAATTATCTCTACACAAAAAAGATGCTAATTGTTTATATTAGAACTTCCCCTTACAAGTCAAGGCATGGGTGCGGCCTGCAAAAGCAAGACTAGGTTGGGTTGAGAGGAAGAGGTGAGGGAGAATAGAGTGCATGTGTCTTTAGTTTAGCTTCTGAGTCTGAACATTAGGATGGAGGAAATAAATGATGAAAAGAAATGGAGGAAGTATATAGCCAGAATTATTATGCTCAACTAGATCCCCATCAAATATATAAAGATTTTGATTATATAACCAACAGTAGTAACCCGTTTTGACAATTTTCATTGGTTCTTATTTTAGAACACATCTTTTGGCATTTTTATTTCAACTAGTTCTATATAATAAAAGAGTAATATGCACATTGACCATACCTCCGCTATACCCACAAGCCATGCCCACTAGCCAAACAGGAGTGAGTATGCAAATTAACCCCACCAAGATGGCTGTGACCTCAGAGAGAGCAGGAGGGAGGCTTGGGTTTCCCCAGCAATGGAGGAAGTCAAGCTTTCCACACACCCTGGCCAGCCCAGGCCTCCACTTAAGATTACAAAGTTTCAATTGTAGAAGATAAATAAATCCCACATACCAGAGCCTCTGCTTGGGTCGCTGGGGGTGTGGCCAGCCTGCAAACCACCACAGGCCCTTGCCCAGGCCAACCCATGTCCCAAGGGAATCCCCCACTCTAACCTAGACACCCTTCAGGGCAAACCAACTGACCCCCACCTGTGCACCAGGCCTCTATCCTATCTAATAAAAGAGTAATATGCAGATTGATCATCATTCCAATACACAAGATGGCTGCACCCATGTGGTCAAAGATCCTGCCCCTCTGTGGACACAAGGTGGCCACCACAAGATGGCCAGCAGGAGAGGGCAGTTGGGAGGGATCAGGCCTGCAAGGGAGGGCAGTTGTGGGTGATCAAGCCTGCAGGGGAGGGCAGTTAGAGATGACCAGGCCAGCAGACGAGGGAAGTTGGGGGTGACCAGGTCTGCAGGTAAGGGCAGTTGGGGGGGACTCAGGCCTGCAGTGGAGGTCAGTTAGGAGTGACCAGGCCTTTAGGGGAGGGCAGTTAGGGGCAAACAGGCTGGCAGGGGAGCAGTTAGGCATCAATCAGGCTGGCAGGCAGAAGCGGTTAGGGGCAATCAGGAAGGCAGGTAGGTGAGCAGTTGGTAGCCAGCAGTCCTGGATTATGAGAGAGATGTTCAACTGCCTATTTAGGCCCGATCCAGGTAGGGCTTTTGGACATCCCTCGAAGGGTCCCAGATTGGAGAGGGAGCAGGCTGTGCTGAAGGACACCCTCCCTATGCACGAATTTTGAACACTGGGCCTCTAGTTTTACTATAACAAGGTTATTGTTAGTTACCCTATTATATATTTCTCCACTATCTGTTGAATAATTGTATGTGGCATGAAAAGAGAGTAAAATTCCCTAGTGAATAGTTGAGGTATATCTGGGAACAACTTAAGTCATCTCTTAATTATCTGGGAGTGTGTCATCCTTGGTGACTTGGGACTTCTCTTAAACCAGTGAGATAAATATCGCTATAGAACAGCGGTTCTCAACCTGTGGGTCTTGAACAGCGAGCAGGGTCTCCTAAGACCATCAGAAAACACAGATATTTACATTAAGATTCATAACAGTAGCAAATTACATTTATGAAGTAGCGACAAAAATAATTTTATGGTTGGGGATCACCACAACATAAAGAACTGTATTAAAGGGTTGCAGCATTAGGAAGGTTGAGAACCACTGCTATAGAAGGATTGAGCTGAAATTTTAAAACTAGGTACAAAGAAGAGTGGAGTTTTATTTATTTATATTTTAAATATATTTTATTGATTTTTACAGAGAGGAAGGGAGAAGGATAAAGAGTTAGAAACAACGAATGAGACAGAAACATCCATCAGCTGCCTCCTGTACACCTCCTACTGGGGATGTGCCCGCAACCAAGGTACATACCCTTGACCGGCATCCAACCTGATACCCTTCAGTCCGCAGGCTGATGCTCTAGCAGTGAGCCAAACCAATTAGGGCTAGAAGAGTGGAGTTTTATATTGCATTGAAATGGACATGCCAGGTCCTCAGGCAGAAACAGCTATTTTTATTTTGGGTGATAACTTTAAAACATAACCCCCATGTAAGATGTGCTTTATTGTAGTGTATGTATGCACAAATTTGTAAAAATTCTGAAACTCGGGTGCAGTATAAAATAGTAAGAATCCAGTGTGTCCTTTCACACTATATATAAAATTTAGAGTTGATTATAAGGCAACAATCAAAAGTTCACAAATTATTTGGTTAAAAATCTTTTATTTCTTTGTTGTTTTCCATTGAAATCCTCAATTTGATTACTTTAGGACATGAAGCTTGGTAACTTTAATATTAGTAAACATATTTTATGTTTTTAATGAGTCTTTGTAGTTGTCAACTGGTGATTCAGCATTTATTTTATTAATAGCCATAACAAACTGAAGATACTCCCTGAAGAAATTACAAATCTCAGGAACTTGAAGGGCCTGTATCTCCAGCATAATGAATTAACTTCTATACCAGAAGGATTTGAACAACTGTGTAATTTAGAAGATTTGGTAAGTTGTGATTTTCCAATTTTTATATAATTTGGAACTGATCACATTTTTCATTGGGCTAAGAATCTTTATGTATGACTAAAATCATGAGGAAATGGGCAATTGATTATATCAGTGGTTGGCAAACTCATTAGTCACCAGAGTGGCAAACCGCGGCCGCAAATTGCCAACCACTGGATTATATGATTAGGTTACCAAAAAGTATGCATTTCAATTGGATCATTAAATTAGTAGTTGTAAATTTTTTTTTTCTTGTTTTCTTATGAAATCACCTTCGTTTTAATTTAGGAATAGAGTTTGGGAAAGGGGTGATGAGAATCACTTTGTTATGCAGAGGCTTTTATGGCCTAGCAAATTAGAGCAGTGGTCTCAACCTTTCTAATGCCACAACCCTTATATACAGTTCCTTATGTGGAGACGTCCAACCATAAAATTATTTTCGTTGCTACTTCATAACTGTAATTTTGCTACTGTTAATGAATCGTAATGCAAATATCTGTGTTTTCCGATGGTCTTAGGTGACCCCGCTTGCGGTTCTGAACCTGTGGGTTGCTGCTGTAAAGCCTAAGATCATTGGAAAACACAAATATTTGCATTACGATTCATTAACAGTAGCAAAATTACAGTTATAAAATAGTAAAGAAAATAATTTTATGGTTGGGGGTCACCACAACATGAGGAACTGTATTAAAGGGTCACAGCATTAGAAATGTTGAGAACCACTGAATTGGAGGAAAGGTGTTTTGAGCCTATACCAATTCCCTTTTCTATACCTATCCCATTTCTTCCTCCTTTATAAGCTTTATAGCCTTCCTGTCCTCTGATTACCCAGGTAATCTCTTAAGGCCTGCCTTTTGCTCTATTTTTTAAAATGGCAACATAATCTGGCAAAATTGTTATTATATCTGTGTCATATCTTAATAAGAGATAAGCAATAGAAATATTATTTTAATCATATTATTAAGTATTATAAAAACAGTGAACACTTTGTTTTGTGCTTTACATATGGCAAGGTAGGTAGTTTTATCCCCTACTACAGATAAGAAGCTAGGCTTATAAAAAGAAGCAACTTACTAGAAGTCATTCAACTAATAAGTAAGGAATTCAGGATTTTAACATAAGCCAGTTTGACTCCAAAGTGTATCCCCCCCCCAACACACACACACTTTACCACTGAAGGAATAACATTCCACTGTAAGGTATCCTATCAGGAAGACTTTTGCTATATTAGATCAGATATTCTAATCTCTACTCCACTTAGTAAATTAATATTATATTTTTGTTCTTTTTGCTCTTACATGTTTGGAAAACTAATTTATGTCATTTTACCCTCAAAGTTTATTTCTTTTTTTAAATATATTTTATTGATTTTTTTACAGAGAGGAAGGGAGAGAGAGAGCTAGAAACATCGATAAGAGAGAAACATCGATCAGCCACCTCCTGCACAAACCCTACTGGGGATGTGCCCGAAACCAAGGTACATGCCCTTGACCAGAATTGAACCTGGGACCCTTTAGTCCACAGGCTGACACTCTATCCACTGAGCCAAACCAGTTTCGGCTCAAAGTTTATTTCTAAAGGAAAAATTACTTCTTTTACTTCTATTTTATTTTCTGTAAAAACATCTTTCTTGACATATCCCATTATCTCCTTTAGTGTTTGAAATCAAAATACACACTCTCTTCAGCCATTCCTTCAGTATATCTGTCAATATGGTTAGATTAGAAATAAGGTTTGGAAAGTTAGGTAGATAAAGTGAATGGCAAAGGAGGGATATTCTTAGGAATTTAATGGAAAAAGGGAGCAATTGAATTTTTTTTAAGAGACTATAACAGAAAAAAAACCTGATAACTACAGCAGTTCCCAGTTATTTCTTTGAATAGGTTCCTGGATTACAGGCAGCATAATGAAAGGATGTTTCAGTGAGAATTGTGTTAAGGATTCAGTATCAAATAAACCATAATGTGAGCAACAATTATTAAAATGTTAGAAGTATAAGCATCTGTAATAATTTACACTGGTAATATTTTATAGGTTAAAAACTAATTTTGTATAATGGTACTAAATAAATATTTACTGAAGAATTGGTAGAATAATATCTATTTAATATTAATTAAATTTTAGATCTAATTTAATTATTAACTACAATAATTAAATGTTTAACTTTTTTAGTTATTTGTTGACTTGGGTTATTTAAAATGAATTTGTGAAGAATTAATATATTTTCTATAGTAGAAACTTTTAAGCTTTTTATTTGGAATAATTTTAGATTTATCTATATATATAAAAGGTTAAGTGACTGACTGACTGTCTGTCTGACCGACCATCGGTACATGTGACGCATACTAGCAGTTTAAAAATAAACATTAATTTGGGCATGCTTGATGCATATAAAGCTCTCACTGATGCCAATCGCGTGTTTTAATTTTATAATACTATATATACTATTTTGACATGCAATGTTTTGCAGCAACGTAATTACTGCATGAATCTTTCTTCTAATTAATTTCCTTTCAATGTGCACAAATCTGTGCACTGGGCCTCTAATAGAAATATAGAGTACAGAGCTCCTGTTTTCCCTTCACCCAGATTTCCTTAATGTTAGCATATTACATAACCAAAGGACATTTGTAAAAAGTAAGAAATTAATACTGGTACAACATTACTAACTAAACTACAGATTTTATTAAGGTTTTTCCACTAATGTTGTTCTTTCTGTTCCAGGATCCAATCCAGAATACTACATTGCATTTAGTGTCAGTAATTTTTAATATTATACAATATTTATTTATTACCAATTTGTTAATTCTTAGAATTTAGAGTATTGGAATTTAGATTATTATGTTGTATGTTATAGATTACAATATATGTTATTTTCTATTGTTTACAACAGTATTTTTAAAAATGCAGATCTAGCATTTTTACCTTTTTGTATCTTCTTGATTTATTTAGAATTACAGAATACAATTGTTTAATTTTAGACTAATTGAAAGTCTTCAGAAAGCATTTCCTTTGTTATTTTTTTCTATTCATTGTTACTATTGTTACCTAACAGTTTCCTGAAAGCTAATGGAGTACTTACACCGAATTCAAATATAAGAATTACTTGTTTTGTAACATTGTCTTTTAAAGGGAGTTTCAAAAAGAAAGTTTTTATGTAACTGTTTAAAGAAGAAACAGAAACAATGACTAAAAGAAACATTGTGGTATAAAGATTAATTAGGCAAGCTTGAATGAATGAATACTGTAGCAGCAGTGGACTTCTAGACTTAGTCAAAGCAGACTTACTGAGGTCAGCAGAAAATCAAGAGGGAATATTTTTTCTTTGAAAATTAAAATGGCCATATTTTCAGCTTTAGTTTCCTTTTTACCCCCAAGAATATTTCTTTCTTGCAAAGTTATATTTCATTTCATATTACAGTTTACCCATAGTTTGCCCTATTTATTACAGGCAGTCAATAAATATTTGATAAACAAATGGATTTTTCGTATTGAAAATAGGATACATAGTAGAGCATGACTTTTTATAAACTGTTTCTGAAGTCAGAATTTATTTTGATTTCCCTCTGCTACATTATTGAGTTAGTAGTGGGCCCACAGAATATTGAGGTAATGAATGATGATTTTTGAAACTGTCACTGAAGGAGGGTTAAAAAATAGCCTCTAGAAATTATATTGTAAATTATAGAGCATTAATTCTGGAATACCCTTTAGGGATAATTTACTTATTTTTATTGTTCATTCATTCATTCTGTCTCTCTCTTTTTAAAGGATCTTTCAAATAATTGTCTTACAACTGTTCCTGCTAGTTTGTCTTCTCTGTCCAGTTTGGTGCGACTCAATCTTTCCAGTAATCAACTGAAGAATTTACCAGCAGAAATAAGTGGGATGAAAAGTAAATCTCAGTTTTAAAAAATACATATATTTAAAGTTGGTGAAACTTTTATCAAAATAATACAGATACTTGCAGGGAAGTAAAATAATAGGTTTTATGGTGGTAAATGCAAACAATAGCAACTAATCAGATTTTCTCCAGGCCATTATTTATCAACTTTCTTAATAACACCAAAAAAAATACTTTGGCATATCAAAAAAAAGGAAAAGAAAATGTGATTATAAATTATGATAAAGTTTTAAAATCTGAGAAATTGATTAAGGTTTTGAACTGTGCTATATTTTCATTCTTTCATTCAGTATTCACTAAGAGGTTATTCCCTTCTCATAGGTATTTCTATCTATGACATATGGTTATGTCATTGCTTGTAACCTCCTTGTGGTTCATAATTAATAATGACAAGAGGTAGTCTAGTTTTGCCTAAATTAGGAATTCTTTTTAAAGAAATGTTAAAATTTAGTGCTTCTATTACAATTTTCCACTAAACCATCATATTGAAAGTATTATAGAACTAATATTAAGGGATAAAAATACTTAAGGTACATTTTAAGTACCTTTTAAATAATTGTACTTAATAATCTTAGAATTCTTGAGTTAGAATCCAAAATCACCAAAAGGCCTTCTTTTTGTTTAAAGGCAAACTGTAATTTCTTGGTTGATGACCACAGTGTGTATCATCTGTAGTCTATGTACCTTATCTAGTCTATTCTGCTAATCATATGTAAGCCCTCTTCATTTTTTAACCCTTGATTTGTAAAAGAAGTAAAAAATGATTTTGTATAGTTGATTACAGATCATTTAGAGGTGAATTTGTAAAATTGTATATTTTACTTGAATAGTTTTTTGTCATTTATAATAGGAATTCATAAACCTGCATAAATCATATTGATGTTTTAGGGGAGCCTTTACTTGTAATACCAACAGTTAAGACTGCTTGTCTTTGCCATTTCCCAATAAAGGTATTAGAAAGTAGAGTTAAATATAAAATATTGCATCTGGAGTGAGTATATAAGAAACATTTTTTTGGTAAATTGAGTGGAAATATGAACAGATGAATATACACCAATTTTTCTAATATCTATAATAATAAAAGCATGATATCCTAATTAGACTGGACAGCCAAACGATCTTCTGGACATCCTTCTGGACAAACTTCTGCAAAACCTTCTGGACGAACCTGAAGGCTGAGGCAAGCCGCTGTGGCTGCGAAGGCTGAGCTTGCAAGAATTTTGTGCATCAGGCCTTCTAGTACTGTATAATTAATGATCAGATGCTTTCTGTACTTCAGTCACAATAGCAATACTTTAAAACTGTCATTATTAGGACATTTAGTAGTTATTTCACTATTAATGACTGGATCCTAAGAACAATATCTAGCATTTATATGCTTTTTAGAAAAGTCAGAATGCTTTTACATATAAAGTTTTGCCATTTACGGGATGGGCTTATTATTTACATTTTTAACATTCATAAACCTAGACTAGAAATTACATTGTAAATTATAAAGCAAGGGATTGAGTCCTTGTACTCTATCTTCCACACTACTCTTTCAACTACATACTGCTTGTATTCTCAATCTTTGCTTTTAAGATCCAAACAGTTGTGAAAACTACAGCACTAACTTTCAAATACACTTTTGTTTATAGAAGTTACTGGATTTAGAGTGGATGAGATTGTGACATTTTTCTTAATGCTCTAGCCAAATAATGTATTACTATATTATTGGAGGCATGGTGCACAAAATTCATGCAAGAGGGTGGGTCCCCTCAGCCCAGCCTGCACCCTCTGCAATCCGGGACCCCTTGGAGAATGTTCTACTGCCAGTTTAGACCAGCAGTCAGACATCCCTTTTACAATACTGGACTGCTGGATCCTAATTGCTCATCTGTCTGCCTCCCTGGTTCCCCTAACTGGTCCCCTGCCAGCCTGGTCGCCACTTTCTGCCCCCTGCTGCCGGCCAGGTCGCCCCAACTGCCCCCACCTGCTGGCCTGCTTGCCCCATCCAGCCTGCTTGTTCAGTTGTTCAGTCATCCCTCAATAACCCCTCTGCTGGCCTGGTCCCCCCATGCAGCCTGCTTGTTCAGTTTTTTGGTCTTCCCTTGGGCCAGCCCTGGGTGGCTGGAGGGCTGAGGGCACTGGGAGCCAGCATCTTGTGGCTGTGGGCTCTGCCATCTTAGTGAGGGTGTCATGGTCAATTAGCATATTATATAGGAGTAGTTGAAAGTAGTACTATATACATTTAAAGCAATTAGCTTTTTAATCACTGCAGTCTAAGGTATTGTAATAACTCAGTCTTGAATTTTAAAATCGACAAGCTTACAGTACAGGAAAAAAATGTGGCAAAATGTATATAGCTTATTCAAACTAGAGGGTTGAGAGTGAATTATGGAAAATTGTGGCTATTATAGTGGAAGAATCTCTATTATGGGTTAGGGAGAAAACTTCATTTTGAAGTTTTAAGTGAAAGAAGACCTTTACTTTTTTTCAGTTTTGTTTTCTGTTCTGTTTTTTAATAAAGACCCAGGAGGTAAGAGAAGTAAGAAATTCTTGTCAAGAGTGTTAATAAAATATGAGAGAAAGCATGTACTTAAAAAAAAAAAAATAGAAAAAGAAAGGATGGAAAAGAGACAGAGGCAGTATGAATGGAAGAAGAATAGGAGGAAGTACATAAAAATCCAAGGCTTTTTGACAGTCAATTTCTCTATTTTAAATACTGATATGTCTAAGATACTGATAACCACTTATAAATATAGTATGCATGCATAGTTATATATCTATCTTAAGTTGTTTCTTTTTAAAGATATATAACTATGAAGGGAAATAATCTCATAATATATAATTTAAACAGGGTGAGGCAAAAAAGTTTTAGAGTTGTGAGTATGCAAAATAGTTTATTCTTATATTATGTACTAAAGGCCTGGTGCACAAAATTCGTGCACATGGTGTGTGTCTCAGGCAGGCCTGCACCCTCTCCAATCTGGGACCCCTCTAGGGATGTCTGACTGCTCATTTAGGACAATCAAACATCCCTCTCACAATCCAGAACTGTTGGCTTCCAACTGCCCACCTGCCTGCCTGCCTGATTGCCTCTAACCACTTCTGCCTGCCAGCCTGATCACCCCCTAACCACTCCCCTGGCAGCCTGATTGATGCCTAATTGTTTTCCTGCCAGCCTGATTGCCCTCAACTGCCCTCCCCTGCAGGCCTGGTCACCCCTCACTGTCCTCCCCTGCCAGCCTGGTCACCCCTAACTGCCCTCCCCTGCCATTCTGGTTGCCCCCAACTGCCCTTCCCTGCTGGCCCGGTCACCCTTAACTGCCTCCCTTACTAGCCTGGTTGCCCCAACTGTTCTACCCTGCTGGCCTGGTCACTTCTAACTTCCCTCCCTTGCCAGCATTCCCCGCAGGCCTGATTACCCCTAACTGCCCTCCCTCCCCCTTTCAGGTCTTGTCTCTCCCAACTGCCCTCCCCTGTAGACCTGATTGCCCCTAACTATCCTCCCTTTCAGGCCTGGTCCCTCCCAACTGCCCTCTACTGCTGGCCTGATTGCCCACAACTGCCCTCCCCTGCCAGCCATCTTGTGGTGGCCATCTTTGACCACATGGGGGTGGCCGTCTTGTGTGCTGGAGTGATGGTCAATTTGCATATTACCTCTTTATTATATAGGATTATTGTTTTCTCTTTATTAATATATTTTTATTGATTTCAGAGAGGGGGAGAGAGAGAGAAACATCAATGATGAGAGAGAATCATTGATTGGCTGCCTCCTGCATGCACCCACTGGGGATTGAGCCCCAAACTGAGGCATATGTCCTTGACCAGAATCAAACCTGGGACCCTTTACTCTGCAGGCTGACACTATATCCACTGAGCCAAACCAATGAGGGCAGTGGTAGGCAAACCGTGGCTCTCGAGCCACATGCAGCTCTCCAGCCATGGTTTGCTGCTCTGATGACTAATGAGTTTGCCGATCACTGCCTTAGGGAAAAACACTTAGAAAACATTTTAATAATGTACTACTGTCTTTAACCTGAAGTCAAAACTTCTGGGTAAGGGTAATGCCTTATGCAGTGGTCGGCAAACTTATTTTGTATCTGTAGAAATAATTGTATCTCTAAAGTATTATTTTCTATAGGAACAACTGTATACCTACTTTTGCCCCACCTTGTACGTTTTAGAGTACTTTGAGTACCAAAGTTTTTAAAAATGATGATGACATGGACTATTATAAAACATTAATTTTAATAGCAATTCTCTTATAATTAAATGAAAAAAAATCTTAGTTCATGTTTATTTAATACAATGGCATTCTAGGATTCTTGATTATTATAAAAAATATACAGCAGCACAGATACATAAGTTCTCATGATTATGTGTACATTTTTTGAATGTATAGAAAATTATAGACTAATATTTTTTCTCTATTAAAATAATTTTTTGCTAAATATGTATTACAGGATTAAAGCATTTGGATTGTAATTCAAATCTGTTGGAATCTATACCTTCTGAATTGGCTGTCATGGAATCACTAGAATTGCTTTATTTGCGGAGGAATAAATTACGTTTTTTACCAGAATTTCCTTCTTGTAAATTATTAAAGGTACTATTTAGTTAATTATTGAGTAACTGTATATTTTTCAAAAATTACTTATGAAAATGAAATTTTTAATCTTGCTTTACATTGGAAATATGTGTTAGTTGTAAGTACTACGTTTTTCCTATGTTAATAGTTTTTGGAATTTTAATATGGCTAAATGGATTAATGATATTAGTAATATATGTATTTTTAAAAAGAAATAACTTAAAAATAGAAATTTGTTCATTTTACCTGATGATTAGTTTACACTTGGAGAAGTGATAGATGATGAGGCTAACAAGGTAAGTTGAGGCCTGGAATACCAGTATATGTATCTATTTCTGTATGTTGCTACCTCATGTTTACCTGATCATAATCAGATCTGTCTAAAATTAATTACTTTGGGTTATAAGTATTTAGCATTAACATTATCTTCTAAATTTGCCATGCTTTGCTTTCTTTTATGTATACTTTTTATGCATTAGTGTTAAAAAATTTATCTTAATACATGATGCTGGTAGTCTTAAAGATACTGTTAATGAGAGATCATATAATAATTATCATTGAAAGTATGGAATAACAAATGTAACAAGATAAATAACTTTAATTTATATGGATTTGTTTTAAAACTTTAATCTTTTGCCCTGGCTGGTGTTGTTCAGTGGTTGGAGCATTGTTCCATGTACCACAGGGTCTCAGGTTCAATTACCAGTCCAGGGCATGCCCCTGCGTTGCAGAACATTCCTTGGCCATGTTCCCTGGTCCAGGTCGAGGCGTGTTCAGGAGGCACCCAATTGGTGTGTTCTTGCTCCCTCTCCCTCCCTCCCCTCCCTTCCTTCTCTCTATCCTCTTTTCCTTCCCCTTCCCCCTCCTCCTTCTCTTCCTGTTATCCCCCTCAAAAAATACACAAAAAACTTTAATCTTTCATCAGTATAGTTCTTGGATTTGTATTTTTATTCTATAAATATAACTATTAAATCATTTCTCTTCTTTGGTTTTATACTTTGAACTTTGTACCAGTTAGACCTTTAATTATTTATAAATTACTAGAAAAAATTTGAAAATTTTCTTATTGTCATTTTTCTTTAGCTGTAAGATAGCTTAAATGTAATTGAAAATTTAAGCACTTTAGTGATTAGGAAGTTATGTTTTTTTCTGTGCTTTTCAATGATTTGAAATTAAGATTTCAATTTTATTTTCATTATGTAATAGAACATTGATTACGGAAATATACATGATTGATCTTTGGTTTTGTAGGAATTACATTTAGGTGAAAACCAAATTGAAATGTTAGGAGCAGAACATCTTAAGCATCTGAATTCTATCCTTGTGCTGGACCTCCGGGATAACAAGTTAAAATCTGTTCCAGATGAAATTACACTACTACAATCATTGGAAAGGCTTGACCTAAGCAACAATGATATTAGCAGGTAAGTTTAAAGATCAAGTGAATAAGAAATCATATTTGTATTTGTTGTAATTCAAAAGTTAAAGTATTTATAAAAAGTTCATAAATTTTTTTCTAAATTAAATAAATATTTTTGTGCAGGTATCAGGTACAGACCTACAAAGAGTGATTAGATTTTGTCCTTTACAGCAAGCTTAATATGCTAATAGAATGAGTTTACTTAGATTTCACACCTACAAATCCACTCTTATCCAATGTATCTTACCCATTAGAAGATACATTGGATAAGGCTGCATTTTTATCGGTTTTGTTCACTGCTCTAACTTCTAGATCAGTGTCTGGATATATAGCAGGTGCCTGATAAATGTTTGTTGAATTTGTTAAATGACTGTAAAGCCATGGGAGAGATATAAAATGCTTTGTGGGCTTGCAGGAGCTATAGGAATTACAAGTTATTGAGAGTTATCAGGGTAGACTTTGTGGAAGAAATAATATTTTTAGATGATCTTTAGGACTGGGAGTAAGGTGAAGCAAGTTAATTTTCTAGACTAGAGCACAAATTTAATAATGTACACTTTCATGGTACTCCAGGTAAGGTCTGAGTCATATTTTTATATCTGTAGAAATAATTGTATCTCTAAATAACTATCTCTAAATTCTATCGCTAGTCCCACTATGTGACCTTTAAAGGATGATCACGATTTTCGATTGCACATGTAAGGTGGTCAGAATGAATCACTTGGCTGAAGGAAACTGTATAAGCAAAGATTTGAAAGTTCAGAAAATTAAAGGGATGTATTCAGAGAACAGAAAAGTCAGACTGAACTGGTGAATAGGATGTAAGTGGGCAGATTATGAGAATTTAGGACTTAAGAGATAAGCTGAAGCCATGTGGAAGAGGTTCTTGAAATACCTGTGAAGAGTCAATTTTCATTAGTTAAGAGGTGGAGCGCTATTGAAAGATTAAGAAAAGAACCAAATATATTATAATTTATTAGAAAATAAGTTGGTGATAATGGGTAAGATACATTGGATAAGAGTGGATTTATAGGTGTGAAATCTAAGTAAACTCTATTAGATTAACCTAATAATGTTTAGCATTAAGGAGCACTTTCTACTATATCCAGTTCACTTTATTGACAGCTTTGTAGATTTCCAGTTCATTATATTGACAGCATGTGTTGGAGATGGGAAGGAGAAGGGTAGTGAGCAAAGAATCATAAAACATTCTAAAACTATAATATGGTTATAGTTAGTTGTGAGTACATGAAACATAGTTTATTCTTGTATTGTTATTTAATAATTATTGTATTATTTTCCATTTGAACATCTGTAAACCTACATTTGCCCCTATTATATTTAGAGAAAGAATTATTTCTACAGATACAAAAATAAGACTCAGACTTACCTGGAATTATATACCAGTTAGATGTTTTAGGTAATTATGATATATAATATTAAATAAATAAAGTTATTGGAAGAAATATTTATGATATATGTGTTTCTCTTTTTCCAGAGCTCTGAATATTGAGAGAGAGAGGGACAGGAGGAGGGGGTGCAGGGGGGAGAAGGGTATGGCTTTTGTGATTCATTCATGTGATTGTGTGTATCAGCAGTTCATTTTCATTATAATGGAGCATTAATCCATTATGTAGCTATGCCACAATTTATTCTTCTCACAGTTAGTTTAATGGACATTTGAATTATTTTCAGTTTATTGGCTATTGTGAACATTCATGTAAGTCTCTGTAAGAACATTTCTCCTGGGTAATTCTGTATGAGTGGGATTGCTTAGTTGTATGGAAAGTGTAAGACTCTGCTTTTCAGAGTGGCTGTACTAATTTAAATGCTCACCACCAATATAAGATAACTTCAGTTTATAATATTTTGGTTAAGTGCATATGTATCTTATACCCTGAGAATTCTTTAAGGGCAATAATCTTCATATCCTATATCAATGCCTATTTATTTAAATATATTTTATTGATTTTTTACAGAGAGGAAGGGAGAGGGACAGAGAGTTAGAAACATCGATGAGAGAGAAACATTGATCAGCTGCCTCCTGCACACTCCCCACTAGGGATGTGCCTGCAACCAAGGTACATGCCCTTGACCGGAGTCGAACCTGGGACCCTTGAGTCTCAGGCAGACGCTCTATCCACTGAGCCAAACCGGTTAGGGCAATGCCTATTTATTTAGTTGTAGATGCTTAATTTTGAGATTGGATATCCAATCTCAACAGGTTATTTTTTTATGTGACAAAGATAAAAATGACTTTTCTTATTGAGTGAAAATATGAATTGGGCTATTAAAATTAATTTTTTCTTTAGGAAGAATTTTATTTATTTGCTTTAAGAGCAGAATCAAAATATTTAGTATCAGTGAGGATGACTATTTTGAATCACTGATTCAGTCAAGTTTATATTTTGACCATTTACTTTTAGCACTGGATACAATTTGGTGAATGTTTTATAGCTCATATTCTTTTTAGCAATCACGATATGATAATTTCAAACATCTTTTTTCTTTTATGTGTACAGCTACCTCAAAGGGAAATATTGTAGGCCTATATTACTTTGGTTTTCTTTGACACTTATTTATATGTTGTTAGTTTTATAATTAACTACTTGGTTGAATTCTTACCCTAAATGTTTTCCCTGAAATCAGTTTAATCTTTTGTAGTCTGCCCTATTCATTGGGAAAACTTCATTTGAAATTCCTGGCACTAGAAGGAAATCCTATGAGAACCATTCGAAGGGAAATCATAAATGTAAGCATATTTGGATATCAGTTTTTAAATTTGAAATTTATACATATGTGTTGATGTATAAAACTTTTAAGATGTCTTAGTGAATATGTGCCTTTCCACCTTTTTAGAAAGGAACCCAAGAAGTCTTAAAATATCTACGAAGCAAGATTAAAGGTACTTTTCAGTTTTCTTCTGTGTTAGAAGGATGATATGAAAAGTAGTAAAGTACATGTATTTGGGGTATAAATAATTAGAGGAAATGGTTCCTGCCAGGTGTGGTTGCAATAATAAGTCCATATAGGCCATAAGTATGTTGAAGTTATAAAGATATCCTTAAATCCACAATAATAATGTTCTGTCTTTAATCTGTTGATTTGTGTGTTACAGTGTACCAATTACAAAATGTAACAAAGCAAAACTTGACTTCTATTGTATAATATATGGGTTTTATCTATATTTGTCTATCTATATACACAAATATATGCTTATTTATGTAGTTACTAGACGACCGGTGCACGAAATTTGTGCATAGGGTTATGTGTCCCTCAGCCCAGCCTGCACCCTCTCCAATCTGGGACCTCTCGAGCAATGTCTGACTGCCCATTTAGGCCCCTGGTAGGATTGGGGCTAAACGGGCAGTCGGACATCCCTCTCACAACCCAGGACTGCTGGCTCCCAACTGCTCACCTGTCTGCCTTCCTGATTGCCCCTAATTGCTTCTGCCTGCCAGCCTGATCACCCTCTAACCACTCCCTTGCCAGCCTGATTGATGCCTAACTGCTCCCCTGCCAGCCTGTTTGCCCCTAACTGCCTTCCCCTAAAGGCCTGGTCACCCCTAATTGCCCTCCCTTGCAAGCTTGGTCCCTCCCAACCTCCCTCCCCTGCTGGTCATCTTGTGGCGGCCATCATGTGGGTAGCCATCTTGTGTGTTGGAGTGATGATCAATCTGCATATTACTCTTTTTTTAGATAGTATAAAGGCCTATTGCATGGTTGGGGCCTGCTGATTTGCCCTGAAAGGTGTCCTGGATCAGGGTGGGGGTTCCCTTGGGGTGTGGGGTGGCCTGGGTGAGTGGCCTGTGGTGGTTTTCAGGCCGGCCACACCCCTCAGCAACCCAAGTGGAGACCCTGGTATCTGGGATTTATTTATCTTCTATAATTGAAACTTTATAGCCTTGAGCAGAGCCAAGCCTCCTGCTTGCTCCATGGCCACATCTATTTTTGTTGGGATTTATTTATCTTCTATAATTGAAACTTTGTAGCATTGAGTGGAGGCCTGGGCCTGTCAGGGTGTGCAGAAAGCTTGACTTCCTCCATTGCTGGGGAAACCCAAGCCTCCTGCTCTCTCTGTGGCCGCAGCCATCTTGGTTGAGTTAATTTGTATACTTCTGATTGGCTGGTGGGAGTGGCTTGTGGGTGGTTAATATACATGGTATAATCTATAATAATAAAAGCATAATATACAAATTGACCGAATGACCAAACAGTAGAATGTGTTGGTGCCAGGCCAGCCAAGGCAGGTGCGATGCGATTGTTCAGGTGGCCTCTCCATCGCCCTATGATCGACCCTCAGAGAGAGGCCCAGGACACACTCTGTGAGGTGATTGATGGGGGGCTCTGCAACCAATTGCCCCAAAGAGGGAGGCCCAGGCTACGCAGCTGGCAGTTTTTTTTATCTGGATCTCTTGGGGCAAGAAAGGGGTCAAAGGTTTTTTTCCCCCTGAGTCTTTTGTTTCCTTTTTTAATGGTAGAAAGCTTTAGTTTCATGGAATCACATCCCTAGATTTCTCACATCCCATTTCCCTTAGTCCAGTCGTAGAAAAGTATAGCTGAAATTTCAGTAAAGTTAGAAGCAGAGTCCAAGTCCAGAGTTTCCATTCTGTGTTGTAGCTGGGCCCAGTATAACATCAGGCTAGCTATAGTCCATTGGTCTATTGGGTGTGGGCGAAAGTAGGAAAGCAGGAGCAAAAGAGCCCTCACAAGCCAGGAGTTAAGTGTAATGCACCAAGAACCTGTTGTTTCTTAATAATAGCTTAAAATCAACATTCTAAAGGGAAACTTCAAGGTGGCAAGACTTTGGTCCCCTCCGTCCTTTATTCCTAATTTGCTGAGTGTGTTGTATTTTTTAAAAATCATGAATGAGTGTTGGATTTTGGCAAATGCTTTTTTATGCATCTGCTGCTATTGTTATAGGTGGGGGTGCCATCTGTGTCCCTGTTATCGGTGAAAGTGGAGTTCTTGGGATGTCACAAGGAAAGAAATTTCCTGATACTCGCAGGGAGGATGAGTGATCTTTATTTCCATGGAATTGAGCCCCTGGGTTCCCATTGTACCATTTCCCTCTGTCTTGTCATGAAAAAAGTCCAATCTTGTCTTCAGCAGGGCTAGAATTAAGGCCACTGTTCACAGTCTCTGCTCCATATTAAAGCATAGTCCAGTCCAGATTCTGGCCAGCTTAGCTTCTGCTCCCAGCTGTATTCCATTCTATGTGGAGTCCACATACCATGGGCCATGTGGCTTCTAAGGCCACATGGCTATAGAGAGAGAACAGGCAAGCACACAGAGCGAGGGCGGGTCACGGAGCAAGAATGTCAGAGCACAAGAGCAGAATAAGAGAGTGGGAACTCTTTGGGAATTACGTAGTCCCAAATGTTCACGAGCTTACATTGGGTTCCATACCCTTAACCAATCCATTGTTTCCCAGGCTAGACTGATAGGCAAGTAGCTTCCCTACATCACCCCGACTTCACTCTGCATGCATCCTTCTCCCCCTTTGTTGGAACTCTTTCTTCCTTCTGCAGAGAATGGACCCATGACTTCCTGGAGAAGCTGCCTAAATGACCATGCTTATAATGTCTTGCCTTACCTTTGCTCTCTTCCTAATATTAGTATTAATAACTAGCTAATTATGATAATAATAACAGTATGGTGATGTCATTTTTATTTTTTAGCCTGCTTATGCGAAGGATTACATTAATTGATTTTTGAGCCTTGAACTGTCTTTGCATACCTGCATCAAATTCCACTTGGTTGTGGTGTGTACTTTTTTAAATGCTGTTTTAGATTTGATTTGCTAGTGAAGGGAAACAACCTTTTGCCATCCTGAAGTTGCCTTTTTGGAATGGATTTTCAGAAACAAGAGTAGGCTTTGACTCTCTTCCCCTTCCTGCCCAAGAGATTCTGAGAAACCTGCCTTAGAAAGAGATCCTGGCTTTATCACCTTAAGAATCTTGACGCTAGCATTAGTTAGGAAGACTCCAAGTGTGTTTGCTAAATACATCCTGTGTCCCATTGTTTCTGAGTTGTCAGGCAAAAATTTTCCTTCTATGTTCTGTATTCTCCCTTAGCGCCTGTAAATCACCCATTCTCACTTCTGAAATCTAACACTCTGTTAGACTCCACTTTTCTTCTTTGTCCAGAATGTCTTATACAGTGGTACCTCGAGATACGAGTGCCCTAACATATGAGATTTTTGAGATACGAGGCATTGAGCAAGCGGTTTTTTGCTTTGAAATACGAGCAACATTTGAGATATGAGTAATCGCGCGGACCGGCTGGCTGCACATGACCAACCAGTTTACCGCGACTCGAGCATCTCATAGTTTCCCACTCCTCAGTCAGTGTGCTTGTTTACCTCGTTGTTGAAGCATCTTTGTGCATTTACATACTTTATCACATTTCTTTTTATAACCATGGGTCTGAAGAAAGCGAGTGGAAAGGTCAGTGCTCAGAAGAGGATGATGTCTATTGAATTAAAGCGTGAAATCATAGAAAAATATGAGCAAGGTGTGCGAGTGGCTGACTTGGCAAGGCAGTACGGGCATAGTACTTCAACGATATGCACTGTGCTTAAACAGAAGGAGTCGATAAAGGGTATAACGCCAGCTAAGGGCATTACAATAATTTCTAAGCTCCGTAGCTCTCTCCATGAAAAGATGGAGAATCTACTGATGGTGTGGGTGACGGAGAAGCAGCTTAAAGGAGATACATTAACACAGGGCATCATATGCGAGAAGGCACGAGCGATTTACGGTGATTTGCTGGAGCAGACCCCGCGCACTTGCATGGACAGAGCATCGAATGACTCATTTAAAGCCAGTAGAGGCTGGTTTGATAACTTCAGGAAAAGGTCCGGCATTCACTCCATCGTCAGGCATGGTGAGGCAGCAAGTTCGGATGTGAAGGCAGCTGAGGATTACCTCAAAACTTTTTCCGAAGTGATAGAAGCCAAAGGATAGAAGCCACAGTCTTCAACTGTGACGAGACAGGGCTTTTCTGGAAGAAGATGCCGAATAGGACTTATATAATGGCAGAGGAGAAGGCGATGCCAGGCCACAAACCCATGAAGGATAGGCGAACTCTCGCACTGTGCGCCAATGCGAGTGGCGACTGCAAGATCAAGCCTCTGCTCATATACCATTCGGAAAACCCCAGAGTCTTTCAGTCACATAAGATTTTAAAAGATAAACTGCAAGTTTTGTGAAGGGCAAACTCAAAGGCATGGGTCACCAGGCAGTTCTTTGTGGAGTGGGTAAACCTGGTTTTCGGCCCTTCTGTTAAGAAATATCTACAGGAAAACATGCAAGCCCTCCTCGTCCTCGACAATGCTCCTGCTCACCCACCGAACCACAAAGATGAACTCCTCGAAGAGTTCAAGTTTATAAAGGTTGTCTACCTACCTCCCAACACCACTCCTATCCTGCAGCCCATGGATCAGGAAGTGATTTCTAATTTTAAAAAGCTGTACATCAAGCACCTGTTCTGGCGCTGCTTTGAGGTGACGGAGAACACAAACCTCTTCGAGAGTTCTGGAAGAACCACTTTAACATCGTGATATGCCTCAGAATTATTGATCAGGCCTGGCTAGGTGTTACAACTGAAGAAGCTGTGGCCTGAGGCCGTAGCCAAAAGGACCTTGGAACGATTCGAACCCAAGGTGCCAGTGGAGGAGGAGATAGTGTCTCTGGGAAAATCCATGGGCCTGGAGGTGGATGAGAGAGACGAGAATGTGCTTGTCGAGGAGCACTCTCTGGAACTTACCACAGAGGAGTTACAAGAGCTGCAGTCTCAGCAACATGCAGAGGTTCTCCAAGAAATTGGTTTCGAGGAGGAGCCAGAGGTGGAGGAGATCTCTACAAGTGAGATAAAGGAAATCTTAGGAATGTGGGAGAGGGTGTCACACTTCGTGGAAAAGAAACACCCCGAAAAAGTTGCTACTGGTCGTGCATCGGAGCTGTTCAATGAAACTAGCCTCATCCATTTCAGAAACATTCTGAAAGGGAGGAAGAGGCAAACCTCGTTGGACACGTTTTTTTTTGAAATCGGCCAAAAATGCAAAGACCAGTAGCAATTAAGTTTAATGAAGATTAGTTAAGTTACATTCAGTTTAGGGATAAAGTGTAGCATTAAGAGTGTAACGAGTAGGTAAATACACTTTATAAAACCTGTTTATTCCTTTACATTCTCTTTTATTATGTTTTTATACAATATTTGTCATTTATAAATACATTTTTCTTATTCAAAAACACGTAACAAGAACAACTGGGGTGGCATTTTGGAGGCTGGAACGGATTAACAGCATTTCAATTTATTTCAATAGGGAAATTTGCTTTGAGATACGAGCGACTTGATATAAGAGCAAGGTTACGGAACGAATTAAACTTGTATCTCGAGGTACCACTGTGTATACAATGTTGCCTTTATTATCTTTTGAATTTTCATGCCTATGTGATTTCCCCATGAGCATGTATTAAAACTTTGATTTTCTGCTATTAATCTGTCTCTGTTAATTTGATTTTTCATCCAACTAAAAGAACTTAGAAAGTGGGAGGAAAAATATTAATATTTTTTTAGCAGCCACACTAGTATTGTGTTTATGATTTTTGCATGTATGTTTATGAGAAATATTGCTTTCTAGTTTTCTTATAATATCTTTGTCAGTTATTAGGGTAATGATGGCCTCATAAAATGATTTATGAAGTATTCCCTCTGCTTCTATCCTCTGAAATTTGTATAATTTCTTCCTTAAATGTTTGATAGAATTTACCACTGAACCTATCTAGACTTGGTGGTTTCTGGTTTGGAAGATTATTATTGATTCAGTTTCTTTACTATTTATGGCTTTTTGGGTTTTCTGTGTTTTTCTGTGTAAGTTTAGCATACTGTATCTTTTAAGGTATTGGTCTATTTTATCCAGATTATCAAATTTGTGGGCATAGAGTTGTTCTTATTATTCCTTTATTATTATTTCATGTCCATGAGATTTGTAGTAATGTCCCATCTTTCATTTTTGATATTAGTAATTAGTATCCTGTCTCTTCCTTTCTTAGTTTGGCTTAGAGGCATATCAATTTTATTGATCCTTTCAAAGAACCAGCTTTTGCTTTCATTGATTTTTTTCTATTATTTTCTGTTTTCAATTTTTTAAATTTCTGCTTGAATTCTCAACCTATCTTTTTACTTTGGATTTAATTTGATCTTTTTTTTTTTTTACATTTCCTAAGGTGGAAATTTAGATTATTGATTTTAGACTAAATTTTCTAATATATGCATTCAGTGCTATAAATTTACCTGTAATCACTCCTTTCACTTCATCCAACAAATTTTGTTAAATTGTATTTTCATTTTCAAGTAGTTCAAATACTTAAAAATTTCTCTTTAGATTTTTTCTTTGAGCCATGTGTTATTTAAAAATTTGTTGTTTAATCTCCACATAATTTAGAATTTTCCAGTTGTCTTTCTGCTACACATTTCTAGTTTAAGTATCTAAAAGCAGATATTATATGATTTCTATTCTTTTAAATTTATATATTTAGAAGTTTCATTGTAAACATTTTTTTTCATTTCTCTTGTGTTTTTATGGAGGAGTAGAATTTCAGGGTCATGTGGTAACTTGTTTAGTCATATGAAGAACTGCCAAACTATTTTACAAAAAAATGTCACACCACTTTTTATTCTCATCAATATTATATGTGAGTTTTGATTCTTTCAATCTTCACCAACACTTTTTTTTCAGAATTTTAGATTCTAGACATCCTAATGGGTATGAAGCATCTTACTATAGTTTTGATTTACATTTCCCTAATTACCAATGATTTGAATACCTTTTCATGTACTTATTGGCCATTACACATTTTTGGAGAAACATCTATTCAGCCCAGTTTTTAATTAGGTTATTTATTGCTTTATTATTGAATTGTATTAATTTTTTATACAATCTATATATATAAAAGCCTAAGTGACGGAACGACCAGTTGACCAGTCGCTATGATGCTCACTGACCACCAGGGGGCAGACACTCAATGCAAGAGCTGCCCCCTGGTTGCCAATATGCTCCCACAGCAGGAGTGTTGCTTAGTTGACTGAGGGACGCCAAGACACCAGACTCAAGGCTGGCAAGTGCAGCTATGGCAGCGTGAGCCTCTCCCACTTTCGCAGCCCTGCTACCATTTGGCAGCAGCAGCAGGCGCAGTGGGGCCAGGATGAGCAGGAGTGGCATGGCGCCCGGCCCGGGCTTGGGTTTCTCCCCAGCCGTCTGCCGCTTCTCGCACTACTATATCCCCCAAGGGGTCCCAGATTGTGAGAGAGAAGGCTCAGGCCAGGCTGAGGGACCCCACCAGAGCACGAACCTGTGTACTGGGCCTCTAATCTAGTTATAAGTATTTTGTCAGATACTTGATTTGCAAATATTTTTCTAGCTCTGTATGTGTTGTCTTTTCATTTTCTTGATCGTGTCCTTCGAAAACACAAAAGTCTTTTTGAATTTTGATCAAGTTAATATGTTTTCTCTTTATTTGCTTATGCTTTTAGTTTTTTATTTAAAAATCCTTTGCAGAATCTTATTTTATTTAAGATTTGACACTATATTTTTTTCTAAGTTTTGTACTTTTGCTCTTACGTTTATGCTTTATTTATCTCTTCTGAAGAATTCTCTTGTTCTTTCATTTGGAGATTTTTCTTTGTATCCTTATTTTGGCTGTCTGTTTGAGTTTGTGACTATGTATTAGGTAGATCCTTTATGCCTCTCACTCTTTAGTGCAGGACAGTGTCAAATGCTTTATTACTGATTAATTCAGGCAAAGAGTCAGAGCCTCCAGAGACTGCCTTTGCCTGCAGACTAATAGGATTCTGATGTGAATGGTCCCAGGCAGTCATCCTTGGGTGTAGCAAGAGTTTTTGTCAACAGGGTGGGGCAGTTGCTTCTTCCTGGAGGCTAATTATTATTTTTAATCTCTTAAGTAGCCTCAGGGCAAGATGTTTTCAATAGGATGGGTCAACTGTCTTCCCTAGGCAAGGCAAATGTCTGTGTGGGAAAGATGTCCTCCACAGCATGAGGGAATGACTCAGCACAGGAATCTGGGGGTGTCTGCCTTCTGAGCTCTAACCCTTGATTCCCCAATCCTGGCTTTTGCTCACACAGCTCCAGTCCACTTTGTCCTTCCTCAACCAGAGCACAAGGTTGGTGGCTCCTCAGGGAATTCTCTTACATTTATGTCTTTGATCTATATTGAATAATTTTTAAAATGTGGTGTGACATATGGGTACAATTTCTTTTTCTTTTTCTTCCCCCCCCCTTTTTTTGCATGTGGCTATCCAGTTTCCCTGCATCATTTGTTGGAACAGCTATTCTTTTCAACAAGCTCTTTTCTTTCCTTGTTGAAAATCAGTTGACTATAAATGTAGGGTGCATTCTGACATCTCAATTTTATTCCACTGATCTCCATGTCTATTCTGTGTCAGTACAACACTGTCTTGATTACTATTGCTTTGTAGTAAGTTTTGCAATCAGAAAATGTAAGTCCTCCTACTTTATTCTTTTTCTCAGGCTTGTTTTGGCTCTTCTAGGTTTCTTGCAATTCCATATGAATTTTACAATCAACTTAATTTCCACAAAGAACTCAGCTGGGATTCTGTTAGAGGATTGCATCGAATTTGTAGATCTGTTTTGGGAATATTGCCAAGGCAGTGTTAAATGTCTTTGGAGATTAGTGAGAGGGATGATTTGTGTGTGAATGTGTGAGTACACAGACATGTTTAGGAAATATTTATTGAAAATAGCCCAATTCAATAGTAGTTGAGCATCAACCTGTGAACCAGGAGCTCATCCTTCAATTAGATGCCTGGTGCATGAAATTTGTGCACGGGGGCGTGTGTTCCTCAGCCCAGCCTATACCCTCTCCAATCTGGTAATCCTCGAGGGATGTCTGATTGCCCATTTAGGTCTTATCCCAATCCACAACTGCTCACCTGCCTGCCTTCCTGATTGCCCCTAACTGCTTCTGCCTGCCAGCCTGATCACCCCTAACCACTCCTCAGCATGATTGATGCCTAACTGCTCTCCTGCCAGCCTATTTGCCCCTAAATGCTCTCCCCTGCATGCCTGGTTACCCCCCCTCCCCAATTGCCCTTCCCTGCAGGCCTGGTCATCCCACACTTACCTCCTTTGCCGGCCTGGTCACCTCTAACTGCCCTCCCCTGCAGGCTTGATCACCCCCAACTGCCCTCCCTTGCAGACCTATTCCCTCCCTTCTGCCCTCCCCTGCTGGCCATCTTGTGGCTGTCATCTTGTGTCCACATGAGGGCAGGATCTTTTGACCACCTGGGTGCAGTCATCTTATGTGTTGGAGTGATAGTTAGTCTGCATATAACTCTTTTATTAGATAGGATAGAGGCCAGGTGCTTGGGTGGGGGCCAGCTGGTTTGCCCTGAAGGGTGTCCCAGATCAGGGTGGGGGATCCCTTGGGGCATGGGGTAGTTTGCACAAGTGGAGACCCTGATATCTGGAATTTATTTATCTTCTACAATTGAAACTTTGTAGCCTGGAGCAGAGCCAAGCCTTCTGCTTACAGGCAAGGAAACTTGGTTGCTTAAACTAGTCCCTTCCAACTGCCCTCCCTTGGGCCGCCGAGGGTTTGAAGAAAGCTTGACTTGCTCCATGGCCAGGAGCAACCCAAGCCTCACTCTCTGGTGGCAACCATTGGAACTTTGTTGCCTTAAGCAGAGGCCTGGGTTGGCCAGGGTTAGCTTCCCTCATGGCCAGGGGCAAACCAAGCCTCCCTCCTGTGCTGTCTGTGGCCGCAGCCATCTTGGTTGGGTTAATTTGCATACTCACTCCTGATTGGCTTGTGGGTATGGCTTGTGGGTATAGTGAAGGAATGGTTAATTTGCATATTACTCTTTTATTAGATAGGATTCCCAGTCAGGGCACATACCTGGGTTGCAGGCTTGATCCCCAGTTTGGGGTGTGCAGGAGGCAGCCGATCAATGATACTCTCATCATTGATATTTTTCTATCTCACTCTTCCTCCTTCTCTGAAATCAATTAAAAAAAAAGAAGAAAGTAAGAAAATAGTCTTACATTTGCTAAAAAAAAAAAAATCTTTAATGTAAGTAATATATTAAAAGTTTCCTGGATTAGACAGATTGCCAGATTTTAAATGATTGAGGATAATGAGCTTCATTGTATTCTAAAATGAAAAGAGAAGCATATGGCTATTTGGTAGACATTTGTGGGAAATGATTTTTTTTTTTTGCTGTTGTTTTTAATATATTTCTTCTAATGGATTATATTATTTTGCTTAAGAAGAAGGATTCCTTGTTGTTTCTTCTGAGATATTTTAGTTACAGTGGTACCTTGAGATACGAGTTGAATTCGTTCCGTAACCTTGAGGCATGGGAAACTATGAGATGCTCGAGTCGCGGTAAACTGGTGGGTCGTGTGCAGCCAGCCGATCTGCGCGATTACTCCTATCTCAAATGTTGCTCGTATTTCAAAGCAAAAATTGCTTGCTCGACGGCTCGTATCTCAAAAATCTCATGTGCTAGGGCACTCGTATCTCGAGGTACCACTGTATTCTTTTTTTAAAAAATACAGAGAGTTAGAAACATTGTTGAGGGAGAACATCGATCATCTGCCTCCTACACACTTCCTACTGGGGATGTGCCCACAACTAAGGTACCTGCTCTTGACCAGAATTGAATCTGGGACCTTTCAGTCCACAGGATGACACTATCCACTGAGCCAAACTAGTTAGGGCCATTTTAGTTATTCTTAAAGGTTCTTTCCTACTTCTGAGTTTCCTTATGGTAGGATTTGTTAATAGATTTCAAAGCTGTATTATATTTATTTTCTATTAATTAAATATTAAATTCAAACTCAGATTTGAGTTATTGGAGATAAAGCATATGACTAAGACATTCTCACCAATCACATAAATCATATATATAATTTTCTTAATTTTCAAAAATGACTTTATACTATATATATTGGTTACATATAACATTTCCTCCCCCAGATGATGGACCTAACCAAAGTGACTCTGTTATTGAGACTGCCATGACACTACCAAGTGAATCCAGAGTCAATGTACATGCCATCATCACATTAAAAATGTTAGACTATAGGTATGTAAATTCATTTTATTAAATGTAACAAAAACATAGGAAATTTTCAGAAATAAATCTTTTGAAAAAGTGCATCAGTATGCTTGACTTAGAATAATAGCAATTGTAAAAGCACTGATGAGTTAGAAGCATATTAAAAAGTTAAGTGAACATAAGTTTAAATGCCCTTTTCTTAGGTGGTTTATATGTATTATGTTAGAGATGAATCAATGGTTATTAATTGTAATATGTTTATAATAAAGAACCTTTTGCTATTATGAAAAATAAAAGGGTAACAATATTGGTTAGTAATAAAATTTCCTGACTCCAGCATCCAGAGAGGATTTTTATATTGGTACTAGAGGCCTGGTGCATGAAATTCATGCACAAGAGTGGGGGGCCCTCAGCCTGCCTGCACCCTCTCCAATCTGGGTATCCCTCTCACAGTCCAGAACTGCTGGCTCACAACTGCTGGCCTGCCTACCTTCCTGATTGCCCCTAATCGCTTCTGCCTGCCAGCCTGATCACCCACTAACCACTCCTATGCCAGCCTGATTGATGCCTAACTGTTCTCCCCTGCTAGCCTGATCACCCCTAACTGCCCTCCCCTTCCAGCCTGGTAACCCCTAACTGTCCTCCCCTGCTTTTCTGATCCCCCAACTGCCCTCCCCTGCCAGTCTGGTCACCCCCAACTGCCCTTCTTTGCTGGCCTGGTCACCCTCAACTGCCCACAACTGCCCTTCCCTGCAGGCCATCTTATGGCAGCCATTTTGTCTCCACATGGGGGCGTCCATCTTTGACCACATAGGGGTGACAATCTTGTATCTTGGAGTGACTGCCAATTTGCATATTACTCTTTTATTAGATAGGATAAGGTAGGGGAGGGGAGGAGGGAGGTGTATCTATGTTGATAAATTAGAAATAAATGTAATTTAGTTAATGAATATCCCAAGCAGGCAAAGCTTGAGAGGTTGTATTGTGTTAATATATCTGAATGAAAGTAAAATAATGTCATAGTAACAATGTGCTCTGTAAGTACATATATTCAATGTGAAACAGTTACAGTGTTGGTATGTAAACTGAGATGAAGCCTAAAAATTTTTATATATTGTGAAAGTGTATTCCATTGGGAATGAAGATACCTTATGCAAAGTTTGGAAGTGGTTGTCAAATGTTCTACCAGTACTGAAGCAACAATGATAACAATAACCAATACTATCAAAGCTCTTGCAATGATTGGCTCAGTAACATAATGAAAATACAGAATTACACCAATTCATCTATACAGCCAGCTTCAATATCTTGCCTCTTCCTCAATGTCAGTAGGAACCACCTTCTCAATAGTCAGTATCATCCAAAAAACATCTGTACAGTAATAGTAATACAGTTTTATTTGAGATAATCACTCCTACTTTTTAAAGACACAAATATCATAAAAGCATAATAATATACAGTACTTAAGACTACACATCTTAGATTACTCAGATTCTGAATTTATTGTAATTTGTTTTCCTTAGAAACTTGAATTGGAAAAGAGTATACCATTTAAGATACAAATTAATTCCCAATTTTAAGTTATAAATGTCTTCAACTAAATTTTCAAAAATAGCATCAGTCTTCAAAGTTTGATTAGAATAAATCAGTTTCCAATGACTTGAGTATTACTGATTGAAAAGATAAAAATGCTACATCTGCCCAGCAGAAAATGGGGCCCTTAGCAGAAAAAGTAGAAAGCATATGAAATTTAGGCTATCTTTTTTTCCTATCTGTATTATAATAACTTTCTTACACAGTTCTCCCATATTGCACACATTATATTGCTTTCTTTACATACAGTCATTCAGTAGACATTCTATCAAGGATACTTTTAAGTGGATGATGTATTAAGCATTAAAAATTGTAAAAGAAGAACATAAAGATAATGGCTAATTATAACATCAACAAATTGTTAAATGACTGCAGTCTATAGTTTCATTTAAGATCAAACTTATATTTTATTAAAAATCTTCCAAAAATTTTAATTTTACTGGAAAGGAAATTTATATTTATATTTGTAAAAGATCTGGCATAAATAACTCTTTAGATTCTGATTTTAAAGAACTGAGGTTCAGGGAAGGTGAATGATAAAGTTCTTTAATGGTAGAACCAGGAATTGTTTATTCTAAGGCCACTACCCTGTCTACCTTGTCACATGCTAAAGGAGAGAGAAATTGGTTTAGGTTGTGAGAACACTAGTTTAGTATAATATTGAACATTTAAGAATGATTCTTATCTTGCAGTTAAATATATACCTAAAGAAAGTTGACAGGTAGCCTGTATTAGGAGATTTTTTAAAAAGGGGCAAAAACCGTTTTTAAAATTACAGATTTAGTTCTACTCTGAGGTAGAGGAATCCATTTACTAAATTACTAGCTATTTACTATATGACTTCTAGACATTAAACTCTGAAGATATATCTCTATTTTTAACATTGAGTATATGAATGCTCATAAGGTGCATTGTGTTATGACACAGTATGTTGTCTGAATTCCTGACAGTTAACATTTTGTGGGTTAGCAGGTTTTTGTGGCATTCTTTATAGAACTAAATTATCAGCTGTCTTAAAAAATTGTCTTATAAAATCTTCAAAGTTCTTTAAAAGTGAAAAGTAATAATCATATTTTTCTGAACTTCTTAAAGTTAAACATTTTTCATTTAGTGATAAACAAACAACCTTGATTCCTAATGAAGTGTTTGATGCAGTAAAAAACAATATTATCACTTCTATTAACTTCAGTAAGAATCAGCTATGTGAAATTCCAAAAAGGTAAGAACTGTTCATGATGCCATTTCTATTAAGTTGTTACTCATTCTAAGTTTTCTTTCATCTTTGTTGTAAAAATATTTATTTTTATAGTTTTTAAATTTGAAAGTATATATCAAATTGCTTGCATTAATAATACTTGAGGGGTTTAGCAACCTTTATTTAAGTATTTCCTGAGATACTTTCACTGTTTGTTATGAGAGGCTAATACATAGATTTTTTTCTAAAACTTTGTTTCTTTTTTTACATTTTAAACTTGGAGACTAGATATCAGAATTACTAAAAGTATTAAATTACTTTTTCCCACATAATGAAAAATACATGAGCAAGTTTTAAGAGACTATCCAAAGCCAGGTTCATGTAGATGAATAGGAATTTTCATTTGGGGCTTTATATTAGTGGATTGCCAACCCACTGAATTTTTCCAGTGATAGCAAAAATAAAATTGATTGAATCCTGTTAATATTTTTCTCCCAGAAAAGGGTTCTTTACTTCTAAATATTAGAAAAATTCCTCATTATATTTTGTTTAAAATATCTTTTTTGATGTAAACTAGAGCAGAATTTTAGGTTTTAAGAAAAAATTAGTTTAACGTTGAACTTTTACAAATGAATGTTCTCTTGCAATTAACTATATGACAGATAACTTTGCAATTAAGACAACAGTATGGGAGGCAGGATTGGGTAATGTTAAAGAACTGGGACAATATAGTTGATTGCTTATAACTGTATCCCAGATCTGCTGTGTAGCTTAGGTTAACTAGCTGCCACTGGTAGTTTTCTCATCTATGAAGTAGAGATAATTTATTATTATTTACTAGAGGCCTGGTGCATGGACTTGTGCACCAGTGTGTCCCTCTGCCTGGCCTGCAGGGATTGGGCCAAACCAGATCTCTGACATCTCCAGAGGGATCCAGGATTTTGAGAGGGCACAGGCCAGGCTGAGGGACCCCACTGGTGCATGATCGGGGCTGGGGAGGGATCTCAGAGGGCTCCAGGGCATGTCTGGCCCATTTTGCCCAGTCCTGATCAGCCGGACCTCAGCAGCAAGTGAACCTACTGGTCAGAGCGTCTGCCCCCTGATGGTCAGTGCATATCATAGTGACTGGTTGAACAGTCAGACACTCAGCATATTAGGCTTCTTTAAAAAATATATATTTTATTGATTTTTTTTTTTTTTTTTTTTTGCAGAGGAAGGGAGAAGGATAGAGAGTTAGAAACACTGATGAGAGAGAAACATCGATCCGCTGCCTTCTGCACACTCCCTATTTAATATGTGCCTGCAACCAAGGTACATGCCCTTGACCAGAATCGAATGGCATAATCCACATGAAGCATTTAACCAGTGCCTTACATGTAGTAAGTACTTAAGTACTTTTTAAAAAAGAAGAAAAAGTGATGTATTTGGTAAATAGAATGACTTTCCTCTGATTACAAAAAATTTTTTTTTCCATTTTTAAAAAGTCCAACAAACTATAACTTTCTTTACATCTACATCCTCTTCCACTGACATCGCTCTCTGACCTCCCTCTCTCTCCTTTTCCTCTGACCTCTGTCTCTCTTCCCTGTCCCTCTCTCCTTTTTCTGACTGCCTTCTCCAACTTCTCTATTTTTTTCTTCCCTTCTTTCTCTCTATCTCTCTTCTCTGCTCTTACTCTGAACTCCCACTACTCTCTGCTCTATCTCCTTCTCCTTCCCCTTTCCCTCTCTCCTGTACCTCCACATTTCTCTTTCTTCCTCTTCTCCTCCACCTCTCTGTTCTAAACTCGGACCTTGCTCTCATTTATCTCTGACTTCCCTCTCAGCCTTGCTCTCTATCTCCCTCTCTCTGCCTCATAGTTTGGGATTGTAGATCTTGAAAGATGATAACTAAGAGTTTCCACTGCAAAGGGAGATTTAGTTTATTTCCTCATTCTCTCTTTAAGGACTCAAAAGATATTTGATAGAGTAGTTAAGCATTGATATTTATTGTCAGATAGGATAAGATTGTCTTGGTGATCCTGGTACAAACAAGTTAATTGGGAAAAAAGATGAAAGGAGTTAAAAGACTTTACCTTATTGCTTACTTCCTTATTTTATCTCACAATCTGGTTATGCAAAACAATGTTATTCTGTTACCACAGTTATTTTATCACAGTTTTTACTGTTTGGAAGGCTAAAGAAGAAATACAGTGAAGACATACCTTGCTGGAGAGAGTTTCTGAATCACTTTCTCTCTTTCTTAAATTTTTATTTCACATGTTACAGTTTTCACTATATTATTATCTGATTGTAAAAATAATATTTATTCATAAAATTGTATACTAAATGAAAGGAGAGATTGCTAATAGTTCCATCACTGATTTAGTAACTAATGGCATATTTTATTTCAAGCTATTCTCCATTTATAATTATACGAGGGACCCAATGCATGAAAATTGTGCAAGTGGCTTGGCCCCCCCATATCACGGTGGCCAGGGACCTCTGCCTTGGCCTCTGCCACTGTGGCTTCTTCCAGAAGGTTGTCTAGAAGGATGTCCAGAAGGCTGACTGGTCTAATTAGCATATTATGTTTTTATTATAATAGATTACAATTTGTATCTTGACTGGTTTATTTTTCCTAAATAATTCACTATGTTGTAAACAGTACTTTAAAAATATATCCAGCCCTAGCCAGTTTGGCTCAGTGGATAGAGCATTGGCCTGCGACTAAAAGGTCCCATGTTCTATTCCAGTCCAGGGCACATGCCCATGTTGTGGGCTTGATGCCCAGTAGGGCTCGTGTAGGAAGCAGCCAGTCATTGATTCTCTCTCATCATTGATATTTCTATCTCTCTCTACCTTTCCTTTCCTCTCTGAAATCAATAAAAATACATTTAAAAAATAAAATAAAATAAAAATAGATGCATAGTCTTACCCATTTTGGCTCAGTGGATAGAACCTTGCTCAGCCCAAGGACTGAAGGTGCAGACTCAGTTCCATTCAAAGGCATATACCTGGGTTGGGGCACATGCAGGAGGCAGCCAATCTCAGTGTTTCTCTCTGTTTCTCCCCCTCCCTTCCACTTTCTTTAAAAGTCAGTGGAAAAATATCTTTGGGTGAGGATTAACAGCAACAACAACAGCATAGATCCATAAACATGGAAGCATGGAATGAACTGACAAATATCAGAGGGACCGTGGGCAGTGGAAGGGGTGGCATGAGGAGTTTAACCAAAGAATTTATATGCATATATGAATAATCCATGAACACAGAATATAGTGCATTAGTCCTCGTGGGGGCATGTAGGTGCAGGGTTGAGGGGGGTCATTGGGACAGAAAAGAGGACATATATTATGCTTTTAACAATAAAGATTAAATATAAAAAAATTTATATATTGTAAAGTTGATTATGTTAATAAATAAAACATTTCTTTAGGCCAGATTTCTAGATGACTTACTAAATCAAAGAGTATAGCTATCTATAAATATCCAAACTCATTGTATCTTTACTACAGTATTTGATATTCTTTTTTTCTTGCTAATATAGACAAAAATGATTTATAGTCAATAGTTTAATTCATTTCTTGGCTAATTATACATAGCATTTCATGTTTTTATAGTTAAACTAGAGGCCTGGTGCACAGATTCATGCACCAATGGGGTCCCTCGGCCTGACCTATGCCCTCTCACAATCTGGGACCCCTCAGGGGATTTCAGAGAGTTGGTTTCAGCCCGACCCCCACAGGCCAGATTGAAGGACCCCACTGATGCACCAATCCATGCATCAGGCCTCTAGTATGCATATAAAACGTTTGGTTAATCTCTTCCCTTCTTCTCCCCTCCTCCTTTCTCTCTGAGAGTCATCAGTCAGTTCCATGTTTCCATGCCTGTGATTTCTGCTTCTGCATTGAGTGTCTGACCCCTGTTAGTAAGTGAGCATCATAGCTACTGGCTGGTCAGACAATAGGACAGTTGCTTAGATTTTTATATATATAGATTAAGAGCATACTGTTAAACTACTTAGCTTGATTAGGCTTACTTAGAAATGTTCAGTTCTTCTTTTTTAAATCTTTGACTTAAGTTGCTTAATAGTGACACTTATCAAACCTAGGAATTAGTTGTTCTTGAAGTCATGATTAAGTGTAATAATAGGATAACAAATACTATACTATACTTTTAAAATGTGGACATATAATATTTAAAAGACATTTTGCAAGTACCCAAATGGTGTTATATAATGCACTCTAAAAAGAAAACTGTGTTATAGACTATATGCCTAGCCATTTATTTTATGGATTCCAATATTGCCTAGATTTGACTCTTCTTCTTTGTCCATAATTGGTTTAAATATAAAATAAAGGGACTGTTAAACTTCATCATACATTTAAGGATAAGTAGAAATTTTAGGACATAATATTAAGGCTGTTTTTAAAAACTATTTTTTATCAGTTACACATCCAAACTGATTAAAATTTTTATGAGGAAAGTAAAATTTATAGAAGATCTTAATTAGCAGAAATAATACAGGATTTTTTCCCCTCTATGGTTTATAGTTTGAGTGCTAACATTTAAAAATTATTTTTGTTTCAGGATTATAGAACTGAAGGAAATGGTTTCTGATGTCAATCTTGGTTTTAATAAGCTTTCCTTTATATCTTTGGAATTATGTATGCTTCAGAAATTGAGTTTTTTAGATCTCAGGTATGTTTTGAAACTATTCTTCACTTTTTCCATTATAATTTGTCTTTGAGTTTTGCCTAACTTTAGCTCTGTCCCTCATATTTTCCTAAGGAAATCTATAATATTTTAGGATAACTCTAAAATACAGCATTTAGGAAATACTTTAATCAGATATCTATCATTGGTAGGCAATTTACAAGTTAGGTTACATGACAAAATTATTTTAGATATTGAAAAATATTAACACATTTTTTTAGATTATTATGCAAAATTACAAATAACATGTGGAAAGTATTTGCTTCACATGGTTTCTTTTCTGGAAGTAAATAACATAAAACTGTCAATCTTGTACTGGTACACCAGCTAGTTGGCATGGCTTCTCTCTCTGTTTCTTAAAAAAAAAAAAAAATCAATATATATATATTGATTTCACAGAGGAAGAGAAAGGAGAGAGAGAGAGAAACATCAGTGATGAGAGAAGATCATTGATCAGCTGCTTCCTGCATGCCCCCTACTAGGGATTAGCCCACAGCCTGGGTAGGTGCCCTTTCTGGAATCGTACTGGGGGCCCTTCAATCTGCAGGCTGACGCTGTACCCACTAAACCAAACCAGCTAGGGCTAGCATGGTTTCTCTTAAAAAGCAACTTTGGTTCCAAAATATTATATTACACATACATGCCAGAAATAATGAAAAGGAACACTGTGAATGGCAACTAGAAGAAAAGAAATTAAGGTTCTGCAGATGTAGTAGGAAGTTTAATTATATTCAAAGTTGACATGACAGAATCAGAAGTAGCACAGGTCTCTGAAGGTAATAATATATGTCTCTGGGTTAGATAACCATTTATTTGCATGGGCTTTAAAACTATATGTCTATTACCTAGGCTTCCTACTGCTCATATATTGTTACTAGGAGAATTTTTTTAGTTTAAGTCCAGCTCCTCTTGTTCTGCTCAAACAGTAGTCAAATAACAGTAAGTTAAGTTATATCGGTTTTTTACTTATGGGATGAAAGCAAATCTACTTTACTCTGCTCCTACTAAATGTAGATTAGTTTCTATTTTCAGGTGGCAGCATTTGCAAAACTGTAAACCATTTTAGTTCAGTATTAATAGAATAAAGAGGGTGAATTCATGTCCACATTGCTGTTATATTTATTTCTTTTTGTCCATTCTTCAGTGGTGTGTATATATTTGAATACTTTTTTCTGTAACCATATCCGGAGGTTTCTAATTAAGTGACTAAAATATGCTTTTATGTCTAATATCAGTAGGTATAAGACTTTCTCGGAAAAGGCTAGAAATGAGCATTAGGTTTTCAGTACAACTTAATAAAGACAATAACTGGAGAAAAGAAAAAAACATAGGTTGAACTGTAATTATTACGCTTGACTTCTGAATGTAAAATAATTTAGAGGAAATTATTCAATTGTAATATGTAGCTATCTGGTTGGATATAATTTTTTCACAGACATTTTCTATATTAGGTATATAGCCTCTATAATCCTACCTTTTTGTTAACCTTCCTTCTAACATTATTTCCAGATCCTTCCAACAGTAAATGAGATTGTGTTTTCTGCGATGCTTCATCGTAAGATCTAAAAAAATAAAAGAAATGCACTGTGCAAGTTTAAATTCTGAACTTAGAGTAGAAATGGACTTGCATATAGTAGAAAGTTCCACATTTCTAAATTTGTAGAATCTCTCTACTTTCCTGTATCAATTTTTTATATAATATTTTTAAATTTTTTTCAGTAGAATTTTATGTCTATATGCAAGATATCTATGTATTAACATCAATCAGATATCTGTAATATTAAGAAATGTGGTATTTACAGGCGTGATCTAAAGGGCCCTGATCCGGAAAAGTATTGCTGAACTCAGATTGAAGGCGATAAGGGGTTAGTTAACAGTGTTTGTCCTGTTAAATTAATTGTTAAAAAGTTGATTATATTATTAATGGGATGCATATTGGTATTAGAATTTGGCACAGTAATCAAATACTTGAAGTAGCTGACTGATTTAGCATTCTCAGAACTCAGCCTTACGCAGATCACATTGAAGATTGATAAGCAGAGATGTGTATTTTTTGTGTGTAATAAACACTTTAATTATAAATTGAAGCTGAATGAAATTTTTTTGTAAATCATCTTTTTCTTCCTAATTTAGAAACAATTTTTTAAATTCTTTGCCTGAAGAAATGGAATCATTGATAAGACTACAGACAATCAATCTTTCCTTTAATAGGTAAGAGATAGAACAAATCTGTGACTAACAATTATTCTTTGGAAAATTTGCAGGTTTAATCAGAATACAACTAAAAGAGCAAGCAAAAAAGTCCCTATATTTTTACTTCATTTAAATATCCAGGTTTATTTTCACTTAGTTCTACTTAGATTTTAAAGTGTGGTTGCTTTCTTAGAATTTTCACCACTGATATGTAGTTGATTTTTGTTCTTTTTAATCATTTTAATAATTATAATGTCTGTAATGGAAGCATTGTGCACAAAGTGTTTCCTGAAATTACCTGAAGATAAAGGAGTAGCATTGAAACTGAGACTTAGGAAAAATAGGCAGACATTTGCCAGATACACAGGGGTTAAGGCACCCCAGGTAGAAGAAGTAGCATGTGCTAAGGCATACAGATATGAGAACATGCTGTGTTTGGGGCACTTCAAGAAGTTTAATATGGCTCTGACCATAAAGTATGGAGCTAGAGGAGTGGAGGTAACAAATAAAGTTAGGCATATAATTAGTAAAAACCCAAGAGCTTTTATCCCAAATGAAACTTAGATTTAATTATTTAATTACTATAAAAGTACCGCTAATTATTAAGAACTAGAGGCACAGTGCATGCAAGAATTTGTGCACTAGAGAGGTCCCAGATTGCGAGAGGGTGCAGACCAGGCCAAGGGACCCCATTGGTGCATGATGGGGGCTGGGGAGGGACCACAGGAGGGCTCTAGAGTGTGTCTGGCCTGTCTTGCTCAGTCCTGATAAGCTGGACCCAAGCAGCAAGCTAACCTACTAGTCAGAGCTTCTGCCCCCTGGTGGTCAGTGAAGTCATAGCCACTGGTCAGCCAGTCAACTGTCTGCCCCTGGTGGTCAGTGCACATCATAGTGACTGGTCGACCGGTTGACTGTCTGCCCTCTGGTTGTCAGTACATGTCATAGTGAGCCGTATTACACTTTGGTTGATTGAATGAATGACCAGATGACCGGACACTTACCATATTAAGCTTTTATTATATAGGATAGCTAATATTTATTGGGAGCTTATTATCTCTGACACTGGACTAAATATTTTTATGTGTATTTCTCAATTCTCACAAAAAACTGACATGATAGGTTCTGTTATGTCCATTTAAAAAATTGAGGATATATGGGAATAGAGGGATCATACCTTAACATAATAAAAGCCTTATCTGACAAACCTACAGTCAACATCACACTCAATGGGCAAAAACAAACCATTTCACCTAAGAACAAGAACGAGACAGGGATGCCCACTTTCACCACTCCTGTTCGACATAGTTCTGGAAGTGCTAGCTATAGCAATTAGACAAGAAGAAGAAATAAAAGGTATCCAAATTGGAAAAGAAGATGTAAAACTGTCATTATGATACTGCAGATGACATGATACTGTACATAGAAAACCCTAAAGACTCCATCAAAAAAATTATTAGTCTTAATAAATGAATTTGGCAATGTAGCAGGATACAAAATTAATGCCAAGAAATCTATGGTGTTTTTATACACCAGTAACGAACTTACAGAGAGACTAAAAAACAACCCCATTTACCATGGTACCAAAAAAGTTATGTTAAATAGGAATAAAATTAACTAAGGAGATGAAAGACCTGTACAGTGGTACCTCGAGATACGAGTGCCCTAACATACGAGATTTTTGAGATACGAGCCATTGAGCGAGCGATTTTTGCTTTGAAATACGAGCAACAGTTGAGATACGAGTAATCGCACGGATCGGCCGTCTGCACACGACCCACCAGTTTACCGCGACTTGAGCGCCTCATAGTTTCCCATGCCTCAAGGTTATGGAACGAATTAAACTCGTATCTCAAGGTACCACTGTACTTGGAAAACTACAGGACACTGAAAAAGAGATAGAGGAAGACATAAAGAGATGGAAGAACATATCGTGTTCATGAATTGGTAGAATCAACATCATTGAAATGTCCATACTACCCAAAGCAATCTATAGATTCAATGCACTCCCCATTACAATACCAATGGCGTATTTCACAGACCTACAACAAACTCCAAAAATTCATCAGGAATTAAAAAAAGACCCAGAATAGCGCAGCAATCCTGAGAAAGAACAAAGAAAATGGGATCTCAATATCAGATATCAAGCAGTATTACAAAAACACTGTTCTCAAAACTGCCTAGTACTGGCACAAAAACAGACATATAGATCAATGGAATAGAATAGAGAACCCAGAAATTGACCCAAACCACTATGCTCAATTAATATTTGACAGAGGAGGCAAGAACATACAATGGAGTCAAGACAGTCTCTTCAGTAAATGGGGTTGGGAAAATTGGACAGATACATGCAAAAAAATGTATCCCACCAACTTACACTATACACAAAAATAAACACAAAATGAATAAAGGATTTAAACATAAGATGGGAAACCATAAAACTACTAGAGGAATCCATAGGCAGCAAAATCTCAAGATATATGCCGAAAGCAGTATCTTCACCGATACAGCTCCTAGGGCAATGGAACTTAAAGAGAAATTACATCAAAATAAAAAGCTTCTGTACAGCAAAATAAACCATCAACCAAACAACAAGAAAGTCCACTGCATGGGAGAACATACTTGCCAATGTTATTACCGATAAGGGTTTAATCTCCATAATTTACAGGAAACTCATACAACCTAACAAAAGGAAGATAAACAACCCAATCAAAAAATGGGCGACAGACATAAATAGATACTTTTTGAAAGAGGACATGAGGCCAAAAGACATATGAAAACATGCTCAAAGTCACTAATCATCCGAGAGATGAAAATCAAAACAACAATGTGGTACCATCTCGCACCTATCAGAATGGCTATCATCAACAAATGATAAGTGCTGATGAGGATACAGAGAAAAGGAACCTTCTTGCACTGCTGTTGGGAATACAGACTAGTGCAACCACTGTGAAAAACAGTATGGAGTTTCCTCAAAGAACTGAAAATGGAACTCCCATTTGACCCACTGATCCCATTTCTAGGAATATATCCCAAGAAACTAGAAACACAAATCAGAAAGGATATATGCACCCCTGTGTTCATAGCAGCACAATTTACCATAGCTAAGATTTGGAAACAGCCTAAATGCCCATCAGCAGATGAGTGGATCAAAAAACTGGTACATCTATACAATGGAATACTATGCTGTGGTAAAAAAAGAGGAAATTTTTACCATTTGCATTAGCATGGATGGAATTGGAGAACATTAGGCTAAGCAGAATAAGCCAGTCACAGAAAGATAAATATCACAGGATCTCACTCATTGGTGGAATACAATGAACAACATAAACTGATGAACACAAACAGATCCATAGGCAGAGAAGCAACGATCAGACCATCAAACCTCAGAGGGAAGGTAGGAGAGGGTGGGGTAAGAGGAAGAGATCAACCAAAGGACTTATATGCTTGCATATAATAAGCCTAACCAATGGGCACAGACACCAGGGGGGTGAGGCCATGAGTTAGGGGGTGGGGGGCAATGTGGGGATAAGGACACATTTAATATCTTAATCAATTAAAAAAAAATTAGGATTAGGAGCTAACTCACCTAACATTCACATAGATAGTAAATGATAGAGTTGGCATATGAAACCAGATAGTTTGACTTCAGAAGTTGGACTCTTAACAATGTCATATTTCTTTCTATACTGAAAGTTTATTTTAGTAACAATTTAATTTAAATATTAATAGCTAACATTTACTATATTTCAGCTACTATCTGAAGGTCTTCAAATATTTTCATTCAATCCTAGTAATCCTATATATTAAAAGGTTAATATGCAAATTTTCCTTCCACCAGGAGTTTGCCTAGGGGGTGGGGCCAGCCTACCAACTATCTGTGGCCCCTCCCCTGGGCACCACCCCTGATCTGGGGCGGGGGGGCGGGGGGGCCCCCCCCCCCCCCCGATTGGGGATGGGACCAGCTGGCCAACCTCTTGCATCCCCTCCCCCCAGCTGGCCCGGCCTGATCAGCTCCTATTGGATTGGGGCAGGCCAGCCAGACCCCACCTGTGCACAAATTTGCACAGGGCCTCTAGTAAGTATATAAGTTTCATACTGTTATTATTCCTCATTGACATAATGATGTTAAAATGCTGCCTGTTTAAATTTTGTTCTGACTGCTCCATTATTTTTGCTTTCTCATGGGTAAGTTATACTACTGTTGTCATTATTTTAAAATGTATGCACTTCTCAGATCTCTTAATTTTTATTTGTGAATTGAATTATCATTTCTCTCTTGAATTATCTGTTATCAGTTGCATTGTCAAGTAATGTCTTTGGAGAAATGGCAAAAATTAACCCTAACTTCTGTGTTAACAGTTGAAGCCATGTCATTTTTTTGTTCCTTTAGAGTGTGCAATTATTGATTTATAGTGTATTCACAGATATGGACACCATCATTACAACCAATATTTTTATTGCCTTAAGAAGAAACTCTCGTACACTTTAGCTGACACCCTCTTATATCCCCTTCTGCCCCTTCTCAGTACTAAGCAACAATTAACCTAAGCAACAATTAGTCTTTAGATTTGTCTATTCCAGACATTTTATATAAATAGAACTATATGTGGTCTTCTGTGACTGCTTTGTTTCCCATAGCATGTCTTCAAGATTCATTCAAATTGTACCATACATTGGTAATTCATTTCTTTTATTGCACAGTAACATTTTTATATGGATATATCATATTTTATTTACCCATCAGTTGATGGATATTTGCATTGTTTTTAACTTTTTGGTTCTTATTGTTAAAGATGCTATGGAAATTTATGAACAAGCTTTTGAATGGACATATCTTCTCATTTCTCTTGGGTATATACCTGGGAGTAGATTTGCTGGATTATATGGTAACTCTGTGCTTAACTGTTGGAGGAACTGCCAGACTCTTCCAAGATGGCAGCACCATTTATAGTCCCACCAGCAGTGTATGATTTTTCCACATCCTCTGATTTCTCCCCATCTCTACCAATTGTTATTTGATTTTTTTATTTTAGCCATCTAATGTTATTTGACTTTTTAAAAAATATATCCTATTGATTTCAGAGAGGAAGGGAATGGGACAGAGAGATAGACGCATCAGTGATGAGAATCTTAATCAGCTGCTTCCTATACCCTCCCCCCACCCCAACCCCCCACCCCAACTGGGGATCGAGCCTGAAATCCAGACATGTGCCCAGACCAGAATTGAACTGTGACCTTCTGGTTCATATGCTCAACCACTGAGCAACACTGGCTGGGCTAAAGTGGTATCTTATTGAAGTTTTGATTCACATTCCTATGATTTCTAATGATGCCATGCATCTTTTCATGTCCTTATTGATCATCCTATATAATAAAAGCCTAATATGCAAAGTGTCCAGTTGTCCAGTCATCCGTTTAACCAATCAAAGCATAATATGCTAATGATATATTAAGGCCGCTCAACTGATTGCTATGATGTGCACTGACCACCAGGGGACAGACACTTTAATTAGTAGGTTAGCTTGCTGCTGGGGTCCAGCTGATCAGAACTGAGATGAGCCAGACACACTCTGGAGCCCTCCTGCAGTCCTTACCCAGCTGGCTAATCTCCCATCTCCCTCCTAGGTCCCAATTGTGCACCAGTGGGGTTCCTTGGCCTGGCCTGTGCCCTTTCACAATCCATGACCCCTTGGGGAATGTTGGAGAGCTGGTTTCGGCCTGATCCCACAGGCCAGGCCAAGGGACCCCTCTAGTTGGTATATATTCTTTAAAGACCTGCCTATTCAGATCTTTTCTCCAATTGTCAGTTGGGTTGTCCTTTTATTGAGTTCTTTATATATTTTAGATACAAATCCCTTATTGGATATATTTGTGGGAACCCCTTTTACATCCCATGTGGTTCAGGGTTCCAGTTCAGGGTTTGGGTTCTGGAGGAGGCCGCACGCAAATGAAGAGAGACTAGAAAAGTATTAATTTGGGAATATTGGGGGGCCAGGCGGGAGCCTTCCTCTAGTGGGAAGACTACACACTGCTCTGGCCTTGCTATCCCTTTTATTGAGACTTTGGGACACACCCATAGCCTTTAGGCAGGAAATTCCAATAACAAAAAATACATAAGACAAACAGAGGTGGAGGCTGCTTCAGCTAAACAATGTTTCAACTAAACAGTGTGTGGTTAGAGCAATTAAGGTTGTTGACTAGCCTTCTGGGTTTCCTGTCCACATTTTTCTATTAGTGAAACAATGTTCGGTTTCCGGCCTCATATGACTTAAAATATTTTCCTCTATTTTATGGGTTATTTTTTCATATTCCTGAACGGTGTCCTTTGAAGCACAAAAGGTTTTAATTTTGGTGAGGTTGTTTATTTACCTTTTGTTGTTTGTGCTTTTGGTGTTATATCAAAGAATCCATTGTCAAATCTAAGGTCATAAAGACTTAATCCCTGTTTTTTTCAGAGTTTTATTGTCTTAGCCTTTATAGTTAGGTCTTTAATCCATTTAGAATTAATTTTTATATATGATGAGAGGTAAGGGTACAACTTGTCTTTTTGCATGTGAGTCACGCCTTTTCATGGGTTGGTGGGAAAGAAGAGGAGGGACTACTTGGAGGCAGTTTGGTTGGTCTGTACTCCTGGGTATTGACTCCCAGTCCCTCTGGAAATACAGAGCTGCCTTGAGTTTACCCTTTACTATTGCATTTTTTTATATCAAGGCTGAAAAGAAAGGGCAATATAGGAAGTGGAAGGCCACAGCTGTAAAATTCTACAGCCCATTCTTATCTTTTCTAGTCCATTTTATGAGATGTAGTTTGCTTCACAGTATCTTAGCCTCTGTCCCACAAGAGACAATCGAGGATTTTGTGTTAATTGTTCTGAAAGCCATTAGTTTTTTAAATCTCTTTTGTGGCATCTTCAGCCTTGCTTTGGAAGAGGAAGCTGACAGCCTATGCTGGTTTGTCATCTTTTCAAGAACCAAAAATACACTCATTTTTGAAACTTCAGTCAAAGCAAAATAGGAACATTAATTTTTTACTTAATATTGGCAGTGATTCTGTTTCATAATAAAAGTGAACTAAGGAAGAATACCTACACAGAGACATTTTATGTAAAGAATCTCAGGAAGATTTCCTTGACTCCTGAATGTGAAGAGGAAAACATTACAGAATTTTCTCTAAACTTTTGTTTGATTTTATACAATAAAGAAACTGTTCCAAATCTCTCCACTTAACATATATTTCAAAATTTCCAAAATTAGTTCATTTTCTTTATGTTCTGGTAAATTTGAACTAGGACTTGAACCAAATACAAAATAACTTACATTAAAGAAAACTTTATCTCAAGATATGAAACTTAAGATGGTTGTTTGAAGGAATGATTTTGCCTCTGATTCCAATATATTTAGGTGTGCTATTCATCTTTAAATAGGTTCAAAATACTACCTGAAGTTCTGTATCGCATCTCTACACTTGAAACAATTTTAATTAGTAACAATCAGGTTGGATCTGTGAACCCTGAAAAATTGAAGATAATGGAGAATCTGGTCACATTGGACCTTCAAAATAATGACCTCCTACAAATTCCACCAGAGCTCGGTAATTGTGTGAACTTAAGGTAACTACTCCATTCTGCTAAGATTTACCATTTACTTTATTGCTTTGTTGAACTGTCCAGGTTTTTTGTTTGTTCTGTTGCAGTACTCTATTAGGAAAATTGAAATAAAAATGTAATGTGTTTGTTAAAAATAATAGGTAACAAACCCAGAATCCCAATTCTGTTTTCCAGATTTTACCAAATTTATTTTTTAAGCTTTGTTTATGTGATATTATATATGTGTAGATAATATAATTGATTGTTTCTAGTGACACTTTTCTCATCACTCAGTGTAACCTGAAACGAATGTGTAAAATGTCAGGGGAATAAATTTAGCTGTGCATATGAGGTTTTCCAAAATCTGAGTACAGATTATCACCATTTATTTCAAATAGGGACATGGTCTTCCTCATTTACTGTGTTCGCTGTCACCTTTGTCTTCAGTGCTTTTACCCTGCTTTTATCAATAATCGACCTAAATATCATATTTGAAAACCTTCCTTATTCTTAAGGCAGAATTAGTCACTTCTCTAATTTTCCATCCTGCTTTGTTTAAACTCATACCATTTCTTTGCCCTCCTTTAGAAAAGAGTTGTTCCAGTGCCTGGAACGTAGAAAGCACCCAATAATGCTTGTGAAGTGACTATACAGGGTGTTGGAGATGTCAACAGAAAACTAGTGAAGAGAAAGTGTCAGAAGTAATGTAATTACTGAAAACTGCACATGATGGTTTGACATATTTTACTTTGCTCCGGCAGCGCTGGCATCTGCTCTGGTAGCCCTTATTAGTGCATTATAGGAGGCAAGTAGGGTTGATTCTCTGGAAGCAGTTGTATTCTATAAAGTCTCGGTAAATGCCAAATTAGTGAATCCTGAACTGTTATTCCTAGGGGAAGTACAGAGGTAGATTCTTTTGAACCTCTGGCCAGACATTTTCAATCAGTTAGTACATTACCCCTTTTTTAATTTATTTGTATTAAGACACCTTATTTAATATTGTTAATTTGTTAACATTGAACTATGGCCAAACAGCTCTATAATACATGCCTGAATGAAGCTTATTTAATATGTATCTTTTCTGTAAGGCACATGGCAACCGCCTTCCTAAGAAAACCAGAAAACCAGAGAGTACTTTAGCACTACACTTGTAGGCCATTTCAAACAGTGAAGTTACCAATAAGGACAAAAATTAAAAAAGATGATACATGAAATAGTCCAGGGATAGGACACTTGTTTACAGAATGAGAGCTGAAAGAAGAAGACAGGTGTCACATGTTCAACTTCAATGGAGAATGTGCCCATCCAACAACTCAAATTTTTTGCTGTTCTGTGTGTGTCAAAAAATGGCTTTCAAAGTGCCAGCTGCGTTGATTTTGAGTTGCAAATAAGTTTTATTGAGTAGGCAAATGAGCAAATACTGAGGATTGGCTGTAATTAACTTCTTTTCCTATAAATTAAGAAAGTCAGTTTTTAAAAGAATTCCCAAGGCATATAGAAGTATTTGAAGATTTAATTTAGATCTGCTATATATAGTGTGGTGTGATTCCTTTGACTTTTGTTTACACACTCAAGTTACTGAAAATTAATATGTAAGTTTATCTCTTAAATTAAGGTATTTCATTAATTATTAAAGAAACCAATTAACAAGCCCTTAAAACTTAAATTGGAACCTCATTTCAGAACATGTAAATAGATTTTTATGTGTGTATCTGATCAAAGGGGGGAGAGAGCAGATCTGTCAGTGTTCCCAAGGTGGAGGGAGATGTTTTGGTTATGTTTTAGACCTTGGTATGAGTACTTGTATGCTCATTCTATACTTTATGCTCGTTCTATACTTGTGCAAATACAGGGTGGGGCAAAAGTAGTTTTAAAGTTGTTTGTTTGGAAAGTAATGAAATAATAATAATACAGAATAAACTGTGTTTCATGTACTCACAACTGTAAACCTACTTGTATAATTCAACCTTTTAGTATGTGGTCATTATAAGATTGAGAAAAGGGTGGGTTAAATGGTGGTTCAGATGACAGCTCTTCTCTATAATAGCTGTAGGATCTTGGGCAAATCTTTCTTACCTCCCTGAACTTGTATTTCCTTATCTCTAAAATAGGAATATTAATGGGGCCTACATTATAGGTTAACTGAGTCAGTGAATTTAAATTACTTAGCAGAGTACCTTTCACATAAGCATTGTTAATGTTGTCTTGGTTTTTGTTGTAGTTATAATTCCAACTGTTTAAATGATTAGATTTGAAAGAGACAAAAAAACTACACAAATCTTATTTATAATATTATAAATGAAATTAGAAGAAAAGCTTCCCTAATGGACAGTGTTAAAGTTCTTATTTCTTTCTTTTGCTTAGAACATTATTACTAGATGGAAATCCATTCCGTGTTCCACGAGCAGCGATACTAATGAAAGGAACAGCCGCTATTCTGGAATATTTGAGAGACCGAATTCCTACATAAATTGGAGTTGTATTATAAACTTGGTCATGCTAATTCTTAGAATTCTTACATTGATAATGAATGTGTTCTAAGGTGTGTACATTTGTAACGGTGATAATAGTGTTCTGAGTGTTTTGCACAAGATTTATCCTACTCATTTTTATTCCATTATAACAGAAAACAGTTTCTTCAAAAGTGAATTTTTATTTAATGAAGTTTTAATATTTTTATAATGACAAAGCGTTTTTGTAGAAGTTGGTTTTTCCCCCATTTCTGTTTTTGTTATATATAATGTGATCAATTGACTTGCGTATGACCATCCAATTTCTTTTGTTTAATATAAAATTGACTTGAAATTTATTCAATGTTTTTCTTTGACATTTAAAAATAAGACTACATTACTGATAGGACTTTTGTGATGTGGTTGGTCTCAATATAAGTTTTACATTAATATGCACTGTATTGTTTTTGTTTTAATCTAGTTGAAATGTCTTTAGCCTTTTCCTCATGTTTTAAGATATCATTTTGTCATTTCTAATGTCACAGAAATGCTACACAAGATATAGTTGTAGTTGGAGAAAATAGTAAGTGTTATTATAATTCTCTCACCGTTTTGAATTTAAAAGGTGACAAGGTTTTTTAAAATGATGTTTTAGTATTAAGCTTCCATAAAATAATCTGGTACTTCTAGATGTAAGAAATTTAAAGAGATTGGATCTGCATATTTTTCCTTCAGAGTGTTTAAAAGTACTTTTTCTTTTTTTCCTAAATATTGAAGACCTTATTTTATTCTAGATATTAGAAACCAGACATAACCAATAATGTATACTGCATAGAAGTCTTGAAATGTGCTTTGTTTACTTACTAATCAAGTATTTGTATACATCTATTCTGTTGGTGCATTCTAATCCAGCCTTGTATATTTTTTTCCCAGAGCCTTAATTTTAAAATTTGCTGTAATCTTCATAAGATTAAACTTACAATTAGGCAGTAATTTTCTAAAAGGGAAGTTGTTATAGGTGAACTTCATTTAATAAATATCAAATATAAACATTTTTATTTACATCAGAAATATCAGAAGTGGGGTAGTCTGATCAGTCATTATAAAACTTACCATATGATTCCATTAAGTAGCCAAACAATAGAATGCATATTAACTTACATAGATAGATGGGTGGATAGATAGGTAGGTAGGTTAGTAGGTAGATAGATAGCTTTTGTATGATCAAGGCATGCTTATATGAAAAAGTCAATTGCTACTAAAGATAAATAGTACATGTTCATAATAAAAGTTACATTTTCAAATGTTAATTACAATGTTTGTGTTTTTGATTTAAAACAAACATGCTTTTTTCATACTATAACTTTGGTTGACTAAGAAAAATCTGCTTTGACATTAAACAAAAAGACACTTTACAATAAGGTGACATTTTATTATTTATACAATAAGGAGACTTTATGTTATTCAAAACACTTTAAATACTGAAAAAGTTGAGTACACCAAAGCCGAAAAATGGCTCTGCTATACACTGCACAGCATTATTTTAGTCCCTGTATTTTTATCTGTACAGAAAGCATCTTCAAAATGCATTCTAATCACATTGTACACTTTTGCCGATTAGTGTCAATACATAAAATAAAACTGCAGAATACAGCTTGCATTTGCAAATTAACTGACCAAGTAATTTCACTGATTCAGTAAATTTGAAATACAGATTCATAGGACTTCTTTGCACATAAAAGGAAAGCAGCTTTCAAGGTGGTTATGGTCTCATACTGCAAAAAAAAACCCCATTAAGTACATTCACAGTCTATGTTAATAAAGTGGTAAATGTCTTCACTCAGTTTTATTTACATCAATCTGTAGTTTAACTAAAAAGTACTGTTAATTGTGGTACTTTAGTTCTTTTAACACATACAAAAATGACAATTTTTATATATAATTTAAGCTCAAAATCACAATTATCTCAAAATATTAATTACAATACAGCCATTTCAATTAAACATGTGATTAATTTTTTTATAAAATGGTAAAATTTTTTATTAAAGTAAGCAATTAGTTTTGAATTGGCTAGAGTCCACCCATGTAGAAAACCTTAAATGTTAAGAGGTGTTTCCTGCCCCCTCCCACTCGAATGTGTATACAGCCACCTAAGCTAGCAAAGAGACAGAAAAGGCCCCAATTTATAAAGATTAAGCCTCTTTTGCTATACTGCTGTGGCTTGTTTCTTCCATAAAAGCTTTACAAGGGGAGTGTCAATAAACTATGCAGTGAAATGCATGCATTAATATACAATATGTTTATGTAAAATGTTAGTATTTACTAGTGCACGTTAAAATGTTCACAAAGACTGCAAAAGAAGTCATAAATAAGCATTTATAAAGATCTATCAACTGCAAATTGTAAACTTGAAAACTACTTGATAATACAATGGAATTTCTGTGAAAACAAATCCCAATTCAAGTTCTTTCTCTGGCTAAAGGAGCTCTAGTTTCTTGGCCTTAAGATGTCACTGTTGCACTGCACATATGGTAGTGAAGTCAGTTGTCAAAAAGAATATGAGTCTAGAGATTGTCTTAATTTTGCTAAAGTACTGGCCTGATGTTGCATCACTGTGTAGGAATTTTTCTTAAACTTTCAGAAGAGTGAAATATTTCACTTACCCAAATTATATGAACTCAAATGAAAATTTGTGTGTGTACACATATTTAGTACATGGAAAAATACTAATATAAGGAGGTGGAATTAGTACTTATATAATAGTAAAATGATTATGCCCCAAAATTATGTCAAAAGTAATCAATTATCAAATAGTTTAGAAATGAAAGAATATTTTTCTTGGCTACATAAAAAAATTCAGTCACCCTAAAACCTTTTTACTTAATAATTCTTTACAAACCAATTAAAATCCTATCACTGTCTTTGTTTAGGATTGCTGCTATTAATATTTCTTCTCTGAATAGAAAGAGACCATAGTTCATATTCCAGTTTACTTTTATACAACTGGGAGTGTGAGTAGAGGAGAGGGGTACCCTTGTATGGCTATAAAATGGGAAAAATTAAAGTACTTGCAAACTACTTTTGCAAGGTTATTTGAGATGGTATTTGAAATTTACAAATAGAATTCAATAGATTTGCTTCTTAATTTCAAATAGGAAAAAATTTATCCTTATGAAGGCAATGTCATGTTAAGCTTCCTTTAGTCTCTTTTATACACTGAGTACAAAGAGAAACTTGATTAGCTCTTGGGACAAAAGTATCTGGTTTATCAATTATTTTTCTCATCATTCTAAACAGAAGATAATAAGGCTTCTTTTTTTTTTTTTTCAGGAGGAAAATATAGTTGAGGATGTTAAAGGAAAGTGCCCAAATATCATAAAGCAGTATTAAAACATTTATTGCATTCCATTGACACTAGGTGTCATCAAAGCTAAAACCAAATTTCCTAGAGTAAAACTTAGCATACGACATTCATTACTGCCCTGAATGGGTACCTTTTCCACATTCAAGACCAATAAGGCTCCTCTGAGTGGAAAGACTCTACAAATATTGAAAATAAAATTTATTTCAGCACCACATTGTGAAAATAAATTACCATCCCAACAAATATGAGAACTGCTTTGTGTTCTATCTGCCTGAGAGTTTCATCTTAGTTTTCCTATAGACTTTCAAAAAATTATGTAAGATTTCCTGACTAAGAGAGGTTCTTTAGTAGAGTTTTGGGGAAAGGGAAGCGGGATGGAAAGATACAAAGAAATATAATATCTCTTTTGTCCTTCAAATGCTTTCCTTAATTTAGCTATCATAAAGATTAGTTGGCCCGAATACTTGGGCATTATTTAACCTCATTACTGTGCAAGACAAATGCACAAAGAAAAAACACTTATGTACGTGTCTGCAGAGAGACAAAACCTGAGTCACAATAAAAAGTTTTTAATATAAGAAATCTCTTAATGTAGGAAAATAACTTTTAAAGGGTCAAAAATATCTTTGTACAATATAATTAGCTAACTAAAACTTCAATATGCTTAAGGATTACATATTTTATAAGATCTAACAAAAAAGGAATAATTTACATTTGATAATTTTTTAACTATAACTGATACCCCCATTTTTATTTCTAACATCTATTTTCATTCCCTTGAATTCATTAACTTTTCCAAAAAATAAAAACATATTTAAATATGAGGACCGTTTAATTTCTGATGAACAGTTCTTACTTTTAACTAAATATTGAGGACATAGGAGATTTGGGATTGCTAGGCATAAACAATGCCAAACCAAAATAGAACTCTAAAATTCAAAACAAAATATATATTTTGAAGGAAAACATTACTTGGAAAATTATATTATAGATAGAGTTGGGCCAAAGTCTGCATGAAGCTGTTCTCTTATGTGCAGGCTCCCTTTCTGTAGATAGTTATCTCTTAAAAAATCCCTTTTCTCTATGCACAATTTCCTCAGCTTTCAGTGGGTTTCTGACCTTTTCCATATTTGAACCCTGAATTCTCCCAACTGAATGAAGCTCCTCTGCTCACATCCAACCAACAGTTATAATGTCCTTTCTGCTTCTCTACATCTTCGTTAGCTCTTCCTCATCTTCAGTAGCTGAGTTCTCTGTGTGATGACTCCTTGGTTTCCCCTCATGTGTCACTTAACTACTCAGTAGGAAGAAATCTGTTTATTTGTCCCCACTGTGTTATCAGTGGACACTTTAAGGCTCCATTCAGGACATACTTATTCCCTGGGCTGCATCCATCCCAGATGCAATCTGGGAGTAGTTTATAGAAAAATGAGTGTGAGTTGCTGCTCCACACTGCCCCCAACTGGCCGTTGTCAGCTGGGACATTGCATTGATTATGCATTTATGTCAGTTAAGTCACTAATACCTAGAAGAGGAATCCTGAACCAAAAGATTAAATCCTTGCATTTGTAAGTGAATAATTGTACCAACAGGGATTCTGGACAGTATCTGAATGCTGTCTTTTGGGTCAGTGGGGCTGGTTTGATAAATGCACATGGTCGGGTGAGAGATTAAAACATTAGCCTAGTGAACTAGTCTCTTTTGCCATTTTGTAATGACTTGCCTGAGCATCATGAGAAGGATTCTGTAATGTGCAGAAGGCTAAAAGCAGAGTCACACCTTCTCTGCCAATAGACTAGTTACCATGGGAACCAATGCAGAAAAATGAAAATATGACAAGAAGCTGAGGATTAAATGTGGAGAAAATTGATAGGGAGTTGGTTTCTACACCGCAATTTGAACATTTGGGATTTAAAGAACAGGACGTTCCTCAGGTGACCCGACCAATGACAATGAATAAAATGACTTGCCACTCGCTGGTCCTGTCAGCTGAGATGTGAGGGATACAGAGAGGAAGCAGTAAGCATGTAGTAGATTGGATAAGGGGAACTCTATGAAATCCAGTTCCATTCCTGGGAAGGCTGAACACCAGTTCAAAGGGTAAATTAGCCATATGGTCCAAAGGTGCCCTTTGAAAGGCATATCCATCTTCCCTTGATAAACCAAAGGCTACTGTAATTTTCACCCTTCCAGGGCCAACACACACTACTTGACAAAGTATTGCACATCTAATATATTATTGCTTGAAACATCTTCCTAAGTATTAAAACAAAAAATACCACTTCTAAATCTGCAGCCATCCCCTTTTCCGACAAGGCAGTTATTGCAATGACCTAGAATTTAGTTTTTCATTAAGGAAATAATCCCACTTCACTGGATACAAGTCCTCCCTGTGGACACCACTCTGTCATCCTAACAAACCAGACTCCAGGATTTCAGGACAATCTATAACAAGGGCTTGGTTTCAGCCCAGTCTGAGAAAGTCGACCTACGTTACACATTGTACTTTCAGAGGCTCAGGGGAGACCACATCTGTCCTGTCCCCTCAGCTTCCTCAAAAGCTGTTTTCTGAGATCCTATGATTAATACCTCATTTCTATGACTTCAACCTTTGGTCCACATTGAAATGCAATTGCCCTGAAGAGATAAGGGACGGTCACACTATAGATGACCTGCTTCAACCCTTCCTAGAGATCTAATTTTCAAGTAGTAGTGATACCCTTCACCAGACCCACCCTCCCAACACTCAAAAATTAAAGACTAGAAACAATAGCACCCAGGAAGTAAGAGGCAAGCCATTATTAGAGAATTGTCTTTAAGATACATCTAACTATAAATGATCTAAATAAAACTTGTCCTTGGTGCAGTGCTAAGTCCACTGGACACAGGTTTCACCACACATGCTCATTTTATAGCTCACTAATGACAAGCTGTTCTGTTTGTCAGAGTTCCTTTGACCATCTCAACAACGAGTCCTTGAAATGCCCAACGCCCATGAATTTCTGTTTTCCCAAGAGAGCTTACAGAGTTCTAAAATCCAATAAAGTGAATTTTCTCCCACTTGCAGAGTTTGAAGGCAAACTTGATAATAAACAGAGATATGAGTACAGTGATTTTGCTTATGCTAAAATAATTTCTTCATCAGTATTCCAGTGAATCTCAGAATTTGAGACTTCTAGGGCAAGTTTTTGCAAGTAGGAAGCATGAGAATAACCTGATGCAGGACTTGTCTTGAAAGCTACACAAAGCATGGCGTTACTTTAACAGGTAGGCAGATCTCTTTCTGAGATAGGCAAATAGAGGGTCTTCAAAAACCACTCTACCTTTGGAATTGATATGAGAAGAGAGAGCCTTTGTTCATTTCTGATATGGTCTCTAAAATTAGGCAGCAGAGGCTTGGAGGACTTTCTGGTCCGGATTAAATGAAGATTTCTGTGACTTGGTACTGGTTCTCTCACTGGTAAATCATTCATTGGACACGCTTGAGCTCCTCCAGGCTGAAAGGCCACCTGACACTACTGTATTTAATAGTTTTACCACATCTGTTCATTCTTCACACCAGAAGATAAAAACATAATAAAGCACATAAAATCTTGAAAATTTAAATTTGACTCCAAATATTTTAACCAACTTGACTTTTCTCCTTATTTTCTTTGAGGTTGTATAAATGATTCCCTGCTATATGTTCCTTAAATGGTTACTGACTTTTATGTATATTTTTATAGTTTTCTTTATCATACAGGTGAGTATATATTTTGCAAAAAAAAATCAGTCTTGCCAATATTAGGACATGCATTGTTTTCAACCACAAGTATTTGAAATAAAAAAAAAGCTGACTTATCTGTAAAAAGTTTGTGTCTGTCTCGTGGGCATCTGATGAATAAGTCTGCAGATCGAATGGACAGTGTGATGACTGTGGTTAATAATATTGTATTGAAAACTGGAAATTTGCCAAAAGAATAGATTTCAGATGCCCTCAAAACACACACACACACACACACACACACACACACACACACACACAGCAAACCTGTGAGATGAGACATTAACTAGCTTGACTATAATACTGTAATCATTTTACTATGTCTATGTATACTTTAAGTATATGCAATTTTTTAAAAATTAAAACACACACACACACACACACACACACACACACACACACCTAAAACAAGAAAACAAGGGCTTCACACTCCATGGCTTATATTTCTGGATTAAGGTGATGTGTTAAATAAGCAAATAGTTCAATTTAATTGTGAAAAAAATGATGGCTTTTTAATGTTGGCCATTGAATAAATGTACGTAGATAGTGGGTGTTTTTCAACCTTTTACCCTTTATCTCCAGCAATATGAGATAGTACTTTAAGGTCAGGAGCCCTGTGATTAAACATTTAAGAAGCACAATGTCATGTTCAAATGTAAGCATGCTACACAACCTGCTACATATAGTTTTAATAAACTCACACTTTCGAAGTTGAAGCGCAAAGACACTACATTGCTTCAAGGTGCGACCTACCCCTTCATCACCAAATGGCAGCCACTTTTCCAGACCACTGTTGAACTCCTATAATTTTGAATCCACTATTTAGGAAATCCTCAATTTTAACCTCTAAGAGCAAACACAATTTCTGGATTTGTTGGCTATAAAAACCTATCTGCCATTCCTTTTGCCAACATTATCTCTGAGAGGACTCTTCTGTCAGAATAACTTGTAGGAATTTAGATGGCTGCCAGTTCTTAGTACTTAGCTACATTGCCAGGGCAGCTTAAATCCTCAGCTTTCTAGGTCCTTCGAGGAGGGTCTGGGGGCTAGATCATTGCTATTCCAGCTGTCCATCTGACTGACAGAGCTGAGACTTGTCTGTATGTTCTGGGCACTCTCGTTTTTTACTTCCTTGGAAATTTTGTCATATGTGCTGTTCAAGTTGCACTTCTTACTAAATTCTAATGGATCCTATTCTGTTCTTAAAACACGAAGCACGCTCCCAAATGGTGGAGTGTTTGCTACAGGAAAGAGTGCTACCTTTTCTTTGCATGTATGCGCATGATGAGTATTTAGAACATGCAAACCCACTAGAACCATGCACATTTTTCTTAGATGTTTAAAACAAACACGAATTGTTTTAGAGCAGAGATTTAGAGAGAAACTGTGTTCAAGTGGAAGAATAGCCTTTGTCATCCAGCCTCAGTGCCCTCCCTCCAGGAGGGAGGAGTTGCCCTTGACTCCTGCCACCCCTCTAACTTTGACTCCAAAGAGGCAACTACTTGGAAGGACAAAGTCCGATTTCAGTGGAAAGTGAGAACTTAACTAACCAAGTGACTATGGCCCCCTGTTATGGTTCTTTCAAGATGAGACTGCAGTTATTTAGATTCTCACTGTCACCTGAGACTTTCTAGAAAAGAACATATAAGAGAAATGGGAGCCTACCTTCTTAAAGGAGTAGAAACGATTCCTCATCCACATCATAAAACAATAAAGCTGAAAGGAAGCACTTGCCATTTTATTAGACTGGGAGAGAGAGTGATATGGTTCTGTTCTCTATTCTTCCCTCCTATTTTGTACCTGCACAGTAGCATTTATTAGACTGCTCATGTGTCTATCATCCCCCTGTGAGACTGTGTTTCTTAAGGGGAGGGACCATGGCTTTTTATACTTATATTTCTAACTGTTCTCAAAATCCTTTGTGCATTAACATTTGTTTAAATAGCATGTACAGCAAGAAAAAGAAATGAATTGTTCTAATCACTGATATATGTGTTTTTAAGAATAAACACATAGCCGAAACCGATTTGGCTCAGAGGATAGAGTGTCGGCCTGCAGACTGAAAGGTCCCAGGTTCGATTCCCATCAAGGGCATGTATCCTGGTTGCGGACATATCCCCAGTAGGGGGCGTGCAGGAGGCTGCTGATTGATGTCTCTCATAGATGTTTCTAACTCTCTGTTTCTCTCCCTCCCTCTCTGTAAAAAATCAATAAAATGTATATTTTTAAAAAAGAATAAACACATAGATGGTAGAAGGGAAATCTTAGGATGATGCAGAGGAAGAGTTAGAAGAGAATTAGTTAAATACCTCTTTGGATAGTTGGATCTATCCAAACTCACAATAATGAATACTCTATGAGTATGTATGGCTGTGGGAGGTGTAGGTGAACATGCTGGAGATATTATAGAAAGTTAAAAATAAAAGAAAAAGGAGAATCAATCCAAGATGATGGCATAGGTAAACACCTACACTGCTGCCTCGCATAACAATTTCAAAAACTACAACTAAGAGACAGAACGGACATCATCCAGAACCACAGAAAAGCTGGCTGAGTGGAAATTCTACAACTAGAAGGAAAGAGAGGGGCTCACAGAGATGTAGAGGAACTGTAAAAAGCTGAGGTATGGAGTCGCGTGTGTGGAGAGAGCGAGTGACGGCAAACCTGGCCGGCTTTCTCTGGCGGGAGGGAGACGGAGACTCTCAAAGGCATTGAACTCCTTATCCTACGACACTAAACCCCAGATCCAGCCAAATCTCATTTGGGGGGTGGGGAGAGTTTGGACTGTGAAAAGGGAGAAGTGCACAGAAATTTAGGGGAGTCACAAAAGATCAGGAGTCTGGTGGTGCGCATGGCACTGTGTGCAGAGGATGGACTGCTGATTGTGCCGCTGGCTTTCACAAGTGGGCGGGAGATAGACCCTCTCAACTGTGCCACTTCTAACTTTACTAAACCCCAGTTTTGGGCGAAACCCTGGGGACCTAGACTCGTGTGGTCCCGGAGCACAGGGGGGCTGGAGGAACAGCAGTCTAGAGGCACTTTGAGAGAGCGCGCACACAGGGACCGCTCCAGCGATTACGAGGTCAGGTGAGACTCAGGGGCCGTGGAGGGCGGGCCCGACTGGAAGGCAAGGCGGTCCCTTAAGCCCTGAGACTCCACCCATCCCAAGCTCAACAGAGGCTTTTGCGGTTTTTCAAGTCTAGTATCATAAGGCTGAATCCAACACAGAAGCTCTCCCAGCATAGTGAAAATGCCCAGACAAGGGAAGAGATCACAAAAAAAAGAAATGGAGGAAAACAAATGAATAGATATAGAGTTCAAAACCACACTTATAAGGTTTTTAAAGAATATCCTAGAAAAGTTGGATAAAATTAGCAAGTCCCAAGAGGAGATGAAAAAGGACCAACTAGAGATGCAAAAGATCCAACTAGAGATGATAAAGGACCAAACAGAAATTAAACATACACCGACTGAAATAAAAAATATTATACAGAGACCTAACAGCAGACAAGACAAAGACAAGAATCAAGTAAAAAATTTGAAATATAAAGAATCAGAAAACACTCAACTGGAAAAGCAAGAAGAGAAAAGAATCCAAAAATGTGAAGACAATGTAAGGAGCCTCTGGGACAGCATCAAGCGTACCAATATCAGAATTGTGGGGGTGCCAGAGGAAGAGAGAGAGCAAGATACTGAAAACCTACTTAAAGAAATAATGACTGAAAACTTCCCACATCTGGTAAAAGAAATAGACTTAAAAGTCCAGGAAGCACACAGAACCCCATATAAAAGGAATCCAAAGAGGACTACACCAAGACACATCATAATTAAAATACCAAGAGCAAAAGAGAAAGAGAGAATACTAAAAGCAGCAAGAAAAAAACAGTTAATTATCTACAAGGGAGCACCCATACAACTGTCAGCTGATTTCTCAACAGAAACGATGCAGGCCAGATGGGAGTGGCAAAAAGTATTCAACCTGATGAATAGCAAGAACCTACAACCAAGAATAATCTATCCAGCAAAGCTATCATTCAGAATTGAAGGGCAGATAAAGAACTTCACAGATAGGAAAAAGCTAAAGGAGTTCATCAACTCCAAACCAGTATTATATGAAATGCTGAAAGGTACTCTTTTAGAAGAGGAAGAAGAAAAAGGTAAAAGATAAAAAATTATGAACAACAAATGTGTATCAACAAGTGAATCTAAAAATTAAGTGAATTAAAAATTTGATCAACAGAATAAACTGGTGAATATAATAGTATTAGGAGCACAGAAAGGGAGTGGACTGATAATTCTCAGGGGGGAAGAGGGGAGGGGTGTACAGGGAGTGACTGGACAAAAATCATACACCTATGGACTCATCAATTGTGGGGGAAGGTAAGGGTAGAGGGAGGGTGGGAGCGGAGTAGAGGGGAGCTATGGAGGGGAAAAAAGAGAAACAAATGTAATAATCTGAATAATAAAGATTTAAAAAAAAAGAAAAAGGAAAGCTCAGCTCATGTTGCTCATTGGTTGAGGGTCAACCTATGAACTAGGAAGTCATGGTTCCATTCCCGGGCAGGGCACACAACTGGGTTGCAAGTTCGATCCCCGGTTGGGAGGCATATAGGAGGAAGTTGGCCAATGATTTTCTCTCATCATTGATGTTTCTATCTCCCTCTCCCTCTCTCTTCTTCTCTCTGAAATCAACAATATATTTAAAAAAAGAAGACATTGTCCCTAGGCTACATTACTAATGATTATTTTTGGTAAATATGTGAAACATAAAAAACAAGTTCCTGATTGTGTGTGTGTGTATGAGAGAGAAAGCATTGAGTTAGAATTTCTCTAAGAAATGGTCATAATATAGATCTTGATAGCAACATTCATGGTTTTATAAACTATTACAAGCAAAAATTAAAATTATTAACATATCAGAATAATGACTTGCTAGAGAATCTGTTTGATCATAATGAGACTGTGATTCTACCAAGTACAAAACACTTACTATTAAGTTGAACTGACACCACAAGGATAGCTGAAAAGTTATGTTCAAAGACTGGTTATCAAAGATGGAGGGTTTAAAACAAACATAAGGAAGACAAGTATTATAAGTCAGGCACAGTTTGTATAATGATAATGTAGAGGAAAAATCAAATTTGGAGATCATACATGTCCAGTACCTACTACCTCTTTTTTTCAGGGTGCATTCTGGCTAACAGGCACCAAGGAAAGTGGAGTCTTGAGTATGACTGTCACTCACTTCCTACTTTGCAGGGAGGTGACACGTGCACAATCAGCATCCTGGTGGGAGTGGGGAGGAGTGCAAAGAGTGCTTCAAAGCGCTCCAGGCATTTTACATAACAGTTTTTCACTATTTGCTTCTCTTCCCTCAGCTGCTGAGGGCCCCACTCTCCCACCCATCGTTGGTGATCTTCCTTTGTTGTACCTAAAAGCAGAGCTTCCCAACCTCTGCATTATGGCACAGGGAGAAAATGATCATATTTGTTCTGCATAATGGGGTACAGTGATAAAACAGACAAGGCCTCTTCAGGCCCCAAGTGAAAGCAATAACCCACAAGCCCCCATGCTCTTTGGGAATCAATAGTTCAGCACTTAGGGGACCTATGCTAGCAGCTGGATCTGAAGTACTGTCCTATAGATTGCTCCCAGGAACACAAAATTAACATTCTATATTACAAAAAAATTTAAAAAAATACTTTAGGGAATAGTTGATACCAAAAATCTAGAGATGCCACCAGCAGCAACAATACAAAAACACAAGGGAAGTATATAAACAGCTTTCAAGACAGTTTTTTGTTTTTAATCAGTATCGGTTCAAATTCTTTCTAATTTCCCTTCTAATGCTTAGTTCCAGATTCTACAGCAAATCCTAGTATGAAAAGCTGACAGAAGTTTGAGAAGGCATGCAAAAAGAGATGAAACAGGAAACAAGGCAGATGAAAGAGCCAAGAGCTGTGTTCCAAAGAATGGAACAGCAGTGGACCCCTGCTGCACCTGCTTTAAAACGTGTGACCACATTGTATATAATTTAGATTTGTTAATTCTGCTGAGGGAAACAAGCTGGCCACATGATCTCACTCCCATGTGGAATCTAAATGAACAAAACAAACTGGTGAACAAAATAGACCCGGAGACACAGAAGCATGGAACAGACTGAAATCTCAGTGGGAAGGTGGGGGTGTGAGTGGATGGGGAGAGATTAACTGGGGAATTTATATGCATAACCCATGGACACAGACAATAGTGTGGTGAAAACCTGGGAGGGGTGGGTGCAGGCTGGAGGGTGTCACTAGGGGAGAAAAGGGAAACATCTGAAATACTTAAAAAAAAAAAAATGTTTGTTCAGGAGACATTTATCTTCCCTGAAAAGAGAGGAAGTGCACTCGTTAGGCAAACTAACGTTGGCAGTTTGAGATCATAAAGACGTTAGAAAACAACCACCAAAGAAGGTTGAACTGATTTGACTAAGAAAGCCCACACTGTACTAGTGGCTGGAGATAAGGTGGCCTGAGGAAGAGGCCAGAGGATTTCAATAGCTTCGCAAAGACCTGGGGAAAGAACACCTTGTTCTCTCTGCTTTTGCTTGGGGTTGGAAGAAAAAAAGATTATGTGGTTGGCAGAGAAGCACCAGAAACCTTCAGATAAGGAGGGCTTTGATGGAATCTGCAAAGGCGAGGCCCAAACAAGGGTGCTGGCCAAAGGAAACTGTGAGGGTGAGGATGTAATTAGCTTAGAAGAAGTAAACAGAAACTTTAGGCTTTTAAATGAATAACCCAGTTATTAGTGGCCCGGAAGTTGCAAATATCTAAGAATCAAAACAGCTTGAGGACACGTCACCAAAGCTGCCAGAGGCTCTGTGCCTCCCACACCCAGGTGTTCTGACTGAGAAGGGGCTGTGAACTGCCCCTTGAATCTGATGATCACTTTATGGCATATACTGTATTTTGAAGTACATTCCTCTATACTTTATAATAAGGTAAAATCTGATTATAATATTGTGGTACTTTCCTGTACACATATAAATAATGAAAAATTAGTAGTTTATATTGGATGTCTAATTACTGCCAGATCTCACCTGGAAATAAAGCTATACAGACATTTTCAGATTGGAATAGTTTTAGAATATTAGGAAGGCTTTGCTAAGCGAACTTAAATTCCCAATGTTTAAATTTTGGAGAGCTCATTTAAAATATATGTTTTAAATAAGTGGAAGCAAATATCTTATTTTGGAATGAACATAATGTGAAGGAAGCTTAGTTAAAACAGTGGCAGATATGTCTAAAATATTTGGAAAGCACAAGAATGTTGGAGAACTATTAAATTGCAGGTGTAATAATTAAACTGAACAATTAGAAACAACAAACTTTAAAGCACATATTCATCTGAGGCTTAGAGAGAGAGCAGATTCTTTTTCTGATTGAGTTCTGGGAGTGGTTGATACACAACCTGATAGGTTTAATAAACAAAATACAGAAACTGCTGCCAGGCAGGTGTGGCTCAGTGGTTGAGCATTGACTTATGAACTGGGGGTCACAGTTTGATTCCCTGTCAAGGCATATGCCTGTGTGCGGGCTCCATCCTTGATGTGGGGCATGCAGGAGGCAGCCAATCAATGATTCTGTCTCATCATTGATATTTCTACCTCTCTCTCTGAAATCAATAAAAATATATTTAAAAACAAAATAAAAAATCTCTCTCATTATTGATGTTTCTTTCTCTCCCTCTCTGAAATTAAAAAAACAAAACACCTGCTTAAAGTAAGCTAACAACTCTTAAATATTTCTTCTTATGGTGTTTAAATTTAGAGCATTGTTTCAAATTAATTCTCTCTTGAGAATATGGAAAGGGGTGTTAATATATTTCTTAACAGCTACATTAGTGCAACAGGTATAACATGGATTGTCTAGAGTGTGGTCAACCAAGCTAGAGAATTGCCAAGACTTGGATATAAAATACGTATAGCTATAAGGTCGCCATCTAGAGGGGCCTCTTCCTAACTGCGGACATCTTCCTAAAAAGTATGTGAGTCTGTCCAACTCTACAAAAAGACTGTATTTGTTGGACTTGAACTCAGTAATTTAAACAGAGGGTCTTATTGGGATATGGTTTGTTGCTGTATAAGAGTGTTTTAGTGAGGGGGAGATAGTATCTTCTCTGGAGGTATTTAAAAATAACATTAATTCTTCCCTGAAGGTAGATGAATCAGATCCCCTCAAGGTCCTCCTTTTTGGTCTTATGGCAGAACCATGATTTTTCTCATTTCCCCACAGAACTTTATCCATACTATACTCTTTTTTTAAATATATTTTTTATTGATTTCAGAGAGGAAGGGAGAGGGAGAGTCTGATTTCCCTCTGTTCCACTTTATTTGTCTTTTATATCCTTTCTCATTCTTACTCCATTAATTACTTATTACCTTCTCTCCTTCCTCCAGTCCTCATGTCTATTACTCATGATCCTAAAATATCTACATATATAAAAGGCTAGCAACCATCCAACCATCTGACCATCTGACTGGCTGGTAGATATGATGCACACTGACCACTAGGGGGCAGATGCTCAACACAGGAGCTGCCAAGCTGCAGTGACTTGGCAGTAGTGATTTTTGGGTGATGCACCCTAGAACCAAATAGGAGGGAGTCAGATTCCTCATGGGGCCATGCAATTCCACCTTTGGCTATGGGGTATGTTGTTACTGGGGCACTGTGAGCCCCGAATCTGGTTTTACTGCTGAGTGTGGTGACTGCAGATGCCCTTCGAGGCATGGTGCTGCCCCAGGTGTGGCCGCTGGCTATGGAGGGACATCAGGAGGTTGGCTCCAGGGTGTGTTCAGCCTATCTCGCCCAGTCTTGCCCCACTGGCTACCTTCTAATTAATTTCCTTTCAATGTGCATGAATCTGTGCACTGGGCCACTAGTTCTTTAAAAAATTAAAAGTACTCTTAACAACAAAAAAAGAAAAAAGTACTCTAACTATTCTAAAATACCTGCCACTTACTACACTAAAATGATATTTCCTGTTCAATTAGTATTTTACTTTTAATGTTTACTTCATTTCTGTTCAAACAGACATTGACATTCTTTTTCTCATATAAATATATAGACACTGGGCTGTAGGACCAAAGTGTAGGCCTCTGGAGAGTTATAGGCACCATAACTATAAAAGAAAATGATAATGAAAGTTTCATGAAAAGAAGCCAAAATTACAAAGTTTCTTCATACAAAGAAATTAAAAGACAGAAGCAGATGAAGTAATTTGTATTATTGGTATGAGCAAAATAGCATATGAAAAATAGATTTGTTGGGGAATATTTCATTCACTTCTGTAATCAACTTGCTATAAAACATGAATAGAAAAATATGGGAAATATTTTTGAGAGAATGCTAAGGAAGAAATGCTTTAGCTGCAAGAAAATCAAAATCCTATGTGGTAATACAGGAACTGAGATTAGGAGCTTACCAACCTAGGGTTCTCCCCACTTAGACATTTTTTCTTTTCAAGGATTCTTTTTTTTTTTTGTCCCTTACAAGGGAGGTATCTAATGAAGCCAATGCTCATGGCAGTATAAGTAGTGTTCTTTCAACTTGGAAATCAACAGGCCAGATTCTGACCTCTATAAAAGTTTGGAAGGGGGCATGTGGTTTTTATCAAGATAACTCAGATTTTCCGTGGTTTATCTAAATAGTTAATCAATTTAATTCTATAGCTTTTGCAGTGGCCTGAGAATTTTGGCTGGGGTATATGACAGTTTCACTTTAGGGATGCAGGAGGTGGAATCTGTCCATGAAATGATGCCAAAATGCAATGTGTAAACATTGTCATGCTGAACTATGGCCAAAGGCCTGTGCTCAGATTTTTCATTTTTTTCTAGAACAGGCAGCACAAAGCAGCAGTTGTATTCATTTTAGAGCTAAAATAGGGCTGGGGTCTCCCTCTTCCCAACTACCTTTCCCTATCCCTATCCCTATGCCTATCCATACTCCTTTACTCCCCACACCTCCAAATTTTAAATAATAGCATGCGTAAAGGAATCTACCAAATCACAAAGTACATTAAAAACGAGTCTCACACCAGATCAAACCATCTACTTGTGTTTCCTGAGTTCCCAGAGTCACTTCACCTGTCTAGACCTTAGGTCTCTGGTAAAATGAGGGAGCTGGGCTGATTATCTCTAAGACCCTGGCAAGACCAAAACCATGGCTCTGTCAGTTCAACCTCACATGTTCTTTTCTCTGCTGACATATAGACACATGACTCCTTTTAAGAAGAGAAATAAGACCCAAGCAAATCAGAAGGATAGATATGTTGTACTTCAATTAAATGAATGAAAGACACTTATTAAAATTTTTGGATAGTGTAAGGTCCTTAGAATACATTAAAGGGAAATGAAACACAACAGCTGAAACGTAGCACAAAGATCTTAACAGGTCCCTTAATCTTAACTGGAAGAAAGTTCTCTTTAGTTTCATGGCGGTGATGTTCAGGCTGGACCCTGAAGGTATGATTGGTATGAGCAAAATAGCATATAGTTTTGATAATTTATAGTGGGAAGGGGGAAAGGAAGACATTCCAGTAGGGGACCTGCATAGGCAAAGGCTGAGATTGAAAAACACAGGGAGTACTCTAGGGAAGGTAAGTATTTCCAGGTCTCAAAAACAGAGTGTGCATAGCAATTCCTATGTTCAGAGGATCAAACTTTCCTTGGAAGAAAAAATAGAGGTCTATGATATGTGGATATGTGAGACCAATCTCATGCCAACAGTATTTTCATGGGATGGGCTGAACAACATGCAGTGAAAATGTTCTTCATCTCCACTGAAAGAAGCGAAGCAAATGAACATGAAATGCAACCACCTCAATGACTATTCAACTCATTCATCTCTGAGTACATCATTCTAATATTGGATCTCATGGACTCCCATGCGCCCTGACAGTCTACAAGAGGCCTTGGTTGTAGGAGAAACCCTATAGGAACCCTCAGTATAGAGTCAAACACCCTAGGCTTTTTAAGTGCTGACTTCTATCTCTTTTCCCTATCATGTCAGGGGCATAAAGACACGGTGCTGGGCCATGGCAAGGGATATCTTTTTTATATTCTCTTTTCTTTATGACAAACTGACAAAATTCTCTTCCAGAGATTCCAGGGAGTCTGGCTGCCATTTACCTCGCCCGGTAGAAGTATCCACTAGCCTACCAGAAATTGCCCAAATCCCAGCCAACAATCAGAATGGTCTCCCAAAGGCCATAAGATCCAGTAAGGAGACTTATCTGTACCTTCAAATGGAACAACCATGCTCTACCCAAAAAGAGATTTGATTAAAGAGGCTGCTTCCTTTTGCAACACAAGAGTAGGGGGCTGGAACAAAGGGACTCACCACATGTCTTGTACCATCTTGATCTGGAAGTTCTCTCATCTTTCCACTTGATTATGAGATTTTGAGCAGAGGAGACCATGTAATATCCCTTGAGGTGCCTGGTATATAGTTGATGCTCAACAAATATTTATGAACTTCGCATTTAATGTTTTTGTTATATTCTTCAATAAAATATCCCCAGATGTTTTGGACTTATGAATGACATACCTTAGGCATCTGAGACTCAGCTACGGCAATTGCTTTCCTGTGGAGGAAATATGCAGTTGCTGATGAAAGTAAAAGTCTCTGTACTAAAATATTTTTCTCTAGAAATAGAGATGCCTGACTGTTTGTAGGCTGCTTACTCGTCACATTATTGTAAAGGAAAAAACTGTCACAGATAATATAATTACACATAATACAATAGTGATAGTTTTAAGAAAAAATGCACTTTCAAAACTAGAGAAAGATTAGTTGATTCATTTAATCTTCCCCCCCTTAATACCAATTCCTACATACATTGAAAATGATGCTAGCTTAAGAATGTTTTTTTTTTAAAGAGGAAAAAATTATGCTATGTTTGAAAATCACACCTATGGAAATTTGATCCATGGTTTTGTCTTCGGGTCAGGCTTACATTGGTTCCAAACCCAGACTCATTAGGGTCACAGGGTTTCAGTGCTTTCTACATAAACATTACACAGATTTTAGAACCTTCCACTGTTTGAGGTGCTTCTATTAACAGAATCAGGCCAAAAAACAAAACAACCCCCCCCCAAACCCCAAATAAAACCAAACCAACACCACACATGTTTTGCAGGCAGGATCATGTGGAGGAGTGCTGGTGCAATTGATCCTTCTCATCTGTGCCCGCCTTGCAGCCCATTTAGTGAGCACTGGGTTTTCACAGCGGAGCTGACAGTCTGACAGCCTAGGAGCTGACAGTCTGACAGCCTAATCCAACTGGGCAACCACCAGGTGAAATGAATGTTCTAAAGTTGGAACCAGTGAATTATTTCCCCTCTCTTAATTCCCATAGAACTGCTCTCATGTAGTTAAAAGCCTAAGGATTTAATATTCTTCGATTTTAATTTACTCTTTTTTTTTTTTAAAAAAACCAAATCTTAGGGTGGACTTTTCCCTTCATTTATCAGAAATCTCTGAATCCTCCAAAGTAGAAGTTGTGCAATGTGTACCCTCAACCAAGAAAGTTTCCCCAAGCCATTCTGTCGCAGACAGTGTCCAAGTGGAGAAAGAATGGAACCTGTCCCAATACCAATCAGGCAGGAGGAGACTAAGAGAAGGTCTTTGGGAAGGTAAACGGCAACCTTTTAAAACCAGGAGTGGAAACAAAGCTCTATTAAGGCATTGCTGCCCTCACCCTTGTGCACAAGCTTTGTTTGCTGTTATCAGAGACATGAACGTGCTCTGCCTTGGTTAATGGTATAATTCCAGGTTCTGGGTTCACCCAAGAATGTTTTCCCCAAACTGAAAGTTGGAACCATCATCCACTGATACTAAAGGGTCTTCAAACAGGTGAGACTCTAAGGGGGCCTTTTATCTTGTGTCAGCAGGATAGAAGCAGCCACTCGGCCTCTGGAACATCACCAGAGTTGGAGGGATGATCTACAGCACCACCAGCAGCAATGAAGAGAGGTCAGTTTTACACACAAGAAACAGAAATACCCCAGAAGATTCAGCATATAACTAGAGAACTTGGTTGCATCTGCCTTACTTTTGTATAATGAGGTGTTCTGGAAAATACATTCTCTGAGTAGTTTAGATCAAATGGAGCTCAACGGATGCATAGGAGAGCTGACACCTAGGATCTCCTATAATATGAACCCACATGCTTCCAATAGTGCCAGTCTATTTTCCCACGCCCGTTCTCTGTTTTCTTGCTCTGACGTATACTTGGTGGATGGTATTGCTGAGATTGGGGAAATATTCTAGGCCATCACAGGTTGCTTTTCTTAATAAAAGGCAGTTATATTGCAAAAGAGAAAACTACATGCCCGTGATCTCAAATATCAAGATTTCCCTCTAATTCTTGAATGATCAGACAACTAGAACCATCAAACACATCACCAACCCAGTGTTTGAACATTTTATTGAGCCTCAAAGAGATCTGGCATTTCTGTGATTGAAACTCTATTGAAACCTCAACTCTGCTTTTCTTGATGCTAGTAAAGGACCCATCTTCTTAACTTACTGGATTTAATTACCCGCATAACTTTTACTGACTCAGTGTTTCAATAAACCTGTGTTTGGTCAGTATATCAGGAATCAGGGAAACAGGTTTTCTGAATGAGAATGCCACAGAAAGACCTTTAGGGTGTAGTCTTATCCTACCATGGCTTTTTATCTGGTGATGCTGTACTGTCACCTCAGGATAACTGTATTCATCGGAATAGACATCTTGATCTGTGTACCAATGAGGGCAGAGATTGACTGAAGACAGTATTAACAGCCAATGGAAAGATTAGTTGGCAAACACTATGTTTTTTAAAGCTTTATATAGTGGTGGGGATACTAAATACATTTTATCTTTAGGAGTAAAATGTTTTCCTGGCTTCCCTCATTAATCATTTTGGTCAATTCAGATACTTTTCACTTAATATTTGAATATATAAATTTAATTTCTGACAGTGCCCTTGGTGGTCCTGGATTTGTCTCTTGCTTCAACAGTTTACGGAACAGACCCAGGGACACCCCTTCTTCCAGCCTCCAGCCACTCTCTTGTGCCTTATCCAGTCACCACCTTCAGAACCACCTCTGGGACCAGCCAACACACCTTATCTCTTATTGCCAAACAACCATGAGCTCCCAAATTTGTCAGAATTATCCCACCGAGGTGGAGGCTGCAGTCACCCTCCTGGCCAACCTGCCTCTGTGGGCCTCCCACCCTCTGGGCTTCTATTTCGACCCTGAGGATGTGCCTCTTGAGGGTGGGGTCACTTCTTCCTCAAGTTGGGGGAGAAGAAGTGTGAGGACGCTGAGCATCTCTTAAAGATGCAAAATCAGTGCCATGGCTGCATTCTCTTCCTGGACATGCTGAGCCTCCCCAAGGTGAGTGGGATGGTACTCAGGATTCCATGGAAGCCGCCCTGGCCTTGGAGAGGAACCTGAACCAGGCCCCTGTGAAACTGCAGGCCCTGGGTTCCACCTGCACAGACCTTAATCTCTGTGACTTCCGGGAGAACCACTTCCTGGATGAACAGGTGAAACTCATCAAGATGGGCAAGCCATGGCCAGTTTGGCTCAGTGGATGGTGCATTGGCCTGCGGATTGCAAGGTCCCAGGTTCGATTCCCAGTCAGGGCACATGCCTGGGTTGTGGGCTTGATCCCCAGTAGGGTGTGTACAGGAGGCAGCGGATCGATGACTCTCTCATCATTGATGTTTCTATCTCTCTCTCCCTCTCTTTTCCTCTCTGAAATCAATAAAATACATACATATATAGGATGGATGATACCTAACTCACCTCCACAGGCTGGCAGGCCCCCAGGCTGGGCTGGGTGAGTATCTCTTTGAAAGGCTCACCTTCAAGCATGACCAGAAGCCTTTGGAGCTCAGAGGCCTTTGAAGGGTCCCTCTGCATCCCTCTGGTGTCTGGCTTTTGCCTGAGCCTCTCCCTGAAACTACTAGTCATTCTTTTAACTACCCTGAAGCTCACTCCCATGCATTAGACCAAATGAAACAAAGTTTTTGCAGCAATCAATCAATAAATCTAATTTCTCTGGTATATTTTTTCTCCCTCTGAATATTTTCTTTTTAGTTCTTATTTTAGACCTAGTTTAAATAAGCAAATATATTAGTGATATGTGTGCAATCATCTTTGAGATTAAAAATAATTTTTATTTTTAATGAAAACAAGATTTCTCACCCCCTCCTTAAAACTATGTCCAAGGTGGTATTCCCAGGTCAGGCCCAGAAACAACTGGAATTATTTGATGGCTACATAATCACAGTTTGAATGAACGGGGCCACATACATTTTTTAGGTTTCAGCAGTAAAATAGCATGATGTAAAGATTTGATGATTCCTTCTCAAAAGCACACACATATTTTGGAATTATTATGTTTAAGGGACATGTGTTGTTTGGAAGGTTTAAATTAAGGTAAGACAGCTTTTGCAACAATGTATTAGAAGCCATATGAATAGTTTTAAAAGACATCCAGTAACGCCTACTTGACTTGCAAAATCTGCAGCACTTCTACTAATAATCTCAGTGCTTGTTCTTCTCACCTCTTATCTCTCTCACTCCCTTTCATTGTGTCCTACAGATTGGTCCAGCAGATACAGACAGCTTCCTCAGCAGGAAGATTCCAATCAAAATCAAAGACCAAGAGGTAGAGTCTCTTGGAGCCATCACCAATGCCACCCTTTTCTTGTTGCTGATTTTTCCTTTTTTAAAGGCACATCTTTAACTGTATTATATTTGGTTTTGGTTTCACAAACGTAAACCAGATTCGTATTTCAGACAGCAAAACCAGTTATTTCGAAAAAAGCCATTAATACGAAAAAAATCAATGTATTATTTGGTCACCTGTGGAATCAATTAGCTCCCCCTCTCCCCTGCCCTTAAGTGCTTAGTGGTTTTTTATTCAGTCAACCTAAAACAATGCCTCTTTTCATCATTACCTGCCTTTTCTTGGTCTGCAGCACGGCAGTGCAATTGACCATGAGGTGCTTTGGCAATAGTTCTATTCCAGTTGGTCAGGGCTCCCTTTTCTCTTTCCCTCCTTCCTGAACTGCAGAGCATCAGCTGAGACACTGCTGTCACATCAGGAGGGGCAGAGGGTTTGCTAGGATCATGGTCCTCTCAGCTTTGTGCCTTAGAAGCACCTTCTGAAGCCTGGGGTTGGTGTGGAGACCTGACATAAGGAAAAAGACTTGGGAGGGCCTATATCTGGCTCTTCTCCCACCTCTGCCATAAAAGACTCCACAAAACTGACGGGATGTTTTGAGCTGCTTCATTGCCACCAAACTACACCCTTGAGTTTGTTTTTTCTTTAAGTGATCTTGAGAGGCCAGTGAGGGCCTCGCCTCTATCTTGATTAATGATGATTATCCTCTAACAGCAGCTGGATATGATGGCTTGGTGCAAGTTTTTGACAAAGAAAATTAGGCTCTGAAAAACATTTCTCATCAGAAACTGTAAGTATATTAAAATGCATTTAAAAGTTACTTCTGGGAAACATATTAAATAGGTCAATCATTTAATCATTTGTTAAATGTCAAACTCTATAAAATCATGGTATAATGTCACCCTGACATAAAGCAACATCAAAATTAGTGCATCATCTATAAAGTGAAGTATTATTTGCCTTTAAGTGACAAATTCTACTGCCAAAAAAATACCATTATACTTCTAATAAGTGACATTCATTTTAATAGACCCTACAAAAATACAATATTTTCAATGTCCCCATAAAACATTTAACTTACAAATATTATTCTCAGAGCTTCAGTGACATCAATATGGGATACTACTGTGAAGATCCTAATAGAGGACTTGAAATACTAGTATGTAAAGTAAATTTATTATATATATATGTATATGTATATATATATATTAAAAAGAGCTATATGGAAATATAAGAGATAATTCATACAACCAATTTTGGAAAATTATTCTAAAATTTCAAATTAATATTTTAATCAAATTATGATAACTATATAAAAGAAATATGTTTAAAGGATTAGAAAATGAATTTAGTTTTTATTGAGGAAAAGAGTTCTAATGTAAAAATAACTAAGTCCATATGAACTATGCTTGTCTGTTCCTCCAGTGAGACAAAATTTAGGATTTTACATACTTTGAACCTTTTTGAAACAAAAGTATTTTCTCTATTTCTGCCCACAAAACAGGCATCAAAATGAATACTACAGGTAGACTATTGCTCTGAGAAATTATATTTGAAGTTTCATATTTAAATACCAAATTTTTAAATCTCCCACGTTAACTTTCTAACAGCAGTCTTTCTTAATGATAAATTTTATCAATCCCTAAAACTCATTTCAAAGTATTTAAAAGTAGCAAATTAGAGAAAGCAACACACAAATAAATTCCACATTTACAAGTAAAGAAATCACAAGGGCTACAGTTTATAATCAATATAAACTTGAAAGAAATAAAGCATTACCTTTCCTGCCACCCATCATCCACTGCTTAAATTTGTGGTGAAAAGATTTACCTATAATGACCTTTAGTCTGTGTTTTAACTCTGCAGGTTCTGTAATTAGCTAAAGGCATTGAATAAATTAGTTCGTCCTAGTTTTATTCAGGTCCCAGAGATAAATGGCTAATTTATGAAATATTTCACTCTGTTTTATGAGAATTTAGCAAATGAATATGGAACCAAATATAAACACTTTATACCATATGTACAGTTACTTTCATAAGGCATTATCATGTAATTTTTATTGAAAAAGAGTCAATATAGTAAAGTCTTATTTTAAGATATATTTTCTTTCTCAATCCGAGATGTTTAGTTTATGAAAATATTGTTTTGTTCTATATTCTTTTTTTGTGTATATGCCAACATACACCTTGTGCTAGAAATATTTTATGGGAATTATAATTCTTCATATTTGTATTTTCTATATAAAGGCAGATACAACATTGAGGCAGTGTTTCTGATGGAGAGCAGAATTTGTAAAGAGCTTGTGTGTGCTTCCGTGCTTCTGAAATCATATGAAATCCACTTTGAGAAGAAACTTATTTGGTTAAAAACAAACAAACCAACAACAACAACAAAAAAAACTGCACCAATGCACAGCCAGAGGCTGATAATTAAAACTAATACATAACTACATGAACATCATATTTATATAGTTAACATTTGTAAGGATGATAAGTGCTAACATATAGTATTTTACATTTGGCACTAATGTTTGCCATTGGTCCAGCAATTGGCAAAATTTGTCTCTATGTATAAATTTATTTTTGAACATTAGGTCTGGCTAGACGTTATCTTCACTATTTATAAAAAATATTCAGACAGTAAGCTCACGTTGAATAACTAGGTCTACTGTGTTCTGGAAACTCTTCAGTAGCAATACAGCTTTTTCATGTTCCATATGTACAAAACTATGTCCATTTGCCTGTAAATATGCAAATAAAACAGGGCAATCAATGCAAAACATTTGCTTATTACTTTAACACAATTTTCAATCATAAGAGTCAAGGGAGTATTGAGCAACCAAAAGTTATCAGTTTAAAAATTCACAACAGAATTGCAGTTGTGGAAACAACTAATTAATTTCACCCAGCTTCAACCTTATTAATTCAACAAATGTTTTTCAAGTACCTGGCATGTTCTACCTAGGACCATCTTTGTGTAGTTTTAGCCACTGTGCCAATTTGCAGAAATGCCCTGGTAAGGAAGAGACATTCTTGAACTATAGCACGAGTTCAGTTTTGTTGTTCTGATTATTATTGTTATTATTTTTTTTTGCAGGAACTTAGTTGAGATGGTTCTGAAGTGCCCACAGGACCACTGCCTTCTTGTTATAAATCACTGATACAAACCCATCTGCATGGTCAAATATTTCAGCCATGTAGAACATGACAAATCTTATTTTGATTCACTTGAAAGTTCTTAGCTGGTACATTTTTATATTAAAGAGATCATTTTTATTCCCCCCCCATTGTTAAATGCAGGTATATCCATGATCTACAACAGTGGTTCTCAATCCCATCCAGATTGCTAAGAGATCTGTCCCTTAGGGATAAGGCGCACTGACAGTGACAGTGGACATGCCCACCATTCTTCTAGTCAAGAATCCTCAATCTATGCAATTAAAATTCATTTTAAGCACAGCTGGCTTAAGGTTACATTTTCAGGATTCAAACGTGCTATTGTTCGATATTTATTTCACAAAATGGATGTGCTTCTCCGTAGTAAGTGCTCAGGAATCTTTGGTTTTCCTTTACATTAAATTGCAGATTTTCTTGATTGGAATGAATTTTATTATTAATAGAGAGAAAAGTGGATCCCATAAAGCTTTGCTGTCAGGAAGGCCAAAATAAAAGACAACTTTACTGAAACGTGGAAACTGAATGACTGACAGCTATGTAATGGTTCTCCTGTAGTCTGAGACTCAGCTGATTTGGAAGAGCTAGCCCAATTGGCTGCTTGGCAAAGTACAAGTAATAGAGCCAGTTAATTGGTTGATTTTTTTCCATTTTCAGTTGACTGATACTTTTTTGGGGCACCCAATGCATTTGTGATTCTACATTTTTATGCTTCCTTAAAATATGATTAATTTAATTTCAAAGAACCAGTTGTTGAAGGTATTTTCACACCTTTGGGTTTTTTGAATTTAAAACAGCAGCTCACCTCTAGCAATACTGTATAATCTTTATAACTTAGGTGAAAGTTGTCTGCTTAATTTATCACTAGTTCATTAAAATTGGTTAGTTAATGACATGATAAAGAAGGCCCTAAAATACTGATTTTTTTAAAAAAAATCATAGTACATCTCTAAATAAGGAAAACACTAGGAAATAAAAATGTAAACTCATGGAAAAATATGTACAAATTTATTTTAAATTAAAGAATATTTCTCTTTCTATAAATATTATTTAATAACATTTTCTTAATGCTATCAGAGTTGGCACTGGCTGTTTCTCTTGCAGGTAATAACAGCTGAAAAGAATTTTTGTGTGTGTTCACAGCCCAAATTTCTTGCTTTAATTTAGGGTAAAAATCAGACAACTGGGTTCATTTGATATTATTTGATCAGATGGTGAAGTGGAATAGAGAATAGCATATGGTACACTTCGCTTTTTACTCTCCTGTTTCTGATATCAGAAAAGTAGCAAACTTGGGTGAAATATAGTATGTTTATCCCATTATACTTTTGAAGGTGATACTAACTACTTTAATTTGATCAAAATTTAAATACTTTAATTTAAAATTAAGGAATTCTTGAATGTCAAATCTTAAAAATAACTCAAGTTGTGAGTGCTCAGATTCCTTTAGCTGCAGATTAAAAAACTAGTATTGCAATGGACTCAAATTCACTGAGAACTTTCAGGGACTTGTTCGAAGTTTAAATATTTCATTGTTTGGGGAGAAGGAATGCTCTAGTATTTGGAGCCCATGAATGGTATATTGTCCATTATCAGATCTGATCAGAGATTTTAGAAACTATTGTCACAAAGTAGTAGGGCATAAGTGGTGCGAAATTCAGATAGCCAATTGATCCTAGTTGTTAGTTTTGAATGACCCTTTTCTTAAAAGATCTTTGAAGTGCGATGGTCTACCTCCACCATCTTGATTTTTCCCCCCAGTAAAAAATGTCTGTTATATGCTGACTGCACCCAAGGCGTTGTGCCAGGCACTGGGGATAGAAAGTAAGGTAGATGAAATAGGAGGCTCCCATCAAACATGACCCCCCAGAAAGGGAAATAGCCATGGACATAACTAAAAATAATGTAGAAAATACGTTGCATATAGTAAATGTATGCTGAATTGAATTAGCATCAGAAGAGATGAAGAATTAGCATCGTTCAGAAGAAGGAAGAGAAGAGGGACAACATTAGAGAAAGCTGCTTCTCTGAGGAACTTAACAAAAGAGTTTCTTGGTACTCACACCTGGCAAGTGTGATTAGCAAGAGATCACAAGTCCTTGTCTAGTCTCAAGCCTAGAGTCTCCTCCAGCCATGGGCAGAATGGTTGGCCATTTCAAGTGAATTCTGCAACAGTCCATGCAGGGAGAAGAGTTGATTCATGTATGTAATCATTTTTGTGAGAATTAAAAATAAAAACACCTATGAATTTAGATGACTTTAGCATAAGAAGCAACCATAAAAATAAGCTAATGTGTAGGTAAGGTTAACTCAGAGATCTCTTTTTTCCAAAGGAAAAGAGAAAGCCCAATATGTGAAACATTTAAGCAGACCTTTCTGGATAGAGAGACTGAGAGCAGGAGAGAGCCAGATAGACAGGTGAGAGTTAGAGTGGGGATTATGCCCATAAACCAGTTTGCTTGCCAATACCTTCCAACCCCATGGTTTTTATTATTATTTCTCTCAGTACTGAAATAATAAGACAACAATTGCTTTCAGTAATTTGAACTGACATTTTATTAATTATGATAAAATAATGAACATTTTTCTCAAAATTATTACTATAATGCCTCCTAACATAATTATGGTCTTCTACAGTGGCTGCAAGGCGATAATTTAGATTCCTATCAGGTTTAATTGAACTTATTTATAAAATAATAGTGGAAATAATATTTGGTCCTAAATTAGAATCTGCAGAAATGCTGAATTTTCTTATTCTCAGTTTTAACTGTAGCTTAATTGAATTTTTGGAGCCATTTTGTGAACCTTCTCTCTCAAAAGTAGACTATCTGCTAGGCAGTGCCAGGAGACTTGAGAGGAAATAGATTAAAAGGAGAAAGCTTTTAGGGTAGAATCTATAAATTTGGCACCTGATCAAACAAAGGAATAAGAAACAAACAGGAATCAAATAATGATGGCCTTAACAGAACATGAACACCCCGGTGGAACAGCAAAGCTTAGTTGAGAAGACAAAGGTGATGCATGCAAGGGAAATGTTGAGATTGGAATTCAGGAAGGAGGTCAGAGTGGCAGCATTAGCAAAGAGGGAAGGTTGTATTGCAGCTTGGTATTACCCACATGAAAGGCTGAGAAATTGATCAGAAAATAAGTTTAAAGGCAGCATGTGAGTGAAGGGAAATCTGACTAGGGGAGCAGGATATGGTTGCAGGCATCTTTGGACATATAGAGCAGAACTGAAAACTAGTGTTTGCTCTCTGTGGACCTGGGCATCCAGGAAAGTCTGTCTGCAATGAGGGAGGGAAAGGTGACACAGGCCCAAAAGGATGGGGATTCTTAGGGAGACCAATGCCTTGAGGGGAGGGAACAGGAAACCTGGTTTCCAAGAAATCCTGGCAGGAGAAGAGCAGGGAAGAGTCATTCTGAAGGGGAGTATGGTAGAATGCTCATAAAATAGCAGGAAATCCTAGAGAATCAAGTACTTTGAAGTGGCCCCAAGGAAGCCTAACTTTATGTAGCACAGGAGAAAGAACAGGAAAAAGACATAGCCAGGCTAACGCTGGCCTTAAATCCAGGTTTGTTTCCAATGAACCAGGCTTCAAGACATTCAAGAAGTTCAGTTTCTGAGTCAAAACTAGGGAAGCCCTTTGTATAACTTAGCTTTTAATATAAAATTAAAGCCTCAGCTTTCAGTTCTCATGCCGTATAAGTACAAATGAGAATTGGAAACACAATCAGAGAGCTAATTTCCCAGAAGAAATAAGCAGACTGATAAATTAGATCACCGAGTCAAACAAACATTAGGACTCTATCTGTAATTCCAATCCCCCTAAATGTTTTGGATCTAAACCAGAGCCTTGGTGAACCTCAAGAGGCCGGCTTAAAAGACCACAGCTAGCCACTGCCTGGGAATGGCCTCAACATAACAGAAGGAGTCTGGAAGATCAGAAAGCGTGTCATTCTGGAACGTTATTAAATATCAAATGAATTAATTATATGTCAAATATTAAAAAACAGGACACTTTATGCCTGCTCAATCAATACATGTTAGCTTCTACTATTAATGTTACTTCACTATTCCTTTCCTGAAATTAAGAAAGATAATTTTCATTAAACCTTGAAAATAGAAGGATAAAATGCCAGAGGAAAGAACTTTTGTATCTTGTTTAGTTAAGCCTAACTTTTTAAAAAGAGGAAAATGTAAAGATCAAAAAGGTTACGTGAAAGATCCTAGCTAATGGCTTCGTGGGAACTTGCATCGCAGAGGTTAATGATCTTTCCTCTTGACACAATTGGTTTCACTGAATGTTGTGAGGTTGTAACAAATGTACTAGGTTCATTAAAGAAATCCACTTTTTAATATGAATTCACTATCTCTTGCTATGGAACATGATGTTAAGGCTCAGGCCCAGGAGGGCAATGACAGAGGGAGTTTGAAGAGGGGTTTGAATGGAAGAAGATAATCTCAGTTCCAGGGAACCATTTTTCATTCAGAGAAAGTGAATTTATATTGTTTGTTGAAGTAAATATGGCTCTCTGGCTTACATCTCTAGCAGTTCAGACAGGGAATCAAATAATCATGTCACTGCATCTGTGCAGGGCTTTTCCAATTAACATGGAGACCAGAAAAATCACAATATTTCAGCCAGTAAGGTTTTGTTTGTTGTTTTATGTGTGTGAATAGAAGAGCTAAGGAAATAAAGGCTGGTACTAGGCAATATTAACTGCAGAGTATATGTTCAATGATGTTTTGAAAAAATGCATATATTTCACATTTATGCATTTTATATTTTTATTATTATTTTTAAAATTCCTCACTTGAGGCTATTTTTTTCATTTATTTATAGAGAGAGTGGAAGATAGAAAAAGACAGAGAGAAATACCAATGTGAGAGAAACACATCGATTGGTTGCCTCCTGCATAAGCCTCAACTAGGGCCCAGACCGGGGAGGAGCCTGCAACCGAGGTACATGCCCTTGACCAGAATCGAACCCAGGATCCTTCAGTCTACAGGCTGATGCTCTATCCACTGAGCCAAATAGCCTAGGACCATTTGATATTTTGAATATATATATGTATACGTATATGTATATACGTATACATATATATATAATATTATATTAATGCAAAGATGAGTTGAGGAATACATGCTAACTTAATAAAATTTTAAAATATATTGCCAGATTTAACTACGTATATGATTTATGTAAACACAGTCTACCATAGATTATAATAGAATGTGTGCAATTTTGAGGAAATTGCAAGTAATGAACAATGAGAAATAAGTGAATGGCTTATTAAGTCAAGATGAAGTTCTTAAGAAAACAATCCAGGAAAGAAAATATATTTTGAGGATGTTATCCTTTGAGAACATGTAATTAATGGGTTTCTGGCTTTAGCTGGTTTGAAAATGTAAAGGAATATTTTACTATGATCTTTGTTATTTTTAGAAGATGTCTTTCCTTATTTTAATTCCACTTGACATCTGTACCATACATGACTTTTTAATCACTCTTTTCCATGATTTAGACATGAAAAGATTAGGGGTTAATGAAAATAATATTTATTATTCCAACAAAAAGTGAAACTTTGCAATTACAGCTCCAGTTTACTATAAAACACATTTATTTCTGGATTTCATCCTCCTGGTCTTTCCTGGATTTATCTTTGACTTCCTTCTGGTAAATGTTTTGTTAAGTGAATAAATTATGGAGTTTTATTTATACTGCAGATATTCTCCAGAGTCCAGATGATGCTGTAACTCTCCTAGGAATTCTGCCGTATCCTTATTCAAAGTTCTAAACTTAAAAATGAGTGAGAAAACTTGGCTACAGCGTTGGTGAGGTTATCCAATAAGAACAGCATGACTCTTTTTAGAATTCAAAAAAGATATATAGACTAGATTAGACACATGGACATGTGATTTTTTTGTTTGACTTAAACTCACATTCAAAAGACAAACATTTAAAGGGCCAGTGCACATATATTTTGTACATTAGATATACATTAATAGATTAATAACTTGCACTTCGTATGCCTAATGCTCTTGAGATGAGGAACAACTGAAAATACAGAGCTATAAGGGCAAGCTTTCATTTTGTCAAATCCTGACAGCCTGGCATTATCAGAAACAGTGGGAATCTTAGATAATTATGTTTCACATTAACTACCTGGAATTAATTCCCACTTCAGAATTTTAATGTTAGAATATTCTCCTTAATATTAGGATATATTTAGGGCTGAGTATACTGCATAATAAATACTACAATGATTCTATGCCACGTCATTAAATTTTTTTACCTTCTATTAGATATCTGGCTATAGGACTTAAAGTCTTAGAGCAATCACATGAAAAATTTATATTGCACTTTTTAAAAATGAGAAAGTTTGAAGTCTTTAGTGGCTTTTATTATAGCATTAAAAATCTTCATATAATAAAACACAGATATTAATTTTTCTTCTGTCTTAAGTGCACATATGTACTGTGTGGCTTGAATGTTTTATGAATTAAGGCTCAAAAAAGACAAGTTAGAATAGACTCAACTGAGGATTTTGCGAATTATTTGTGTAGTAATGCAGATATAGAACTGATAATAAATAAAGATATTTACTTGGTTATCTGTTCTGATTTTAGAATACCTATTTTCTTCTTATCAAACATGTTGACTGAACATCTCTAAGAAATGAATTCCCTACCTTGGTTTGCAAAGCAGTTTTCTGACGAGCTACACTTTATTTCTTTTACTTCTGCCAAGAAAATAATGATTGTAAAAATCAGTGTCTCATTTTCAGAGGGCTCTTTGTAGCCAGATTGCTGTTTGTTTTGGTGAAAAGCTAGGTCTTAAAAGAAGACAGAGTAGAAGTTCATTTCATTAAATGTTTGATAGTCATCTCTTTCCTGTCTCTCTTCCTCCTTTGTTTTTTGCTCTGTGTAATTGTGGGCTTGTCTACCTTCTAGACCAGGCTGTATAGAGGCCAGGACTTTGTTACAGCCTCCATTACATGGACATTTAACGTATATTTTCCAAATAAATAAATAAATAGAAAATCTGATGACTATCATTGCCATTAGTAAAATTTGCTACAGTAGCATCAGGCATTTGTAATTGAAGAAGTTCAAGTAAGTATTCTGCCTATCTTGTAGGTTTGTTCCATGATATAAATGAGATCATATAGGTATATTTTAATTTCGGCCAAATTATGGAAGTTAGAGCCAGCCTAATGAACCTAATTTGTTTTTATTGATTTTCATGTTTTACTTAATACCATGTTATTGTTTTGATTTGCAAAAAGTTCCATATTTCTCAATTTTTTAAAAAAGTAATCCATGCTGAACTTTATAGATTAGAATAAAATGAAATAATAAAGATATGCAGTGAAACTCTGGCATATAAAATCATATACATTATTTAAACTTATTTTTGGTTGTCTTCTAATGGAACTGTATTTTTAAAAAATCCTGTTTCTCAAATGTATTATATCATTACTAGAGGCCCAGTGCACAGAATTTGTGCATGGGGGTGTGTGTCCCTCAGCCCAGTCTGTACCCTCTCCAATCTGGATATCCCTCTCACAATCCAGAACTGTTGGCTCCCAACTGCTCACCTGCCTGCCTTCCTTATTGCCCCTAACTGCTTCTGCCTGCCAGCCTGATCACCACCTACCCACTCCTCTACTAGCCTGATTGATGCCTAACTGCCCCCCTGCCAACCTGATTGCCCCTAACTGCCCTCCCCTGAAGACCTGATTACCTCTAACTGCCCTCCCCTGCAGGCCTGATCACCTCGAAACCGCCTTCCCCTAAAGGCCTGGTCCCCCCCAACTGCTGTTTCCTGCAGGCCCAATTGCCCCCAATTTCTCTCTTCTGTCGGCCTGGTCACCCCTAACTGCATTCCCCTGTAGACTTGATTGGCCCCAACTGCCCTCCCTTGCAGGCCTGGTCCCTGCCAACTGCCCTCTCCTGCCGGCCATCATGTGGTAGCAGACATTTTCATGTAATTTAAGTAACTTTCTCATAAAATCAGAGCAGAATAAGAAGAAATTAATAGGTAAAAAGAGTTACATAAAAAGAGTAACTCCTATTTAATAAGTAATGAGGTTAGGGGAGATTTGGGAAAGGTCTATCTATTTTGCTATTCATATCTTCTGTTATTTGCTATCGAGTTAGATAAAACTCATTAAGGGGGCTCATTGATTGCGTTTTTCTTTCTTCCTTCCCTCTTTTACCTTAATTTTCCAGGTTGTACATTGTCATTAAAGCTTGTAAATAAATTTGCTCCAGTGAGGACATGTTCTATGATTTTGTAAATGCCAGATAACTCACTGATATATAGCCTTTCCAGTGTTCTTTAAACTAAGAGCCAATCTATATAATAAAAGCCCAGTGATCGTTACGGCAGAATGACCAGAACAACCGGTCACTATGATGCACACTGACCACCTGGGGGCAGATACTCAATGCAGGAGTTGTCCCCTGGTGGTCATTGGGCTCCCACAGTGGGAGTGCTGTTCAGCTAGAAGCTGGGCTCATTGCTGGAGAGCAGAGTGGCAGGGAGCCTCTCCTGCATCTGAGACAGTGCTAAGGCCAAGTGGTAAGGCGCAAGCAAATGGGTGGTAAGGAGCGAGCAAAGGGTCTCAGATTGTGAGAGGGTGTGGGCCAGGCTGAGGGCCCCCTACCCACATAAATTTCTTGCATCGGGCCTCTAGTAATATTATAAATAGAAAAAAATATAACTCTCCCTCTTAGCAGCTGATTTTGACATTTATTTCAGTTTAGAGTCATTCTTATTTCTTTCAGAAAGTATAATTGACCACTTGTGCTTTTCAACTGGTATGACAAACTCTAAATGTAGTACTTTATTTAAATTAAGGTCTATGTGCATTTTTCTTTCACTGAATAGAATTTGAATTTATTGTACTAGATGCAAATGAGTTCTATAGCAAAAATAAAAATCTTAAATCCTTGATAGTCATTTGTGAAGAAAAGAGACATCCTGATGGAGCTCTTTTGCAGTACTTTTTGCTTTCAACTGATTTGGCTAATAATTCCTTTCTACTTCTTGCATTAGGACTGCATTCCTCTGAGCACTTTGCTGTGGCTGTATACTGCTTAGGGATTAGAAGTATTTAATTCCCATGTCCACATATATAACTCTTCTATAATTTTATAGCTAGAAAAGTGGATTCTAACCCTATAGCTAGACACTAACTTAATTCTCATTTCTCTTATGCAGTATATCTCAGTATCTTTATCTCTTATTTCTGTCTCTATCTCTATCTCTGACTCTGTGTCTCTATCTATCTCTGTCTCTGTCTGTATTTATAGGTAAATATAATTTTTATATCCATTTGTATATATTCCTTTTCTGAATTGCAACCTATGAACCAGAAGGTCACAGTTGGATTCTTGGTCAGGGCACATGCCTGGGTTGCAGGATCAATCCCCAACAGGGGGCTTGCAGGAGGCAGCCGATCAGTGATTCTTTCTCATCACTGTTTCTATTTGCCTTTCCTTTTTCCCTCCTCTCTCTGAATTCAATAAAAATATATTTAAAAAAAGTTAAAAATAAAAGAAAGCTACTCTAATTGGTCAGAGATCTGAGGTTCATCAGCCACATTTTTTTTTTAGCCTCTAAGATTCAAAATCATTTCTCTGAGATTCAATAGAGAAGAAAACTAGCTATTTCCTCTGCTAGATGATCAGCAGCATTCACTAGTGTTATAGAGTTATGTTGTTAGTTTATTCCTGGCCAATTTTCATTGAAAGTTATAAAATTATTAAACAGTTAAACTTTTGAGGTGGAGGAACATCAAATATGTCAGTCATAGTTCACTTTGCACATAATGAATGTGAGTCCCATGGACATGATATAAAATGCTGAAGATTAATGGTCTAGTTAGGAGACCCAAAAGTATAGAACTTTCAGGATAAAGAAATCAAGAAAATTTTTACAATATTTTATGTATCTTTTTGCTTTCCATGTTTCAGCTCAAAAGACCAACTGCTGGTTTGCTCTTCTGGCCCTGCTGGACAGTATTTCTGCTGAGACTGCTGCAGGTTTGAGCAGCCCTTAGTCTTAACAGAGAAATTTCACTTTTGAAAAACTGACTTTTCATAATCTTGATAGTTAAGAATATTTTTGAGAATAAAATGTCTAGGCAATTACACACACACTGGGTCCTATAGGAGTTTCACTTTTGTAGGGCCTTCTGAGAGAGTTCAATAACTAGAAGACAGAAGATTCCTCAGAGCTGAGTTGAGTGGGGCCTTTGTTTTTTTTTTGTGTAACTGTGTTTGCAAAGCCAGTATGACTAGAACAGTGGTCGGCAAACTGCGGCTCATGAGCTACATGCAGCTATCGAGCTGTGGTTTGCCACTCTGTTGACTAATGAGTTTGCTGACCACTGACCTAGTCTCTTAATTCCAATAATTACAGGCAATAATTGTTATTTCTTGTGATTAAGCCCCCATCTCAGTGGTTACCAAATTCATTAGTCAACAGAGCTGCAGTTTTCCAACTACTGGACTAGAAGGTTCATTTTTACTGTCTTTGCAGTGTCCCTAAGCCTTCAGTAAATTATGTCAAACTATTTCATAATTGTTCCAAATGGTCAAATATCTGCAATGTCAAATAATTCCATATAGTTACATAGCAGGAAATTTCTAGGGTCATAAGTAAAAAAAACTGAATTGTAAGTAGATTATACTTAAGAGCCTTTCCATGTGATATAGGAAATGATTAAGCACCTTGTATATGGGAAGAAGGGCAAATAAAGCAAAAACGGATAAAGTTATACCAAGCATTTACTTAAGTGTTTACTGAACTGACCCTTTTGTGATATGCAGAGCATCTTTTTCCATCATACAATGAATTTTAAAAAGTCACCTTATATACAGCCACTCTCTACTCTGAGAGATAAAACCATGTGTTTCACAGATTCAAATAATAACCATGCATTTCACAGACTCAGATACTAAGTTTACTGTTGAGAAATTAAATATGGACCATCTAAAGATTTCCCACATCTGAAGTCACATACATATCCTATTTGGGTACTTCATTTCTCTTACATATAAATTGATAACTATGCATAGATTATGTATAAACTTTCTTACATTACCGAATAAAATCATTCATGGAACAAAAGTGTGCACAACAGCTACCAGGTGTTGGATACTGGGATATAGGATTCTATCAGACTAAATTGGCTTCTGATCTATCTCTCAATCAAAAACAATAAAGGAAAATGAGAAATCTAAGGAGTCATTTAATTTAATGACTTGAATCATGTAATTCAAGTCAGTAAACTTAACAACAGGGTTACATATTTGTTTCAATGTTGGCATTTTAATGCATTGTTTTTTGTCTGTCTTACCTGAAGGATCTTATCACCTGGCTGCAGCAGGTTGGATGCTGGTCCATCAGGCTGAACCCTAGTAACAAAGATACCCTATAAGTCAGAAGTAACAGAGGTTAGGATTCTATGATCAAGAACTAGGTCTACTAAAAAAACTTCTAATTCATATAAAATACAGTAAAAATATTAAAAAGTTTATACCTGTAAACCTCAAAGATTATTATAGTATTTTAAGTAAGGCACCACTCTCCAACTCAACTTTAGGAAAAACAACATCTTGCACAAAAGACGTTCATTTTGTTTTTAAACTGTACCTCTGAGTTATAAATTAATTTCATTGCACATTCTTAATTTCTTTTTCAAAGAATTTGAAATATGGTACTAACCATATTTTGTACAGCTTCTAAAATTCCCTTGAGTTATTCTGCATTGAAAATGTCTCCCATTTGATATATTGTAAATTCAATGTGCACTTCACAAACCTCACTACAATTACATATAAGTACTGGCTATCTTAATGAATGTTACTTTGTATATTATTGAGATTATTAAATATAAAATGCATATGAACAAATTAAACGTAAGAAAACTTCAACATGCATATAAAATATAAAGTGTATGCATACATGGTTACATAACTTCCATATTGATTAATTTAGTTTATAAGAAAGTCAAATTAAAATTTAAAAAATCTTTATTGCTGCAAGTATTATATATGTCTCCCTTTTTACTTCTTCTAGCCTGCCCCCATTCCCCAGCTCAGGCCTTCACCACACTATTGTTTGTGTCCATTGTTTATCAAATTAAATTTTTCGATCATATATATAAAACAAAAACATTCACATGGTAGGCCTTGACTGATTGCTAGTGTTATAGAGATGTACAGAATATAGTTTTGTCTCCAGTGTGCTCACCATATAGCGGAGGAAAAGTCAACAAAACCACCAATTACAAAACAGTGCAAGTGTTGTGACAGAAGTATAATAAATTATCAAAAAAGTTACACCTAACTTATTCTTAGTGTGTTGGGGCTTCTGAAAGGAGGACATACCTGGCAGCTAAATCATGGAGTACAAATAAAATGCATCCACAAAGATAAGGGAAGGAAGAATATTCCAGATTGCAGGAATACCACAAAGGATAAAGTGCCTGTTACATTCAAGAAACTGCAAGTAGTTCTATTATGACTGGCATGGTGGAAGGGTGCCAGTGCATGGAGTTGGGAGCTTGGGAGAGAATCAAGCTACAAAGCACATTAGGGCCAGATGAAGATGGGCCTTTAATAAACACGCTTATTAATGTGGGGAGCTACTGAAGTATTTTAAGCATGATAGTGACAAGATCTGAAGAATGAACTGATGAGTGGATAAACAAAAGATATATATCAATCATGTCAAATTTGTGAATCACAGCTAATATATATATGTATTTTATTTGATAACTCTTTATTGACAGATTATTATAACTGTTCCTCTTTTTTTCCTCCCATAGCTCCCCTCCACCCAGCTCCCATCCCTCCCTTCTTCTTCCTCTTCTTAAAGAGTACCTTTTAGCATTTCATATAATACTGCTTTGGTGTTAATGAACTCCTTTAGTTTTTTTCTTATCTGGGAAGCGCTTTTATCTGCCCTTCAGTTCTGAATGAAAGCTTTGCTGGGTAGAGTAATCTTAGTTGTAGATTCTTGCTATTCATCAGGTTGAATATTTCTTGCCACTCCCATCTGGCCTGCATAGTTTCTGTTAAGAAATCAGCTGACAATTGTATGGGTGCTCCCTTGTAGGTAATGAACTGTTTTTCTCTTGCTGCTTTTAATATTCTCTCTTTGTCTTTTGCTCTTGGCATTTTAATTATGATATGTCTTGTGTGGTCCTCTTTGGGATTCTTCTTGTTTAGGGTTCTGTGAACTTCCTAGACTTGTAAGTTAATTTCTTTCACCAGGTGGGGAAGTTTTCTGTCATTATTTCTTCAAATAGGTTTTCAGTATCTTGCTCTCTCTCTTCTTCTGGCACCCCCATAATTCTGATGTTGGTACGTTTGAAGTTGTCCCAGAGACTCCTTATACTACCTTCACATATTTTGATTCTTTTTTCTTTTTTCTTTTCTGGCTGAGTGTTTTTTTGCTTTTTTGTATTTCAAATCTTTGACTTGATTATTGTGTTCCTCTTCTAGTCTGCTGTTAGGTCTCTGTATAATATTTTTTATTTCAGTCAGTTTATGTTTAATTTCTTGCTGGTTCTTTTTCATCTCTAGTTGGTACTTTTTTTTATCTCCTCTTGGGTCTCACTAAATTTATCCATCTTTTCTAGGAAATTCTTGAAAAATCTTATTACTGTGGTTTTGAACTCTATATCCAGTCATTTGTTTTCATCCATTTCTTTTTTTTTTTTTGCCTGGGCCATTATCAGTTTTTATTTTTTTTTCAAAATATTTATACATTTGTTTCTCTTTTTCCCCTACATAGAACCCCTCCACCCAGCTCCCACCCCTCCCTC
>JAAGEH010000030.1:34729541-34787577 GCA_011751065.1 Lasiurus cinereus | reverse complement strand
TCATATAATACTGGTTTGGAGTTGATGAACTCCTTTAGCTTTTTCTTGTCTGTGAAGCTCTTTATCTGCCCTTCAATTCTGAATGATAGCTTTGCTGGATAGATTATTCTTGGTTGTAGGCTCTTGCTATTCATCACGTTGAATATTACTTGCCACTCCCGTCTGTCCTGCATGGTTTCTGTTGAGAAATCAGCTGACAGTTGTATGGGTGCTCCCTTGTAGGTAATAAACTGTTTTTCTCTTGCTGCTTTTAATATTCTCTCTTTCTCTTTTGCTCTTGGTATTTTAATTATGATGTGTCTTGGTGTGGTCCTCTTTGGATTCCTTTTATATGGGGTTCTGTGTGCTTCCTGGACTTGTAAGTCTATTTCTTTTACCAGGTGTGGGAAGTTTTCAGTCATTATTTCTTTAAGTAGGTTTTCAGTATCTTGCTCTCTCTCTTCTTCTGGCACCCCCACAATTCTCATGTTGGTACGCTTAAAGCTGTCCCAGAGTGTCCTTACATTATGTTCACATTTTTGGATTCTTTTCTCTTCTTGCTTTTCCAGTTGAATGTTGTCTGCTTCTTTATATTTCAAATTTTTTACTTGATTCTTGCCTTTCTCTAGTCTGCTGTTAGGACTCTGAATAATATTTTTTATTTCAGTCAGTGTATGTTTAATTTCTATTTGGTCCTTTATCATCTTTAGTTGGTCCTTTTTCATCTCCTCTTGGGTCTCACTAAATTTATCCAACTTTTCTAGCATATTCTTGAAAAACCTTATAAGTGTGGTTTTGAACTCTATATCCAGTTGTTTTTTTTTCCTCCATTTCTTTTGTTTGTGATCCCTTCCCTTGTCTCAGCATTTTCACTATGCCGGGGAAACTTCTGTGTTAAATTCAGCCTTATGATACCAGATACAAAAACGGAGAAGCCTCTATTGAGCTTGGGTTGGATGGAGTCTCAGGGTTTAAGGGACCGCCTTGCCTTCCAGTAGGCCCCACCCTCCACGGCCCCTGAGTCTTACGTGACTGGGTAATCGCTGGAGTGGTCCTTGTGCTCGCGTGCACCCGCAGTGCCTCTAACCACTGCCTTTCCAGCTCCCCTGTGCACTAGGACCACACGAGTCTAGGTCCCCAGGGTTTCACCCGAAACAGGGGCCCAGTGGACTCAGAAGTGGCACAGTTCGGAGGGTCTGTCTCCCGCCCACTCGCAAAAGCCAGCGGCACAATCAGCAATCTGTCCTCCGCGCAGCACCGTGTGCGTGCGAGACCAGACCTGATCTTCTGCGACTCCCCTAAATTTCCGTGCACCTCTCCCTTTTCACAGTCCAAACTCCCCCCCGTATGAGTTTCGGCTGGATCTGGGGTTTAGTGTCGTAAGATAAGGGGTTCAATGCCGTTGGGAGTCTCCGTTTCCCTCCCGCCAGAGAAATCCAGCCAGCTACTCCAGCACCCGCTCTCTCAGCACGCGTGCCTCCGTACCTCAGCTTTTTGCAGCTCCTCTCCGTGAGCCCCTCTCTTTCCTTCTAGCTGTAGAACTTACACTCGGCCAGCTTTCCTGTGGTTCCGGATGATGTCCGTTCTGTCTTTTAGTTGTAGTTTTGAAATTGTTGTGCGAGGCAGCAGTGTAGGTGTTTACCTATGCCGCCATCTTGGATTCTCCTTCATCCATTTCTTTTGTTTGTGATCTGTTCCTTTGTCTCCAGATTTTTGCTGCTTCCCTGAGTTGGTAGAATAGTTTTGTGTGCTATGTGTCCTATATGGCCCAGTAGTTCCGTCTCCCCAGTTACCTGAGGTAGACTCTCTTGGTGCACCCCTTTGTGGACTGTGTATACAGCCTTGTTGTAGTTAAATCTTGATTGTTGTTGGTATCACCGAGGGGAATTGACCTCCAAGTCAATTGGTTGTGAGGATCAGCTGTGTCTATGCTGGGAGAACTTCTGTGTTGGAATTAGCCTTATGATACAAGACTTGCAAAATTGCAAAAGCCTCTGTGTTCAGCTTGGGTGGGGCAGAGTCTCAAAGCTGAGCAGACAGCCTTGGCTTCACTTCAGCTCTGCCCTATGCGGCACCTGGGTCTCAGTGTCCCTTGGTAATCACTGTAGCCCTTTCTGCTCACTTGCGCTCACGCGCCTCCAGACTTCTGCCTTTCCAGCTCCCCTGAGTTTCCGTGCACTTCGGGGACCTATATGAGTCTGGGTCCCCTGGGTCTCGCCCGACACTGGGGTTCAGTGCAGTTGGACGTAGATTTCAGCACAGTTATGAGGTTCTGTTTTCCTCCCGGTAGAGAAAGCCAATGGCACAATCAGCAGTCAGTCCTCTGTGCGCACTTGCGCTCGTGTGCCTCCAGACCTCTGCCTTTTGCGGCTCCCCTAAGTTTCTGTGCAGTTTTCCTTTTTCACAACAGTTCAGACTCTCCTCTTATGAGTCTTGCATGGTACTGGGGTTCAGTGCAGTCGGAACTGGGGTTCAGTGCAGTTGGAAGTTTCTGTCTCCCACTAGAGGAAGCCAGCCAGGCACCCCACTGCCTGTCCTTTGTACGCATGTGTCTCTGTACCTCAGCTTTTTGCAGTTCCACTGAGTCTCCATGAGCCTCTCTCTTTCCTTCTAGTTATAGAATTTCCACTCAGCCAGCTTTCCTGTGGTTCTGGATGATGTCTGTCTGTCTTTTACCTGTAGTTTTGAAATTGTTGTGCGAGGCAGCAGTTTAGGTGTTCACCTATTCCACCATCTTGGTTTCCACCACAGCAAATATTTTTGCGGCCCAGCTAATATAATGGTATGTAAGAAACATTTTAATAAAAATTTCATAACTTAATTTTTACAATATCCTGTTATACATAATTAATTATTAATGAACTATAACTTCGCTAATGACTGATTACTATAATCATGTTACATTCATTTGCCTTACATATTTTATGTGCAGGTGCACTGTTTCTCTCCACTAATACTGGCAGTGAATATTTTAGCAGCCAGTTGTCACATCATTAGTCTTGGACTGACTTGTTTGTTGTGTGCAAATGGAAATATTTTGCTTTCAAAGAATAAGAAAAATAGGTTTATTTGCATTATACTTATTAATTTGTGTACTTATTCAGTGTCTGGTAAGTTAATGTTCAAGAAAAATATTAATTTTATTAAAATGTTCTATTATTTTATGCTAACAATAATTACTCATTTATTTCAGCCCTTTGTAGTCAGGATGTCTCTATTGAAACAAACCTACATTTCTATGAAAATTGAAGCTTTTGTTTTTTTGTGGCCCACATAAACTTAAACCTTGTTTATTTGTCCTGTGTTAGCCTTTGAGTTTGACATGCTTGCTATACACCTATTCAGTGGGCTCTTATTTGTCAGTAGAAAGAAAGGATGTTCTAGCAATATGGATAAACCTCAGAAACAAGCTAAGTGAGAGAAGCTGTTCACTAAAGGCCATTTATTATGATTCTACTTATATGAGATGTTAAGAATAGGCAAATGCATAGAAAAGGAAGTTTTCCAAAAGCTGGGGAGCAGGAAACTTGGGAGTGACAAGGTGTACAGAGTTTTTGTTGAGTAATAAAAATGTTCTGAAATCAGAGAGCAGTAATGGTTGTACAATTCTTTGAAAATGCTAAAAACCACTTAGTTGTATACTCCAAAAGAATGAATTTTATAGCATGTGAATTAGACCTCAATATAACTGTTACTGTTTTTTAAATTCTTAAGAACTTTTAATCAAATAGAAAACAGTACTTTAATATCTTTGCCTATTATTTAGAAAATCATCTAATTTGCTGATCCATAAACCTAATGACTCTCACTTAAACCCATTGTGGTTGAGTATGTGTATGTAAATGACTTAACAAACTTCTACATGTGTCTTCATTCAGGATTTCAGATCTTTAGGAGATGTACTCATTTAAGGCTTTCGAGTGATTTTTATCTTTCTAATTTTAATCTCTTTTCCTTCATATCTATATATATAAAAGTCTAAGTGATCATTACAATGGAATGAGGGGTTGCTATGACGTGCACTGACACCAGGGGGCAGTCACTCAATGCAGGCGTTGCCCCCAGCTCACAGGCCCCAATGGCTGGTGGGGCCTGCTGGCCAACCTCCTGGTCTCTCCCCCCTGGCCAGCAGGCCCTGATCACCTGATTGGGGCTGGGCCCCCAGGCTGGGATAGGGAACCAGGGGTTGGTGGTGGTAGATGTGAGCAAGTGAGGGAAGAAGGAGGCAGGGAGGCAGGGAACCTGATCAACTCTGATTGCTGGTCAGGCCTAGCTAGGGATCCCACCCATGCATGTATTTCGTGCACTGGGCCTCTAGTTTAAGATGAATTACAGACTGGTATCAAAACCCCTAGAAAACTACATAACTTTAAATCTATTAATTCAACTCCTAGGAAATAACTGGACAAATGTGCAACATATTTGTAATATGTTCATCATAGTAGTATTTGTAGCAATTAAGTTACAAACCACACCTAACTGTCTAATAACAGGGAGTTATTAATAAATCCATATAATAGAATAATATGTGGTCGTTAAAAATGAAGTCCTAGATGGCATGAACAGAAGTACACTAGTGCTCAGTGAAACAATCAGTATAAAGCACTATGTGTGGGATGAAACTACAGGGTGGGGCAAAAAGAGGTTTACAGTTGTGAGTATATGAAAATTTATTCTTTGTTGTTTTCCATATAAACAACTGTAAACCTATCTTTGCCCCACTCTGTATGTTGGCTGAAATATGTTTATATGTATTTTTGTGTGGGAAAATATCTGCAAAGGTAGACTCTTAAACCTTAATAGTGGTTGTAGTAGGAGACATGTTTGGAGGTGGGGATTTTTTTCTGCCTGCCACACATTATAAGAAGCAGAAAAGAGCATAACTCTACAGTCAGACTGTCCATGTTCATTATTTATAAATAGGTGACCTTTGGCGACCTTTGGCAAGTTAATTAACTTTTGTGTACTCTCCAACAGTAAAATGGGTATAATAATGGTATGTCTCATTCATTAGATTGAATATAAACAAAATACTTAGAACACTGGCTGGCACTTAAGGTAAGGTCAATAAATATTATGATAATATTGATAGTCTGGAGTTTGAACTGTAACCCAAGGTCTTTTATCCAGCAAAACCCACATTGAGAGTGTATGAGTCTCCAGCTACACCATGTTTATTGCCAGGAAATTTCTCTTTGCTTTCAAGCTGGAGAACATTGAAAGCCCAATGTTTGTTATTGTCCCCTTGCACTAACAATGGATAAGAAGATTTGCATCCCTTATTTAGGAAAGGGGGTGTGAAGAGGGCGATAAGTTCCTCCTCTCCTAACTCATCTGTAATTTGCTAGTGGTGACTTTCAGGGGTAGTGACTCCAACTAGAGGGCTTTCTGCAGGTTCCTGGTAATTTTCAGGGCTACCTCCTTTGGTAGCTCCAAGTCAGGAGCATCAGCTCTTTTTTTTTAAAAAAATGTATTTTTATTGATTTCAGAGAGGAAGGAAGATGGAGAGAGAGATCGAAACATCAGTGATGAGAGAGAATCATTGATCGGCTTCCTCCTGCTGCCCCCTATTGGCAATTGAGCCTGCAACCAGAGCATGTGCTCTGACCTGGAATTGAATCTACCACATTTTTTTTAAAAGTATGTTTTTAATGATTTTTAGAGAGACAAGGGTGAGGGTGGGGCGGGGGAAGAGAGAGAGAGAAACATTGATAAGAGAGAAACATCAACATAGACCACCTGCCTCCTGCATGATCCCCCATAGGAGGATCCAGCTTGCAACGGGGCATGTGCCCTGACTGGGAATCTACCATGGATATTTTGGTGCATGAGACAAACTGAGCATTTTGATGCTCAACAAACTGAGCCACACAGGCCAGGGAGGAGCATCAGCTCTTTTTAGTAATGGCTTCTAGAATCTAATTTATGGCTTAGACTCTCGAGTCCAATAATTACAGGCTGTTGTTGTTCCTTACGATTAAGCCCCTAGGATATCAATGAATGTATTTTTCTAGTGTCTTGTACCTCAGGACAAGCACTCAGGTTCCTCAGTGGCTTCACAACTCTAGGTTTTCCCTCAGTACCACCTTTAGAGGGCATCTCACAGCAGAACAACAGGACCAGCTCCACAGTTCTTCCTAAGTCTGGAAGTCTGTGCTCTCTCCTCAGACACCAACATCTGGGTGTGCTTGAGCCAGACAGAGACCCATGAAACCAAAGTTAATCGAGAGGGCTGGCTGAATGCTACAAATAGGCAAGACCTAATGCCATGTCATATTTCTTCCCCATTTTTAAGCTAGTCTTCATGTAAATCATAAATGATTTTTCCGAAAGTACCGGTAATGCAGTTTTACAGTTTTACTTTTCACAAATAATTTTGAAAAAAGGTGCATATGAGAGGTTTTTCAGGGTTTTAAGGTCTGACCTTGTCTTACTGGTTTCCTAGCCTATACGCTGCCGCTGGACATAAACTTTCAAGTACTCAGAAAGTTAGTCTAAAAGGCCAACATTTAACATTCGAACTTTAGAGGAGAAACTTTATATGGCTTTTTAATGATGAAGGTGAATGACTGTGACAGTCTCAGCTACTGTAAATGGAGATACCAAAATAGAACTTGTCTTAAGGGAACTGCAACTGCAGTTTATGAAATATGCTTTTCTTTAAAATTCTGGAAAATCTTGGCTTTAGCTGATGCTAAGAAATTGGTTTCGAGGAAGGCCATATCTCAAGTGAAAATGGTATAAAAATGGTATACTTTTTTTTTTTTTGTTAATCCTCACCTGAGGATATTTTTTTTCATTTATTTTTAGAGAGTGAAAAGGAGGGGGAGAGACAAAGAAACATCAATGTGAGAGAGAGACATCGATTTGCTTGCCTCGTGCATGCACCCCGACCAGGGCTGAGATAGAGCCTGCAACCGAGGTAAATGCCCTTATCCAAAATTGAACCCAAGACTCTTCAATCTGTGGCCAATGCTATAACCACTGAACAACTGACAGGGCAAAAAAATTGCATACTATTACAATTATAGTTCAAAACACATTGGTTAGAGACTGAGGTTGAGAAACCAAGATGGCGGCATAGATGAATTCCTAAGCTGCTGTCTCACACAACAATTTCAAAACTACAACTAAAAGACAGAACGGACACCATCCAGGAAAGCTGGCTAAGTGAAAATTCTACAACTAGAAGTAAAGAGAGGGACTCATGAAGACACAGAGGAGTGGTAAAAAGCTGAGGTACGGAGACACGCTAGTGGAAAGGATGGGTGGAGGAGGGTCTGGCTGGCTTCCTCTAGCGGAAGGGAGACAGAAAATCTCAACTGCACTGAACCCCAGCTCCAGGCAAGATTCACAGGGGAAGTCTGGATTGTTGTGAAAAGGAAGGAATGCAAAGAAACTTAGGAGAGCCATAAAAGACAGAAGTCTGGGGGCTCGCGAAAGTGCATACACAGAGTGCTGACTGCTGATTGTGCCTGGCTTCCTCTAGTAGGAGGAAAACAGAACCTCACAATAGCACTGAAATCCAGGTCCAACTGCACTGAACCCCAGTTATGGGTGAGACCCTGGGGACCCAGACTCATACAGGTCCCTAAAGTGCATGGAAACTCAGGGGAACCAAAAGGCAGAGTTTCAGAAGCTCTGTGCGCATGCGTGAGAAAGGCAGAAGTCTGGAGGCAAGCACACATGTGTAGACACAGCTGATCCCCACAACCAATTGGCTTGGAGGTCAATCCCCCCCGTGATACCAACAACAATCAAGAATTAACTATAGATTGATAGGAGAATCCAATATGGCAGCATAGGTAAACACCTATACTGCTGCCTCGCACAACAACTTCAAAACTACAACTAAAAGACAGAACGGACATCATCCAGAACCATAGGAAAGCTGGCTGAGTGGAAGTTCTACAGCTAGAGGGAAGGAGAGGGGCTCACAGAGATCCAGAGGAGCTGCAAAAAGCTGAGGTACGGAGAAGCGTGCATGGAGAGAGCAGGTGCCGGAGTACCTGGCTGGTTTTCTCTGGCAGGAGGGAAATGGAGACTCTCAAAGGCACTGAACCCCTTATCTTATGACACTCAACCCAGATCCAGCCGAAACTCATACGGGGGGAGTTTGGACTGTGAAAAGGGAGAGGTGCATGGAAATTTAGGGGAGTCGCAAAAGATCAGAGGACTGGTGGCGCACACAGTACTATGCGCAGAGGACAGACTGCTGACTGTGCCGTTGGCTTTCTTGAGTGGGCGGGAGACAGACCCTCCCAACTGTGCCACTTCTGACTCCACTAAGCCCCTGTTTCGGGTGAAATCCTGGGGACCCAGACTTGTGTGGTCCTGGAGTGCAGGGGAGCTGGAAAGGCAGCTGTCTAGAGGCACTGCAGGCACGAGCACATAAGGACCTCTCCAGCAATTACCCAGTCACATGAGACTCAGGAGCCGTGGAGGGCAGGGCCGACGGGAAGGCAAGGTGTCCCTTAAGCCCTGAGACTCCACCCATCCCAAACTCAACAGAGAGGCTTCTGCTGTTTTGCAAGACTGGCATCATAAGGCTGAATCCAACACAGAAGTTCTCCCAGCATAGTGAAAATGCCGAGACAAGGGAAGGGATCACAAACAAAAGAAATGGAGGAAAACAAACAACTGGATATAGAGTTCAAAACCACGCTTATAAGGTTTTTTAAGAATATGCTAGAAAAGTTGAATAAAGTTAGCGAGAGCCAAGAGGAGATGAAAAAGGACCAACTAGAGATGCAAAAGATCCAACTAGAAATTAAACATACACTGACTGAAATAAAAAATAATATACAGAGTCCTAACAGCAGACTAGAGAAAGGCAAGAATCAAGTCAAAAAATTTGAAATATAAAGAAGCAGAAAACATTCAACTGGAAAAGCAAGAAGAGAAAAGAATCCAAAATGTGAAGATAGTGTAAGGAGCCTCTGGGACAGCTTCAAGCGTACCAACATCAGAATTGTGGGGGTGCCAGAGGAAGAGAGAGAGCAAGATACTGAAAACCTATTTAAAGAAATAATGACTGAAAACTTCCCACATTTGCTAAAAGAAATAGACTTACAAGTCCAGGAAGCACACAGAACCCCATATAAAAGGATTCCAAAGAGGACTACACCAAGACACATCATAATTAAAATACCAAGAGCAAAAGACAAAGAGAGAATATTAAAAGCAGCAAGAGAAAAACAGTTCATTACCTACAAGGGAGCACCCATATGACTGTCAGCTGATCTCTCAACAGAAACAATGCAGGTCAGATGGGAGTGGCAAGAAATATTCAACGTGATGAATAGCAAGAACCTACAACCAAGAATAATCTATCCAGCAAAGCTATCATTCAGAATTGAAGGGCAGATAAAGAGCTTCATAGATAAGAAAAAGCTAAAGGAGTTCATCAACTCCAAATCAGTATTATATGAAATGCTGAAAGGTACTCTTTTAGAAGAGGAAGAAGAAAAAGGTAAAAGATAAAAAATTATGAACAACAAATGTGTATCTATCAACAAGTGAATCTAAAAATTAAGTGAATTAAAAATTTGATCAACAGAATAAACTGGTGAATATAATAGAATCAGGAGCACAGAAAGGGAGTGGACTGGTAATTCTCAGGGGGAAAGGGGTGAGGGCTGTACAGGAAGAGACTGGACAAAAATCATACACTTATGGATGAGGTCAATGGGAGGGAGGTAAGGGCGGAGGGAAGGGTGGGAGCTGGATGGAGGGGTGCTATGAAGGGGAAAAAGAGAAACAAATGTAATAATATGAATAATAAAGATTTAATTTAATTAAAAAAATAAAGTTATTGATAGGTTAAAAAAAACACACACACACAAAAAAAGAATTAACTACAACAAGGCTGTACACATAGTTTACAAAGGGGTGCAGAAGAGAGTCCACTTCACGTAACTGGGGAGGTGGAGCTACTGGGCCATATAGGACACGCAGCACACAAAGCTACTTAACCAACTTAGGGAAGCAGTGAAATATGCGGAGACTAAAGAACAGATCATAAATAAAAGAAATGGAGGAAAACAAATGACTGGATATAGAGTTCAAAACCAAGGTTATAAGGTTTTTCAAGAATTTTCTAAAAAAAATGAATAAATTTAGTGAGACCCAAGAGAAGATGAAAAAAACTAACTAGAAATTAAACATACACAACTGAAATAAAAAATATTATACAGAAACCTAACAGCAGACTAGAAGATCGCAAGAATCAAGTCAAAGATTTGAAATACAAAGAAACAAAAAACACTGCACTAGAAAAGGAAAAACAATAAAAAAATCTGAAGATAGTGTAAGGAGCCTCTGAGGCAACTTCAAGCATACCAACATCAGAATTATGGGGGTGCCAGAAGAAAAGAGAGAGCAAGATACTGAAAACATATTTGAAGAAATAATGACAGAAAACTTCCCCCACCTAGTGAAAGAAATAGACTTACAAGTCCAGGAAGCTCACAGAACCCCAAACAAAAGAAATCCAAAGAGGACTACACCAAGACACATCATAATTAAAATGCCAAGAGCAAAAGACAAAGAGAGAATATTAAAAGAAGCAAGGGAAAAACAGTTAATTACTTACAGGGGAGCACCCATTCGACTGTCAGCTGATTTCTCAACAGAAACTATGCAGGCCAGATGAGAGTGGCAAGAAATATTCAACGTGATGAACAGCAAGAACCTACAACCAAGATTACTCTACCCATATTCACAGATAAGAAAATGCTAAAGGAGTTCATCAACACCAAACCAGCATTATATGAAATGCTGAAAGATATTCTTTAAGAAGAGGCAGAAGAAAATGGAAAAGGTAAAAATTATGAACAACAAATACATGTCTATCAATAAGTGAATCTAAAAATCAAGTGAATTAAAAATCTAACAAACAGAATAAAGTGGTGAATATAATAGAATTAGGGGCATAGAACGGGAATGGACTGATAATTCCCAGGGGGAAAAAGGATAGGGTGTGTGCAGGGAGAGATTGGACAAAAATCATACACCTATGGATGAGGACAATTGGGGAGAGGTAAGAACAGATGGTGGGGTGGGAACCAGGTGGAGGGGTGATATGGAGGGGAAAAAGAGGAACAATTGTAATAATCTGAACAATAAAGATTTATTAAAATAAAAAAGACATTGGTTAAATATTATAGAATATAGTATTTTTATGCTTTTATATAATTATGAAAGTTCCAAGTGTTTCTGGAAGAAAAACTGACACAAAAATAAACACAGTCACAGATTCAATTGTTTCTGAGGGGAAACTTTTTTGCCCAAAATGTGGCAAATAATATATTTTTTTCATGAATCAAGTAAAGATAATATGAAAATATGTTGTGATTTATACAAGTAGCACAACATATACACAATAGACTATTTACTTAGTCCTTGTGATTATTAGAAGACTCTACACATCAAGGATAAAGTTTTTATTAATAGTTTTCTGATCTATGGATCAAAAGTGTGATGACAAAATAATTTAAGATTAATTGCTGAGTGTCAAATCGTAAGCTTAGAACAATTTGCCACAGTAAAAACTGAGGAATTTATATGCAGAAGAGATGTGTCCTAGGGCCATTAGAAACTATAAGACAGGAACAGGGGAGGGAGGAAGAGAAAGAAGGAAGGAAAATGGGGAGAATGGCCAGCTGCATGTGCTGCTTGGACACATGACTGAACTTTAGCTGACAAAACAGTCAAATGTGAGCTTCATAACAGATGAACACAAAGGAGAATTGCTTTAGAAACCGAGCAAATTTGAGTCCCAAAAGACAAAGATACAGATAAAAATTCTCAGGCTGACCAAAGTCCTCTAAACATTTCACAAAAATGTTCTTACGCATAGATGTTTAAAGGAATTCCAAACTCTCACACATTTTTAAATGACATAAATATCAAAATACTTGGTTGCATTAGTAAGATACTTATTAATAATGCATTGGAGCAATAAGAAGACGAATAAAACCCATAAAAATTACTATGTTATTACACATATTTTAGTGGCAACATAATGCAGGTAATCCTAACAGAAGAAATACATGTTGTTTGCTCTCTATACTTGCACCATACTTTAGGTCACTGTAAAGGTTTATTTACTAGGGAAAATAGTATTTTTTTAGAAGATACTATTTTGATTTGTTAAAAGCATTAGAAAAGTAAGCAATTTATTCTCTTTAAATCTGAGATTCCTATTAAAATGAGAATTTGACTAACTAGAATTTTTTTCTTTTAGTTTGAAGCTGATCATCATGGGTTGTTATCTTCAGGAGAATTTGAAGGTAAAAGTTAAAATAGTGTTTGATTTTGGTTACTTTATAATTTTTTTATTAGTAGCTCCAGTAATCCAATTATGATCTAACAGTTAACCATCTCTGGGATGTCTGTCTATTGCTTTCTGTTTATTTCTTGTGAAATTCTCGAGTTTTAAAAAAAGTTTCTTTCATTTGATTTTTATAATTTCTTTTAAAAGTAAATGATCACACTTCTTCACAAATTATATTTCCAGATTTCTTGCCTTTGGAAAAAATAAAAGAAATATTCTTTAAAGCCTGTGTTTAATATGAGACATCAACGGGTGGGGAATATTTGGATTGCTGAGTTTTATCCAGTTTTCTGATTCTATCAGAGCCCCTAATAACTGTCCTCCTCAGCTTCACATACAACCTAAAATAGTAGAAACCATTAAAAACAGGAGTGGGTAACTGTAGGTGGCTTCTCCTTCCTAGCTATTCCTAAAATAGCATCAGTAATCAGCTTTTTGATTATCACCCTTTAGGCTTCCTCAAAGCTCGTTCAATTGTATAATTTTTTGACACTATCTGCACCATTTAAAAATAATGAATTGAAAAATTCAGTCAAACCTTTTTTTTGTCACTTGTGCTAAAATAAGGTTTTAAAGTAAATTTAAATTTTTTTTAATTTAATTCAATTTTTCCATCACTTTTTATACCTTCTATGCCCTCTTCTACCTTCATCCCTACTTCCCTATCCCCCAAATCACCCCACTGTTGTACATATCCATGAATTCTCTCTTTTTCTTTTTTGCTCAATCTCTCTGCCCCACCAGCTTCCCCTTTCCCAACCTGTCTGCTCTCTATTTATGAGTCTGTCTCTGTTTTTCCTGTAGTTCAGTTTGTTTTGTTGTAAACTATATTCATTCAAATTAAGATTATTTTAAATGTAATATGGTTTTATTTAATGGCTAACACAGTGTACCTTATATAATAATCCTAAACAGTTATTATTTATTTACTGTTTAACCTAACTCTGGACTTATCTTTATATATATACAATCTGTCTATCTACCCTATTACCCTATACACCACTAGACATAAACTTTGTCTTTATATACATATGTGTTTGTGTGTATATACTTTTTTTTTTTTTACAATAACTCATTTTAAATTCCAATCTCAGCATAGTTCTAGGACCTTCAGGTAAACTTGGTGTCCAATTGGAAATCTATTATCATCTGATTGTGCCTCTTCCTCAACTTATTCAAATTATACTAAGGAGGGTTTAAGTTTGAGTTTACAGAACTTAAGAGTTCTCATGATTTCTTTACACACTCAAAAGAGAAAAATGACTTAAGAAAAGTGTTTTTTCAGATACTTGGGTTTCTCTTGTACTTGTCTTAGATTCCCCCTATCAGTTTTTATGTTGCTTTTTTTTTTCCATCAAAGGGTGTTCACTCCAAACTCCCCTGCTCCTTCTGATAAATGTCTAATTTTGTATAATAAAGAGGTAATATACAAATTAACCCTCACACTCTCACAAGATGGCTGCCTATGACAGGTTGGCAGGGAGGTTAGTGAGGGATGATTAAATGACTGAACGGCAGGCTGCATGGGGTGACCAGGCCAGTAAGTGGGGCAGTTGGGGGTGTCCAAGCCACAGGAGGTCATTTGGGAGTGGCCAGGCCAGCGGGGGAGGGGAGAGGCGCAGTTAGGGGCAACCAGGCTGGCAGAGAGGGGCAGTTGGGGATGACCCAGCCAGAAGGGGGTGGGGCAGTAAGAGGCAACCAGGCTAGTGGGAGAGGCAAGTTAGGGGCAACCAGGGTGGTGGGAGAGATGCAGTTGGGGGCAATCAGGCTGACAGGTGTCAGGGAGGGGCAACTAGGTTGGCAGGGGGGCAGTTGAGGGCAGCCAGTTTGGCAGGGGGGGCAGTTAGGGGTGACTAGGCTGGCAGAGGGGGGAAGTTGGGGATGACCAGGCTGCAGGGGAGACAGTAAGAGGTGACCAGGCTGAAGTGGGGGGAGTTAGGAGTGACCAGGCCAACAGGGAGTGAGCCTAAGCTGGCAGTTGGACATCTCTGAGAGCTCTCAGACTGCGAGATGGCACAGGCTGGGCTGAGGGACCCCCACTCACCCCCCGGATTGCACAAATTTCGTGCACCAGGTCTTTAGTCTTTAAAATAATTTCCTTTAGTTAAAAAAGAACAAAGGATTTGGTTCAGTTAGTGATTATTATCTTTAGAGATACTTGGATTCTGTAGAATTTAGCAGTCTTTTTTTAAAAAGAAAAAACATTTAATTAGAAAAATTACAAGGATTTAAAAGCAAATTTAGTTATTTATTAATTAAATCCTCACCCAAGAATATTTTTCCATTGATTTTTAGAGAGAGTGGAATGGTTAGGGAGAGACAGAAAGAGAGAAACATTGATGTGAGAGAGACACATGGATTGGTTGCCTCCTGCACAAGCCTGGACCAGGGCTGGGGATTGAGCCTACAACTGTACATGCCCTTGACTGGAAGCAAAACTGGAACTCTTCAGTCTGAGGGCCAACACTCTATTCACTGAGCCAAAGCAGTTAGGGCTAAATGCAGTTTTAAATGGGTCTCATTACAAAAAAAATTCTGACTAAGTCTCACTGAAGTGTCCTTTGCTTTGGTGATCCCTCTCAGTTTCATGCCATTGTTGAAAGCTCTCAGGCTCAAGGGCAGTACTTCTCATAGAGAGAAGCAAATCAGAATCTCTGGTACTAAAGTAATTTAGTCTGAAAAATGGAAAAAAATCTATTGTTTTGATAATACTGTTATGGACACTTTTGGTGACCTGCCAGATTCCCTTTATCAGACTGGTGCTTTCGTCCTGCAGGTGCTGCCCACAGCTCACATTGGACACTTCTCTTGAAAATTACTCTCACCCTGGAGTCTCCGCGCGCGCGCGCACACACACACACACACACACACACACACACACACACACAAATCCCCATTTAGGGAAACTAACTTGAGACAAATACAAAATACAAAAAGTAAAGCTCTGCAGTGTCACCTTGCCTAGTAGAAATATGTAGATTCTCTATCTTGCCTACCAGTGATTTTTGGAAGCCAGAGTCAGGAGATAAAATGCATTTACCTCCGCCTCTAACATAGAACAACTTTTGGGGCAGAATGGGGAAAAAAAGTGGATGGTATTGCTATTACACATTATTGCCACAGGAAGATAACTTGCAGTTATTACTTCTTTTCTTTTTTAAAAAAATAAATATATTTTTATTGATTTCAGAGAGGAAGAGAGAGGGAAAGAGAGAAAGAAGCATCAACGATGAGAGAGAATCATTGGTGGGCTGTTTCCTGCAAACCCCCTACATTGGACTGAGCTTGCAACCCAGGCTTGTGCCCTTGACTGGAATCAAACCCAGGACCCTTCAGTCTGCAGGGCAATGCTCTATCCACTGAGCCAAATTAGCTAGGGCAGCTATTACTTCTTATTTATCTTTTTGTTTTGTTTTAGTTCTATTAATTTGGGGCTTCCCCAGAATCCTAATTGGTTATAACTTTTTCAAACAAGACACTAGAAATACCATGAAGCCCTTGACATGCCACTTAAAACATGTGGTAGTGCCTGACCTATGAAATAGGAGGTCACCGTTTGATTTCCTGTCAGGGCATCTACTCGAGTTGCAAGCTTGATGACCGGTAGGAGGCATGCAGGAATTAGCCGGTCAATGATTCTCTCTCATCATTGATGTTTCTATCTCTCCCTTTCTCTCTGAGGTCAATAAATATATATTTAAAAAATACAAACATGTGGAAGCAACTTTTTAAATGGAATATGAAGATTTTACACACTTCCAAAGATTTATTTGACTCTCATTGGTGGACCTGTCAATTCTTGTTAATTATTACTAACTTTAAATCTTTCACATTTTGTTTGAGAAATGTCTGACATTTTTTCAATGAATATCAACAAACTTTAAAAAAGTCTCTCAATCCTTTCCCATGTTATTTTCTGTCTGTTTGTTTTACTTATTTTGTTCCATGCTAAATGGCTAAGCTGACACAGCAAACAGAACACAGATAATTATATAATTCCAGCAATTAACTATTATAGAGGGCTATGTATTGGGCTGTAATTTTATTGAAAAATATTTTACTAATTGTTACAAATTATCACAAAGTGATAGCAATTTTAATGCTAGTGATTTTCTAAATATACTAGAGTCCGGTGCACAGATTTGTGCAGTGGTGGGGTCCCTTGGCTTGGTCTGTTCCCTTTTGCAATCTGGGTCCCCTCAGGGGATGTTGGAGAGCTGTTTTTGGCCTGATCCCCACAGGGCAGGACGAGGGACCCCATTGGTGCATGAATCCATGCACCAGGCCTCTAGTACGCATATAAAATCTTTGGTTAATCTCTTCACACCCTCCCCTCTCCCCCAGTCCCTCTGAGATTCATCAGTCTGTTCCATGTTTCCATGACTCTGGTTTCTGCTTCTGTTTTGAGCATCTTCCCCCCTGGTGGTCAGTATGTGTCATAGCTACTGGCCGGTTGGTTGGTCACTTAGGCTTATATATATATAGATTCATGAATAAAAATGTCCCAGTAAATGGTATTTAAAATGGTATATTTTAATCACCTTATTTTTTCATATGAATGCCCCAGTGATATTATCCTAAAGAACCACAACTGTGTTGTTGTCTTTTATTATATTCTTTCATAAGCTGAAATCCATGTCTTCTTTATATTATAATGTCTAGACACCAACATTTCCAATTGGCAAAAGCAACAGTCACCAAGCTTTTAGACCTCACAGACCACCAGTGGTCTTTGGACCACAGGTTGGCAACTGCTGCTCCAAAGCTTTCCTTAAACCAGTGGTCACCAAACTTTTGGACCTCACGGACCACGACTGCTGGGCTAAAGCACATTGCCATGACTTTTAAAAAAGCTTCTTTTAAGTGGTGATTCCTATTAAAATCCTATTAGGAGGAGACTGTGAAGACCACATTTCTCTCCATGTTTCTGAATAGAAGACTCAGGATGTTTTTCTCAATATACAAGACAAAGACAGAATAGGCAAAAAACATTTTTTATTTTTTAAAAATTTCACTTTTACTGTCTTCAAACAACTAAGTGGCACTGTGAACCTCAAATTGCAATGCAATCAAGATGCAGCTGAAATAATCAATTGTGTTGCAAAATAATTTTGCTTGTTATTTATTTAAAAAGATTCTGTTTTACATATCAAAAAACATTTATTTCAGTCCCTTCCAAAATTTAGTCCAAAATACAGTATGTAAACAGTATTACATTTATCCCTTGATCCTGAATGTTACTTTTGTATAAAGCACAGACTTTACAGATTACTTTGTATTATGTAATCACTTGAAGTAGAATTAAGGATGGGGCAGGCATATAACACATATCCTAAAATGAATTTATTTATGTCTATATACACTCATATAAAATGAATCATATTTGTCTAATAGTGGCACAAAATGAAGGAACTGTGTTTTATGAAGTTTAATATTTATGTAGTAAATGTAAATCATAGGCTGTGTAGAGTTCTAGATAAAAGTATTTGCTAATCTTGATTTTCATACCCCTGGAGAATACATGATAAGAAATAGACATATGGTATGTCTATTTTCATAAGCATATCTTTCGTAACCTTTTGTTTATGATTCATCCAATGTCATGAGCCTGAACAAACCAGGAAAATTATTCTTGTGCATTTTCAAACTTGCCACTGCCAAAGATGCCTCTGGGCATTGCTGTTTCCAAGTAAAGGTTTCAAATAAATGCTTTGATTTTGCACTTCTAATCCTTCTTCTCTCCTTAACATAATTATTCTATATAATAAAACCCTAAAATGCAAATCGACCAAATGGTGGAATGACTGGCAGAACAACCAGTTGCAATGATGCACATTGACCACCAGGGGACAGAGCCCCCTGAGAGGGATGTGACCGGTGGTAGCAATTGGAGGGTGGGGCTGGCCAGCAGGTGGCATCAGGATGCCAGCAGGGTCCCCAATTGCCCTGCTGCCACAGATGGCTCTGATCACTGGCCAGGTCTAGGGGTCTTACCCTATATTTTGGGAACAGTCTCTTAGATTTAAAAAGTAAAGCCTGACAAGGCTACTCTAACACTGAAAAAACAGGATGATGTAGCAATGACAGGATTGGACTCTAGCTTGCACGTTTTGTGCTCAGCCCTGATTCTGACACTTATAACTGTGCGACAAAGATGGGGGAAATGGTCCTACTGCCTCAGAAAGGTCATGTTATGTACTACTTTTTATAATCAGGGCAAAAAAATATAGCTGCCTTTCACCTGTATGAAAAGTATGGTCACTGGTGCATGCAGCATTTCAGATTGTGAAAGGGATGTCTGACTGCCAGTTTAGGCCCCACATTCCCCAAGGGATCCCAGATTGTGAGAGGACGCAGGCTGAGCTGAGGGATCCCAACTCCCCCATGCACAAATTCTGTGTACCAGGCCTCTAGTAAAATAATTTTATTTGATGAAATATGCATTTCAGGAGACACAGAAAACTGTCCTTTTTTTTTTTAGGGGTGGGATGTGAAGAACAGGGACTTAAATCCTTTGCTGGTCTTTTTGGCATCTGGAGTCACTCCTTTAGAAGTTATGTCAAATAAGATATTTCAGAATATATACTTATTGGTTTATTGGTGATTATATTTTATGTTTTCTATGCCTCCAGAATTCTTCCTTGGCTTGGAATTTTACTTGTACCATAGGCAAATTAAGACCTAAAATGGAACATGAATTTGTTTCTTCTATTATTTCTGCATCTATATGTAGATTGCCCAAATCAATGGAAGTACAGATTGGCTCTCTAAGCACCTTTTGCGTATGAGTGTTTATGATCACACTGAAGAGTCAGTGATTCTTTGACCCCAATGCCCAAGTATATATATTTCCTGCTGTCAATGATTTCAGGATATCCATAATATAGCTTTCACTTTGATCCTATAACTAGATAACTGTTCATGGACTGTTCAGTGCTATACATTTAGAGTATATAGAGGAAAGGGGGGGCTTTTAAAGAAATATTTTAAATATTTCTTTAAAATATTTAAACTCCTCAAATGAGGCAAGGAGGGCTATCAGTCCCTGAACAAAGAACTATGTGAATACATCATTAAAAATTCATTAATTTGAAGTCTTGGGCTGCTTTATGCTGTTTCTAACAGCTTCCAATTAACCAATAAAACATGAAAATTGTATTGGTAAATTGTTGGCATTTTGCAATCATGAACTATTATTTTAGGAACATATAAATGCAGCAGATATTATTGTGATTTGTTCCACTGGCCTAATCACCACTGTAATGATACCTTAGTCCAAAAGTTTTATAATTCCTTAGCAATCCACTGTGTACAGTATGCTTCCAATTACATAGAGAATTCATGCTGATTTCCAAAGACTTGTTGAAGCAAATATCTAGACTACAACTAATTAGAGGATTTTGTAATACTTTTAATATTAGGATATCACATTAGTCTCAACTCAATAGGGTATACATTTGTCATGTGGTTCTTCTGTTAAGTGGCATTTGTTTCATTGTGCTTATTAACAGAAAAGGATTTGGAGTCAAATCAATTTGGGTTCAAATCTTGTCTGCCACAGATCAGCTAAATGATCTTGCACAGCTAAATTTACCCCTCTGGGGCTCAGAAAAAGGGGGAATAATAACATTCAACTGACACAAGTTGTTATGAAGATCAGATAACTTCATGTATATGAAGAAACTAATACAGTAGATACTTAATAAAAGATTATTGCTAACATCATATTTGTTGGATCAAAATCTTTCACCTCTCTTTAGTAGCTTGCTATCTCAACAGCAATGCTTCTCCGTAATAATGAACCTGACCATGGCTCCCATCCACTTTAGTGGTAAGGTAGAGGCAAGCATCAGGAAAGGCTAGTTTTAATCAGTTTTCTCTTTCCAAGTCAAAATAATGAATTCCATGATGAGTGAATTGGGTTGTTCAATTACTAAACATTGTTTTGACAGTGATGTGAACCACAGAGCTAATTGTGCTTCATCCATTTAACCAGAGGAGACAATAATTGACTAGTACTGCTTTGGGTTCTTTAAGAGAAGTTAGATTTGCAAGATCAGATGCTGTTCTAGGCTCTCAGTCTGGCTCAAAACCGTGCTTGTATACTCTTAATCCTGAATTCTTCCTAAAGCTTCAGTTAACTTTTGGCTGTCCCAAAGGTTTTTCCGCAAGAATCTTAATGCTACCACAGAATATTAATTGGGACTTCTGCCAGATCGAACAACACAGCTCACTTTTGCTGTAGTCCCACAATCCCTGCCTTTCGGGATGACAACTTCATGCTTTCCTTATTTGGCTATATGCTGGGTAATCTTTTGTGTGCTATCTCACAATGACCATTGGCATTTGGGCTGAAACAGTGGTTTTCATCAATCATAATGTAGAGAATGGAACAAATCTATTTGGCTGCATTAGTAGAGAAAGTCCTAATGTCTCTGAGAAATTCAGATATCACGGATACTTAGAATTTTGAGTGGCATTACAATACATTCAAACATTCATAAACAGTAAGTAAAATAACATAGTTGCTTCTGAGGATATTTCTAATACATGTCTTGTTTATTGGAAGGGAGTATGGCTCATATTAAATTTAAGCTTTTGCATGACTAGGACTTCTTATAAAGGATCCACCTCCAATTCAGGTAGTATATGTTGAATTTAAACATCTGTTCAATTTGCTTCTCTCATCCCAGCTATAAATTAGCCAATTCCTAAAAATAAATAATGCTTTTTATTTTTTTATTTTTCAGAGAGAGGTGTTTTTTAAGTTCATTTTCTTACTGCTTGGTACATTCTTTTTCCTCTTTCTTTCTTTCTTTCTTTCTTTCTTTCTTTTTTTTAAAAAAAAATGTTTCTACTGAGAGAGAATAAGGAGAGGAAGAGAAAGAAACATCAACGAGTGAGGAAACATTGATTATTTGCCTCCACCTTGACCGGGAATCAAACCCTCAATCCAGGTATCTGCCTTATTCGGGGAATTGAAGCAACTGAACCACATTGGCCAGGGCAATCCTCTGAATACTTTCAAGTAAATATCTACTATGTGTTTGGCATGTATCTACCAAAGTAGTCAATAAATTAAGAGTAGTTTTGAGAGTCTTCTGTTGGTTTGGAACTTTTAATTACCAATTTTGCAATTATAGAGATTCACTTTACAGATTGTGAAGTGTTTCAGAGAGTAATCAGGCAAAGCAAAGTGCTTTCGAGGGAAAATATTTCAATGGACACATTATACAATTCAACTCTATATCTGTTACATTTAACTAAAAGAGCAAATTATAAAATGATCGAAATAGTTCTGTCTCACTAGAGCCATCCAAATGTTATAAATGAGAAATTAAAGTAATAGTTATAAAGTGCTCAGATTCCTTATAGTGGAAGAATTACAGGCGATTATTTGAAAGCCTCATATTTACTGTCTCCTTTGGTTGAAAATAATAGTAGAAAAGGAATAGCATTTAGACCTCTTGACAATTTATCAATCTGTTCACCTTTAATTTAAAAGTACTTATTTCTTTGTGACTTCTAATACTGTAGTGAAAAGATGTTTATGCTGGTGTGAAAGGAAGAGAAAAACTTGTCTTTTGAATTTCAACTATCTTCAGAATGATAAGGTTATTAACTTTTCATTGAAAGTACTTATGGAGGACATGTAAAACCGAAGATCGAAGGGGGATTAAGAAGAGAAAGAATTATTTGAGGCTTTAAAAAATACTGTCATATGTTTCTAATAATTTTGAACTTTCATATGTTTTATCTTAATATATATATATATATATATATATATATATTTAAAAATATTTTTATTGTTGACAATATTACAGGTATCTCTCATTCTCCCCCTTTTCCTCCTTTTTCTAGACCCTATCCACCCCTTTTAAGGTATATCAATAATTTGTTAAAATTCAGTAAACAAGTGGTCTTACTAAACCATGAATATTTAAAATCTATCAAGTGGATTGTTTTCCTCAATAGCATTTCAAAATAAAAATGCTCATGCACAGACTTTTATAACTGATATTCCCCTAAATATATAGGGCTGCTCATATACATTCTTATACATAAACTAGAGGCCCAGTGTACGGATTTGTGCACAGGTGGGATCCCTCGGCCTGGCCTGCACCCTCTGACAATCTGGGACCAGGGGATGTCAGATAGCTGGTTTCAGCCCAATCCTGCAGACCCCATCCAGACAGGAGAGAACTCGAACCCTGCAGACCTGTTTCATACAGGATCCATCCATGGATGAAGGCCAGCTGGTTTGCCTGATTCTGTGTGTTGAGCATCTGTCCCCTGCTGGTCAGTGCACATCCTAGCAACTGGCACACCAGTCATTCGGTCATTCGGTTGCTTAGCTTTTATATATATACTAGAGGCCTGGTGCATGAAATTTTGTGCATGGAGGGGGAGTCCCTCAGCCCAGCCTGCACCCTCTCCAATTTGGAACCCCTTGAGGTTCCAAACTCTCACAATCCAGGACTGCTGGCTCCCAATTGCTAACCTGCCTGCCTTCCTGATTGCCCCTAACCTGCCAGCCTGATCACCCCCTAACCACTCCCCTGCTAACCTGATTGATGCCTAACTGCTCCTCTACCAGCCTGTTTGCCCCTAACTGCCCTCCCCTGAAGGCCTTGTCACCTCTAACTGCTCTTCCCTGCAGGCCTGGGTTCCCCCCAACTGCTCTTCCTTGCAAGCCTGGTTGTCCCCAACTTTCCTCCTCTGCTGGCCTGGTCACCCCTAACTGCCCTCCCCTGCAGGCTTGATTGCCCCCAACTTCCCTCCCTTGCAGGCGTGGTCCCTCCCAACTGTCCTCCCCTGCTGGTTTGATCACCCATAACTGCCATCCTTTGCAGGCCATCTTGTGGTGGCCATCTTGTGTCCACATGGGGGCAGGATCTTTGATCACATGGGAGCAGCCATCTTGTGTGTTGGAGTGATGGTCAATCTGCATATTACTTTTTTATTAGATAAGATAGAGGCCTGGTACATGGGTGGAGGCCAGGTAGTTGGCCTGAAGGGTGTCCCGAATCAGGGTGGGGGTTTCCTTGGGGTGTGGGGTGGCCTGGGCAAGGGGTCTGTGGTGGTTTGCAGGCCAGCCATACGCCTCAGTGACCTTAGTATCTGGGACTTATCTTTTACAATTGAAACTTTTTAGCCTGGAGTGGAGCCAAGCCACCTGCTTGCTCTGTGGCTGCAGCCATTTCTGTTGGGATTTATTTGTCTTCTATAACTGAAACTTTGTAGCCTTAAGCGAAGGCCAAAGCAGGTCAGGGCTGTGGAAAGCTTGGCTTCCTCCATCACCAGGGGTAACTCTAGCCTCCTGCTCTCTCCAGCTCCATGGCTGCCACCATTTTTGTTGGAATTTATTTTATCTTCTTTAATGGAAACTTTGTAGCATTGAGTGGAGGGCTGGGTCCACCAGGGTGTGTGGAAAGCTTGGCGTCCTCCATTGCTGGGGAAACCCAAGCCTCCCTCCTGCTCTCTCCATGACCACAGCCATCTTAGTTGGGCTAATTTGTATACTCACTCCTGATTGGCTGGTGGGTGTGTCTGGTGGGCATGGCTTGTGGTGTAGTGGAGGTACGGTCAATTTGCATATCATTCTTTTATTATATAGGATAGACTAGAGGCCTGGTGCACAAATTCATGAATGGGTAAGGTCTGGCTGGCCCACCCTGATTGGGGCTGATCGGGCAGAGCCGGCCAGAGGGAGGGGCTGTGGGTAGTTGGCAGGCCGGTCCCACCCCTGATTAGAGTGTAAAAGGTTGAATAGAGGTGGAGCCGGCTGGGAGGAGGGGCTGCAAACAGTTGGCCAGCAGGCCCCGCCCCTGATTGGAGGTGGAGCCCGCCAGGGAGAGAAACATGAGGGGACAACTTGGGTGAGGGTCCATGGGCAGTTGGCTGGCTAATCCCACCTCCGGTTGAAATCCCAGTTAAATTCCCAGTCAAGGGGACAATTTGCATATTAGCCTTTTATTATATGGGATAGCTGCTCCAACCAGCTGAACAAAGGAGCTCCCATTTATGGCCACTGAGGATTTCCTTCCAGTCTCTTCCATCCTAATGTGTATAGTGTCTTTCTTTTTATTCAACCTCTTTCTCCCTCTCTTTTTTTGCCTCCAGAAAAGAAAGAAAGGACAGAAAGAATGGTAGGGTTGGGCCAGTGTGGTTCAGTAGTTGAACACTGACCCATAAACCAGGAGGTCATGGTTTGATTCCTGGTCAGGGGATATGCCTGGGTTGGAGACTCGATCCCTACTGGGGGCGTGCAGGAGGCAGCCGATCAATGATTCTCTCTCATCATAGATGTTTCTATCTCTCTTTCTCTCATCTGCCTCCTGAAATTAATTAAAAAAATATTTTAAAAAGAATGGTAGAAAGCAAGATTGGGAAAAAGTGGAGGAAAATAATGGAGTAAGAGCTTTGTTTAAGGCTACAGAAATTTCCAGAGTGAGGACATCAGAGATTTTTTAGAAGCAGGTCTTACGATCAGAAATTGATGTGTAGGTTACTTTTTTTAATGGTGAGTAGAAAGGATCTGCACCAGGTTGCAACTTATAAGTAGATAGAGAGCTGTGGAGGTTGTATTCATATCTAATTTTTGGCTTTCTTCATCACCCTAAAGTTTTCTCATGTCACTTAATGCAATCAAATTTGATTAGGTCAAAAGCAAATAGTTTCAATTATCATCAAATTGTAATTACTAATTGATTCAAAGCTGAGAGTATTAAACAATGATGGTAGCAGGACAGCTTTTGTGGCCTAGGATAAACATTTTAAAATAAAAAGTCAGGTGGTCCACCATAGGATCAGACAGGCCAGATGTGAGCATGGGCTACATGTCAGATGTTCAGGCAATGATTGAGGTTAGAATTCGATAGGGTGGCCAAATTTTACCTATGGCTTGACAAACAGGGGCAAGCACCAAAGGAAGACCAGATTCCTCGGTCATGTCTAATTCTTATTTTCTCATAGAATTTTTATTTTTTGTGGTTTAAAGTTCTAAGATTCTATTAGTGAAATACTTTACAAACATGATGAATTAAAGAGATGTCAGTCAACTGGCCCTGGCATTGAATCAGAATTTAATTATTCTGTTCCTACAAGAAAACGTCTTCCTAAATAAGTGGTCTACAAATAAACATTTGGACACCACTTATTAGAAATTGCCTGAATAACTTGCTTTTTAAATATATACAATTTTGAACAAAACAAAAGCAAAACAAGTTTCCTTTCAAAGAGAATGCTTAAATTTATTTATTTTTATTATTAGGATTTGTCAAACACTGCAGTGAATTCTTTTTTCCAGGACTGAAAAAGTTTCTAATTAGCTTTATAGTCAGCTAGCTTATTAAAGCACAGTAAAAATCTTAACATTTTTTCCAACCTTTTTTTTTTCTGCAGTAAAAGACTTTTTCTAATTAAAATTGTCAATAAGAAATTCACTTCTTACCTTGTCAGAAGGTTTAAATGGATTTCCTTGTCCGCTAATTCCACCACTGATGCTAAATCCAAGGCCAGGATTCTTTTCTATTCTCACACAAAACTATGTAAAAAAGATATAAAAAGGTAATCAAATGCATATAAAAACCAAATATCTTCAAATAACTGCACCCCAGTAGGAAAAATTCACATTTCACTTAAGTTCTCAGTGATAGTTTATGTTAACTTGGTACATAAAACAGTATCAACTCTGACAAAATATTATTTAGTGCTTCTATAGGCATCAGTTATAAATGAAACTAGAAATTATCTGACAAGCATACATTAGTAAGTATTCATTCATTACTGTGTGCAAGACTAAATTTTGATTAGCAGGTTTAAAAATTAAAAGCCTTAGAACAAAAAGATTGTGAATTCTTTAAATTATCTAATTTAAATGCACACATAGTCTAACTAATTTGAAAGGATGTATAAATAAGTAAAAGAAAATTTGCAAATGTAGAGTTAGGGGAAAATATGGCTCTTTAAATAAGTTGCTACTACTTCCTAGGTGAGTCGTACAATTCATCTCCTTGGTAAAGAATTCCTTTGTTTAGAAACAGTGGGACTTTTAGCTTGAGAAAGGGGAAAATTTTTGGCCATAACTTGAGTTTGGGTTAAACAAAAGAAAAATGAAATACTCAGTAAAAAGAGTTTTAGATTTAGCAACAGTTTCTGGCAAAGCAGTTAGGGGTCTGGGAGGAAGAGAACATGGAAAAAGAAAGAGGTCAAGAATATGGAGAAATGATTTGTGACAGGAATAGTCAAGAAATATTTAGGACTGGAGGGCTAATAGTTTAATATTCTGTGCTATATTACTTCCCAAATCCAAAACCATCAATGAAGGTCTGTGCTTTATAGAGCTATGGGAAAAATGATGGCATTGGGAGCAGGTCCACCTTGAGATAAGACCAGTAAGAATGATAGTTGTGTTAAGAATTGATACAAAGAATGTAGATCAAGAATTCCATTGGAGGGAAATGAGTACCAAAAATGATCTAGAAAAACTACTGTATAACAAACTTAGGAATTCTTGCTGATTGTGGGTTGGGGATGTGTGTGTGGTCTATAGTGAAAATGCTAGTTTTCTATGTGTAATGAGATGGGGGCCCCCAGATGACTGAAAGACAGAATGCAGAGTTAGCATAAAGGTTGGGTAAAGAAAGAAAACTCCTTTATTTGTTTGTTAAAATATTACATGCGTTTTCTAACCCCCCCACCCATTGACCCACCCCCGGTCACCCCCACCCCTGAGAGCAAGCCCCCACTGCCCCAGTGTCTGTGATCATTGGTTATGCTAATATGCGTGCACACAAGTCCTTTGGTTGATCTCTACCACTCCACCTCCCCTGCCCCTTATCTCTGGATCTATTTTTGTTCATCAGTTTATGTTGATCATTATGAGTGAGGTCATGTGATATTTATCTTTCTCTGACTGGCTTATTTCGCTTAGCATACTGCTCCAATTCCATCCATGCTATTGCAAATAGTGGGTAGTATTCCATTGTGTAGATGTACCATAGATTTCTGATCCACTCATTTGCTGTCGGGGGACTTAGGTTGTTTTCAGATCTTAGCTATTGTAAAATTGTGCTGCTATGAACATAGGGGTGCATATATACTTTCTGATTGGTATTTCTAGTTTCTTGGGATATATTCCTAGAGGTGGGATCACTGGGTCAAATGGGAGTTCCATTTTTAACTTTTTGAGGAAACTCGATATTGTTAAGAAAACTCTTTCTTAAGGATGATTGGAAATGTTTACTTTCTTAAATAGTTTGATGTTTTCCTCAGCAATCTTGCATAGGCTATTAATTTACTTATGGGCAAATACAAATGCTTCAAATGCTCTTAATATTTTTATTTTTGAGGTATCTTTAATCGCCAACTCTTAGATGGTTCAAGAGCCTTAGTCCTGACTTAATCAGCATATTGTGAGTCTGTAGGAGCTAAATCAATTAGGCCTGGACATTTAATGGAGCTACTCTGAATTCACTATCATATTTCATAATAATGAGTAGAACATTTAAGTATTACACAGTTCACTTGCAACACAAAGGCAAAAACTATCTCCTAATGTAACTTTTATGGTAGAGTCAGTAATGAATAGTTTCTAAATTAAGGGAAATTACAATTACCAGAAGTACTCTCCAAGATTTTTATTTTAAAGATATGTTTACAACTTTTCCTTGAATTGAGCTAGATTTCTTAAAACTGGTTATCACGCTGTGATAGAAAATACAGTTTATAACAATTTTGTATATATAAGGCTCACAGTCTGTGAATATGAACATATTGATAACTTGATGCAGCTCCAAGGAATATTTTAGCTTTATTCAATATACCAGTTTACCCTGTAGTCCTTTATGTGTTGTTATTGGTTAACTAGAGGCCTGGTGCATGAAATTTGTGGGGGGTGGACTTGGAGGGGGCTCCCTCAGCCTGGCCTGTGCCCTCTTGTAGTCCAGGACACCTTGGGGGTTTCTGACTGCTGGCTGTAACTGGATGGCCTTTGCAGCTGCATGGTCTGCTGCTTGAGCTTCAGTAGCTGCTGCACATACGGGCTGGGCCACCACGGTCTGTCCTGTGGACCCCATCGAGTGGGTGAGTCAAGTGCAGAGGCAGGCTCTGAGTTCCCTGCACTTCCCTGAGTCACTGACTTGTTCAGACTGACTGCTTTCTACAGAGAACAGTCGTTGGGATCAGGCCTTAGCTGGCAGTCGGACATCCCTCTTGCAACTGGACATCCTTGAAGGATGTAGCAGTGCATCAAGTGGCAGGCAGCCAGGGAGGAGCCCGAATAGGGGCCAGGTGCCATGCCACTCATGCTCATTCTGGCCAGCTGCACCTGCTGCCACCTTTCAGTAGTTGGGAGAGGCTCTCGCCATGGCAGCTGTGCACGCCAGCCATGAACTGGCTTCTGGCTGAGCACACTGACCACCAGGGGGCAGCTCCTGCATTGAGCATGTGCCCCCTGGTGGTCAGTGCACATCATAGCAACCAGTTGTTCTCATCGTTGCGCCATAACGGTCACTTAAGGTTTTATTTCTAGTACATAGATTAGAAATGAGAAGAAAGGAATTTACATGACTTAAATATGTTATCTTTGTGTTTTCCCATATTTCTGTACATTTCTAATTAAATTATTTAAGATTTAGGTTATTTCTTTCTAATATAAAAATTTTATATTGCACAATGTAATATATAGAAATTATATTTCCCCAAGCCACTAAAAAACCTGGAAGGAAACATATACAACATATTTATTTATAAAGTAAATTGTTGCGAATACTTCCTAGTCCTTCTCCTGCAAGGTAGTGGACTATATCCATTTTATATTATTGTCAATCTGGAAGGCACTAAAAATCTAAAGAACATAAATTTCACATGTGCCAAGTAGATGAAGTACTGCCTCAATATATTTTTTAATATTAGAAATAATAAAGATGACACTGTGATTTTATAAATGTGACAACCATAAATTCTTATCTGAAGCTAGACTACCCTTGAGTATATTGTTGTATGGATAATAGGTTGTGTTGTGACTGTTGTGTCCCATAAAGCATGTCAGAGAGAGTATTCATCTCACATATAAAGAGTTGCCTGGTAAGGCCCACAGGGGCCATGAAAAGATGAGAGAATATCTCCTAGCCAAGAAACAGTCAGAAATTAAATAAAATTGTCAAAGAGGAAATGCAGTGTTCTAGCAAAAAGTCAGATCTAGGAGGCTAATAAATAGCTTATTTAGTGAGGATAGCATTTCAATTTTTTATTAAGATATTGAAAACAATGAATGAAGATATAAGCAGCAGCCAGGCAGTCAGTGGTACATTTGTTTCTTTCAGATTCAGTTTTCATCATGTGACTTCACTTGAAACTTCTGGTCTGTGCCACAATAGGCAGTATATTCGGTCATGCACTAATTTATTTTATTTTTAAATATATTTCTTATTAAATTTATAGAGGAAGGTAGAGGGAGAGAGAGATAAAAACATTAATGATGAGAGAGAATCATTGATTGGCTGCCTCCTGCATGCTCTCCAGTGGGGATCCAACCTGAAACCCTGTCTGGGAATCCAACTGTGATCTCCTTGTTCATAGGTCAATGTTCAACCACTGGGCACATTGGCTGGGTAAATTGCTAACTTAATAGGAAGGTTTGGACAAAGAATTTGAGCTTTGGGTTAGATAAACCTAGGTTAAAATTACAGCTTGACCAGTTTTCTTTATCTCAAGTTACTTATTTTCTCTGTACTCTGGATTATTCATCTGAAAAAGAAAATAAGATTATTGTGAGGATTAAATGAAATAGTATGTATAAGCAGCATCAGCTATAGAATTGTTGGGGCCTGGTTCAAAGTGTAATTGTGAGGTTCTTTGTTCAAAGATTATTAAGAGTTGGAGACAGCAGAGCATTAAACCAAGTGTGGGGCTCTTCTAAGCGCAGGACTTTTTTATACTTAAGTCCCTTCTTTAACATAACTATAGAATGTTTAAGTTTTTACTTCGCAATTTGAAAGGCATCTGATGTTTCTAGAGCAGTGAATCAAAACACTTGTGATTCTAAATACAATCTCTGAATCATGATGTTTTACATTTAATAAGCAATGTCCTGGCTGGTGTGGTTCAGTTGGTTGGGCATCATCCCATGCACCAAAATGTTGCTGATTCAATTCCAGGTCAGAGCACATACCTGGGTTTTGGACTCAATCTCCAGTATGGGGTATGCAGGAGGCAGCCAGTAGATGCTTCCCTCTCACATGAATGTTTTTCTCTCTCTCCTTCTCCCTTCCTCCCATCCCTGCCAAATAAATCAATTTAATAAACATGTAAACTTTAAAACTTAGTAATCCTCTCATTAGTCAAACTATAAAATTTTTGTGTTAAAAATGGTCTTTAAATTTAGTGTAAAAATGGTCTTTAAATTTAGAGTGTTCAAAGTAAGTGCACGCTAATACTAAACTTACTCTTCAAGGTAGGTGAAAATAGAGGGCATTGATCTCTGAATTTTTTAAAAACATACTGTTTATGGTTTCAGAGAATTTTTAAATGCATTGATTCTCACAGAAAACGAACACATAGCTGCTATTAGGACTAACCAAGTCAGAGAACAGAGTTGAGGTTATAATATTTGTGAGGGAGAAGATATGAGCAATTTTTAACCTTCTAGATGTCTTTAATAAAACATAATTTAAAAGTTCATTAACTTTGTAGAATCGCTGGAGAATTAAAAGCCTCACATCATTACCTCATTAAAAGGCACCTGTCTGATATATTTTCCCTTAAATCAAACACTTGGCCTAGATCAAGGCAGGATAGAGAAAAAATTATTTTTAAAAATATCTATAATTTGGAAAATGACTAAAACATAATCTCAGCTTCAAGAGGGTATTAAGAAATAGAGGATCTGTCTAGACCATTGGGATCCAAATAATAAATGGCTCTTAACAACAGAAAGGGAAAAACTAGAAAATGAAGATAATCTTGTCTGATACAATCAGAAAATAAGGTGGATAATATGTGAAGCTTTGAGTTAATAATAAAGAGAAACCTTTATATATCTTATATACTATATTAAATATTTAGTTAAGTCAGTGGGCAAAGTCAGCTTTGCCTAATTATCTGAATTATCAAAAAATACACTAATTTTATATGAACATTAAGATCTTACTGTCTTACTTTTAAGCTTAATGTAACTCAATAGGTGACATCTTATTCAGTTTTCTGGTCCTAAGGAAGAAAACAGATCCTTATAATGGAAAAACAAATTCTATTTTTAGATAGGTCAGAAGAGCAGTATTTGTGTGTGTGTGTGTGTGTGTGTGTGTGTGTGTGTGTGTGCGCGCTACAAGGCATTTATCAGTATTTTTTGGAGCATTTTAGAAATGTTTCCCTTCTAACAGTTGTTTATAATGTTCTTCATAGCAAACTTCATCTCTGTACTATTCAGCAATCAAAAGATAGGACTTTTAAAAAATGATGCCACAAATAGAGAGGAATATACAGTTTATGTTTCACACAGTCAATTTCACCAGAGGCCTTGGTAACCACACCTAGTCCACTGAAACTCTTTGTAAGATCCCAGAGCTGTGCTGTAGAGTTAAATTGGAGTGGGGAATGGGGAGGGAAGGGTGTAGGATAAACTAGAAAAACTGTTCCTATCCATCAACTTTTCCTTATGTAAAATGGGCATTTTACCAACCATCAATTTCTATAGGTTGGGTCCTTAACCACTAAAAATAATGATAAAATAGTGTGTTGCACTCTACTCAACATGGAGACAGCATTAATGTGTCCCAGACTACATTATGAGGGAAGACACACCATAGATTCATTGGGATTTCCTGAACATTTCCTGAAAATACATCAACTGTGAAATCTCTTCTCACCTGCTCTGGATAGCCATCCATACTCCTTTGCCCTTTAGTTTGAATTAAGCACCGTCCAGGCTGAGGTCCCCGGGTGGCCTGTGAAGAGGGGATCTGAATAGGCAATGGTGACTGGAACTGCTGGATGGTCACTTTGTTTATATTTCCCTCATATGGCTGCTGCTCCCGGCTACGATGCTGAAGGCTTTGGGACCCCATCAAGGTCTGGATATGGCTGCCTGCCTGTGGAGAAGATAATCTGTCAGATGATGATTCATGGAGTTGAAAGGATGTGATTAAAGTAGAAAACACGTACAGACATCTCTTTGGTAAAGTGGCATCATTTGGGCTTGCAGCCTTAGCTGGAAAAGAATAAAAAAATAGCAAGGGGCCGCCTACTATGGTTTGTGAAAATGTTAATATTGGAGCAAGGTTGTATTAAATACATTTGCAGTCAGCTGGTGGTTTGCCAAAGTTTATTTTAACTCCCATTTTAAGGAAACAAAATTCAGTCCAAGAAAAAGAAGTCACTACTTAAAAATAAAGTCAAGTTCCATATGGCATTTTATTTTGAAATATACCAGGGAGAGAGATGTAATACATGGAACCTTTACGCCACAAGTGCTTAGTGAGATTGCTTACATGAGTATAGTTAATATTTATTGATTTTCTGCTTTGTAAAATCAAGAGTATTTCTTAAAGAAAACTAAACAATAAAAATTTGTGTTTTGACATTCAAAAAATGAAATCAACAGTATGGTTTTGGGAATCTTTAAGTTATATTAAAATTAATCATGAGATAAATTCCTGTGAGTATCGATAGTCTGTGCAGGCACTAGATCTGGAAGGGTCTTCAAAGTGAACTCTGTAAAGAGATCACCTCATGTTGAGCAGAGATTTGGCAGTACCTCAAATTAAAAGTGATAATTTCTTAGTTCTTAAAGGTAGTTATGGAGGCCAGAGTGCATGCTCACTCTGATCTCCCATCTTTTGAATGATACGGTAAGAATCCCTGCTCTTTTCTTCACTCCTATTTTTCTCACCTTCTTTCTAGCACCAGCTTCTTTGGTCATTTTATCTGATATTTTTTCTACCAACCAATCAGATCTGTTTGTGAGTTGGTAATCTAAAATATGCCTTTTAATATCAGGTAGGGCTTAACATGGAAGTCTAACATGAGAAGTGAAAGCTTATCATAGATACTTTAAAAAAAACATTTTATTGATTTTCTACAGAGAGGAAGGGAGAGGGATAGAAAGTCAGAAACATCGATGAGAAAGAGACATCAATCAGCTGTCTCCTGCACGCCCCACACTGGAGATGTGCCTGCAAGCAAGGTACATGCCCCCAACCGAATCGAACCTGGGACCTTTCAGTCCGCAGGCCAACGCTCTATCCACTGAGCCAAACCGGTCTCGGCCATAGATACTTTTAAGCATATTTATTAGTATAGTGCTATGGTTGGTACTTCACTCATTATTATGAAAGGATCTGAGGGTTCACTTCAAGAATTCATTTTCTTTCTTGTTGATCTTTTAAGGGTGGATAATTTGGAACTCAAAAATGAATTTCACCTTAGAATTCATTATGTAAGAAAGCCTGTGAATTTGCCTACCTAATCAAGATTTTGATGACTATGAAAAGGTCAGGTTGAGGAATAAAAGAATAATGTACACAAGTAGTCAATGAAAAGATTAATTTTAATTTTTAAGAGACATCAGGAAATGACACTGATCATGGAAAATCATCTGAAGGAGATGAAAGGCATATTTCTTGATTCCAAGCAAGAGGTAATTGAGTGAAAAAAATACTCAAAAGTTATTATTTGGCCATATGTAGAGCAAATGAAATAACCATTTGATTATACTTTTCAGGTGTTTAACTGGTTGTCTTGGTATCACGTACAGTTTTCTATATTGAAAAACAGCAAAGATATTTAGTATGAGAATCTTGAGGAAAAAAATGCAAAAAAAATGAGTTTCAGGCTATTCCAGCATAGTGAAAAACAGTTTGCAATCCAGCACTGCCTAACACAACTAACCAGTGACCACAACACTACAACGCCAACACAACTGAGATTACCATGGAGAGGGCAAGTGTGAATTTCTCGATGGACTCTATTCCCTTTTCAACCATTCTAGAAGACTGAACACCCCTCTGGTCAAGTTTTCTTTATTGCAAATTGAATCTCTCTTACCTCTGTGGAATTTCACATTTGGGAGGAGAGAAAAGCCATGACAAACACAGTATCACATTATGAGCTGCTAAGTTACTGGCATGCTGAGTTAGAGAACAGTATTTTCTGGAGTTTGAGGAGCTGGGAGAATAGGCTGGCTAAGGCTGACTGGCCTGGCTTCTGAACAGTCCATTGGTTTTACATTTATACTTGCTTCTCACCTCCACTGGCATAATATTCATGGATCTTCAGTCAATGCTTGAGTCAGTGGACACAAAGGAAGTGATCACATAGACAAAGCATTTTTAACACCCAGAAAAACTTAGAGAGAGACAGCATATAGCTAGAGTTACAAAACATGTAATCTGCCTGAGAAAATAAATAATGACTGCATGACAATCACTTCATTGATTAGAATATTCTGGTAAAGGTTTAACCACAGGTGCAAAATTAATTCTATATATTATAGAACTGTAATAGCCTTTAGATTTTGTTTTGGTTTATTTTTTCCTTCCGATGGGACAGTTTGAGCTCAGAATGTTGTTTTGATTGGAACTTGAAGGCAAGCACCATATCCTACTTGCCATCTTTAATGACTGGCATATAATAAATAATAACTGTCATCCAAATCCTAGGTGCTAAGCAATGTGCTAAAACTTACATGTATTATCTCCTTTCATAACTTGTAACAGCACTAGAGATAATTATTATTATCCAATTTTACTGAGGAGAAAACTAAGGCTTGGAGAGGTTAAGTAACTTTCCCAAGTCATCTGCCAACCGGTAAGCTGGCAGGACCAGGATCTGAACAAAGGCTGATTGACCATGATTATCATAATGAATTGAAAAGGAGTCATGCAAAGGAGCAGAAGGATCGGGTTGTTGAGGATGAATACATTAAAATCTTCAGCAGCTCCTCTAATTTGCCAAAGGGCTATTCCTACTTATTGATTGAGGTCTATCACCTATTTTAGATCCTATGTATGGGACTTAGAGCTTCATAGTTAACCAAATAGGCTAATGCTCTGTGCATGTGGCAATATTTCTATGATTATGAAGTGACAGAGCTCATGTTTTGTATGGCTTGGCAAAATATAACATAGGCTTGGAGGAAACATCTGTAACAATTCTCTTTGCGTTAGCAGCAATTTATTTTTCAGTCTATATTTGGCATATATGCTGCAGAGAATGGGAAAGACAGCTATAGAAAGCAAAAAATTAACACTAAGATTTGTTTGAGTTAAAAAGACATTCAGGACACAAGATATTTAAAAGAACAATTACGGTGTGGAGGGACTGTGATGAGGAAGTTTTTCTGACTGGCATGAAGGCTTAAGAAAGGTAATCAGGGTGCTCACAGTGAAGTACAAAGGACTGATGAAAACGCAGAAAATGTCAGAGATGGCATTTATTCAGGCAGAGGGGTTAAACACTGACTCATTCTGAAGAGGAATTTGAACAAAAAGGTTTCTGTAAAGCCTGTGCTGCACATTTTGAATGATAAAAAGAAATAGAGAAGATTTGACATTTGTTTTGAATTTTCAAGGGGAGGTTGGAAAAATAACCTGTATTTGGGGAGAATAGTGATGGAATGCAGTGTTTTCAAGTTGACCTGAAAAAAAAAAATACTGTCAAAGTGTACGTTTACACGGAAAAACTCCAATATACATTGGATCCAAGGAAACATTACTGTCAACACCACAGAAAAGAAATGTTGATTTTGCTACCTTTAAAGTGTTTGGGAGATTTTGTCTGATATAAAAGAAATGACTTTTTCATGACAACAATACTTCGGTTTGCACTGTTTTCTTAGAAAAAAGTGTTAGACAGACTCAGTTTGGTCATTTGTCTTACTACCTATCTTGATTCTTTAACCATTTTATAGTTCCTTCCAAAAGTCAAACATGACAATTTATGCCACTGAGAATATGCAACTGGACACCATAAATTTCTAAAAATATGTCAAAAAGAGTTAAAAAATGTTTGGGAGCAATTTCAACAACACAGAATTATCTATAAAGGATAAGTCAGCAGTTAATTTCAAGACATCAGCAGCAGTCATTGTAATAGTTAGTCTCAGTAATTTTGTAAAACGATAACAACAAAAAGCCCTGTCCCTTTCTATCTACACCATGCATTCTGTATGTTCTCCTTTTTATTTATTTATTTATTTATTTATTTTTATTTTTATTTTTATTTTTTTATGTTCTCCTTTTTAAATGCAGGTTAAGTTTTAAAAATTGAGGCAGTAGGACTTCTGCTTCCTGGAAGACTGAGTAGGCTTACTTTCCTCTATTCTCTCCATGAAGAAAAATAAAAAATCCTGGACATTATATATAAAAAATGTAAGAAAATTTTGGAAAGTAGACAGAAAACAGCAGATCAGCTAGGGACCTAGGAACCAAGTAAAAGCATAGTGGTGAATTCAAAGAGTTTTATTTTGGTGTCGTATATCCCAGACTTGGAGCTGAAGAAGCAGGTAACCTGAAAATGCCTAAAGATACACATAAGAAAAGTCTTAGCAAAAACCTACCCTGTCTAGCCAAAAGACCAGAAAAAAGGGGCAGAAAACTTTTATAGTGACCGCCCTACTATATATAGCCAGTGGGAAAACATTGTAGTCCCACAAAGTCCAAGTGGGGATCCTAGACTTCTACCCTCATAAGGATTCAACAAGGTACACTAACATTCCTGTTGTGTGCTATCAGAGAAGCCACTGCATTTATCCCCTGTGGACAGTAGGGAGCCCTTCCCCAACCCCCATAGTGTCACTGGAGAACCCAAGGAGCATGGATTTACTCTCCCACACAGCAGTAATGAAGCACCCGTCTACTTTCCCAGTAGGATGGTTAGAGAGGGTCTAGAAATGAGGTTACCTTCTCTGAGGTGCCAGTGAAGGCCATCTGGAAACTTAGAACATCTATTTCCACCTAGCAATAATAATACATTTTTTTTGCCACATATCAATAATTCAAATCCTATTTTGAGAGCCTAGAAAATAAGGAGCCAAATAAACCCCAAGCAGCAGAAAGAAGGAAATAATAATAGCAGAGATCAATTAAATTGAAAATGAGTAAAATAAAAAAAAATAAATGAAACAAAAAGCTGATTCTTTGGAAAGATCACTTCTAGAAAGACTGAGTAAGAAAAAAGAAAAGATAACACAAATTAGCAAAATCAGGAATATTACTACAGATCCTGCAAACATCATAAAAATAATAAAGTAATACTATAAATAACTCTACACATAAGTTTGACAACTTATATGAAATAGGCCACTTGGAAAAGCACAAATTACTGTAATTCATCCTATATGAAATAGATAATTTGAAAAGCCTTGCAACCATCAAGATTAGAATATGTAATTTAAAAATTCTCAGGAAAGATATTTCCAGGTACAGATGGTTACACAGGAGAATTTTGCCAAATATTTAAATAACAACATCAATTCTAAACTCTCTCTTCCAGATAATAGAAGAGGAGGGGACACATCCACTTTATTTCATGAAGCTAGTAGTATCCTATCTACTAAAAGAGTAATATGCAAATTGACCATACCTCTACTACACTCACAAGCCATTCCCACCAGCCATGCTCACTAGCCTATCAGAGCAAGTATGCAAATTAACCCAACCAAGAGGGCTATCTATGGCCACAGAGCAGGAGAAAGGCTTGGGTTGCCCCTGGCAATGGAAGAAGCCAAGCTTTCCACACACCCTAGCTTTCCGCACACCCTGGCTGGCCCAGGCATCTGCTTAAGGCAACAAAGTTTCAATGGCTGCCACCACTGAGCAAGCAGAAAGCTTGGCTCCATTCTCAGCTCCAAAGTTTCAATTGTAGAAGATAAATAAATCCCAAATCACTGCAGGCCCCTTGCCCAGGCCACCCCACTCCCCAAGGGAACACCCACCCTGCTCCAGGACACCCTGCAGGGCAAACCAGCTAGTCTCCACCCGTCCACCAGGTCTCTATCTTATCTAATAAAAGAGTAATATGCAGATTGACTATCACTCCAACACCAAAATGACTGTCCCCATGTGGTCAAAAGATCCTGCTCCCATGTGGACACAAGATGGCCACCACAAGATGGCCAGCAGGAGAGGGCAGTTGGGAAGGACCAGGCCTGCAAGGGAGGGCAGTTAGGGGTGACCAAACCTGCAGGGGAGGGCAGTAAGGGGTGATCAGACCCACAGAGTAGGGCAGTTAGGGGCAAACAGGCTGGCAGGAGGGCAGTTTGGCATCAATCAGGCTGGCAGGGCAGTGGTTAGGGGGTGATCAGTCTGTCAGGCAGAAGCAGTGAGGGCCAATCAGGAAGGCAGGCAGATGAGCAGTTGGGAGCCAGCAGTCCTGGATTTGAGAGCCTAAATGGGCAGTCAGAACATTCCTCAAGGGGTCTCAGATTGAAGAGGGAGCAGGCTAGGCTGAAGGACACCCCTCTTTGTGCACAAATTTCATGCACTGGGCCTCTAGTTACTTCAATAACAACATCCCACCTGATAAGGACAGTAAAAACAAAACAACAAACAAAACAAAACAAAACAAAAACAACAACAACAACAAAAAGAAAACTAAAGAGCACTACCATTTATCAATATAAATACAAAAATCTTTAACAAAATGTTGGCAAATAAAATTCATAAATAGGTAAACTCCATGCCCAAGTGGAATTTATTCCAGTGATACAAAGCATGTTCAATACAGTGATACCTCGAGATACGAGTGCCCTAACATATGAGATTTTTGAGATATGAGCCGTCGAGTGAGCGATTTTTATTTTGAAATATGAGCAACATTTGAGATAGGAGTAATCACGCGGATTGGCCGGCTGCACACGACCCACCAGTTTACCGCGACTCATGCATCTCATAGTTTCCCACGCCTCAAGGTTACACAATGAATTAAACTTGTATCTTGAGGTACCACTGTATTTGAAAATTAATGACTGCAGTGCAGCACATGTTAATGGACTACAAAAGAAAAATTATGTGATCATATCAATGGAAGCACAATATATTTGACAAAATTTAGCATCCATTTGTGATAAAAACTCAGAAATATAGAAATGGAGTAGAACTTCCTCTACTTGATAAAGAACATCTACAAAAAACATAAAACTAACTTAAAACTTATGTGAAAAGAATAAATACTTCTTCCCCAAGATCAAGAATGAGGCACAGATGTCCATCCTCACCACTCTTATTCAGCAGAATGCTGGAAGTTCTAGTCAGTAGAAAAAGGCAAGAGAAGGAAATAACAGGCATACAGATGGAGAGGAAGAAATTAAATGTCTTTATTTACAGGTTACGTGATTGTCTGCATAGAAAATCCAAAATAACCACCAAAAAGATTTCTGAAACTAACAAATGAATTTAGCAAGATTACAGGTGTATTTATGTATGTTAGCAATGAAATGCAGACACCAAATTTAAATGTAATACCATGCACAGTAACTAAAAAAAGTAAAATATTTAGTTTTAAACCAAACAAGGCTTGTACAAGCTTTATATGCTGATAACTACACAATCCTGAAGAAAGATATCAAACTCTTAAATAAATGGAGAGGCATATTTATGGGTTGGGAGACAACACAGTAAAGATGTAAATTCTATCCAAATTGATACATAGGTTTAACAAATTCCTATCAAAACCCTAGTTGTATGTATTCTATATATATTTATTCTAAACTTTATACAAGGAACTCATATAACTTAATGAAAGGAAGATATACAACCCATTAAAAAAATGGGAAATGGACCTATATAGATAATTTTTGAAAGAGGGCATAAGGAAGGGTACAAGACATATGAAAACATGCTTAGTCACTAATCATCCAAGAGATGCAAATTAAAATGACAATGCAGTTATCATCTCACACCTGAATGGCTAGCATCAACAAATCAACAAATGACAAGTGCTGGCGAGGATGCAAAGAAAAAGGAATCCTCGTGCACTGCTGGTAGGAATGCAGACTGGTGCAGCACTGTGGAGAACAGTATAAAATTTCCCCCCAAAAAACTAAATATGGAACTCCCAGTTGATCCAGTGATCCCACTTCTAGGAATATACCCCAAGAAACTAGAAACACCAATCAGAAAAGATATATGCATCTCTATGTTCATAGCAGCACAATTCACCATAGCTAAGTTTTGGAAACAGCCTAAGTGCCCATCAGCAGATGAGTGGATTAAAAACCTGTGGTATGGGAGAATCCAAGATGGCGGCATAGGTAAACACCTACACTGCTGCCTCGCACAACAATTTCAAATCTACAACTAAAAGACAGAACGGACATCATCCAGAACCACAGAAAAGCTGGCTGAGTGGAAGTTCTACAACTAGAGGGAAAGAGAGGGGCTCACAGAGACCCAGAGGAGCTGCAAAAAGCTGAGGTACAGAGACGCGCGTGCGGAGAGAGCGGGTGCCGGAGTGCCTGGCTGGCTTTCTCTGGCGGGAGGGAAATGGAGACTCTCAAAGGCATTGAATCCCTTATCCTACGACACTAAACCCCAGATCCAGCCGAAACTCATACGAGGGGAGTTTGGACTGTGAAAAGGGAGAAGTGCACGGAAATTTAGGGGAGTTGCAAAAGATCCAAGGCCTGGTGGAGTGCACGGCACTGCGCACAGGACAGATTGCTGATTGTGCCGCTGGCTTTCATGACTGGGCGGGAGACAGACCCTCCCAACTGTGCCACTTCTGACTCCACTAAGCCCCCGTTTGGGTGAAACCCTGGGGACCTAGTCTCTTGTGGTCCTGGAGCGCAGGGGAGCTGGAAAGGCAGCGGTTAGAGGCACTGCGGGTGCTCGGGCACAAGGACTGCTCCAGTGATTACCCAGTCACGTGAGACTCAGGGGCCGTGGAGGGCAGGGCCAACTGGAAGGCAAGGCGGTCCCTTAAGCCCTGAGACTCCACCCTCCCAAGCTCAACAGAGGCTTCTTCGGTTTTGCATCTGGTATCATAAGGCTGAATTCAACACAGAAGTTTCCCCGACATAGTGAAAATGCTGAGACAAGGGAAGGGATCACAAACAAAAGAAATGGAGGGAAAAAAAACGACTGGATATAGAGTTCAAAACCACGCTTATAAGGTTTTTCAAGAATATGCTAGAAGAGTTGGATAAATTTAGTGAGACCCAAGAGGAGATGGAAAAGGACATACTAGAAACACTGACTGAAATAAAAAATATTATACAGAGTCCTAACAGCAGACTAGAGGAGGGCAAGAATCAGGTCAAAAATTTGAAATATAAAGAAGCAGAAAACATTCAACTGGAAAAGCAAGAAGAGAAAAGAATCCAAAAATGTGAAGATAATGTAAGGAGCCTCTGGGACAGCTTCAAGTGTACCAACATCAGAACTGTGGGGGTGCCAGAAGAAGAGAGAGAGCAAGATACTGAAAACCTATTTAAAGAAATAATGACTGAAAACTTCCCACATCTGGTAAAAGAAATAGACTTACAAGTACAGGAAGCACACAGAACCCCAAATAAAAGGAATTCAAAGAGGACTACACCAAGACACATCATAATTAAAATACCAAAAGCAAAAGACAAAGAGAGAATATTAAAAGCAGCAAGAGAAAAACAGTTCATTACCTACAAGGGAGCACTCATACGACTGTCAGCTGATTTCTCAACAGAAACGATGCAGGCCAGACGGGAGTGGCAATAAATATTCAACGTGATGAATAGCAAGAACCTACAACCAAGAATACTCTATCCAGCAAAGCTATCATTCAGAATTGAAGGGCAGATAAAGAGCTTCATAGATAAGAAAAAGCTAAAGGAGTTCATCAACTTCAAACCAGTATTATATGAAATGCTGAAAGGTACTCTTTTAGAAGAGGAAGAAGAAAAAGGTAAAAGCCAAAAAATTATGAGCAACAAATACATATCTATCAACAAGTGAATCTAAAAATTAAGTGAATTAAAAATTTGATCAACAGAATAAACTGGTGAATATAATAGAATCAGGAGCACAGAAAGGGAGTAGACTGATAATTCTCAGGGGGACAAAAATCATAAAGCATCAAACAGACTGAAATTAAATCAGAAAGATTAAAGTTAGGTGAGGTAAATAAGTGATCAATCAAAGGACTTGTATGCATGCATATAAGCATAACCAATGATCACAGACACTGGGGGGGGTTGGGGTATGCCTGGGAGGGAGGGGGGCAATGGGGAGATATGTATAAAAAATTAATAAAAATTAATAAAAAGAAAAAAATACCTGTGGTACATCTATACAATGGAATATAGTGGTACCTCGAGATACAAGTGCCCTAACATACGAGATTTTGAGATACGAGCGATTTTTGCTTTGAAATAGGAGCAACATTTGAGATAGGAGTAATCGCGCGGATTGGCTGGCTGCACACGACCCACCAGTTTACCGCTACTCGAGTGTCTCACAGTTTCCCACGCCTCAAGGTTACGGAACGAATTAAACTCGTATCTCGAGGTAACACTGTACTACAATGTGGTAAAAAAGAAGGAATTCTTACCATTTGTAACAGCATGGATGGATGGAACTGAAGAGCATTATGGAAAGTGAAATAAGCCAGGTAGCAAAAGATAAATATCACATGATCTCAGTCATTTGTAGAATATAATGAACAACATAAACTGATGAACAAAAATAGATCCAGAGACGGAGAAGCATCAATCAGACCATCAAACCTCAGAGGGAAGGTAGGGGAGGGTGAGGGTAAGGGGGAGAGATCAACCAAAGGACTTGTATGCATGCATATAAGCCTAACCAGTGGACACAGACACCAGGGGTGTGAGGGTATGGGTGGTGGGTAATGGGAGGATAAGGACACATGTAATACCTTAAACAATAAAGAAAAAAATCTATCTTTCATTTTTAAAGAATGATAATCATAATTATAAAAAAGCCAATGAAACTAGAATAGCTAATACAATTTTGAAAAAGAAGAATAAAGTAAGAAGAATCAGACTGATTTCAAGATTATTATGTGTGATATAGGCAGAGGGACAGACATATAGATAAATGAAATGAATCAGAGGACCATAAATAGACCTCCAAGAAATGATTTTTGGCAAAGGTGCAAAAGCAATTCAATGGATGAAAGAGAGTCTTTTCAACAAATGGTTCTGGCACAATTAAACATCCATAGGCAATACAAGAGAACTGTGACCTATGTCTCACATCTTACATAAAAACTAACTCAAATTAGATCATAGATTTAAATAGAAAATATTAGGAGGACAAAACAAGCAGCTATAAAGTTTGAGAAAACATTAGCAAACCACATATTTGACAAAGGACAGTGTCTAGAATATATTAAAAAAAAAACAAAACTCTCAGCCGAGACCGGTTTGGCTCAGTGGATAGAGTGTTGGCCTGTGGACTGGAAGGTCCCGGGTTTGATTCCGGTCGGGGGCATGTACCTTGCTTGAGGGCATATCTCCACTGTGGGGTGTGCAGGAGGCGGCTGATTGATGTCTCTCTCTCATCGATGTTTCTGACTTTCTATCTCTCTCCCTTCCTCTCTGTAAAAAATCAATAAAATATATAAAAAACCCCAACAACAACAACAAAAAAAAACTCTCAAACTCAATAGTAAGAGATTAAATAGTTCATTTAGAATAATGGTCAAAAGATACGAAGATATATTTCACCAAAGAGGATATACAGATGACAGCAAATAAACACATGAAAAGATGTTCAACATTGTTAGCTATTAGAGAATTTCAAATTAAAACCCCAATGAGATATTACTACCCACTTATCTGAATGACTAAAAGTAAACACAGTGACAACAACAAATGCTGAAAACGTTGAGAAACTGGATCACTCATAGTCTGCTGCAGGAAATGTAAAATGATAGAGCGACTTTGGAAAAATATTTGGCAGTTTCTTAAAAACAAACAAACAAAAATTAAGCATGCAGCCTTAGCTGGTTTGGCTCAGTGGATAGAACATTGGACTGTGTTTGATTCAGGTCAAGGACACATGCCTGGGTTGGTGGGCTCAATTCCCAGTAGGGGGTGTGCAGGAGGCAGCCAATCAATGATTCTCTCATCATTGATGTTTCTCCCTCTCCTTCTCCCTTCCTCTATGAAATCAATAAATATATATTTAAAAAAAACAAAAGTAAGATAAATCAACAACAAAACAACTAAACATACAAGTACCATATGATCCAGCAATTACATTGCTGGGCATTTATCCCAGAGACTTAAGTTCATGCAAAAATCTGTCTATGAGTGTTTAGAGAAAGTTTCTTCATAATAGCACCAAACTAGAAATCAAGTTTTCTCAGGTGAAAAATTGTGACACTTCCATACCTTTGAATACTAATCAGCTACAAAAAGGAAGAGAAACTGTGATATACACAGCAATCTGAGTGACTATGCAGGGAAGTATATTGAGTTAAAAAAGAAAGCCAATCCCCAAGGCTACTGTATGATTCTGTTTAATTTCATTTGCATGACAGAATTATAGGAGTGAAGTGTTATAGAAATGCTGTGAGTTAATTAAAAAGTTTAATAGAGCAGTACAGATAACACAGCCTTTGGAGTCAGACAAACCTGGGTTTTATACTTTGCTCTGTCATTTTTCAGTTATGCAATCTTTTGCAAGTTATCTAAGTGCTTGCTTATGTAAAAACTGTAAATAATAAGTGTTTCACAGAATATTATGAGGATTAACAAATATAACATAGTACATTCAGCATATTGCTGGTACACAGTAAGTAAGTACTCAATAAAGGCAATGTGACCTGCTGAGGAAAGGTCTGACCGTCCTTTGGCCACAGCAATAAGTAATCATCAATTAGAACTTGTTTTAAATTTGTAATTAATGGCAGCTTACTTTGGAAACTGCACTTGAAAGTTAGGCAATCAGCAATAGTCTCACTCAAGTAACCATGCTTCCCTAGTTTAAGGTCAACGAACCCTTAAATATTCCAACTTCTGTTAATCCACCAATACCTGAACTCCATGCTTCCCCTAAACTCTGTCTTACTCAGAGAGACTATGCCTTACAAGTTATTTGTTAGCAAAGCAGTAAATTATAGATTTTTCCCCCCAGATTTGGGGAAGTAGCCTTTTTTTTTAAAACAGAGGACAATAGAATATACAAAATTTTCAAAAACTATTCTGCCATCGATAGCAATACTATTTACTCTTCACTAATATGGCTAATATAGGTTGCCATGATTCACCATCCTCCCCTTCCCTCCACACACCTCCTTCCCTATCATTGCATACGTTTCAAGACAACTGTCTAAGTGAAATATGTAGCCTCTTCATGTATAAATAACTCAAATTCATGACCTTGGTCTCATTAACAACCTGCTGTTAGAAACAAAGCTAAATAAAGATTTTGCTTGTCTGTAATTTACACATTTTAATCCCAAATAATACATATTACTAGTATAGTAGCTACCATTATTTAAACACTTATATGATAGATTCTGTGATAAATGTCTAACGTCCTGATTTTCATTTGCAGAGCCACTCCACAAGGTCTACATCATTGTCTTCCTAGAGAAGAAACTGAACAGGGAAGTTTAAGGTGCTCAAGGGCTATGAAATGCAAAGTTAAGGCTCACTGTTTCTCCTGCACTGCTGCTTAAAAAAAAAAGGAGATCTTAAGAAATGGGAAATATATTGAGATAATGTGACACCCCCGCCCCCCACGCGCCCCTGCTGCAGCTTGGTGCAGAGTTTATTTATTATTTTTTTAATTTTATTGATTTTTTTTTTTTACAGAGAGGAAGGGAGAGGGGTAGAAAGTTAGAAACATTGATGAGAGAGAGAGAGATATCGATCAGCTGCCTCCTGCATGCCCCTACTGGAGATGTGCCCACAATCAAGGTACATGCCCTTGACAGGAATCGAATCTGGGACCCTCCAGTCCGCAGGCCGATGCTTATCCATTGAGCCAAACCGGGTTCAGCCAGTTTATTTTTTGTATATCAATGTAATTGTCATTTTGTGGGGCTTGCTTCAATATTCATTGCAGTTTTGTCACTTTCAAAAAGTGATTTTGGGAACAGAACTTTGGTTATTTTGTGGAATATGGAAACTATCAAACAGAAAGGGACAGCAGAAATCTTTCTTTTTTTGGCAGTAGGAATTTTACAGATATAATCAGGAGGTTTGATGATATAAATTATTGAGGGACTAAATTAATAAAAGGAACCAAATTCAATATGATAGAAGGATCTGTAGGTAGGCTCCCAATTTTATTCCTTTTGAGATTCATAAAGATAAATAAAAAACCTGTACATATTTTATAAAAAAATGAAGGCTTGTAAAACAAGTCCATTTAGAAATATCTAAAATATTTGATTTGTGTAGATCACAAAGAGCAAGTTGAAGAGGATTTAAAAATTCTTTTTAAGTATATGACTGGGCAAGAGAAACCAAGATGACGGCATAGGTGAACACCTAAACTGCAGCCTTGCACACAAATCTAAAAGTATAGCTAAAAGACAGAATGGACATCATCCAGAACCACAGGAAAGCTGGCCGTGTGGAAATTCTACCACTAGAAGGAAAGAGAGGGCTCACAAAGACTCAGAGGAGCTGCAAAAAGCTGAGGTATGGAGACATGTACTTGGAGAGGATGGGTGGCTGAGTGCCTAGCAGGAGGGAGACTGCAACTACCGACTGCACAAAACCCCAGTTCCAACTGCATTGAACCCCAGTTCTGGGTGAGATCCTGGGGTCCCAGACTCATATGGGGGGAGTCTGGACTGTCAGGAAAAGAGGGGAGTGCATGGAAACTCAGGGGATCCACAAGAGGCAGAGGTCTGGAGGCGTGCACACAAGTGCATGCAGAGAGGACTGCAGTAATTACCGAGGGACACTGAGACCCAGGGGCCTCATAGGGCAGAGCTGACAGTAGGTCAAGGCTGTCTGCTCAGCCCTGAGACTCCGCCCCATCTAAGCCGAGCACAGAGGCTTTTGCAATTTTGTAAGTCTTGTCTCATAAGACTTTCTCCAGCACAGAAGTTTTCCTGGCGTAGACACAGCTGATCCACATAGCCAATTGGCCTGGAGGTCAATTTTCTCTAGTGATACCAGCAACAATCAAGACTTAACTACAACAGGCTGTACATGCAATCCACAAAGGGGTGCACCAAGAGAGACTACCTCAGGTAACTGGGGAGGCAGAGCTACAGCGCCATATAGGACACCTAGCACACAAAGCTACTCTACCAACTCAGAGAAGCAGTGAAAATGCAGAGACAAAGAAACAGATCACAAATGAAAGAAATGGAGGAAAACAAACAACTGGATACAGAGTTCAAAACCAAGGTTCTAAGGTTTTTCAAGAATTTCCTAGAAAAGACTGATAAATTTAGTGAGACCCTAGAGGATATGAGAAAGGACCAACTAGAAATTAAATATACACTGACTAAAATAAAAAAATATTATACAGAGACTTAACAGCAGACTAGAGGAATCCAAGAATCAAGTCAAAGATTTGAAATACAGAGAAGCAGAAAACACTCAACCAGTAAAGCAAAAAGAATCCCAAAAATTTAAAGATAGTGTAAGGAGCCTCTGGAACAATTTCAAGCATATCAACATCAGAATTATGGGGGTGCCAGAAGAAGAAAGAAAGCAAGATACTAAAAGCCTATTTGGAGAAATAATAACTGAAAACTTCCCCCACCTGGTGAAAGAAATAGACTTACTAGTCCAGGAAGCATACAGAACCCCAAACAAAAGGAATTCAAAGAGGACCACACTAAGACACATCATAATTAAAATGCCAAGAGCAAGAGACAAAGAGAGAATATTAAAAGAAGCAAGAGAAAAAGTTAATTACCTACAAGGGAGCACCCATATGATTGTCAGCTGATTTCTTAACAGAAACTATGCAGGCCAGATGGGAGTGGCAAAAATATTCAAAGTGATGAATAGCAAGAAGCTACAACCAAGATTACTATACCCAGCAAAGCTATCATTCAGAATTGAAGGCAGATAAAGAGCTTTACAGATAAGAAAAAACTAAAGGAGTTCATCACTACCAAAGCAGTATTATATGAAATGCTGAAAGATACTCTTTAAGAAGAGGAAGCAGAAGAAAAAGGTAAATATAAAAATCATGAACAACAAATACATATTTATCAACAAGTGAATCTAAAAATCAAGTGATTTAAAGTCTGATGATCAGAATAAACTGGTGAATATAATAGAATCAGGGGTACAGAAAGGGAGTGAACTGACAATTCCCAGGAGGAAAGTGATGTGAGGGGTGCGAGAAAAGACTGGACAAAAATCATATACCTATGGATGAAGACAGTGGTGGGGAGGTAAAGGCAGAGGATTGGGTGGAAACTGGGTGGAGGGGAGCTCTGGTGGGGGAGGAAAGTGGAACAATTGTAATAATATGAACAATAAAGATTTATTAAATTCAAAAAAAGTATATGGCTGGTGTCAAGGTTTCTCTCACTCTCTCCTTTTGAATTTTGAAACAGAAAAAATAATATCAAATTGTGGCAAAAAGTGCTAGCCAAATATATACCAAATTAATTTCTGATATGAGGGTTACTTACTATTGCAATAGGTCTATGCTATAATTTTTATGATTTTTTTAATAGTAGTTTTCTCATTTTTTTTTTGGTTTGGTGGGATATATTATATTAGTGGTATAACATAGTGGTTAGACTATGCTATGGTATCAATTTTGGTTCCTCAATTTCTTGCCCCTATCTTTTTGTCCCATAAGGATGTTGTGATCATAAGAGATAAGAGTGTGTGTATGTTAAGCATCTTTCCTGGGTTGAATATGTACTGTAGATATTGTTTTATAATTGTGATGACCACATGATTAAGCTTTTTTTTTTTTTTTGGTTTTTTTGTTATCATTTTATTTGTATTTAGTTAGGGCAATTTTGAAGCCAAAAGATCTCTGATCTTACATTTAGGCACTAGAGGACAAACTTGAACAAATATAGGGGAGAGATCTCTGAGGTCTGGAAAGGAGGCAGTAGAAAGATGTTCTTTCTGCTGCTGTGGGAATTCGGTGACATTGCTGCATTCTGTTGGTACAGTGCAGTATTTGAGAGGGAGAGGACATTCAAAATATTCACTGATCTTAAATTTTTAAGAGTCTAATACTGATGATGTACTCCAGTGCCTCAAATGACAGGTGAAAAGATGAGCCAATAGGGCGTTCCCCTTCAGAGCATATATATGCCTTGGGATGGCAGCTGGCTGATATGTGCAGGCAATTATTTCTAGCTTATGGTATCTCTATAAGCACATTCTTCTATGGTTAAATGTCAACTTATAAAGCATAGTCACAGAATTAAAAATTATTAACTGAAAGGGAAAAAAAGGAGTATCCATGACAGCAAAAATGATTAGGTTAGAGCAAAGTCCATACTTTTCAATCTATAATTTGTTTTGTGATGATGCTGATTTTTGCATTCTTAAAATAAAAGTTGTTAACAATAACAATACAACTGTTACAATAATTTCTTTTACCCATAAAATTTCTTAGAACCATTGGTAGTAGAGTAAGTGGTAACAATCAAGTGAAAGAAATGGAATCTTATCATTTTGACAGTCTCTATTTGGCAACAATCCTTGGTCATCTGCCAGTTGTCATGTAGTTTAGATTTTCAAATTACATACTCAATCATGAACATTTTTTATTGCATTGGACTAGGTCTGCTATTTCCCCCTCTTTTATATTTCTTCCAAAATGAAGACAGTATAAATGTGATTGAATTATTTCAATTTTCTGAAGTAGAATAGTTTTAAGGAACACCTCTGACAAGAATTGATGGAAGTAGTTTTAACCTGTCATTCTTTCTATTGCGTTAGTCTATGACAAGTTTTTATACTACCTCTGACTTAATAGCCATTTGATAGACATTGTTTATACTTTTATTAAGGAAATACTTTCAAGCCAGTCTGTATGAGAACAATCTCCTGATTTTATGACGGCGAAGTTCTTCACTACTGGAGATAGCTGTATTGTTACCTAGTATTAGAAGATAAGGGGATGTGCTCTGTTAGTTAAAGAATTAATGTTGTGAGGAGGAGACAAAATGGTGGCAGAACAGACAGATGTGTCCCAAGCCTTGTCCTGGAGCAGATAAAAAAGAACAGCTGAAACAAAGGAGCAGCAGCCAAATGAGCAGACCACCCATGTCCAAGGAATGGAGTCCTGAACAGCCCACAGTGGTCTGAGGAGCAGCAGCCACATGCAACCTGCACCTAACTTACAAGTAGCAGCTGCGTGAGCATCCCTCCCCCATTTGAGGAGCAAAAGCCACACCAGCAGACTGCCTACATCCAAAGAGTGACAGTCCTGTGCTGCCTGCACTGGTCCAAGGAGCAACAGCCACATGCAAGCTGCACATGTCCTAGGAGCGGGAGCTGCATGTGCAGCTCACCCCACCTGAGGAGTAACAGCCAATCAAGCAAGCTGCCCCTGTCCAAGAAGTGGCAGCTTCTTGAGCAGCCCAACCCATCTAAGGAACAGCATCAGCATGCAGCCAGCCCTGATCCATGGAGCAGCAGCCACGTGATCAGCCCAACCCCATCTAAGGAACAGCAGCTGTGCGAGCAGCCTTCCCCGCCAGCCAGAGGAGACACCACTGTTGTGAACAGTACCCACTGGAGGAGCCACTGCCAACTGAGGAGCAGTCACTTCAGCAACCACCTGAAGAGCAATCACAACCCGTGGAGCCATTGCCACCTAAGGAGCAGCCCCTGCATGACTCTACATCTAGATCAATTAGTGAGACCCAAAATGGGTAGACAAAGAAACCCCCAAAGGCAAGAAAAGGAGGACTAACCAGAAAAGCAGCTAAGTGAAACAGAGACAAGCAATGTGTCAGAAAAAGAATTCAGAATAAGGGTTTTCATAAACCAGATGGAGGAAAAAAAATCAACAACTTATGTAAGAATCAAGAAGAAATTAAGAGTGATATAGTTGCAATAAAAAACAGCATGGAAATTTTCAACAGTAGAGTAGGAGAAGCAGAGGATTGAATTCGTGAAATAGAAGACAGGGAAGCAAAGCACACCCAAACTGAACTGCAATTGGAGAAAAAAATTAAAAGACAGGAGGAGAGCCTAAGGGAGCTATAGGACAAACATGAAATGAAGCAACATTCAAATAATATGGGTGTCAGAACAACTGGAAGAGGAACAAGGGTTAGAAAACCTATTTGAAGAAATAGTGTCAGAAAACTTCCTAAATGTGGGAAAGAAAAAAGTAACACAAGCTCAGAGAGTCCCAAACAAGATGAACCCAAAAAGACCCACACCACGACACATCATAATTACTATGGTAAATGTTCAGACAAAGAGAGAATCCTAAGGGCTGCAAGAGACAGACAGAGAGTTATATACAAGGGAGCTCCCATTAGATTATCAAATGATTTCTCAACAGAAATACATCAGGCCAGAAAAGAATGGAAGGAAATTTACAAAGTGATGCAAACCAAGGGACTGAATCCAAGAATACTCTATCCAGCATGGCTATCATTCAAAATTGACGGGGAAATAAAGAGCTTCATTGACAAAAATAGGCTAAGGGAATTTATCACTATCAAGCCAGCAATGCAAGAAATGCTAAGGGGACTGATGTAAAAAGAAGAAATAAAAAAGTAAGAAAGAACACAGGCACAAACAATAAAAATGTCTATTAAACCATTAGCTTTCAATAATAACTTTAAATGTAAATGGACTAAATGCTCCAATCAAAAGAATTCCAGTGAGTGAATGGATAAAAAAAACATGACCTATACATATGCTGTCTACAAGAGACCCCTCTTAGAAAAAGGGGCTCACACAGACTAAAAGTGAAGAAATGGAAAAATATCTTTCAGGCAAATGGAAATGAAAAACAGCTTGTGTAGCAATAATTATATCTGACAAAATAGACCTCAAAGGTGCTGAAACCAGTTGGTGGATAGAGCGACAGCCTGTGGACTGAAGGGTCCCAGGTTCGATTCTGGTCAAGGACATGTATCTTGGTTGCAGGCACATCCCCAGTGGAAGGCATGTAGGAGGCAGCTGATCAATGTCTTTCTCTCATCGATGTTTCTGAATCTCTATCCCTCTCCCTTCCTCTCTGTAAAAAATCAATATAATGTATTTAAAAAAAATAGACCTCAAAGTTAAGGCCATAACAAGAGATACAGAAGGCCATTTCATAATACTAAAGGGATTGATATAATAAGAGGATATAACCCTGATAAACATATATGCACTCAATGCAGGAGCACCCAAATACATAAAAAAAAATCAAGGGAGAGATAGACAACAATACAATCATAGTAGGGGACTTTAATACACCACTGATATCATTGGATAAATCCTCTAGACAAAAAATCAGCCATGAAACAGCAATCCTAAATAACTCACTAGATCAAATGGATTTAATTGACATCTGCAGAACATTTCACCTCAAAGCCACAAAATATGCTTTCTTCATCGGACATTTTCAAAAATAGATCATGTATTGAGTCACAAGCAAAGTCTTCCCAAATTCAAGAAGATTGAAATCACATCAAGCATTTTCTCAGATCACAATAGCATATTAGAAATAAACTACAATAAAAACAGCCCCCAAAATTCAAACACTTGGAAACTGATTAGCATGCTATTAAACAGTGATTGGGTTACCAAAGAGATCAAAGAAGAAATTAAAAATATCCTGGAAACTAATGACAATAAAAACACAACAATCCAAAATTTATGGGACACAATGAAAGCAGTCATTAGTGGGAAGTTTATAGCACTACAGGTTTACAGTGACACAATGAAAGCAGTTTATAGTGCTACCTCAAAAAACAAGAAAAAATGGTAATAAATCATCTAACTTTAAGACTCAAAGTATTAGAAAGAGAGTAACTAGAAAAGCCCAGAATGACTAGAAGGAAGGAGATAATAAAGATCAGAACAGAAATAAATGATATAGAGACCAAAAGCAATAAAAAAGATCAATGAAACCAAGAGCTGGTTCTTTGAAAGAATAAACAAGATTGATGAACCTTTAGCCAGATTCACCAAGAAGCAAAAAGAGAGGACCCGAATAAACAAAATCAGAAATGAAAGAGGAGAAATAACAACAGACGCCACAGAAATACAAAGGATGGTTAAAAAATACAGTGAACAACTCTATTTCAACAACTAGACAACCTGGAGGAAATGGACATATTCCTAGAAAAATACAACCTTCCAAAACTCAATCAGAAAGATTCCAAAATCTTAATAGGCCAATAACTATGGGAGAAATTGAAGCAGTCATCAAAAAGCTCCCAGCAAACAAAAGCCTGGGGCCAGATGGCTTCACAGGGGAGTTTTACCAAACATTCAAGGAAGAACTAAAACCTATCCTCCTAAGACTATTCCAAAAAATTCACGAGGAAAGAACACTTCCAAACTCATTTTATGAAGCTAGCATCACCCTAATACCAAAACCAGATAAAGGCAACAAAATGAAAGATAATTACAGGCCAATATCCCTCATGAACAGAGATGCCAAAATCCTCAACAAAATGCTAGCAAATTTGATCCAGCAGTACATCAGAAAGATCATACACCATGACCAAGTAGGATTTATCCCAGGGATACAAGGATGGTACAATATCTGCAAATCAATAAATGTGATACATCACATAAACGAATTGAGAGATAAAAACCACATAGTCATATCAATTGATGCAGAAAAAGCATTTGACAAAATCCAATACCTTTCTTGATAAAATCTCTCAGCAAAGTGGGAATAGAAGGATGTGCCTGCAACCAATGTACTTGCACCCCTGCCTGGAATTGAACCTGGGACCCTTCAGTCTGCAGGCTGATGCTCTACCCACTGAGCCAAACCAGTTTCGGCTGTTCCACCCTTTTAAAACTTAAGCCTCCTGAAAAAAGTGGCTTTGGTCAAGAGAAAAACTCTGCAGATATTTGTGTAAGAAATATCTCTCTGAAGGCAATAAATTATGCTATAATATATATATTTTAAATTTAAAAATCTATAATTGTATGACTTTATCAATCTGCTCTTCCACAAATTCATTTCTTGGATTTTGGTCAGAACTCACTGACTGAGAATACATTTGGTTACTATTTCTCCCTGGAGCTCCGCATCCTTGGGGGAATATGCCAGTATCATGGGTTATCAATGCAGCCTTTCTGTTGCTCAATGTGAAGTGCTGAGTGACATGTATGTGTGTGTGTGTGTGTGGGGGGGAGGGCAAGTGGGGAGAAGGTGATAGGAAAAGGATGAGGAAAACAAGAAGAATCTCAACCTGCACACTGACATAGAAATATCTCTTTTCCTAATATTTAGAAAAATATTTGAGTTCAAATAGTTCCATGTACAGGATCCCAATTGTTTATGAGTTTCAGTGATGGCCCCGACTACCAGAAGGAAAATTCACTCTTAACCAATGCAAAATGTGCTCCTGTCACAGGTGAAAAATGAGGCGGAAGGGAGAGAGTCAGTAAAGAGGGAGCCTGGATTGTGCTTTGCATCACTCACAGTGAGAGGATGGTTGCTTATGAAAGGCCTTCCTCCTAGGGGTTCTTTGTTAATAATGCATATTGCTTTGGGAGGAAAAAAATACAAAGCCTCAGGTAAAAGTTAACTACCTGATGTATTTCCTTCCGTACAAAAGAATTTGTGGCAATGAAAATCATCAAAGTTTCAGAATAATGTTTTAGCTCAATTTTACTTTAAATTATAACAGATATTCTTGACTTTGATGTTTTTGATGGAAATAAGCAATATTTCCACTACCCTGTCCTATCTTTTATGTACAATTTACCCAGTTGATTTTCATTTCTGCTTCTTCCATATCTTGACTTGCTCAATTTTAGCCTCAATATTTACTCTACTTTCTGCCATCCTGATGTTCTTCAATATTTAAACCTTCACCTCTCATATCCATTCCAGAATTTCCTCAATTTTTATGAAAGAGAGCTACCGTCACCCTTCTCTCCACTCTTGATGTAAGGGATTCTAACAGCACAATTGTCCAGTTTGAGTTAAATTATAAAAGCCAAGCATTGTAGCTACTTTTATTTCAGTTCCACTGACAGTACTGATAGAGTAGTTTCTTTTTAATGGTGAGATGTTTGGGGAAAACTATTTTTCTATGATTAAAACTCGATTATAATTTAGATAAAATTTTATAGTATAACAATAATTTTTTTATTTAAATCACTAACTGTATAGGTTGATTTTTAAATGTAGTACCTTTAAGCATTTACTTCTCATTTAAAAATGGCATCAGTGTAGCCCTAACTGGTTTGGCTCAAAGGAGAGAGCATATGCCTGCAACTGAAAGATCCCAGGTTCAATTCTGGTCAAGGACATGTACCTTGATTGTGGGCACATCCCCAGTAGGGGGCATGCAGGAGGCAGCTGCTTGATATTTTTCTCTTATCCATGTTTCTAACTCTCTATCCTTCTCCCTTTCTCTCTGTGAATAATCAATAAAACATATTTTAAAAAATGGCATTAGTTTATTTTTACTCTCTGAGAAATTCTGTGATAGACTGACTTGTTTTCAAGTGAAAAATTAATTCCAGAAGGAATTTGATTCAGTTGTTTTAAAACAGAATTGATGATTTAGTCATAGGATAAATAACATAACATAACATAACATAACAACTTAAGATTTTCAAAAGAGATTTTAGGCCTTATCTTCCTAAATATGTACAAAAAGAAAGTCAAATGCATTATATTAAGAAATATGATGAATGCCAAAATTAAAATGAGAAATAAGTATTCCTAGAAACTTAAAAATTTATTTATGTATTTATTTTATTTTATTATTTTATTTTTCCCATTACCATTTATGCCCTCTATACCCCCTTCCACCATCACCCACCCGCTCCCCCTGCTCCCCCAGCAATCACCACTATTTAAAAATTTTTTTTAAAAATATGGTTTGTAAAAGCTCTTTGGGAGCCTGTGAAAGAAAGAATAAAAAGAAAATAAAAGTGAATAAAAAAACATCAGGTATGAGGAGCAACTGGCAATCCTGAAGCATTTAATGGTAAGCTGGCATTGTAGATGTGAGAAAATCATGGGCAAATTCACCTAAGGCCATGGTTGGCGAACTGGGGCTCCTGAGTTACATGAGGCTCTTTGGCCCCTTGAGTATGGCTCTTCCACAAAATACCATGCCTGGGTGAGTCTATTTTGAAGAAGTGGCATTAGAAGAAGTTTAAGTTTAAAAATTTGGCTCTCAAAAGGAATTTCAATCATTGTACTGTTGATATTTGGCTCTGTTGACTAATGAGTTGGTGAGCCAAGACTAACTTAGCTGTATGTTTAATATTTTCTCCTTAACTATATCCCTCCTGATGCTGACCTTTGATGCCCAACTTTATTATTTTAACTGCCAAGTCATTAGGCACTTAGCGTAGAATAAAAGCCACTTGAGGAGAGAAGAGTAATGTTAAAGAGACAATGCTGATGAACAAAATGAATTGACCAACAGAATAAGATCCAAAGCATTGAGGCATGGAACAAGCTGACATAACTTGATGTGAGAATGGGGGATGAGAAGAGATAAACCAAAGAACTTATCCTATATAATAAAAGCCTAATATGCTAAGTGCCCATTCAACCAATTGTCTGTTCAACCAATCAAAGCATAATATGCTAATGATATGCTAAGGTCACCCAACTGCTAGCTATGACATGCACTGACCACCAGAAGGCAGATGCTCCGACTGGTAGGTTAGCTTGCTGCTAGGGTCCTGCTGATTGGGACTGAGTGAGATGGACCGGATATACCCTAGAGCCCTCTCATGGTCCCTTTCTGGCTGGCCAACCTCCCTCATCCTTTCTGGCCCAGATCATGCACTGATGCGGTCCCTCGGCTTGGCCTGTGCCCTCTTGCAATCCAGGACCCCTTGGGGGATGTCAGAGAGCTGATTTCCACCCCATTCCACAGGCCAGGCTGAGGGACCCCACTGTGCATGAATTTGTGCACCGGGCCTCTAGTACACTTATATGCACAATCTGTGAATATGGGCAACAGAGTGGTGAACACCTGGGGGTGGGGAGGGAAATAGGGGGTGAGAGAAGAGGGCAAGAGAGGGAAATGGGAGACATCTGTAATACTATAAACAATAAAAATATATATTGAAATAAGAGAGATAATGCAGAAAGAGACATTTGAAAATACACTCTCTTTTAATTAAAGAATTTTCACCACTAGGATTTTAAATTCTCTTAGTTACTCTTTCCAGAAGGGAAATATTTTGTTTTATTTATTTGAATATGTCACTTTAGCCTTTTTGCTGCAATGGTTTTCTGCTCCAACATTTTAATATATTCTGACAACAGTATCCTTCAATTTTTAATCTTCTCAGAGATATTTAACCTATTTATGACTCTCAATACATCTAAAAGAGTTTGTCATTTTAGAATTAGTCCTCTACTGGGGATCAAGTCTGAAACCCCGGCATGTGCCCTTGACTGGAATCAAATCCGGGACCCTTCACTCTGCAGGCTGATGCTCTATCCACTGAGCCAAATTGGCTAGGTCACCTAAACTCTTAATTCTCTAACTGAGGAAACCTAAACTCAATCTTTTCTTCCTTCCTTCCTTCCTTCCTTCCTTCCTTCCTTCCTTCCTTCCTTCCTTCCTTCCTTCCTTCCTTCCTTCCTTTCTTTTTCTTTCTTTCTTTCTTTCTTTCTTTCTTTCTTTCTTTCTTTCTTT
>JAAGEH010000030.1:34603782-34729531 GCA_011751065.1 Lasiurus cinereus | reverse complement strand
TTTCTTTCTTTCTTTCTTTCTTTCTTTCTTTCTTTCTTTCTTTCTTTCTTTCTTTCTTTCTTTCTTTCTTTCCTTCCTTCCTTCCTTCCTTCCTTCCTCCCTCTTTCTTTCTTTCTTCCTTCTTCCTTCTTTTGTTCCTTCCTTCCTTTTTAAATGTATTTTTATTGATTTCAGAGAGGACAGGAGAGGAAGAGAAAGATAGAAACATCAATGATGAGAGAGAATCACCAATTAGCTGCCTCCCACATGCCCCAAACTTGGGACTGAGCCTGCAACCTGGGCATGTGCCCTGACTGGGAATCAAACTGTGATCTCCTGGTTCATAGGTCGATACTCAACCACTGAGCCAAGCCAGCAGGGCTAAACTTAATCTTTTCTTTAATAAAGTGAATAAAAATAATAATGCTTACCTCATGTGATGGTTGTGAGGATTAGAAGAAATGCAACCATATAACACAATGCCTGGCAGAGAGTAATATTTAATAATACATGGTGCATAATAATTCTTACCATGGTGACTATGGCATAATCCAATAGATTGCAGTAGTGAAGGCAGTGAGGTGATAGGACTCTAAAATACAAATACTCCTGGAAACACCGTAGTTTTCTGCCATTGCAAGGCTGTAATAGCAATTCTTAAAGTGCTCACTTATAGTCCTACCTTGAAGTCAGGGGGAGATGTACATAGCTGTGACATGTTCTTCTAGCAGAGATTCCCAGACTTTTTTAAGTAATGGAAATCAGAATTTAAAATTTTGGAGACTGATACAAGAGAAAATTTAAAACTACCACCTTCTATTACACCATTAAAAAAAAATCAGTATGTGACAACCTTAATATTTTGCCATAGATCAGCTACTATGGTATATAGGCCTGTGACAGATACAGGAACAAAATTATTTCTGATAAACACTTTTCATCTAATTATTTTATGTATCTCAGTCTCTGGATCTTCAGTTTGGAGAGTACCTACATTTGTTCTGTTGTGGTACTTGGAGTACCACTAGTCAGAGCCATTAGTATTACCAATATTAGTTCAAGCAACGAGCTCTGATGGCCAGAACAGAGAGCCACACGTTCAACCAAAGTCTTTCTAAAAGGGATTTCCTACTGAATCTCTGCAATATTACAGTAGTTCTGATCACAGCAATGTCATGGTACTAATTGTACACAGTAGTAGCATCGTAGTAGTATCTCCAGGCATAGAGTTAACTATTAAAAAATCTGCAGGGACTTTGAGAAAGAGACTCAACTGGGTGCTGGCAAGACTTATTCACCACTTAGTCCCCTTTGGTTCTCCAATCTACTTGCATCTCAATTTCTCATTTTCTACTCTTAACCTGTCTAGCCTAATGACTGCTCGCTTCATGACAACTGCAAAAGTAATAATGATTTAAAACCACACACATTTATTATAGAATAAAATATAAACTGAATAAATAATAGCACAATTTTCACACCTATTTTGGAAAATCTTGCAGCCCAGGCAAATAATCCCATATCATTTTCATTTCCTTAGGTTAATTCTCACTGAATACTAATTTGATATATTCAATATAAGATACAATAAAAAACTAAGTTTGGATATGTAAACATGCTTTATTCTCTCTATTCTGAGAGGTAATAGGTATTTATAGATTCTAAAATCTCAGAACTATAACATGGGCTGAATTATAAAATGCTTAGAAAGAATATGCAAATGAGTTTACACATGAAGACACGATACATATTTAAAGATATATTACATTATTTCACATTTGACAATAAGTATAAATGGTTAATAAAGTTTTTAAATAGATTAAACAATTATTCCAGCCCATTAATCAACTAATAGGATTACATGTGGCTCTTAAAGCACACAGAGAAGCAAGAAAATGATCATCATGATTTGTATTGATGGTATGATTAAACATGACATTATGGACACCGTAAATAGATTTCATGTAAAATGGAGGTATGAATGTATAATGTAAACACCTCTTAGTTGTATCTAGAGTAATACCTGAATAAGGCTTTCCCTTGTATGGGAAAATTATAGCAGTCCTTTGCAGCTATGTATGTATATAGGGTTCCCTCCTTCTGGCAGACAATCTGCATTAGGCTCTGATAGGTACTCCTTTAATTTCTTGCCATCAGTTCATCCTCTCCTCTTTTCTCATAAAGAGGAATTTTTCTCCTAGCTTGTCTGAGATTTTCAACAAATAGCTTCTTCCCTTCAGCCTTTAAATATGATCAGGTGTCTGCTGTCTTAAAAATTCCCTTCCAGAGTCCACCATAATTCTATCTTTTCTTTTAAAAGGAAACTCCTTTTTTGAGTTTTCTAGATTTCTGTCTCTATTTACTCTATAATAAGGGGAACTGATTTTAGGATAAAGCTAATAGTTTGAATGGAAGAGTGAGGAGGGAAATAACTTAAGTATTTAATATTATATATATACTAGAGGCCTGGTGCATGAAATTCATGCAAGAATAGGTCTTCCTTTCTTTGGCTGCTGGCACCAGCTTCCCTCTGGCACCCAGGACCCGGGCTTTCCTCACAGCCCCCGGTTCCTCCAGAGGGATGGAAGGATGTCTAGTCTAATTAGTATATTACACTTTTATTATTCTAGATCTCAGCCTTTCCCTACATTTTGACTGTTTCTTATGTTAGCTAAGCATTTCCTTAATGTTCAAGCTGTTTCCCTTGAGTTTTCAATATCTTGCAAAGGAAAGTACCCTACTGGAAAAAACACACACCGATTTCTTTGTTCTTCCAAGGAACATCTCTTAAATGTTGGTGTTCTGTGGAGTCCTATGACATCCATCTACCTCACTCATGGCTCAGTTTGATGACTGCTAAGTTTGAATCTCCAGCTAAGATTTCTCTCCTGACCCAGCTAGTATGGCTCAGTGACTAAGCATCGACCCATGAACCAGAAGGTCAACTGTTTGATCCTCAATGAGGGGGCATGCAGGAGGCAACCAATCAATGTTTCTCTCTCATTGATGTTTCTATTTCTCTATCCCTCTCCCTTCCTCTCTCTTTCTCAAATCAATAAAAAATTAAAATTATTTTTCCTGAACTTCAAATAAATATATATAGCCACTAAACTTTTCCACTCAGATGCCCCAACAATACATCAAATTAACATATTAAACTTAAGCTCTATCTTTTCTCCACTTCCACTTATTATTCTTTCTGTATTTCCCATCTCAGTGCATATAGTCACTCACTTGCCCAAATTAGAAACCTGGGTATCAATCAATTTTGGAACTGCCCTTTATCTCTTATGCTCAGGTCCAGTGTAACATTTAAGAATATTTTGAATCTATGCATTTCTCTCCATCACCTATTGCTTCCATATACTCTCCCTGAATTACAATAGATGTTTCTCAACCAGTTCAGTTATTTCTAGTTGTTCTCCTCTCTAATTCATTCTCTGAAAAGCTATCAGTGCTCATTAAAGAAAAATTTAATCATGTCTTTGCCCTGTCTAAAATAGTTCAATGTTTCCCTTCCCATATCCTACACTATAAAGCTCAGCATGATTTGGCTTCTACTTATCCCTCCAGCTTTATTTTACACCACTCTTCATTCTCAATTTCCTTTAGTTTCTTTGCTAAATAGATGCATGCCCTCATAGCATTGTATCCCATTTCCCCAGCACTGATCACACTATATTATAGTTATCTGCACTGCTGAATATTGCTCAATAGGCAGATTAATAACACATGTAACACCTGCAAATCAGGGTGTTCACAATTATTTGATGTAAATCATTTGATATTTTATATATATTAAAAGTACTGAAGTCATCATCAAGGGGAAAATCATCACCTAGGTTACAAAGAGTTTTTTATTATGTAGTGCATATGTAAATTATGAATCACAGTTATAAAATGAACACTCATGAACTTAAAAATTTGAGTGTAAGAACCACAATTCAACTTAAGAAATAGAACAGTACCAATAATACTAGTTTCCTCCCTTATCCTACCCCCAGTTTTCTCTTTCAAGATAACAATAACCCTAAATTTTTTGTTAACTGTTTCTTTATAAAATTAGTTTTCTCACTCATGTAATTATGCCTAAACAATATATTTTAATTTTGCTTATTTTTGAGATTTATAAATGTAGTATTTTTGATGTGTGACATCTTCTGAAACTAATTTTTTCACTCTAATTATATTTTTAAAACCTTATATACATTATCATAATTAAAGTAAAGTAATTTCCATGGCTGTAAAATATTTCTCTGTGTGGATAGCAGAATTTGTGTATATACTTTCCTGGTGGTAGATATTGTATGTTTTCAATGTTCAACTATTCTAAATATTTAAAGTATCTGAAAAATATGTACAGGAATTTTTCTAGAATAATATCTCAGGAAGAGAATTGTTGGAATGTAGGGTTTATGCATGTTTAGCTTTATAAGATAACTTGTTATTAAACTGTTGTGATTTTTATTTCCACAGGCAGTATAAAAGTTTCCATTGCTCTAATACTTGCAAACAGCTTCATTTTTCATACTTAATTTTTCCAAATCTAGCCAGTGTAAAATAGCACTTTTTTGCATTTTCTGGATTAAATGATTTAGTTTTTAAAATATTTATTTACTCTTCTGATTTCCCTTGCATTTTATAATTTTAAAATATTCTATTGTATGTATTTTCTTACTGATTTGTAGGAGTTTAAAAACATATATTCTGGAATACTAATCCCTGTCCTGCATATATTTCTCAAATATCTTCTCTCAGTTTTTTTTTTTAATTCTCTTTATGGCAACTTAACATGTAGTCTTACGATTACCTACATATTATTCAGCCTATCTCACAAGACTAAAAGGTCCTGGAGGTAAGACACCATATCATATTTATTTTTGTTCCTCAACATTTAGTAGCTGCTCCAAACATAGTGTTACTTGACTCACTAAGTGTTTATTGAATGAATGAATGAATGACTTTAGAAATTCGAGTCAATTTCTTTGTAGTCAAATTTTATTTCATGCCCATCCAGCATGGCTCAATGGTTGAGCATCAACCTATGAACCAGGAGGTCACAGTTCGATTCCCAGTCAGGGCACATATCTGGGTTGTAGCTTGATTCCTAACAGGGGGTGTGCAGGTGGCACTCAATCAATGATTCCCTCTCATTAATGTTTCTCTCTCTCTCTCTCTCTCTCTCTCTCTCTCTCTCTCTCTCTCTCTCTCTGTCTCTGAAATCAATGAACACATATTAAAAACAAAAAGTCTAAATGTTAAAAAAAAATTCATTTCATACAAATTGGCCACATCATAATGTGGAAGCCAAGAAAATCAGAAATATATGTTACACACCTTCCTGTACTTGCATGTCAAAGATGGGTGTCAGGCACTAGTAAGAGGTGCTAGTATCTGCAGAAAGGCAGCAGAATGTTTGCAAAAATTTATTACCAGTTCTGAACATTTGGCAATGTTCGTTTTTCATCCTTTTCAATGCACTTATAATTAACCATTTTTTTCAGTGCAATTATAATACTCAGTAAAATAATATTTAGCCTAAATTTGTCACAAAGTTAGAAATGATGTTAAGCGATAAGATATGGATTACATATTACAATGGGTGTGCAAGGCTCAAGGTTTGTGTCATCAACTTAAAATTGGTTACCTTTTTAGTAATGGTGTCCGGAGGTACATCCCGCCTCCCAAGAGGATAAGGATTCCATTGGCCACTAGGAGATACATCTTCTTGTCCATTGTCTAAAATGTTGCTTTGCTGGGACGGGGTCTATTGCAAAAATGGTATGGCATTCTTTAGTGATAGAAGTTTAATCATAGTTTTCTGAAGAGAGTCCCTAATGATTATGGTAAAATTAATTTTGTTTAACTGCAAAAAAAAAAAAAAACCCAAAACCCATACATCCTGAACTGGAACTATTACTATACATCTTTTACTCAGTACAAGATTCTAAATTGACAGCTTTCTGGAAGCAGTGAGAAATTCAGAGTTACACACTGAAATTTATAGAAAAGTTTAGATTATTTACAGTACCTGAATAAAAATAATAAAAATAAAATTAACCAACTGATAAAAAACACAACATTTAAAAATTGCTTATTTTTTGAGTATGCTACTACCATTTAGAGTATAAATTGAAACCATAGAAACACAATATGTAACCCCCAATATTCGAAATCATAGCCTAACACAAATTTTATAAGGCTGTACTGATTCTGGGAAAATATAACTTGCACTAATCCAAAAGAGTGTTAACACTAGCATAGTGTTTGTAAGATTCATGGTTATCTGACATTATCTACAGATAGCTATGAGGGGGAAATTAAAACAACATAAAATATTGTATTATTAGAATCACAGTATAAATAAATAATGACTTCTAATTAGAAATGTATTTATATAGGTTACATGCATTAAAGTTTAAACTCTGTATATATTTAATTTTTTTTGCCGATTTACTGCTTAGTATGTTTAACAAATAATAATTTCCCTTTATTATTAAAATATTAGATATTTGGGGGGTCCTCCATAGTCCAAGCTGAATAATAGGAAGGAATCACACTCCACAGAGGGATATAATCGTGGGGTATTTTTCTTCTGAAAGCAGATTAACTTTTCATGAAGTCTTTCTCCTCCCTGTACCTATAGAATACATAGGAAGGTCCTGAGGAATTCTTATGGGTGAGATACTATGTTTAGTGTTCCCTATTCCACTTTATGTGGATGTTTTGAAGGATCATTACAGACAAATAAAGCTGAGTTACAGCATGCATATGCAGCTCTACTCTGTGTGAAGTATTGTCTTCCAAACTCAGAAAGGGAGAACTAGACCATTCTCTTTATAACATGGCAGAAATGGGCTGCTTCCTAGGCTTCCTCTGATTACATGGAATAGTCCCAGTTGTTCTCCTTAGAAAACAATTATATAACCACTCTATTTGTATTCTGACTGCACGCATTTTTTAAAAGCATTGCTTGGAGTTACTTGAAAATCAGATTTGTTATAAAACTAGATGAAGTTTTTCTGAGGTGTAATGGACAGAGTGAAAAGTAAGGAGATAACTCAGTTTTCTTCTTATTCTTTGGCCATGTGAATTTCTTTCTCATGAGCCTATCTGAAAGAGTGAGAAAAGAGAAAAGGCACTGAATTGAAGCTCTTGGGTTAGCTAGAAATGAATTTGTGTTTCTTTCGAAACCAAACATTAACACATTTAAAGTTTATATTGCTTAAAAATAACCAGATAACTATTCAGGGTCCATCTGTTTGTCTTTAAACATTAATTTTCTAATTTTTACCTTTTCTGGATTATTATTTGGGCATATGCCCCCAAACAATTTTTCTACATATTAAAATATTACAACTCAAATTATTAAAATTAAGCAGTTAAATATAATTATTCAGGGTAGGCATTAAGGTCCCATGTTTTATTTTGGCTCGGTTTCTGTGCCAGTGAAGTGGGATAATAAAGTGTTCATCTGAATAGGTCTGTGCAGCACAGATTTTTTTGAGAGCTCAAACAGGTATCTTTTTCTTTCCTCCAAATCATGTCATCTCTTTTTCCTCCATTAAACTTGGTTCAACTGGCCAGATATGACTTCTAGTCACAGAGAGCAACTGATAATTGCAAAATTCTTTCTGGCATAAAAAAAGGGGGGGGGAGCTAAAACTCTTCAGTTAATTTTCTAATATTATGATGATATAGGTTCTTCATTAGTTTAGAAATTAATCTCTTTCTCTTTATTTATTTATTTTTTTATTAATTTTTTATACATATCTTCCCATTGCCCCCCCTCCCTCCCAGGCATACCCCAACCCCCCAGTGTCTATGTTCATTGGTTATGATTATATGCATAGATACAAGTCCTTTGATTGATCTCTTATCTACCTCACCTAACTTTAATCTTCCTGCTGTAATTTCACAGTCTGTTTGAAGCTTTACTGTCTCTGTATCTATCCTTTTGTTCATCAGTTTATAATGTTTTTTATTATCCCCCAATGAGTGCGATCATGTGATGCTTCTCCTTCATTGACTGGCTTATTTCGCTAAGCATAAGGCTCTCCAGTTCCAACCAGGTTGCTGCAAATGGTAAGAATTCCTTCTTTTTAATGGCAGCATAGAATTCCATTGTGTAGATGTACCACAGTTTTCTGATCAACTCATCTGCTGACGGGCACCTAGGCTGTTTCCAAATTGTGGCTATTGTAAATTGTGCTGCTATGAACATAGGGGTGCATAAATCCTTTCTGATTGGTGTTTGTAATTTCTTAGGATCAGCAAGCATACCAGTTTCTCTCTCTTATGGCCAAAGGAAACAAACATGCAGCACATAAAGAAATACTTTCACTAGACAGCAAAATTAAAGAAATAGTCTGAATGCAATTTCCTTTATTAATTACAAGAATGTTTTGGTCTTTTTGTTTTAAGTAAGACATCCTAGGGGTGACTTCAGTTTGTAGACATAAAGTATGAGAACAATTTATTGTTTGGGATGGGGGAACCCAAAAGAGAGTTCACATTATTTCCCAAAATGAGCATAGACATTAACAAAAAATTGTACTCTTGATAAGGTACTAATGAACCAAGTATAAATGGAGTTGCTCAGTTGTTAAATTCTACAGAAGATTAAAAGGAGCAATTGAAAAGTATAAAAAAAGTAATGAAGTTATCACTGTTGAAATTTATTATTTTAGAGAAAATAACCGAATTGAGGTTCCGTTATTCATTTATTTTTAGTAGCACATTCTAGATATTTTATTTATATACTTTAAAAGATTAAGAATAAATCTTCTTATCCTTACCACATGTAATCAATTAAATCTAAAGGATATAGAAAATTATCACCTACAGCATTTTCTCAGCTTCTAAATTCTGTAGATCTTCAATATTTCAAAATAATAGAGAAAATGGTCAATGTAATTTAGTGAAAAATCAAAAATTGTATTTAAGAAATACAGTAATGCTAATAATTTTGCTCAGGAGGTACTGTTTTCAAAGACTGCTATGGACATTTGTGGATTAACACTGCTTTGAATGATCACACATGTCTATTGGAAGAAGTAATTTCTAATTTTGCTGAGACATAAATGTGTGCTCTTTATATATCTGCGTATGTATATGAGTGTGTACATGCAGGTGTGTCTATGTGTCTCCACATATAAGTACGTGTATGTATAGGATTCACAGGTAGGAGTAAATGAACTTAGTTGGTCCAATGGCTTTGCTCTTGTCTGCTAATTAATGGGTACAATAAACGCTTAGTGCATTTTGTCGGATAAATTATGTAAGTGTGGTATTACAATTTGACACTGTAAAGGTCTTGGAATGATTCTTAAACCAGCATTTTATTACAATGATGAAGAAGCATCTGTATGGGTGGTAAGATTATTTTGGTAATTTTAGTTTCTGCTGTTGAAAATGTATGTGGTTTATAAGATGAAAGCATTTTGCATAATTAGGAAGTTAAAAGAATCCTTCTTGAGGGTAGGTAGCCAATAACAAATGCAGCAAGATCAATAGAAAATGTAGGCATAAACTGCTCGTAGGTGCCACCTATGTGGTATCAAGTAAGTAATCCTTGGAACTGGGGTAAATAAATGCATGTAAAATGTTGGCACTATTTGATCCTGAGTCATCTACCTAGATGCAATAATAAAGGACATTAGAAACTTTAAAGTCATTTAGGTGCAAGTATTGTTATTTAAACTTATCTAATTCAAAATATAGCAGAATTAGCATTAACCAATAAAAGAGATAACATTTTTTTCTGGGAAAAATTCTATGAAAAGATGATTTAATATGTATATTTTCCTAATTTCACCATCCTTTCTCTTAAAATTATAATTTATGTTAATATCTGTTTTACTAATCCAATAAGCATTAAGTGCTATGATATAATATTATGGTGGGAGATGTTAAAAAAGAAAAAAAAGGAAGCAAATTATCAATTGCTCCAGTGTAGAAGAGACCACGCTATGAATATTGGCAGCCAGAAACTTGCAAACGGGTTAGAAAAGGCCAATGATTTCTTCCACATCCCTGCTTATCCCTGGGCCTGCAGTAGCATGAATGATTAATTTATTATTTTCTTGGGTTCACAACCTTCAGCTTTTTACTGCTACCAAGCATATTTCTATGTGGTAGTAAGTGCTCAAGGAAATGCAAGAGGATCTTAATAAGTGCAAGGTAACTATTAGCATTTAGTAAGCTCAGCTAACTCAGAAAGCATGTGTCTGTAGCACAAAGAGGACAATTTGGGTCATGATATGTTTTGGATAAATGAATATATTCTACTTATGTGTTTTTTTACCCCATGATATCTATTTTTCTGGATTGTTAGGAAGATGATGTGGGATAATAACATGTACAAGAGAGCTTCATCAACGCTTATGAGTTATGTTCTAAGAAAATGCCAGGTTTTACAAACATTCAAGAAGGCATCATCATATAGTAAACAGCAGAAACTTCAGTGCCAAGTAGAGTCAGATTCTAATTCTAGTTGCCCCTATGCTAGGAATAGTGGTTACAACAGTAAAAAAACAAGTGACTTATTTTTTGTGACACATGAACCTCAGATTTCTCATCTATATAATGAAGATAAATACTTCCTATGAGAGTTTTTGGTAGAGTTGGGTGAGAAAACATATTTAAAGTACCTCATTGTACCAGGTACATAGTAGATTCCCAATAAAGTCTATTCTTTATTTTTCTTCTATCAAAATATTTATTCTACCATTAATCTGGATAATAAAAGTGGTAGTTTGAATTGACATTTTACAATACAGTTGACCCTTGAACAACACATGGTTAGGGGTGCCGATTCCTTTGCATTTGAAAGTGCACATATACCTTTTAACTTCCCCAAAACTTAATTACTAATAGCCTACTGTTGACCAGTAACCTTACTGATAACACAAACAGTTGATTAACTATATTTTGTATGTTATATGTATTATATATTATATTTGTACAATAAAGTAAGATAGAGTAAATAAAATGTTATTAAGAAACTCATAAGGAAGAGGAAATACATTTACAATATTTACTGAAAGAGATTCATATATAAGTGGACCTATACACATCAAACCCATGTTGTACAGGGTCAACTGTATTATATTTCTCTCTGATCACATAACATTTCAAGACAATAGTTAAGTTCAATTACAACAGAACACATCGAAGAAGCACATAGAACCATTAATAACATCATAGAAAGTTGCCTCAAATGCTTTTTGGAGCGGCAGTAAATAAAAAAATGAGTAACTGAATGAATGAATGAATGAATAAGTAGATAGAAAATATAAAAGCTTCTAATTTAATAGATGATTTATGTCTTAAATGCTCTGATCATAAGTATCATTACTTTTTTGGGAAATTGGAATAATCATCAATAAATGAGAATATTAAAGAAAATTAAATTTATTAAATTAATGTTATTATATTTATTCACATTCTTTTAATATCTTGAGGTTCCATAAAATTAAATTAGAAAATGTAGTTTACTGTTTATTATATGTAAAGTCTATAGTTAGCTTGTAATTCATAAAAAATGTGCACTACTCAACCTAGCATAGAAAAATATGTAAGATGAACTACTCAAAACACATAGCAAAATCTGGGAGAATCTCCCCTTTCTGTCCATGTAAATATTCACTGTGTAAATACTTAACAAGTACAGAGTCTTTAATCTTCATTTACAAATAGTTATATCCTTTCATTAATTTACTACAAATTTATTTAAAGAAAGTTGAGAAGAAAAGACAAACAAACTAGATATGTTTGGCTAACTAAAACAACAACAACAACAACAACAACAAAAAAAAAAACCCAAACCAAAAAAGAAGTAATGTATTGGGTCAGGATCTCATCTTGCACAAATGGCACCTTTCTGTCAATTACTAAAATGGAGATGGTGGGCAAGGTAGGAATCACAAAAAGGCCCACTGCTCTGGCTGCATAACTTACAAAAAGACAGTTTCAGTTGAGGGAGGGAAATACACAAAGGTGCCCCTTTTTTCTAATTACCAGAAGTAAGACTTGGCAAGCAGGGGAGCATGGGAAAAGTCTGGATTTCAGCCCCTGAATGTTCCCTTAGGAGGGCACGACCATGCAAAAGTATGCTGTACCTTTATTTCCATTGTTTAACTTGTAATGCGTGGAAAACATTAATTTAGATTCCTTAGGATACTTCATTAATTTTTTCTTTTTTTAAATAATTTTTAAAAATATATTTTATTGATTTTTCACAGAGAGGAAAGGAGAGGGATAGAAAGTCAGAAACATCAATGAGAGAGAGACATTGATCAGCCGCCTCCTGCACACCCCACACTGGAAATGTGCCCGCAAGCAAGGTGCATGCCCCCGACCGGAATCGAACCCGGGACCTCTCAGTCCGCAGGCCGACGCTCTATCCACTGAGCCAAACCGGTCTTGGCCATTCATTTTTTCAAGCAACTAACTAGAGATGGCTAATATTATCATTCAGTAATTTTATGAATAAAAAGACAGTGCCAGTGTTCCCCAGGGGAATGGACAGCTTTGTCAATTTTATTGCTGAAAATGTGTGTTTATAAATTGACTTTATTTTGTAGTTTTAGTGAAATTATCGTGGCCAACACATATTTAGGAGCTGCAAGGAAATTGTAGATATATATGATATTAATTTTTATTATCTTAAGAGGCAAGACAATAGTGTTGAAATGGATTGTTATGTATTTGCAAATCAAAGGAAAATAATTTTTTGTCCATCTCCTTTCCTGTAGAAAAGAGTTCAGGGAACGTGAGCTTCAAGCATGGGGTCATTTAACAACAATGGTCAGTGGATCCAAGAAAAGGGATTCTGAGAGTCTGACTTTTAAGAGTGATGATGGGAAAGCCTGGCAGAAAAACTAGATAGATATCCTAATTAAGGAAACTCTTGCAGAACAGATGTACCTGCCCAAAGGTGAAGGGGCAGAGAATTAGACTGGAATCCATGGGAGGAAGCGGATGCTAGAGGAGTCTCAAAAGTGAGTAAGTGCTACCTAGTGTCACATATGATGGAGTTTCTGCAATGGCAGCAGGGTAGGAAAGTTGTCCCAGATGACTAAAGGCCTAAAGTTTAGACACCTTAAACTGATACTTGGGGTCATGAAATATTTTGGTGGTATTGCCCTCCCTGTGTTCCTTTTCCATCCCCTGCCTTTGTCTCTCTCTCTTTTTCTCTTTGTGTGGATAATGCAATATTGATGATAATTCATATGGTCATTAATCTTGCAATAACTGAATTTTTCTTGATTTGCAGTTTAATGTAGCTTCCAAAGAGAACTCCTTTAAGTCATCTCTGTGCCCAATGGAGGAAGGTTGAAGAATTTCTAAATATTATAACTGGAATATTTCTGTTATAGATCATCCTAAAACTATAGAGATCATAATGAATCCTTTCTTTAAAGTACCCCAAACAACATCAGAAAATTAATGTAGTAATACAGAGGTACCTAAATTATAACTGAATATAATCTAGACATCCAGAAAGAGTGCTTCAAAGTATATTACCATTTTTAGCTCTAAATATTTCTGTATTATTCTATAGATGATAAGTAAATAGGGCTAAAAACGAGGCAGAATAAGAAGCTATTTATATGGTATAACTTTAAGGGATTCAAGTAATAGCTTCCTTCATACCAAGACCTCTCTAATCTCACTGAATTTTGAAATTCGATCATTTTAGTTTAAGGGTTTCATTTCTATTACTTGTCAAGCCTTGCAGGAAAGGTGCCTATTAAAATTGTGACATTTCCTCTATTACTTAGTGCAAATAAGTTTCAAGGCCTTTTGGAAAACTGGTTTTCTCGAGGCCAAGAATGAGAGCCTTGGGTGTCTGAGAGAACATGAAGATCAGGTTCCATAAAAGCTAGGGCTCCAGCCAAAAGGGCCTTGCAGATAGTAGTACGTATGTGGAAGCCGACTTGTATTAGTTCATGAGAACTATCTGTACTCAAGCCCCAATTCTGAGTTCAGTGGTGTTATGTTAGTACTTTGAAACTGACTGTAGAGGAAGTATTTATATCACTGATATTGGCAAACATCACAAATCATGGCCATGTGTTTCTTCCTGGAGGGGAAGTTACCTACACATCACTAGTTCTGCAACAGGAGACCAAGGACAAACAAGATTCAAAGGTTCTTAATTTAGTTCGATGTTTTTTTCAAAGTGATGATACATTTGTGAATATAAATATCTCTTTCATTTTATCTCTCTACTCATAGTGGGAAGCAAACAATCCAGAGGTAGACATTGTTTTTAAGACTAATTTGACAATAAAACCTGAATTTGAGGTCTGTTGACTATTATTTTGCTAGGATGGTAATTTGTTCCATATGGTTATTAATCTTATTAGGAGTCTACTGTCACTCTGATATCCCCACTTTGCATTGCATTTTCCCACTAAAAAGTTACTAGGTTAATGACTGTATTTACAATAAAGTCTCAGTGACATATTGTGTAAAAATGACTCATTAGTATCCATCAAAATGTAACTAAGACAGAAGGCATTAATCAATTTAAACGGGTAAAATGTACATTCTCAGTTTTGCTTGAATAAAATGAACAGAAATGTTCTTTTGCCAATGGAAACGTTTCATCTTACAGTGTATTCTCTTTCAAATGAGCCTACATTTTCTGTTATTAGCCAAGGTTGAGTAACACTTTACTTGGGAAGCCACAAATTTGTTTCTTGTGTTTTACTTCTGTGTAATATTTCTTGCAGGGGAAACAGGCTGAAAAAGCACTTAGTGGTATTGATCACTTAATTTCCATTCTAATTTAGGACTCTGTACTTTCCAAAAGAATGAACAGAAATCCAGTTGTAATTTTTAGCGCTGTTCTTAGAATGCATCAGCAAGTTAGAGGGTATCTAAAAAAAAAAAAAGAAAAGAAAAAGAAAAAGATAGATATGAAAAAAAGAATAAAAGAAAAAGAATATGAATAACAAAAAATGATCCTTAAAGCAACACAAAAAGCCATGTACCTGCTCAATCCAAAAAGCAAAGCTGGAAAGCAGGAACCTTACAATCAGTCTAGCTACAGATATTCAGTTAGCAGCTAAGAAGAGTTCAGGCTCTACATTATTTGCCCTTGTGCTTTAGGGACTCGTGAGAGTCTCTAAGCAGAGCTGTATGTATAGCCTAAACCCAGTAAGTAAGCAAACTGTAATTGGCTTTGGTATGCTGACACATGTAGGGCAGTCCATACTTACTTTCTGAAGAGGTAGTTCTTGTAGATCAAATTTAGACTTAGTCTGCAAGTTTAAAGTCATGCTTCTGCCTGCATGCATTGCTGAAATACCTCCATAGGGCAGCATGCCAAGGTTAACTGTGTTGTGTTTGTAAGCAGCATTCTGAGTAGAGGAGATAATCATGTGACAGGGTGTGAACACATGCTCAACAAACTGATTATAACATGAACATGTTTCAATTTATCACATTTAACTTTAAGCGAGCAAACAGTAACTTTCTTTTCAAAACATGCACTCGATCAGACAGAAGCAAACAGTAAACAGTGTTAGTTATGCACATAATGAGTACCATCCAAAACTACAGAAAAGACAAAAAGCCAAGATATATTCTGTTTTATATTTGCTGCTAACTCAAAGGCATAAAATCTATCTCGCATATCATGATAGCAGTGATTTTGGACAGATGTGGTTTATCTGTGGAAGTCTATTAATGAAAAAAATTTAAACAGTGAAGTCAGTAAACTTCTGTCAGCTGCAAATCTCATGGTGTCTTTCACATTATGAGTTCATCACATAAAAAAGACATATACTAGCTTCAGATCCTGCCTTAAAACTGATGCACTCAATGTTACAGCCAAAATCAGTTTATTTTATTTCTCAGTTTATAGGCTTAATTACAGCAACTCAGAAAAAGAGCCGGTCAAAAGCTCATCCAGTTTGACCACCATCTGACTGAATTTACAGATTAATTTAGTCAAGCTAGTCAAATAAGTTATATGAGGATCCAAATACTCTAACTTTTTTATTTCTTAAAAATTACATTTACTTTGGAGAAGTTTCATTATGAAACTAAAGGAATTATAATTTGAACTATTAGTGCTACTTATATAATATACCTAAATAGCTTTAGAAAACTAGTATTATTTTAATTGTGGCTACCTTCTAAAGTTATTCCAAGTGTCTGATAATTAATTTTTTCTACAGAACTTTCTTTAAAAAATTAAGACATTTTGGATGTCTGGTCATCAAATAGTTTTCATCGGTACAATCTCTACTTTCCACTTATAATGGAAATCTACTAACTCAGTATTTGATCCTTTAGGTAATTCTCTTATTTTGAAAAAAATATCTACAGAAGTTAACTTAGTATCCTTTTAAAAAACTGAACACTAACAGTAGGCAGCTACTCTATTCTAGGACATTATTTGCAAAGCAATGGTTTTTAGCATCAGAGTTTCACTGACCAATAAGATTTGTTATGGATTTTTTATTGTTTTATCCAGAGTTCCTGCACTGTCACTATGCCAAAATTGAAAAGGACACTGAACCCTTGGATTAAAATCACCCCATCTAGTGCTCTATCAGCTCCTTTAGAAGGGTAGCAGTCTCAGACACATGGCTTCATGTTTTAATTTCTCTCAGTCACAGTGGGGCTCAGTGGTGCAAGCTGGAGCCTTAAGGTTAAACTAGAGGAAAAAACGGGCATCTTTTATACAGGGTTGTACCTGGAGCTGCCTCTCCAAGTACTGACCAAGAGCTTTAACCAATATCATGTTGGTTTGTTAAACTTACCGGAGCTTAAAGGCAGTTCTGTTTTATGAGGACTGGACAAAGATTTTATAGTTTCCAGTGTAACTATTTGATTTCCAGGGTTCAAATTGCTTAATTAAATTTAACTAGGAAAGAAGCATAGCGTATCTCTGGTACAATCTGACTTGGGACACAATGTTCAGCGGCACAGCTATGTCAAAACTAGTTCTAGGCAACACATCTGTGCTGAATTCATCTTGTTGAGTAGCTGAGAAATTTTAAGTACGATATAGCCTAAAAAGCTCAGTACATCAGTTGAGAGGAAGAAGAAATATTATTTGGAAAAAATTAGAGGAAAAGCTTCTAGGATTAAATGGCTTGAAGCAATTCTCTAAAGCAATTTAATGTCAGAATTAAAGGAGAAGCTATTAACATACATTGACGTTGCTCTGAAAAATGAAAGACACTAATAAAATGATAATCAAACAAGGGATACATGGAGGCTAATTAAAAAGTGAGGTGCTGTCATAGCAATGGGAAATATATGAGTTAACTTTTATGTTTCTGAACCCTGGGACAGGCAGGCCCTCCAGACTTCTGGTGATCCAACCCCCCACTCCCACAGCCTTATCTTCCTCCCTCCAAATTCTTACTCCAGTTAGAGGAGTCACTTACTTGTCAGTAGCACTGATCCAAGGAGAGAAACCATTTAGCTGGGAAACCAGTAAGTGAATGATGGTATCAAATGTTTAGAATTTGCTTTTCTTTTTTTTTTATGCTTTGTTTCCATTCAGAACTCTGCTGCCTCAAATTACTAGTCATTGTACATATGCTCTGAAAAGCTTCTTATAACCTTTCTTGACTAGTTCATCTTACCCTTTTACGTATGGTCGTGTCTACAAGAGGCCAGAGTTTCCAAACTGTATTGTATGATTTGGCCCCAGATTTTTCGCCCTCCAAGTTATCTGTCTACATGGAGGATATAACTTGAGGTAAGGCATGGTGACAAATGACCAGGTGTCTCCCACTGACAGCCAGTCATGAGGCTTTGATGAGTTCCCTTCAGTGGGACTGAGCACACCTAATTGAAACAGACATTCTGATGAAATACTTGGCAAGGCAGAACCAATTTCCACAGTGAGAAATTAACTCCCACACCCGCACTTATTAGTTCACTCTGTCCCTAAAAATGATTGTTTTCTTGTCATGTAGACACGACCTACAAACAATATAATTATTTAGAAAAAGTACACCTGAAAACACAAAACTCAGTGTTAAGGAAATATTTATGATAAATGCAGTGACCTGTGCTTTCCGTAGGACACCAAATAAAAAAATAAAAGTATTGAGTGAAAGGCTCCAATGGTATATTATTAGTCTGATTCCCAATTTGCATTGAAGCTTTTAAATCTACAAAATGAGAAAAGGCCCTGTTTTACAAAAGAGAGATTTTTTTTTGGTGTAGGGCACACAAAGGCTCTACACCAAAGCCAGAAAGGACACTCCATAATCATAGTCACTGGTCACAGTTCTAGAAAATGAATGACCAGATTCCTCTTAAAGAGAAACAATAGGTAACAAAAAAATAATTCTAGGCTCTATACATTCTTTTACTCCTCAATAATTATGCATTCCATGCTTAATTGTGACTTTAATTTTTTTATCTGAAATGGTATTCATTTCTTTTTTTTGCTGCAATATAGACACTAATTTGTACATTTGTAGTCTTTATAAAAACTTCATCTATTTCTATTGTCTGGAGTATGATTTGAATTTAAACATTTCTTTCTATATAAAGACTACCATTCTAAATGGTGGGATTTTTATTAAATAAGATAACATGCAGGAGGGCATGTCTGCTTATTTTATTTTTCTGTTTCTTGCTGGGAAGATTATTACTCCTTTGAAGTAATAACTTCAGTAGTCCCAGAGTGGAAACTAGATGCAAATTTTATAAACAAATTAGACCTGACTTTAAGAAAAGTGTGCCCATGCAGAAAAGGACAAAAATATTCAATTTTTTATGGATTCAGTAAAAATCATACTCTTTAGGTCACCAGAGAACAGTTTTGTGCCTTTGGAGAGACAATTTGCCTTAATGGCTAGAAAGTGACTGAAGCACCATCCTGTATAATCAAGTGAAATTCTTTCTTGCTAACAATATTTAGGCTAGATTTGATGAATGACTCACCTACAGGTTATGGACTCTCCAAGAGCATTAAACAATATCCACAAACAACTATAATGACCAATTCCCGGCAATATAAAGATAAACAAAATGCTGATCATCTACTAATCCATGTAGTTCATGCGTCACTACATGGACTTAGAAAGGCCAATAAAATAAAACTAAAGGCAGGAGGGATATTCTTACAGAGAAATGCCAAACATACCCTGTCTAACCTTCTAGCTTCTATATGTCTAAGCAGCTGTTGTCTCCAGTCTGCAGGCATTTTACCACAGCTCTCCTCTCCCTTCATAGGAGTGGGCCTCGTCTTTATATCACTGTTATCTGATGGCTTGTCATAGTTACCCAGGTTATAGTCAGATGGTATTTTTTCCAAAAGAGCTGCCATCGTAGGCCTAGCTGAAACTGGTCTGGTTTGGGAGGCACCGTAACTCTCTGTACTGTAGCTTCTTGCAGACAATGGCCTCCTCTGGGTAAGGTTTTTAACTGGAAAACTTCCCGCCTGAGCTTTCACTTCTTGATATGAAGGGTGTTCGTCTTCATACCTGCCATTCCTTTTCAGGAACTGGGACTCAGTCACAGAAACGCTGCTCTGGCGATCCAGACCGCCCCTATATGGAGGCCTGCCGTACCTATCGCTCGGAGGCAGCTCATGAGGTTCACTGACCCTCCTAAACATGGCCATTTCTGTGGCGCTCACCAGGGAGTCGGCTCTTCTCAAGAAGCCTGCCCTGGCACCTTGGCTTGCAAACTGGGCGTTCAGCACAGCATCCTCATTGACGGATGGCTGGGAAAAGGAAAACATCTGCTCCATGGGCGGGTATCCTCTGTAAGCTCTCGGACTGATGAGATCCTTGGCGATGCTTTTGCCAGGCTGTTGCATGTATTCGGAATTGTGTTGAAAAGGGGGCGGCATCCTCTTCTCGGCTTTCACTTCCACGGCTCCTTGGGGGTTGAAGCTTTGGTCAAACTGATAGACTTTCTTTGTCATGGAAGCTTTCTGCGCTTGAGGCCCTTTGCCGCTTCCGTAAGTGAGCATCTCGTCGTCCAGCATCGGGACTGACTGGCTGCGAGACATACTGGACATGCCGTGCTCTGGTCCCAGCAGCTTCTCCGGGCGCTCGTGGCTCCCTAAGTGATCACCCCCCGAAGCGTAGTTTTCCAGTGGTATGTTGTACACCTTGTAGGTACCAATGTCAATTTCATCGATACTCTGTGACTTTTTGAACTTGTTGGACTTGATGTCTTTCAGGAGTGGGGAAAGCCGCTCTGTGCTTTTGCTGATGGAAATGCCTTTAGAAGACTCCGGACGGCAGTGGATTTGAGAAAAGAGATTCCTGCTGGGATTGGAATCGTGATACTCCCATGGTAGTCCTGGAGAAAAGGGACTAGGTATTTCAACAGAGTCTTTCATATGGTCTTTCCTTTCGGGCAATGGGCTGGTGGTGGGGGTAGTCTCTAACTTGGAAGGGAAAGCAGTCCTGTCTTCAAAAGGGCTAGGGGTCCTGGTCCAATTCTGCCAAGGATTGGAAGGAGGCACTTCTGTTTCTGGCGTGTGTCTGTTCGTAGACTGCTCAAGCTCCAGGGGAACACCGACAATCCTGTCCTGCCTGATCAAAGGTCTGCGTCCATGAGCTGGTGGGTTTCTAGATTTGGAACCTAAGAGAGGATTGCTGTTGGCATTCTCGCCTGTGGTCTCCTCGGCAACAAACCCTGTGTTATCGTAATGTGAGCCATCAGTCCAGTTGTCAGTGAAGGTGTCACTCATTGGCAGCCGGTCAGGGCGCTGTGGCAGATTCCCTGGGGGAACAGCCTCCCGCTGGCTGAGTAATGGCTTTGAATCAAGAGGTTGTGGGAAAGATTGTGCAATCCTGTGAAGACAATGGGAAGAAGTATGAAAATGGGTCCTTGCCAGAAAGGGAACAGGCAACCAAGAACGCCACCGTCCTGTTGAACTGCTCATTCACCCATACCTCTCTTCAGATTAAGATCTCACTAACATTTCCCACCCAAAAAATCCACCCTTCAGCCTGCTCTGACTTTAATTTCTTTCTAGTAATCAACACTTCTATCATATTATATATTTTAGTTATCTATTATATTGTGTATTATCTTGTGTTCTCTGTTAGAATATAAACTTATGAGGGTAGAGATTTTTTTTTCCTTCAGGTTGAAGGTTTTAGCCTATCATTAGCATATTATGCTTTGATTGGTTGAACAGCTGACCAATCAACCGGACACTTAGCATATTAGGCTTTTATTATATAGGATGACTTTTGATCATTGGTATGTTCAAACCAGTGACCACAGAATGTCTAGAAGATGCTTATTTTTAAAAACCATTGGCACAATAATAATATTGAATTATATATTTTTTATCAGTGAGCAAAATACTTTTAGGTGTTTTTGCTAATGAAGAAAGTACCTAAATTAATCTCAGCTTATAGAAAAATAATAAGTTTATAAGGAGTTATGGGTTAATATTATCATGGCATCGGTGAATAGAAAGTTATTTATCAATTATCAAACAATTTATGGCCAACAGTAGTGATATTATCAGTAAAATATGAATGAAAGTCATTGTTTAGTTATATCATATGATAATTTTTATTTGTTATTTGTAGTGTAAAACAGCAACAAATTACAAAACAAGAAATTAGAACTGGGCAAATACTACCTCACTGAGTCACTTTATTATGGTTTGTGGCTTTAGTTGTTTTCATGTGTAAAAATGGAAGTAATACAGAGTAGGATCCATTTTGGAAGATTATATACTTTCACGTATATTCTAACTTTTCCAGGTAGTGATAAAATAATGATGATGATGATGATGATGATGATGATGATAAAAATGAAAAATTTACTGAACATTTATTGAACACTGTACTAGGCATATAAGGGCTTTACATACATCTCGCTTTAATCCATAATACCATTATGGGTGGTGAAATGCCTACATAAATATAATAAGTATTGGAAAAAAATTTTTGTTTAAAAATTTTTGTTCTATCTTCTCAACCTGTTATTAATCCACAATCTCTCCCTTAAACAATGGTTTTGCTTTATAAAATGGATTCAAGGTGCTCTTGAAAATCTCAGGGGCCTCCATTTACCCTCCTGCCCCTTCTATGTTCTATGTCACTCATTTGCTGATACAATTCCAAAGTTAAGATGATTTCATTTTAATAAGTTGCTAAAAATAAGCATTTGAGAACAGAAAAGAAGGAATTCTGAAAACACACCTGTTGCCCCACAAAGAATTATGTACTGCATCTTTAGCTGTTGTCTGCAAGGACCCCACTTTAACCCGGGCGTTAGAGGATCCTGAGGAAGCCTGGGAAGGCGAGTAGTCTGAGTAAGTGCCTGAGGAAACACTGTTATTCAGACAGTGAGTTTTGTCAACTTCAGACTCATCAGTTGATTCTGAAATGTAAAAGGAAACTATTATAATGCTCTGAATACTGACAATTATAAACACAGAAAAGTAACAGATAGCATATCGATAAATGTTAGAGATATATAATTGTAAAGTTTTTCTATAGACTATGGTGTATCATAATTTACAATTGGTGATTTATCATGCACATGCATTTGTGGCGTATTTTGCACACCAGGTTCACAATGTTACCTTTTTTGTCCTTCCCTAGCAGAACAAGTTTGGGTGGGTACAGAGGGGTCTCAGCTAATGAAGGGTGAAGCTCCCCAATCCTCATATCATTAGCTGGATGAACAAAAGAATCCTGAGAGATATAATAATATAGGACAAGGAAAGTAAACATTTAAAACAATGGTTAACCAAGATGGCAATATTTTATTTGGTTCAAATTTAAAGATGGGGTTCTAAAGCTTAAATCCTTGTGGAGCACTGGTAGTAGTGAATTCTATGTATCTCTAAGGTAAGCCCTAATTTTTTTCTAATTTAAATGAGTACATTTATTCATCAGACATTTGTTGAATGCTGTTTATATGCTAGACACTGTGCAAAGAACTGTAGAGGTTCCAAAGAAAGACAAGATGTCACCCATACCCCTGGGAATTTATAATCTAGTTGGGGAGATGAGATATAACTCATTATAGCACAGGATTCAATTATGATAAGCCTTATATGAGTAATATGATGCACATAATATAAGCCATGTAGGCATTCTAAAGAAAAAATGTCATAAGAATTTTAAAAAGAAAGTGTATCACTGAATAACTGGAGTTATTTTGAATCCTTAGCTATATTAATGCAAAACTGGGTCCTCTAAGTCTTGCTTTTACCACCAATCTCTCTTTGAATTCCTACTGTTTCCCAAGTGACCCCAATTTCTTTCATTTTATCATGCTTTGTTCCTAAGCTTTCTCATATCAGTCTAGCCTGCTAAATCTTCATTCTAAATCCATTCATTGAGTGTAATGAGCAATATTGGCATGAGAATAGAACTTTGACAATTTAACATGTAAAAAATCCATAAATTTACAACTTCTATAATTCAAATTATTATTTCCAGGTAACCAGGTAGTGGTAGAGAATTAGGAAAGATAAAAATATCAAATTCTGACTTTTTCTACATATAAAAAATGGCTTGTTTATGTATCTACTGATATAAATTTATGCACAGCAGTTATGTTTATGCCTATTGTCCCTTAATCTTTAGGTTACTTTGAAATAAAAAAATAATTTTCAGATTTATTTTCATTTATTAGTACTTGCTAGTTTGGAACATCAATGTAACGTATTTGGAAATATTTTATTATTTTGGAGAAAGAATATACTTGAGGACAAAAATATAAAAAATGCAATGGGTACTGTCTAATAATTAATCTGTGAGTAATGATCAGATAGAAGCTCTTATTATAAACTAGAGGCCCAGTGCATGAAAATTAATGCACTCAGAGGGGTCCCTCAGCCCAGGCTGTGCCCTCTCACAGTCCTGGTAATCATTGGGGGGTGTTCGACTGGCAGCTTAGGCCTGTTCCCTGGGGAATTGGGCCTAAGTTGGCAATCAGACATCTCTCTGACATCCTGGAGTCCTCAGGGGCTGTCCGACTAATGGCTTAGGCCCATAGGGAGCAGGCCTAAGCCATTAGTTAGACAGCCTTAGGGCTGCCGCAGAAGCAGGAGAGGCCTCCCATCACATCCACTATGCTGGCCAGCCATGAGCTGGCTTCTGGCTGAGTGGCACTCCCACTGTGGAAACACACCGACCACCAGGATACAGCTCCTGCATTGAGTGTCTGCCCCTTGGTGGTCAGTGTGCATCATAGCAACCAGTTGTTCTACTGGTGTTCCACCTTTAGAGTTAATTTGCATATTACCCTTTATAATATATAGGATTTTAAGATTTCCATAGTGACAGGCTTAGGGCTTCAGGTATTTCAGAGAAACATCCACTTCTTTAAATCTTGGCTTAAGTTCTATCTTTTGGTTGATATAGAAATATTTACCTGTGAAAAACCTGGATATATTTGCTTTTGTGTTTAAAGAGTATTTTAGGGGAAGAAGACTAAAGATCATATAGTTGATCTTTTCATTTCATTTCCTAGAGGTGGATTCTGAGCCTCAGTAAGGTTGATACAGATGTACAAAAGTCCAGCATGGAGGTATGATTCTACTGGGCTTTAGTCCAATGATCTCCATAAATATTGTGCTGCTTCCTGGTGAGCTCAGCTGGGAGAACATCAGACACTTAAAATGCAGTATCAGATTTGAATAGGGATAGGAAAGAGAGTGGGATTGATGGAAATACTAGAGATGAAGAGGAAAATCTGTTTTTGTTGATTTTGAAAATTATTTCAAAGAAACTTATGATAAGATTTTATGGTGGAAAAAAGAGGTAATTAAAGTTTAGAGATCTTTGGAGAAGTTTATAAGTAGAAACAAATACATATTTGATAAATGGTATCATGAAAGGCATAAAATATATAGACTTTCAAAAAAGTGTCAGTTACAAAGTGGCCTATTTCCATTTCATTCCTGCTTTACCATTTATTGACCAGGTTACCTTGGGAAAGCATGTGTAATTCTCTAGATTTTATTTGGTTCATCAACAAAATGTAGGTAATTGAAAATAAGAAATAGTGCAAATTTCTGTCTAGTACTAATATTCTGTAAGTACAAGTATAACTTATTTGTTGAAATAATATTAAAATACTCTTATGACATTTAATATTAAAGTATAGGCCTTTTGTTTTAGTCAAAATAACAAACGAAATAGTTGTACAATGCAGAAATGTAAATATAATAAAGGGTTTTACTATTTTTTTCCTATTATGCCTTAGATATTCAATAATTATATGTTTAGATCAAACTTTTACACTTGTACCCCACCTGGTTCATAGATGGCAATCTTCTCTCTGTGACCTCACATGATGGATGGAAGGGGCTAGGAAGCAATCTGGGTCTCTTATAATCTCATTAATGAGGGCTCTACCTTTACTAATCACCTACCAAAGACCCCACTTCAAATACCACCACATAGGTTTTAACATATTAATTTTTGAGGAGATACAAAAATTCAGTCTGTAGCACCAGCTCTTTACATAGCTAGAAATTCTCATTTTTAAAATTTCAGGATAAAGATTATTACCTCAACAGAAACGCCTTCCCTGGTCACCCTGATAAGTAAGACCCTCAGATCACCCTGCTTATTTGCATTAAATATAATAAAAACATTTATTATTATTTAATTTATTAACTGCAGATTGTGAGTTTCATGAGGGCAGGGACCACGTCTGTTTTGTCCACTATTGTCCACCCAATGTCTATCACAGTGCCTATTATAGAGTAGAGGCACAATAAATATCTGTCGAATAAGTGAATGACTAATATGGTCCAGTATTGTAACCCTGGTAACATGTTTTCATCCAACTAGCAGTTTATTGAAGGCCAAGACAATTTCTCTGTAATTTTCTTGAATTAGTGTTGGCTGCCCTACCTGTACACATTTTACCACCTGTTTGTTGAATCAAGTGTATTTTTACAACATCAATTTCCCATAGGGCCAATAAAATAAAACCCTTCTTAACTCTGATGATCTAATACATTATATTATGGATATTAATAATTAATATAATATTATGAGTAAAGTTAAAATATAGTGATGGAGGATATTGTGGAGTGAGGAAAGCAGGGACAGAGGAGATAAGGAAGGAGGGAGAAAGGTACAGTGAATAAAGCTCTGACATAAAATAATTGAAGGCCAGAAATTCCTGAATTCTTTGTATACACATGCCTTTGGTGTCTTAATTATTTTGATACGTGGACCCTAGACTAAAGAAATACCTAATGATCCCATTTATTAAGTAATTAGGTGCAAACTTGTACATGTGGTTATGACTACTTTGTGATAATTTAAAAACAATATACATAAATTTAAAGAGAATATAATATTTTTACTTTATTTTTAAAAACTAAAACTACTTATTAATGGAATGCATGCACCATGTCTACCTTCTTTAACCTTGGAATCATATTACATACTACCTCTCTAATTTCTGTTTCATATTGATTTTCTAGGGACACTTGATGTTGTATCACATCAAGTAACTTTTTAACTGATTGGCAATGATTGTTTATCTCTCTAATTTCTTAGAGTGTTACATTCTCCATCACACAAGTAACCATGTGATCATATTTCATATTAAATATTCTCTACTTATCTTTGTTAAGTTTTCTTGACAAGGCTCTACATTAGTTGGGGACTATGCACACATTTTATATTTCTTCTTTTCCTCTCACAGTGTTGAGCACAGTGCTAAATATACAGCTGGTGTTTAATCAATGCAACAAACTGATGCTCTGAAATGCAGATTTGTAAAAGAGTTTCACCAACATAGATTTTAGAGAAATAAGTATAGTAACTTCTAGATGTTTTCATAAAAATTAAGTATCTAATGAAGATAAAAAGGTGATAAGCAAATTATCTGAAGTGTTGATGAGATAGTGCAGAGGTGGCATACATGTAGTTGAATTCTTTTCAGACCAAACAAATTGATAAGAATGAATATCTAATTAATTCAAAATATGGGACTTAAACTCACATGACTAAGTTGAAAAAAGCTAAATTTCAAAGTTATCTTCCCCTTTTTGTTTATAGTAGTGTTTCCTAGAATGCAACCTAAACACCAAAATATTTGAAAAAAAATTTTTGGCTCTAAATCTGATCAGGAATTTTATTGAGATTTACAGAATAAAAAAAAAATCTTCAGTTAATCTCTTCTAATGACTCATACAATAAAAGTTTAAGTTTTCAAAAAAACTATCATGAAAATGATATAATGCATGTACTGGCTGGGTGAGCAAATTATTTTTTTCTGCGTATATTGGGACTTTGGAGCTATATTAATGCTTTTAGGCCATGAGGGTATCACTTATCTGTGATTTATTAAATGCAATTCTCATAGTTTGAAAGAGTAGAGAGACTTGATTTATATTTTGGGAAACAAAATGTACTTTTTAAGGAAGATCTAGTCAGTTAAAAAAAACATACGTATGATTTAGTAATTCCGAAAAATCCAAACCATACTGGCAATTACCAATAACCTTGAAATACCTCCATTGTAATCTCCTTTGGGGCTACAGGCCACTTGTGTTCATATTTTTCTTTCACAGTTTGCTCCGTGTTAGCAGTTGGATTTGAATTCTCAATACGTACTCCATGGCTTGGCTTACCCACCAGATTTTGAACAGATTTTACCATATTCTTTAAATCCTCTGGGTAAGGAGTTGGATATCGTTTTAGGTTTATTTCAACCTAGAAGTTTATAAAAAGAAATTTAATATCAAAATACCTTCAGCAAGCATGTTCACAAAACTACTTCACTTTATGTGTAGTAGTAGAACCAAATGCAGTATAGTGAGTGCTGAGCTGTTTGAGAAACTGTTCTGTAGAGTAGAACACTTAATGTTCTTCTCTCATTTTGCTTGTGGGATTTCTTCCCATCCCTACCTACCCTTTTAGATTAAATACAATTTTTGGATTATATGCTATCTTTAGACCTGCCCTATAATGGTTGAAATAGTAGTACATCCAAAGCTTAAGTGACAGTTAAACTCTGAAAAATGTAATTGTGACTATTATTTGCTTTTATATTTTCTTGAGAGGCTGTCTTTTTCCCTACATGAATTATTTATAAGTAATTATTTTGATATTAAAAATATCAATGCAGATGATGAAGAAGGGGGCAATATCTGCTACCCAAATACGTTTCAGCTTTCTGTTACTTGGTATGTTACATCAAAAGGTAGGGTAGCTAATTCTTATTAACATTTAAGAAAACATATTTCAGGATGCTTAAATTTAAATTTAATTTAATTTAAGTTTAATTTTTACCCTAATAAAGTAACATGCTTTGTAGATAATATCTTACACTAAAGAGAAATAAAAAAAAATGTGAACATTTTCTAAGACATTCTAGGCAAATGTAAAGTTTGGCTTATGTTTATCCCGTTATTATTTCTATACTTGAACTCCTTTTCAGTGTATCAATCTGACTTTAAAAACATATATTAATGATTATTTTTCCCATTTAACTTAGAGAGAGAAAATATAAGATATTCCATATAGAATATTGAAACATCCGAGTACTTGCATAGACTAGATATAAACTGTTTATGCTGATTAAAAGAGAGCGAGAGGGAAAATAAGGGGCAGATTTACTTGGCCAGGCTTGTTCCAAAAATCATGCCATTTTTGTATCTGAGTAGAACCAACTTTACAAAATGAAGTGATTTATGTGATTGTGGCGAGTATGTGTCTGTGGAAAGTGTGTGGGGGTTGAGGAGGAGCAAGTGGAAGAGAAGCTGAGGAGGAAGAGTGGGAATGAGAGAGAGGAAAAGAAAGAGGGAAGGGCACAGGTATATACACCCCCACACACCCATGTAATTCATGGGATGTAAGAAACCATGGTGGTGGTATAGATCTGAGGAGTATGAATATGAACTTAAACACTTTTGCTCATCTGCAGTTTTAGCAAGTCCACCAACTTTGTTATTCTAGTGTTTTGTCTTTCTTGTGGCTTATTTTCCTTCTCAAATATTGGCACTGGATGATTTCTAACATTCCTTTCAGTAAAAAATACAAAATTATTTTCCCAATACATTTTTGGAAAGCTGATGAAAAACCAGATAATGTTGCTAGGGTATGTATTGTTTAAATGTAATTTAATCTCTTATTCTCCCAAATAAACAAGGATGACATTAATAATATATAGAAATAAAGTTATTAAAATATAATTCAAAAAGTTTGACTTTACAGAAAAAAGTATAAGTTGTTAGAGTGTAATATAAATATATCCCAGGGCACTTAATTTATAATGCATTCTTAAATAAACATAAAATGCATGATACCAATGCTAGACAAAGTCTATTGGGATGCATGCATTTTGGATCTGCTGATGTTAATCACAAATTAAATCTAAGTTTTAAATTTTATTGTTGAACTTGTTTAAAAGCACTTGATATCAAAGGGCTAAAAACCAAATACTACATTTAAAAATGTAAAGTATAGAATGGTACAACTATAATGCTAATTAAAAACATCTTTTCATTTTAAATAATTAGCAACATATGAATGAAAAATAATTCTCAAGTTGGGCACTGAGTTAAAAATTCTGTGTTCCTTAAAATATCCTCAATGCTAAAAATGCACTTCTAACTAAATCAAAGGCAAAAATGTGAAGCATTCTTCTTTAATTGAATTAAATACTTCACTGAATAATATAATATGTTTTTATAGATGCTATGTCCCATCTGACACAATTATATGGCTATTTACTAATGGCTATAGTACCAATATTTTCTGTTCATTTTATAAACAAATTAAAGCGATATTTTGGTCACATCACCAGAATATGTTTGAGTATTTAATCTTTACAAATATTTTTAAATCTAGAAACAGAAGTGGATTTACCATGAAGTTAATGAACTTATGCTTTAGGGCCTGTCACTTGCATGGATTCCTTCCAAAGCCTTGTGAGAGGCCCTATGTATTTACACAGTTATTTTATATTCTTTTCCTTAAAGAGGCCCCTCTCAAAACTGTGGAAACTTTAGGTCTCATAAAACTTAGATTTGTTCTACCTATACAATAAGCTCCTGATTTTCCATTTATTAGTTTACCAGCAGAACTTACTGGACTTAAGAGTCTGAAAACTTAAATTTAAGCCAGATTTACCCTGACAAGCTATCAATTTCTACTTATATAATATGAGAGGCCCAGTGCACAAAATTTGTACTTAGGTAAAGTCCCTAGTGGCTGCCAGCCAGGGCCTTCCTTTGCTCCGTGTTGCCCCTTGGTGGTCAGTGTAAATCATAGTGAGTGATCAAACTTCCAGTTGGTAGAAATCCCAAGGGGACACTTTGAATATTAGGCATATATATATATATATATATATATATATATATGGAAGTGATAATGTCTCTCTCACAAGTTTGTGTTAATCTGGAGCTAAAATGAGATAATAAACATGATAGTCCTTTGAAAATTTATAGATTCTATGCAGAGGTTAGATACTGTTTCTAATATTATATTCTATTTATATATTTTTAAAATCTGGATTCTTTTGGCAATATAGAGTCTACTATATATGTCTACCTGCAGTACTATAACTGTCTGATGATGTTTTTTTCAAGTTGCATGCTGTATCACTATCATTTATTTAGTATTTGCCATGTGTCAGGCACCAGGCAAAATGTTTTATAAGGATATTTAACTTTTAAATGGCTATTCATATAAAATACACATTTCATTATTTACCACAATTTTCAATATGTGTTAAATTATTAATTGTTAATTAATAATTATGATAAATTACAATTAAATCTCATTTAAATTTCACAATTCATTATAGCATCTATTTCCATTTAATGGAAATAACAACAACCAAGCACTCAGACATGTAAGTTACTTGCCCAAGATCACACTGCTAGTAGGTAGCAAAGCCCAAATTCAAACTCAGGTTTTCACTCCAAAGTTTATGCTACACAAGTATTACTTGACTCAGAGCTATTCTCTAGTTCAGGTGTAGCACATATTTGTACTCCCTTGTGGAAGAAATACTATAAATCTAAAATGTTAATTTTATTGAGTTAAATAACATAATTTCAATTTTTTACAACATGAAGCTAACATAATAGTTTATAATTTATTTTTAAATTAAAATATAATTTTATAATTTTGTTATATTTGTAAGCTCTGTAAAAGCATATTTTATACCATTTTCCAGATTGTTTTTCCTTTCTACTCTTCAACTCATGTGTGCTGTACTTCAGAAATGAGCAAACATGATCATAAACACAATTATATTAATAGGTCAGCAATGCCCAAATACAAAAGCAGTTTCTTTATATTTCTAAATATTTAGGCTAGGAATATTGCTTTATTTTAGTATGGGATGAATATATATGTAAATTCACTTACACACATAGGTGGAAAAAATCTGTCCATTATGCTCTTACCAAAATGTTGTGTATATCACTCACCATAAAGTATTTGCTCGTTTTACATATACATTTTACTAAAATGCAAAATTTTTACTGAAATGCTATTTTATTTTAATTTTGGAAAATAGAAGCTTTTCATAAAATTCTATATCTCTTAGATCTAAATAAAGTGCAGTAAATGCAAATAGCAGCTGCAAGATGTTGGAGACTCCCCAAAATTTAGCAATGAAGAAAGAATTAGTGTTAATAGCCAGGGCATTTAGAAGTGATACTAGAATTCACACAGAACTGTGGTTTTCTTATATAATGATTAAATTCTATTTTAATTTGGTTGTAAATTCCAGTAAGAGAAATAATAGTTAATGCTTTAGTTATTAATTGTTAAGTATCTTATTCTAGGAATTAATGAGAACATTTTACACACAAAGAAAACATATAGCAGTTTTAGTTAGGAAAATGCATTCTCAGCTTGCCTTATATTGCAGAAATAATATAAGACAATAAGAATCTAGTCCATTACATGTGGATGGTACAGTTTACAAAAAATGCAGTGTTCTTTCACATCCCATCAAGACGTTTTCCCCCCATTAAACTCTTGAACCCAACCCACAGAGATAAAAAACAAACAAATAAAAAACTCTGCCACAACTCCCAAACCAATCTTCTCTTACAGGAATTCTCATCATCTGTGCCTTCAAATTAAAGGTAAATTGATGCTTTTCATCTTTGTGCTTACAGTTCACTCTCAGCAAATCTTTGTGCTTAAAGTTCACTCTCAGCAAATCTCAATTTAAGTCTCAATTTATTTTAAGAATCAAGTTTAGTTATTTAATCTCCCCCAGAATTAATATTTAAAAATAATGTATGTATGTGTGAGGACAATTTAGATTTTTCGCAATAGCGTCATCAACATTCTGCTTGACTATTGGTATTCCCACACTTTAAATAAAAATAAGTCTTCAAAAATAAAAACATAAATAAAAAATGAAGTACCACCTCAAAAACCATGCCAGTTATCCCCCCATTAGGCACTTAATATTATTCCCTCCCCTCTGACTCAGGTCTCCCCACCCCATTGCCAATGTCAATGAATAAAAATTAAATGGGGATCAAACATTGGCAGTTGGTAAGTTTCTATGATCAACATTTCTTACCCCAAATCATGCAGAACATACCCCTTAAACCACTGTTCCAAGGTTGCCTCTACATGGGGGATTCTCCTACCCCAAACACCTAGGCCTACCTGTCTGCCACTTAGAGAGGGAAGAGTGGTGGATTGTGCGGCAACTGGCAATGGAGTGCACATGCTCCTTTCCTGCTGGAGGCCACTTATACAACCCCATGCCAGCTGTGGGTCATTCTGGGGGACGGGCATATCTTGGATCTGCTGATCACACCTGGCCCATGGTGTGCAGCAATCGCCAGACAGTCTGGCAGGTTGGAGAGTAATCCCACGCTGGCCCCTTTCCCAGGGGGCTTGGCAGGAGTGATCCTGTGGGAGAAGGAATCTCCATTTTCTGGGAGAAAGAGGAGCACTGTAGCAATACTTTCACTTTATCATTTTTTCTACTCTTGACTTTTTTTTTTTCATTTTGGGTAATGCATTTAAAATAACCAACAGAAAATTACTTTTAACTCCTGTAATAAAATGGTACCAATATCATATGAAGCTAAAGTATTGTAATTTCTTCACACAATGCAGCATTCATATTACACTGTACACACTATAATTAGGGCATTATGCTCTAGTCCATTTGGAAGTTGGTGGCATAGGAAACTGGTTCCTTTTTAAATTTTATGTAAAAAAAGGTAAAATTGTGCTAAGTTGAATGTACATGTAATGAACCAGAAAAGCGTGATTTGGTTTAAGGATTCAGTATATTCCATACATCATATTTCTATGATGATTTATTTAGAAGTTTGTTTGTGTTCCAATTTGTCTAATAGCCAATGAATGGCATTAGAAATATTAAAATTAGTCGAAGTAAAGTAGATTGAGATTTAGGAAACACATATGGTTTTACCAAAATAGAAATAAACCAAATATAAATGAACACAGAGAAAAATGCACTCTAAAATATAATGCATCTACTCTGATTATAAACAGCACATAACACACAAACAGGGCTTCTAAATAATTGTTTGCATTGACTGTATTTTATGTTTTAATTGTCACATATACCAGAGTATATTAAATATACTCGTTTCCTCTTGGATCCTTTGAATATATAGATTTTTAGGAAGAAGTATATGGTTTTCACATTCGGTGGAGCAAAACAGTGAATCAAAGGTCCAATATAGAATGCATCACCCACTGGTTCTGGATCTGACATATAAAATGCTTAAACATGTTTCTAAGAGTTTTTGTTTATTTTTAGTTTGGTATTATTTTTTTCTAGGAATTCACAATAAAAATGTCTCTGGTTCTTAAATAGCACTAATTAACAACCCAGAAACATTTTTAAACTCATATTTAAAAAATATATATATTTTACTGATTTTTTTACAGAGAGGAAGGGAGAGAGATAGAGAGCCAGAAACATCGATCAGCTGTCTCCTGTACGTCCACCACTGGGGATGTGCCCGCAACCAAGATACATGCCCTTGACCAGAATCGAACCTGGGATCCTTCAGTCTGCAGGCTGACGCTCTATCCACTGAGCCAAACCGGTTTCGGCTAAACTCAGATTTTTAAAAGGAAATATATTTTATTGATGTTTTACAGAGAGGAAGGGAGAGGGATAGAGAGTCAGAAAAATCCATGAGAGAGAGACATCAATCAGCTGCCTCCTGCACGCCCCCTACTGGGGATGTGCCCGTAACCAAGGTACATGCCCTTGACTGGAATCGAACCTGGGACCTTTCAGTCCACAGGCCGATGCTCTATCCACTGAGCCAAACCGGTTTTGGCCTCAGATTTTTAACAGAATTATCATTTTTATTTGGAAATCCATATAGACATGTTCTGTCAATTTACCTTACTCTCTGTTCTAATAAAGGTTCAAAATGTGTTAGTTTAAAAAAAGTTTATAAAATGTGGAGAGGACAGAAAAAAACCACATTATACAATCTAGATCTATTAATAGAATAACTATACAATTACCTAGGAAATTAGTTCCATGATAAAAAAGTGTACATATAATGTCATAAAAATAATGGGAGATTCAAGATGTTGCTACAATGATAATATAAAGATCTGCTATTGATAAAATCTATATCATTTCTAATCTTTTTAAAGTTGATAAAAAATATAGGTTTTAAAATTCAACCTTGTTTCTTGACTTAGATTGGTTCCAATAAAAGATTTTTAAAAATATGCTTTGGAGTTAAAAAAATTTGAAATTATTTTTTCTAAGGAACAGCACCTGTTATAAGCCCTCACCTCTTTTAAGACTTGTCTTCACACTTAAGAAAACTCACCAAATTCTTCTCAAATATCCCAGACTCTTTCAGAGATTTTAATACCAATGTACTATATTTATCCATCAGCTCTTCAATAAATGTGTAATTTGGTTTCAACAGTCTGCATGATGTTTTGTTCAGTGATTGAAAAAAAAATACATTTCAGTGTTTCAGAAGATATAAAGATATCCAGGAAAAGCCCATCATCCAGATTTTGTTCCCCAGTTTTTTCTCACCTTGAATCTTTTTCATGCTGTTCTGTAAGATGGGGTGGCCTATCAAATGTGCTCAGTCAGAATTAGGACATGAATGTCATTCTCAAGCAGAACAATGTTTTGAAATTACCATTTGCTATAATGAAAGGTACCACCCTGAGACTTAAAGATGTATCTGACCATTTAGCAGATTTGTTTCAAAATCTATTTGAATAAGAACATTGAACAAGCAAAAGTAATGAGAAGGAAGAAGAAACAACAATTAAAAGGTTCACCTTAACTTTCCCAGCATTATCGTCATCTTCCTTTTTGTCTTCAAATTCAAAGGCAACAGTCATGCGTTGCTGTCTCTGCTCTTCCCACAGTGTCGGGTTAAAGCTGTCACTGTCTGACTGGAAATCTACAGTTAGATTCCAAAAGATTATTGCTTATTTTTACATTAAGTGTTTTAATAGAGCTCAGTATACTATGCAAACAATAATGATAGGTACTATAAATAAATACAAAAATTTTTTTAAAAGAGAAAAGAAAACGAAAAAAAAAAGGATAGAAAGAGATAAAGGGGGAAAAAAAGGAAAGGAGGAGGAAAATGGGAATAAAATTCCCTTGGTATTTGTTACATGGTCTTTTTTAAATATATATATTTTTAATTGATTTCAGAGAGGAAGGGAGAGGGAGAGAGAGATACAAACAGCAATGATTAGAGAGAAAGATTGATCAGCTGCCTCCTACACACGCCCTCCTGGGGATCAAGTTGGCAACTTGGGCATATGACCTTGACCAGAATCGAACCTGGGACCCTTCAGTCTGCAGGCAATGCTCTATCCACTGAGCCAAACCAGCTAGGGTGGCCTTCTAACATCTTAACACAATTCAGGTTTCCTAAGAATACATTCATTATATATTGAGGTTGGGAAGTTTCCAGTGTAGAGAATGAGCTCCTCGTAGGACAAAAATAATAGAGAATTGGACTAAACATTTAAAAATATTATCTCTTTTAATCTTTAATCCTCACCCGAGGACTGATAGGAGAGAGGAAGGGGGGGGGTGGGGAGAGAGAGAGAGAGAGAGAGAGAGAGGGAGAGAGGGATCAATTGGTTGCCTTCAGATTCCCAGGTATGTGGCCACACATGAAATTGAACCAGCAAACTTTCAGTGTACATCTGAACCACTCTGGCCAGGCATATCTTTTTTAATCTTTACCACAGCACAATGGCAGTACTAACATCACCCTCAATTTACTAATGAGAAAACTATACCTGAATTTTAAGACCTGCTCAAAGTCATGCAGTTTCTCTGTGGTGTATACAGGATTCTGTTCCATGTCTGTGTAATTAAAAAGCTCATATTTATAACTACTAAACTGTGTTAGGATTTTATAAAAGGTACTAACTATATAACAATGGTTTTGTAAAGTGTCTAAGATTGCACCATGGTGTGTGTTGGGGCGGTGGAGCGGGTAAGGTGGGGTCGCGGCAATGGAAGGGAGTTTATTTTTAGGGTAACAAACATGTGAAAAATTTAGTCTTTAACATGAAGGTCTAAATGTGTTTCAACAAAATAAATGGCCTATAAATCTTTACATAGAATTGTTGGCTAATGATAATATTTTGTGTGTGTGTTTTTTTTTTGTTGTTGTTGTTGCAAAGGATTCTGAAAATTCACTTAATATATTTTTGCCTGAAAAACCAGAGGGTGAGTTGCTTAAAGTTCAAGGAAATTGTTCTGGGCGGAAGGAGGCCGCTGTTACACCACTACCCGGGGTCCCGGGAGCGAGAGGCGCTGGGTCCGGATCGCCCAAGGCCCAGGGGAGGCCCCGGAGGCAGAAGTTGGGTTACAGTCTGAACCGGAAATGCTCATCGGAAGGGATGGAGTGCTCCCACATCCGGCCTGCCCAGGGCCACATCACATCCGGGCGGCAGAACCTGGCCGAGATGGGGGTTGGCGATGGACCCCAACAAGGCGGTGCCCCTCCGTAAGAGAAAGGTCACGGCCATGGCGGTGGACGTGGAGCGGGGACGGCGGCGGGAGCTCCTGCGGAAACCCCATGTGCCCAGTGGCCCGGAGCGGAGCCCGCCTCCCAGAAAGGAAGGGAGACTCGCTGTCTCGGGGCCTCATGGTGGGGAGCCAGGGCGAGGACTCGGAGGCTGGGGCCCGGGATGAGAAGAATTACTATCAAGATACCCCGAAACAGATTCGGCATAAGATCAACGTCTGTGAGCGTTTTTACCCAGCGGAATGGGAGGGAAGTCCTCGTTCACTCTTTGCAGAAGCATGCCCTGGAGGTGGAGGGACTGCTTCACGCCTGCCCCAGGCTGAAGCCTCCTGGACCCCAGAAGCTGGCACGGGGGCCTAAGGCAAGAAGGGGTGCGTGGCCACAGAGGCTGGCCGAACCCCCTTCTCGGGGCCAGGCCCGCCTGCTTTGGGCGGCGTGAGGAAGGGTGACCGCTCCACCGCAGGGTCGCAGGCAGCGGGTGGGTGGGCACTGGGAGTCTTGTCTGTCTTCAGCCATGAATAATAGAAAAATTCCTGCTCCTGAGGTTTCTCATATAAGCACCTAAAATGTCTCTTCTTGCTGCTCTTGAAAAGCAGGGCTCAGTGTGTTTACATAGATTATTTCACATGGAAAAAAAGAAAAAAAAGAAAAAAAAGAGAAATTGTTCTAATACTAACTCTTTTTTCAAAACAGAACAAAACAAAACAAAACAAAAAAACAAGGCTAATTCCTTAACATCACCTTACCTAACTAGAACTACCTCACTCCTTGTAACAAATTAGGGATTTAATCTGTGAGACTGGATCTCAGAAATATCTAGTGAATATAAGGCAGTTTCATTTTCCTTTACATCTTTTTTAAGAGTAATATTTTGATAACATAGGGATATTGAAATGTAAATATAACTAAAAGTAGATGAATAAAATATAATTCTTATAAAAGTCTTTTCTTACACCATCTACAAACACGGTGGCTTTTCTTTCATAAATTTAAAAGATCAATTTTATTAAAGTCTGAAAAATGCATATTAAAATGACTCTTTCCTTATCCTACTTCTGGAAGTCAAATATGAATAAAAATACCCTAAAATATTCCAAAATGATTCATTACAATGTTCATATATCAAAGACTAAATATACTTCTTATAATGAGAAATACATATACCAATAATTTATTTTAAAAGTTAGTCTCAAGAAAGTGGATTGAAGTAAATTTAACTGGCTGGTGGATTAAAGTGGATTTACTCTTCTAAGAATTGACAGTGACATAAGACTAGAAAATGTGCAGGAAAGCCTATGCTGTCTTGGACTAAGTGGCCTATGCTGAGTTCCAAATTCTAAAGGGCAATACTGTTTTAAAATTTGTATAAATAATGTGGCCATGGGATAGAAGATTTAATTATTGGAAAAAGTGTTAAGTTTTTCAAAAAGTACTCCTATCATAGTTGCTGATGTAGTTTAGGGGAAACTAAACTTGAAAAAGAAAGAACAGTCATCGTTTGCAGGTCATCTTTTCATGATTGACCCTTAACATGAAATAATTTGGGGTGTTGGATCATTGGATTAAATGCTTAAATTTCGTTCATGAAATTAGTGAACACAGGAATTAAACTAACTTTCTGAATCTTCCTTCATATTTGACTCTATTTGCTCATTTCAACGAGCTGAGAACAACATTTGGTCTACTAATCCTGGGCCTTGTACTCCACCAAGAGAAGAAGTTGATCCTAAAAGTCAATGTTCTTATGACAAAGAGAGTTATGTTTTTGGAATCTTACTTAAAATATTATAGTGTGAAGATAGGATTCATACTTAATAGCTAACCTCTAAATGATTGATGCAAGTCATGTAATTATCTTTATAGCCTTGCCCACATGTTAGTATTCCTGGTCAAAGATCAGAAGAAAATGATTCTCTTTGGTCCATTATTATATAAGTTTGGAAGACATTTCTGCTGACAATTTACCTTCATCACCACGAGGTTGCTGGGGAAACATGTAGTTAGTCAATACTCTTTGCTTTGTTTCTGGATGGGCTTCAGTTTGTAAAGGGATAAGGGCTTTGGACTGGAAGCAACAAAACAAAACAAAACATATAAATTAGATCAATAAGCTAGAAAATATGAAGAATATTTATTTTATGATCAATAAATGATAATGATCAATAAATGATAATGATCAATAGTCTGGACTCACCAAGCTAAATGAAAAGTTAAAAGAAAAGCAAGGGAAAAGCAATGAGATTAGAAATTAAAACATAAACTAAAACTATTGCTGAGGAATATTTTCAAATTCTGTTATTCATAATGAAGTTTTCTTTTTCTCAAGTATATTCTTTTTTAAAATTATCCATCCTCACTGAGCAATGTCAGTTTTAATCCTGAAGAGATTAAAAAAAAGTATTAAATTGTTTAAGTAAGCTTTTGGTATAGCTTTATATATCCATTCATTTTCATAAGCTGTTGCCCAATAAGCACCAAATGAAATTAATTAGGTTAAAGCATAAGCATTTATATTTAAGAGCTATTTTGTAACCAAAGACAGGGTCTACATACAGATAAGCAACAGTATTTGTATCTGATATATCATAATATAATGACCTATGGATGGTAATATATCATTCTTTATTAATTAATTTGATTTCAAATATACACTTTAAAGGGGTTTTTAGAACGCTGATATTATATATTACTAGAGGCCCAGTGCACGGATATGTGCACATCAAAAGGAAATTAATTAGAAGGTGACCGGCAGGGCAGGACTGGTTGAAACAGGCTGGACATGCCCTGGAGCCTACCTCCCGTGGTCCCTCCCCAGCTGGCCACACCTGGAGTGGTGCCAGGGCTCGAAGGCAGCTGTGGAGTGAGTGTGGTCCCTTCAGCAGGTAGGGTCCCTCGGCCTGTCCTGTGGGGGTTAGGTCAAAACCAGCAATCTGACATCCTCCGAGGGGTCCGAGAGTGCAAGAGGGCATTCTTCAAAGTTGCTGTCACTTGGAAGCTCCTGTGTTAAGCATGTGGCCTCTGGTAGTCAGTGTGCATCATACCTACCTGCAGATTTCTTAGCCTTTTATATACACTGAGTGGCCAGATTATTATGCGTTCACAGATCATAATAACCTGGCCATGCAATGTATATACTAGAGGCCTGGTGCATGGATTAGTGCACATTGAAAGGAAGTTAATTAGAAGAAATATTTTCATCTCACTATTTGCCCTTTTTCTATAATAGGAGTTTCAACCAAATTCACAATTGACAATGATAGATCGAACCACATGCATGCAATTGGCACTAGCAAGAACTTTATATGTATCATGCATGCACGAGTTGACTTAGCCAATATAAAATAAATTTGCTTAATTAGACCTGCTTTCTGATTTAGCTAAACTTTTTCCTTCCCAATGAAGCACTACAACTTCTCTTTCAAGTAATTGTCAAAACAGCAATAAATATCAACATGAAGCAGATTATTATTGTAGATCATGCAGGGATAACAAAGGATAAAATATTTAACTGTAGCAGTGTTTGACTATGTTCTGCGCAGTGAGAAAACCTGAAGTCATTTTCAAGGTCCACCATTTCTTCTTTTCAGTCAGGTCAAGTTTCTAAACTTTCTAAGTCTCCATTTTCTGGCTAATGAAAAGAAAATAGGATTCTATTGAGTCTCCTATCTACCTATTCCAGGACTTCTGTGAGGATCAAATTAGATGGGACATGGGAAAATGCTTCACAGACATTTGGTTAAAATGTAAAATGTTTGCATCTTGCTTAAAGCAAATCATGTTCCTGGGCTGAAGAAACTGTAAGGAGGCTAGTTGCTAGTGAAAGGAAGCCAGGCATTCCTACGTGATATCATTACCCAGCACCCACAGCGACCATTTCCGGGCTGGGCTGGGCTGTGGACAGCATTTTGCATCATGGGGTCTTGAGAACATTGGCTGCAGTTTGATGGGGTGTCACTCCAGGATGGTGGCGGGGCCTGTGTCCACTTGGGGGAAGGTGAGTGTTGCTTTGTTGGTGCCAGGTCCAAGATACTGTTTCTTTGTAAATGACCAGTGTGTGTCATGGCAGCTCCTGCATTGAGCATCTGCCCTGTGGTGGTTAGTGTGCAACATAGCAACCAGTTGGATGGTCAAAGGGAAACAGCATATTAACATTTTGTATATATAGATAGATATCTATGGAAATATACTGGAAATTATCATTTATCTAATATTTTAAAAATTGGCTTATTTCATGACATTTATTAATAGGAACCAAGAACAAAGAAATTTGGAATATCAACTTGTCTCATGAAACTGAATCAGAAACACATTAAGTCACTGTTCTAAATAAAAATTAAATGATGCAGTCACTGTTCTGTTTATTCTCCTACAAGAATAATAAGTCATGATTATTAAGGGATTTTTTTTTTCATGAGGCAAGACTGAATAGACTGTTCCATTACCATAATTCACATTGATTCCAGAAATGCTTTATTTATAATGATATACTAATGCCTTGAAAGATCTGTAGTCCATTGATAAGATTTAAATTTGAATGATAATCTAATTTTTCAGTCAGTAAATGCAAGCAAATTGTGAAATAACTATAGAAACACAAACATTATTCTCAAACGTACATTCTACACTTTGTAAAGGTTTATTTTAATTTTTCACAAGAGTAGCCTAATACCTAGAACTCTGAACAATGCTGTTTTCATGCTCAAGAAATTATGACAAACTAAATTCAACATTTTTTTTTCCCACTTGGCTATTTGTATTTTGGGATAGGTGTTTCCAAATTTTAGGATTATAAGAAAAGAGTAAAAGAGGACTAATAAACACTGTCAAAATTGTCTATCATCAATTTTTTTTTTTTGGTAACAAATCAGATGTCTTCAACTGTTTCTTACTTTCAAGTTAATAAAATTATCAACTAGAAGCCCAGTGCACAAAATTTGTGCATGGGAAGGTATCCCTCAGCCTAACCTGCACCTTCTCCAATCTGGTACCTCTCGAAGGATGTCCTGCTGCCCATTTAGGTCTGATCCCAGTAGAGTCAAGCCTAAATGGGCAGCAGGACATCCTTCTCAGAATCCAGGACTGCTGGCTCCCAACTGCTCGCCTGTTTGCCTTCCTGATTGTCCCTAACTGCTTCTGCCTGCCAGCCTGATTGATGCCTAACTGCCTTCCCCTACAGGCCTGGTCATCCCTAACTGTCCTTCTCTGAAGACCTGTTCCTCCTTCCCACAACTCTTCTCCCCTGCAAGCCTGGGTTCCCCCCAACTGCCCTTCCCTGCAGGCCTGGTTGCTCCCAACTTTCCTCCTCTGCCAGTCTGGTCACCCCTAACTTCCCTCCCCTGCTGGCCTGATCCCTCCCAACTGCCCTCCCCTGCTGGCCATCTTGTGATGGCCATCTGTCTCCACATGGGGGCAGCCATCTTGTGTGTTGGAGTGATGGTCAATTTGCATATTACTCTTTCATTAGATAGGATAGAGGCCTGGTGCATAGGTGGGGGCCAGTTAGTTTGCCCCGAAGGGTGTCCTGGATCAGGGTGGGGTTTCCCTTAGGACTTAAGGTGGCCTGGCAAGGGGCCTGTGGTGGTTTGTAGGCCAGCCACACCCCCAGTGACCTGAGTAGAGGCCCTAGAATCTGGTATTTATTTATCTTCTATAATTGAAATTTTGTAGCCTTCAGCAAAGGCCTGGGCCAGCCAGGATCTGCAGAAAGTTTAGCTTCTCTCATCATCCAGGATACACAAGTCTCCTGCTCACTCCATGGCCGCAGCCATCTTGGTTTGGTTAATTTGCATACTCCTTATTGGCTGGTGGGCATGGCTTGTGGGTATAGTGGAGGTATGGTTAATTTGCCTATTACTCTTTTATTAGATAGGATTATAATATAACTTCTTAAGAAAAAAATAACATCAAAGCAATTTTACAGAAAATACTGATAATAGTTGCAAAAGATACCTGCAGATTTCTTAAAGAAAGTTCTAGAAATGAATTGATTATAATTAAAAATATGAGAAAAAAGGAACATAGAGGATAATAATTCCCTGTTGTGGGGATTGTGGTAATAATTTCTTATTCTTTACCTTCAGAGGTATAATTAAAATATGTCCTCTAAGGACTTATATGTATCATCTAGAGCTAAAAAGCCATAAAAATGATCATTTTATATATTAGATCTCTGAGAATGAAATAGCTACTAAATTGAAGCATTAAAAGAGGTTGGGAGTTATAGTTCTATTTTGTGTGCAGCAATGAAATACATATTTGAATTGCTACCTTTACACAAATTTCTCCTCCAGAAGATAAAGAATCTATAATTTGTACTAAATGTCAGATGTATCTACTGTTAAAAAAGTTAGTAATTCAAAGTTTCAATTATAGTTCATCTTAATAAACAAAATAAATCAGGTAATAAAAGTTGTTACCTGATTGTCAGAAAGCCACAAAGCTGCAAGGTCTTTAAGTTTGGTAAATGAGAACGGTAAATTCTTCAACCTGCAAAAAACAGGAAAATTTTAATAGCATGGGTACAGATGGATATAGTCCATTTTGATAAATAATTGTTTAAAGTACTGTAACATTGATTTATTTCTTCTTCTCCTAATTCTTTCTCCATTGAGTAGCCTGAGCAACCTTTAAGAAGTAAAAAATCTCATTTTTGCACCTTATAAATGCTTTCCCTCATAGCTAGGATAAAATCCAAAATTTTAACTATGCCTTTAAGATCTTACAAGATCTAGCCCCCGAGTCTCTTCATAAGCTTTTGCTACTCTTTTCTTGACTTAGTCCCATCAGCACCACTGGCATTCTCTCAGCCTGCTATGAAGGTAAGTTAAACTTATCTCTTTCTCTAGCATATTCTTTCTCCCATATGTCACATATCCTTTAGCTCTTGGCTTAAGTGCCATTTTCCTAAAGAGGCTTCTTCTTTTTAAAATAATACTTTTTTATTTATTGCAGAGAGTAAGGGAGAGAGAGAGAGAGAGAGAGAGAGAGAGAGAGAGAGAGAGAGGGGGAGAGAGAGAGAGAGAAACATAAATGATTAATGATGACAAAGAATCATTGATTGGCTGCCTCCTATATGTCCCAACACTGGGAATTGAGCCCACAACCCAGGCATGTGCCCTGACCTGGTTAATAGGTTGATCCTCAACAACTGAGCCACACCAGCCAGACAAGAGGCTTTTTCTTGACTACTCATTTAAATTATTTTACCCCATCTAGTCACAAAGCACCTCACATTTTCCTTCCTTAAACATATCAGTTTGTAATTATATATTTATTTTTGTGATTAAAAAGACAAAACTATTAGATATCCTCACAAAACTGTAGGCTCCATGAGGGCAAGGGTACATGTTTTCTTACTATTAAAAAAATTTACAGCTCCCAACATTATTTTGACTCCTGAAAGTATGTCCTTAGGTTCCTTCAGCATTCATACATTGTGTGAACCTTTGAAAATGTCATTTAGAGTTACATGAAGTTTGACATAAGCCCCAGTATTCAATAAAAATTATTTAGCCCTAACTGGTTTGGCTCAGTGGATAGAGTATTGGCCTGTGGACTCAAGGGTCCTAGGTTCGATTCTGGTCAAGGGCATGTACCTTGGTTGCAGGCAGATACACAGTGGAGAGTGTGCAGGAGGCAGCTGATCAATGTTTCTCTCTCATTGATGTTTCTAACTCTCTATCCCTCTCCCTTCTTCTCTGTAAAAAATCAGTAAAATATATATTTTAATAAAATTATTTATTTAGCTTTGTCTTTAGTCTTTGGAAGGCCAAATAGCCAAATGCCTTCTTCAATACACTATCTGAAATTCTTACATTGTGCATGATTAATAAATAGTGATTATCATGATAGCTAGTCAGCAAAGTATTACAAACGAAGCATGCCAATGGATTTGTTATTTTCTTCATGTTCACTTTTGAATACAGATAAACATTTTAGATAAAACTTATAATGAAAATTTCCTTACATCTTTAATATGTTGAAATTCTATTAGCCAATTGATGAATAAATATCTGATGGTAATAGAAGTGGAAAATGTTACAATAATTAATAAGGATTGTGGGAACTAATTTTTGTATGTGGAAGCAGTTAAACACTTTCATATAATTTAGTAAATATGCAAAGCTATTGAGAGCCAATACAAATACCAAGAGTGTGTATTAGCTAAATAACTTTAGAAAGAATATAATTACCTTTCTGAGATTATTAATATTTATAAAACATAAATAATGTAAAGAATATATTAATTTATATTATAATTCTCTTTATAGACTTGTTATACTAGCATTTATAACACTAACCCAATTTACACATAAAAGCTATTTACAATTTTTAGTTATTTAATTTCATGTAAGCCAGAAACAATCAAGTAAGGTCTTATAGAGAGAATTTTTTGTATCATGTGTCAGTGAATTAAAAGTAGAATATAAAGTCAGCTAATCAATATTATACATGGGGAAAACTCTCCAGTATAATATATAACAACATCCATGATAAATCATCAATCCAGCCATAAATGTGGAGGATGAAGAATGTTAGTGAAGAATGTTACCTTCATTTTCCCTTGCTCTTTCAGTTATTGAAAGTGATCCTTTATTTAGTACCACAGAAGCTGTCTTACAAATTTATTTTATAATAGATTTTTAAAAATCTATTACATTTTGAAGTCCACCAAGATGGCAGCATAGGTGAACACCTAAGCTGCTGCCTTGCACAACAATTTCAAAATTACAACTAAAAGACAGAATGGACACCATCCAGAACCACAGGACAGCTGGCTGAGTGAAAATTCTACAACTAGAAGTAAAGAGAGGGACTCGTGAAGACTCAGAGGAGCTGCAAAAAGCTGAGGTATGGAGACACGCTTGCAGAGAGGATGTGCGGAGGAGGGTCTGGCTGGCTTCCTCTAGCGGGAGGGAGACAGAAAATCCCAACTGCACTGAACCCCACTTCTGACTGCACTGAATTCCAGCTCCAGGCAAGACTCATATGGGGGAGTCAGGACTGATGTGAAGAGGAAGGAGTGCATGGAAACTTAGGGGAGCCATGAAAGACAGAGATCTGGGGGGCGCACAAAAGTGCTTGCAAAAGAGTGTGCACAGAGCACTGACTGCTGATTGTGCCACTGGCTTTCTCTAGCAGGAGGAAAACAGAACCTCACAACAGCACTGAAATCTAGGTTCAACTGCACTGAACCCCAGTTTCAAGTGAGACCCTGGGAATGCAGGCTCATATGGGTCCCTAGAGCATATGGAAACTCAGGGGAACTGGAAAGGCAGAGGTTTGGAGGCAAGCGCACATGCACATACACAGCTGATCCTCACAGCCAATTGGCCTGGAGGTCAATTCCCGGCAGTGATACCAACAACAATAAAAAAATTAACTATAACAAGACTGTACACACAATTCACAAAGGAGTGCACCAAGGGTGTCCACCTCAGGTAAATGCGGAGACAGAGCAACTGGGCCACATAGGACAACTAGCACACAAAGCTACTCTACCAACTCAGGGAAACAGCAAAATATGCAGAGACAAAAGAACAGATCAGAAACAAAAGAAATGGAGGAAAACAAAGGATTGGATATAGAGTTTAAAACCACGGTTATAAGGTTTTTCAAGAATTTCCTAGAAAAGATGGATAAATTGGATAAATTTAGTGAGACCCAAGAGGAGATGAAAAAGGATCAACTAGAAGTTAAACACACCCTGACTGAAATAAAAAATATTATACAGAAACCTAATAGCAGACTAGAGGAATGCAAGAATTAAGTCAAAGATTTGAAATACAAAGAAGCAAAAAACACTCAACTGGAAAAGCAAAAAGAAAAAAGAACCCAAAAATGTGAAGATAGTGTAAGGAGCCTATGGGACAACTTCAAGTGTACCAACATCAGAATTATGGGGTTGCCAGAAGAAGAGAGAGAGCAAGATACTAAAGACCTATTTGAAGAAATAAGGACAGAAAACTTCCCCCATCTGGTGAAAGAAATAGATTTACAAGTCTAGGAAATGCACAGAACCCAAGACAAAAAATATTCAAAGAGGACCACACTAAGACACATCATAATTAAAATACCAAGAGCAAAAGACAAAGAGAGAATATTAAAAGAAGCAAGAGAAAAACAGTTACCTACAAGGGAGCACCCATACAATTGTCAGCTGATTTCTTAACAGAAACTATGCAGGCCAGATGGGAGTGGCAAGAAATATTCAAAGTGATGAATAGCAAGAACCTACAACCAAGATTACTCTACCCAGCAAAACTATCATTCAGAATTGAAGGGCAGATAAAGAGCTTCACAGATAAGAAAAAAGTAAAGGAGTTCATCAACATCAAACCAGTATTATATGAAATGTTTAAAGGTATTCTTTAAGAAGAGGAAGAAGAACATGGTAAAGATAAAAATTATGAACAACAAATACATATCTATCAACAAGTGAATGTAAAAATCAAATGAATTGAAAATATGATGAACAGAATAAACTGGTGAATATAATAGAATTAGGGGCATAGAAAGTGAGTGGACTGATAATTCTCAGGGGGAAACAGGTAAGGGGGGGGTGCAGGGTGAAACTGGAGAAAAATCACACATCTATGGATGAGGACAATGGTGGGGGGTAAGGGCAGAGGGCAGGGTGCAAGCCAGGTGGAGGGGAGCTTTGGGGGGAAAAAAGAGGAACAATTGTAATAATCTGAGCAATAAAGATTTATTTAAAAAATCGTATTTTAAATATTGAACTGAAATAATTGTGACTTTTGGATAACATTTCATATTTAATCTTTTATCTGAGCAGTTAATTTTCTGATGACAATGTTCAGCTTTGTCCTCAGCTTTGGGTAAATATTAATTTTAATCTCAGTTTAAGGTTTGTTGAGTAATTCATTAATTTAAAAATATTAATTTGGCTCATAATATGTTTTAGTCACTGTATTAAGAGATAAGTGAAGCTTACATTTTTGGCCTGATAAGTATTTAAACTCCCGATGTTATGAAATTGCCATTATTTTATTCATATCTTTTGTTCTAGAATTCAATAATGTGTCTGTTCCATGGTAGGAACTCAAGTATACTATATTTGTTGAATAAATAGCTCCATTAGTAGTCCTTCCAACTTGTGGATCCTTTAAAAATATTTGACAAATATATATTCTATTTCATCACACAGATTATTAATGTGTAAAAATTGAGCAAAACTAATATTTAGGAGAGACTTCCATAACTCATCATAAAACTTCCCTCCAGGTGACAATTACGGAGTTTGGTTTTATTGGGGAACTATAATTGAATCCACTGGAACTCCATCTTCCTATCATATCCCCATGACATATTTCTCATCTCACAAGAATATAATTTAAAAAATTTGAAAAATGTCTTGTTGAAAATCAGGTACAACATATAATGCATTTCTCTCATTTTTCTGTGTATTAACACAGTTAAAACAGAAAAAAATGTTAGTTTGATGTGTTTTACTCTTGTTGCACCAAGCAATGTGGCTTTCTTGTTATCCTGATTTTAAAATAAAATCCCAAATCTTTTCATAAAATGTCTTATTCTCTTATACGGGAATGTTACTGAACTGCTAAGTGAATGTTTTTTTGAAATTCACATTATTTTTTTCTTAAACAAGCAAACAAATGAGAAATTCCACACAGTAAACTTTCAGAATCTGAACATTCTTCATTACTTCATAAAAGCTAATCTTAACAATTTTGTTGCAAAGTCTCTCAATTTCTCCTATTATTATTAGTCTGATTGAAACTTATTGAAAACAAAGAGTTTAAGCATTCTATTGCATAATCACTTATCTTCTTAGGAATTATATTTAGTCAATTTAAAAAATATATATATTTTATTTTTATTGATTTCAGAGAGGAAGGGAGAGAAAGAGAGAAATAGAAACATCAATGAGAGAGAATCATTGATTGACTGTCTCCTGCACACCCACTACTGGGGATCAGGCCTGCAATCCAGAAATAGGCTCTGACTGAGAATTGAACTGTGATCACTGAGCCACTCCAGCTGGGCTTTAGTCAAATTTTTTATGCTTTCCTGTTTATCAACAATTTTGGTGAAAACAAAGATGAACTGCAGTTTTACTTTTTCTTTTTATCATTAACCAATATAACACCTTTGTCACATCCTTTCTTTTTTGTCTTGTTCTGAACATGACTAAATAACCATTTAGTTATCCTTACCATAATGTAAAACTCGTATGACTAGTTAGGATTAGCTTCTTGGCAATATATTTACCAGCATTTTGGTGCAGTTGACTATATACATATTGCCAATTTAATTTACTGGAGGCATAAAAATAAACATGAAAACATATACGTCTGCATACATACATATCTGTGCATATAAATTTATTACTAAATTTTGTAGTTTTTTATTTCAATCATTTTTCATGTCTTCATAATGTTATGCTTTCTGCATATGGGAGGATTTCAGTATATAAATTTGGGTGTATAAATTTTATATAATGTTAAAATACAATATAATATATGGTTTTAATATAATCAAATAATTAAACTTTAAAATATCTATTTAAAAATAATTTAGCTCTTTTATTTTCTAAATGGGTATTTGCATATTTGCATGACATTTGCATTCCTATACTTTACACAGATTTTACATAGAATATGTTTAAAAATTATTACTAAGAAACAATAATTTGCTTATAGTAGTTAACTAATATGGAATTGCAATATGTTGCAGAAATACCTGTTGTCACTCAAATTTAAGACTCTTAGTTTCTGCATCTGTCCAATCTCTTCAGGAAGAAATTCCAGTTTATTGGAGCGTAGAGACATAACTGTTACATTCTTACAGCTTCCAATCTATAGGTAACAACAACAAAGTGTATTATTTTTATATTAATTTTTATAAATTATACAATAATTTGATTAATTTACAGATTTCCTTAACACTTTTAAGATCCTCTTAATATGTGTATTAATTTTTACAATATTACTCTTTGAAATATGTGTATCATTATTTAAATATTGTTTCAGATATGAAGGCAATGTACATCTCATATTCTTTTATGTATTAGAAATGAATAATCCTGTCTAATAAAAGAGTAAGATACAAATTGACCATCACTTTAAGACATAAGATGGTTGCCCCCATGTGATCAAAGATGGCTGTCCCCAAGTGGACACAAGATGGCTACCACAAGTTCGCCAGCAGGGGAGGACAGTTGGGAGGGACCAGGCCTGCAAGGGAGAGCAGTTCGGGGGGGACCAGGCCTGCAGGGAAGGGCAGTTAGGGGTTATCAGGCCTGCAGGGGAGGACAGCTGTGGGGGGTCCAGGCTTGCATGGAAGGGCAGTTGGGGGGGAACCAGGCTTGTAGGGGAGGGCAGTTGTGGGCAACCAGGCTAGCAAAGAGGACAGTTCGGTGTGATGGAGCCAGCAGAGGAGGACAGTTGGAGAGACCAGGTCAGCAGGGGAGGGCAGATGGAGGGGACCAGGACTGTAGGGGAGGGAAGTTGGGGGGACTTAGGCCTGCAAGGGAGGGCAGCTGGGGGAGACTATGCTTGCAGGATAGGGCAGTTGGGGGGGCCCGGCCTGCCGGGGGGGGGGTTGTGGGGGGGGCAGGCCGGGAGGGGAGGGAAGTTGTGGATAGTTAGGGGTGACCAGGCCAGCAGAGCAGAGCAGTTGCCAGAGATCAGGCCTGTAGGGGAGAGCAGCTGTGGGCAATCAGGCAAGCAGAGAGGGCAGTTAGGGGAGACAAAATCAGCAGGGAGGGCAGTTGAAGGGGGGGAAGAACTGTAGGAGAGGGCAATGGGGGGACAGGGGAGAGAAGTTAGGGGGGACCAGGCCTGCAGGGCAGGGCAGTTGGGGGGGGAAGGCCTGCATTGGAGGACAGTTGGGGGAGACCAGGCCTGCAGGGCAGGGCAGTTGAGGGGGACTAGGCCTGTAGGAAAAGGCAGTTGTAGGAGATCAGGCCAACAGGGAAGGCAGTTAGGGGCAACTGGGCTGCAGAGGAGGGCAGATGGGGAAGACCAGGTCTTCAGGGGAGGGCAGTTGTGGGTGATCAGGCCAGCAGGGAAGGCTCTTAGGGATGATCAGGCCAGCATGGGAGGGCAGTTTGGGGCAACTGGGCCGGCTGGGGAGCAGTTAGTTGTTAACCAGGCTGGCAGGGGAGTGGTTAGGGGGTGGGTGATCAGGCTGGTCGGCAGAAGTGGTTAAGGACAATCAGCCAAAGGCAAGCTAGCAGTTGGCAACCAGCAGTTCTTCATTGTGAGAGGGATGTCCCAGATTGAAGAGGGTGCAGGCTGGGCTGAGCGACGCACCTCCCCCTGCACAAATTTCATGCACCTTGCCTCTAGTTTTCTTTATAATTTTATTATAGAACTTAATTGTTTTATGTCATGTTGTCTTTGCCCATCCAAGTGAATAGTTACATATCTATATTTGTAATAGATCACACATATTCAAATATAAATTATTGTTGACATTTCTTTGGTAAAGTTAGTTTTACTTCATATTACAATGTTTTTTTGTCATTTTTACTTATAATTTTGGGCTTTAACATGATATATGTAATACCTTAATTAATAAAAAGAGCTGGAAAGAAATGATATATAGATTATTGCTCCATTGTCATAGAAGCGTTTTGTAAAAATGTTAAATTGAAAATATACTTCACGCTTTTTCCTTGACATTAATGAATAAAACTTCTGTTTAGAAATAAAAACGAACAGAACCTCTTGGTGTATCCTGAAGCTAAAATAATATTGTTATTCAACATGATACTTAAAAAATTTCTTAAAAATTTTTCACTTTAAGGAATGGAAATAAAATGATATCAATATATTTATTTCTCTTCTTAAAAGCAAAATATATAAATTATTCAAAAATTTGTTCCTTAGCATTAATTAATTTACAATATTTTATTACTTTTCTTTGCATTTTCTGGGAATATAAGAACTTATCACTTGTTATTTAAAAGAGAATGATTAACAAATACATATACATATATATAGACAATTCCTATGACTATTCAAAACTGAACTCATGAATTTAAACTGCTTTATATTTCTTAAGATTTAATCATAAAACAGAATCATTAAAGGTCAATTAATAGAAACAAATTCATTCCTTACTTCTCTGGGTAATTCTGGAAGAAAATTCTCATCGACTGCTAATGTTCGAAGACTATGAAGGTAGCCAACAGTAGGAGGTAGTGACTCCAGTTCATTGCAGCTACAGTCAAATTCTTCTAATAAAGATAAACTGAAAAGATAAATACCTTAGTTAGACATTTTAAAACATCAGGTGGAAAAAACTTTTGAAAAAGCCACATGTTCAGATTCAGCAAAAACATTATTTATCTAGTGACTGAATAATTTATATAAATTTACTTATCGGTTTAACTAAGTGATTAAATATCATTTAATAAGTGGCTCTATTTGGTAAAATAAATATAGTTTATTTAGCCCCTTTCTAAATTCACTTGTTATTTAACCAAACCATTAGAAATGAGAGATGGTTTGTTTGTTTTTAATACAACATAAGTGTCATTTATAATCAGATGTTCATAAATGAATACATATAACTGGCATGGGTAGGTAGAAGAGCACATAGAGAATGGGCCCAAAAAGTGAGAATAAAGGGACCAAACAGTAACAACAAAATATTTATTAAGTGCAAGGTATTTTTGCTAAGCATTTTAGAGATATAAATAACTCACTTTTTGGTTGTAACAATTCTATACCCATTATTTTAAATTCTGTTTACAGATAAGGAAATGATGGCTTATAGAGGAGAAGTAACTTGCCTAAGGTCACACACAGTAGGAAAGCTGAAACCTAATGCAGACAGCATGGACCCTGCATGTCCTTGCCTCTTAGCCTGTGCCTCTGGAGCAGAGGCTGCAAACAGAACTTATTTCAACCTGCAGATGTGTTTGGTTTACACAGTTTTTTTTTTTTTAGTGGGTCTATATAATGACCCAGACTTTTGGTAACTTGATTTGTTTGTGTGCTTGCTTATTTATTTATTTATTTATTTATTTATTTATTTATTTATTTTTATTGGTCTCAGAGAGGAAAGGAGAGGGAGAGAGAAACATCAATAATGAGAGAGAATCATTGATTGGCTGCCTCCCTTAAGACCCTCACTGGGGATTGAGTCCGCAACCTGCGCATGTGCTCTGAGCAGGAATTGAACTGTGACCTCCTGGTTCATCGGTTGACACTCAACCACTTAGACACACTGGCCGGGTGATTTTTGGTACCTCTTAAAAAAGAGGATGACCTGGAAATACTGAGCATGTAGTCATCCACAACAAGTAATGGCTGTTACCTCTGGTCACAGTTCTCCAGTTTGTCACAAGCACTATCACTCCATATTAGCCAGCTCGACCCTGTATCTACAGAAAGGACTCGCATGAATGCACTTTCAAGTTATCACCAGGGAACCAGACATTCCAATGGCTGGTTTGAGATAGCCAGTAAAGAAAGAGGACCTGGCACAGAGGAAGCACTAGCTGTATTTAAGTTGTCAGTGATGTTGTTGTTAATATATTATACTGTCATCACTACTCATATCATTGTTATTACTGTAATAGGAAGGAACCCCAAGTGGGGAGATCTTGCCCTCGTAAAGAGAAAATTGAATTAGAGTTCTCTGGACTAGATTGTAGAATCAGCTTCCTTTTTTATACCTTGGAACTGGCTAGTCTGACTGCCATTTACTTCCCTCATTTAGTTTCATGGAAATTAATTATGTGGGTTTTTAGTCAGCCAGAATGGATCTGTACTTGAGCTCTGTCAATTACTAGATGTATTATCTTGGGTATCAAAAAATAAAACAAACCACAGCACAAAAATTAAAGCTGATTTTATTTACTTGACAGGCAAAGGGACATAGCAGGGAAGAAATTCACTGAGTAGTGCTGAGGGAGAAAATTAAGTGCCAAAAGAGGGAGCTAGCAGTGTGTTATGCTAATTAAGAATTAAAAATAAGCATTATGTAGAGAGTGAAATACCTTCACAAGTCTGTGTTCAAGTAAATTAAGTCCCATTATCCATGGGTCAAGAAAGAAATGAGTTCAGTCAGGTTAAGTCTGACCCTGACCAAAGTAACTCACCATCCATGGTCCTTAAGAGCTTCAACAGGTTAGAATCAGGTGAGGTGAGACAGCATTCTGCTTTGAGTATCACCTCTTTGGCAAGTGCTGCTTAAATGAAATTTTTTCTTTTGCATAGACCAGTTCTATAACTTTCTCTAATCCCTTAGTTTCTTTATATTTGCAGTGAGGATATGAATATGTCTTGCCTCATGTAGTTGCTCTGAGTATGTAATGAACTATTGTAAGTAAAGAATCTAGCACACTGCCTGCCATAAAATACATACTCAGGATACATATTTTCTTTCTATTAGTGAATCCTGATAAATTTGTTTCTAAATCCTTTGAAACCTTCACATGTAGGGGTGGTCATGTCATTGGATACCATTTGTGCATGGCTGTGTGACTGTGGTATGCGTGTGTGTGTGTGGGTGTGTGTGTTTGTGGGCACAAGGGTCAATGTATTGGTAAACGCATACAGATTATTTGTTTCTAAAAAAAAGTCTAGCACAGTGTCTTACACATAATGCACTTAATATATTTGGTAGAATTTGTTAAAAGATATTTCTATCAATAGCTTGTTGCCATGTATTCAGCAAGTGGTGATAAAATTACCAGGATTTTTTAAAATAAAATTTTCTGATGTATGTTGCAGGTAGTTACCAAATAATTAAACAATTAAAATATAATCAAAGTATCTTATTTTTTCCTTCTTTCATAAAAGCATGTCTTGAAGTTAGTTTTGAGTCACACAATAAGGCAATCCTTACTTTCTATAGTTCTGATAGGCACAAATTTCAGTTATTATGGTTTCATGTAAAAATATTAATTCCTTAATAACATGACTCAAATTTCAATTACCTCATATACTAATTGTGAGTAACTGTGTAAAATATGAACTTCACTGCTAACTCTTCAGTCTAGAGTCACATTGTAAATAACAGTTGCGCATCTGAACAGTGACTAGTCATGTTTCTTCTTTCAAAGTCTGTCAGTGATCAGTCACTGCACAGTGTTACTCAGGTCACACGCAGACTGTAAATCACATTGTTGTGTTGTCTACTTGTCAATCAGCAATAAAGGGATACTACAGACACAATATCAAACATTTAAAGCACTACTACTGTTGGATAGTATTCTTGGTCATCATAATTCTATGGAGTATTTAAATGAAAATGTGAGATTTTGCTTTTCTCACTAAGAATTTCATTAATTCAAGCAATGGGCAGAAGAATTATTTCAACTTTGAAAACCTATTATCTTAAGTGGGCTTTTTAATAGGCTTTGATGCCTCAGTTGAAGACCAAGCGTTATGGTTAGCTCTGTTTTGGAAGAAATATGACATAAAGCATACAACTGAATATATTCAAGCATCATGACAGGAAGGAACAGCAAGTAACATGGGTGCAGTATAGCAGACTTTCAGCACATTGTGCAAATAACTTCGCAGAACTCAAATAAAACATAAATGGAGTTGTAGAAGAAATGGCTGGCTGCAGAAATTTGCTTGCCACTATTTGAGAGACTAGATATGCTGCCAGTGGATCTTAGTGAAGGCAAACCTGTTGACAAAAATGAGGAAGGTGTTTGTGATGAAAATGATGATGTCCCAGAGGAAGTGATACTGGGAATCAACTTCACCTTAAAGGAACTCTCAGAGATGTTTCTAGACATTGAAAGCACAAAGGATAAAAGTTTGAAAGCTAATCCAAGCTTAAAAAGGAGTATGACAATTCACTGCCACATAGAAAAAAACGTTCACTCCAAATTATAATTTACATGACGAAAAGAAGGCAAGCACTGTTCAAATTAATCTTGATAGTGTTGTTTTCTTTTAGAATAGATTTTTTTTTTATTGATTTCAGAGAGGAAAGGAGAGGGAGAGAGAGAGAAACATCAATGATGAGAGAGAATCACTGATGGGTTGCTTCCTGCGTGGCCCTTACTGGGGATGGAGCCCATAACCTGGGCATGTGCCCTGATCAGGAATGAACTTCCTTGTTCATAGGTCAATGCTCAACCACTGAGCCACACTGGCTGGGCTTGATAAGTTGTTTCTTTCTTCCTTTTTTTTTTTTACAAAATAAATAAATCATTGTAATTCTTGATGATCCTAATGCTTACAATGACAGTGCACTAAATAAATATTGGCTTTACTATTTTTTCATATCCCTATACATTTATTAAACAACCGTACAAGTGTTTAATGTTTTGAAAAAGGTTTTGAAAGAGCTTTTGAGAACAATCATAGGTTTGCTCATGGATTCTTTTGAACAGTTTCAGCTTGCAGCATACTTGTTTTATGATCTCCCACTACTGTGCAAAGCAAGAACTTCCTGCATTAAAAGACAACAGTCCTTTACAGACTGACTTATTTCACTTAGCATAATGCTCTCCAGTTCCATCCATGCTGTTGCAAATGGTAAGAATGACTTCTTTTTTACAGTAGCTGGGGGGTAGGGAAGGCTGGGGGAAGGTTAATGGGGGGAAAAAAAGGAGACATATATGCTACTATTTGTAATACCTTAAATAATAAATAAAAATAAAAAATACAACAGTTTCCCCCTATACTGTGGATATACTAAATTCATAATTTATAGCCTGAAAGTATTTTACATTTCTGAGATATAGAGGCAAAATATTAGGTGCAAAACACACATTTGTCAATGATTTCTGAAAGTCAAAAGATTCTAATTAATAATTTAACATTCCAACTGACTATTGATGGCTATCTTGTTTTTAATTCCAGATCTATATGAATACAGTTGTATCACATTTGGCATAGACCAACTAAGTGCAAAAATACTGAGACAGAGGAAGACAATACCATATAATCTTTCCTTTATGTGGAATCTAAAAACAAATAAGTAAACAAACTCAAGAAAATACAGAGAATGGATTGGTGGCTGCTGGAGGTGGGGGTGGGTAGGAGGTGGGCAAAAATGGGTGAAGGCTGTCAAAAGGAACACATTTCCATCCACAAAATCATGAAGTCTTATGAATATAATGTACAGCATAATAACTATATAGTGCATATGTGGAAGTTCTAATCACAAGAAAAAATTCTAAGTATATATGGTGACAGACATTAATTAGACTTATTGTTGTGGTCATTTTGAAATATATACAAATATTGAATCATTATGTTGTACTTCTGAAACTAATATGTTTTATGTCAATTATATCTCAACAAATAATACATATTAATTATACTTTGTGCAAACAAACAAACAAATTCTCGCTGTGGCCAGTGTGGTTCAGTTGGTTACACATTGTCCCATGCACCAAAAGGCCACAGGTTTGATTCCCGGTCCAGGTACAGGCCCGGGTTGTGGGCTTGATCCCCAGTAGGGGGTGTGAAGGAAGCAGCTGATGGATGTTTCTCTCTCTTTCTCCTCTCTGTCTTCCCATCTCCCTTCCTCTATCTCTAAAAATATCCATAAAATATTTTTAAAATGCCAAAAATTTCTTCATATTTTGCAGTTTTATCTATAGTCTATTGTACCATTCAAAGTAAAAATAGCTGCCAAGGAGGCATAGAGTACAATAAAGAAATGTTTCCTAAACATTGTTCATTCATATGTTCAGTTATACATATGAATCACTGGGTGAACTTGCTAAAATGCAGGTTCATGTTCAGTGGTTAGGGTTATCTAGTGACAAGCTTGTAGGTGATGTGGATGCTGCTGGTCTTGAGACCACACATTAAGTTGCAAGACTTTAAATCAAGCCCTGGAAACCATTTTAAGAGAAACATTTAAACACACACACATGTCAATAATAGTTAAAATCCATATAAATATTATGGGAGTTGTATTTAGTAAAGCTTTTCTTTTCTTCATGTATCAGTACAAGTGTCAGAACTGGAGGTAGTAATGCTTGAAATTAAATAATAGTAACACTTAATTTTCTAAAAATATTTTCTACATTTTTCTCTGCTTTAGTTTCCATGAATTAGTCTTGGTTGGGAAGATCTTACTGTCTCATTAACCCTCAATTACCTAGCTAACAGGGAAGAGGTACTGTGAATATATTACATAGATAATCTATAATTTCACTTTAACATAATATGACCATTAGAAGCCATTATATTTTATATTAATGTAGATGTTAATAAACATAAAAATAAATGGCTTTGGGCTTCACTTTCTTAGTTCATTTTTAACTCTTACACAGAAGTGATATAATTCACAGGAAAATATTCAGACAAGATTGGGTTCCAATTTTAGTGTGACCACTTAATAACTGAGTGAACTTTACTATGAATGGATTTTCCATCTATAAAATTGGTTGGTAATGCTGAATATGTAGTTTCATGAGGATTAAATGTATGCAAAGCCTGTGGTATAGATACAGTGCTCCATTGAAATGTCATGAGGTAGAAATATACCCTAAAAAAAACACATTTTGAACAGTCTGTTTCTGAAACATGTAAAAGTAATTCTGTGATATTTTTCTTTTAAAGAATTCTTGCCTGAGGATATGTTCCTTCAAATAGATTGTTTTAGAATGAGAGCAAGGAAGAGGGAGTGAAAAATATTGATGTGAGAAACATCCTTCAATTGCCTCTTGTACATGTCCCATCAACAAATACAGAAGAAACTTAGGCGAAGAGAAGTTACTACACTTCAAAGGTAAGCTTTTGAATATAGTATTAATGGGCCTTTAACTACATAAGAAGGCATGCAAAGCACTAAACCTGGTATCTGGTGCAATGTGAACATACTAAAAGTTATTTATTATTATTTTCATTGCATATTTAATTCTTAGGGCATCTGCACTCTTAGGTGCAAGAAGAAAAATAAACAATTTTGTAAGTCACTAGAGGCCCAGTGCACAAAATTCATACACTTGGGGTTGGGGTTCCCTGAGCCCAGCCTGTGTCCTCTTCCAGTCCCAGAGACCTTGAGGGATGTTAGACTGATAGCAGTCAGACATTCTTAGTGTTGCCACGGAGGCAGGAGAGCTGTGATCCAGGCGTCAGGCAGAGCAGTGCTCCGTCTGTAGTAGTGCACTGACCACCAGGGGGCAGCTCTTGCATTGAGCGCAAGAGGAGGTACAGAGTACAATAAAGCAATGTTGGTGGTCAGTGCACCATAGTGACCTGTGGTTCTGTCTGTTTGCTCAATTTGCATATCAGCATTTTATTATGTAGGATTGGCAAAAAAAAGTCATGGAATCTATTTCAGCCGTGAAAAATACTGAAAAATGAATTCTTTTAGTAGTTTTTAATATTTGGACTATTAAAGTTGCTAAAGAAAAATCTAGTAACACATGAAAGCATTCTGTGTACAGAATGAGAATATTTTTGGTCACTATAGCTGATGCACAGAGTCTTAGATAGAAAGATGCATAATAAAATATAGACTATTCCACTATTTATAAAATACTTTCTGCATGTGATCTGGGTTGCCATTTAATAGGATCATAATAAAATTTCAACTCTAGCCCTTGAACTAAACCTCTGATGTATCAGTTCTGAGTTTTCTAAGGAAAACAAAATAATAATTATACTTAGTTATTATTATTGTTATTTCATACAAATTTTTTTATTAAAGTGTACTATAAAATTTTAGAAACAATCTATTTTTGCCATATGTGTAGATGCAAAACATTTGTATACAGGTGCTATCTTTAAGTGAGAACATAAGTTAGACAATAGTCATAATTTTACTATCCAATCCATTGTGTGATATAGAAGAAAAATCTTCAAAAACTTTCATTCTAAGACCCTTTTACATTCTAAAAAGAAATCACTGGTAACCCTTAAGAACTTTCGTTTATATGCTTTATGTTTATTGGTATGTACCATATTATAAATTAAAACAGTAATTTTAAAAATAATTATTTTTTGGTTCTTAAATAACAAGAAAAACCAATGATATGTTAATATAGGTAACATATTTTTATACAAAGTAACTATATTTTCTAAAATAAAAATATTGAGTGAGAAGAGTGACATTCTTTTTATTTTTGCAAATCTTTTCAATGTTTGGCTTAATAAAAGGCAACTGAATTCTCTTACATGTTTATGTTGTGGTACACTGTTTTGATTGAATTATGTAAAATAAACCCAGCCTCACATAGATATGTAGTTGCAAAAGGAAGAAAAATATTAAAGCCCTTTAAAATAATAATAATAATAATAATAATAATAATAATAATAATAATCTATCTATATATTTTTTTCTATTACTCCAAAATTCAACAAGTGTAACTTCCTTAGGGAATAATTGCAATGTGCAATTTGAAACCATAATAATGAACTTTTCTTTCTCTTTATATCAATATATTAAAATCAACTGGTCTGTTTTCCATTTTGAATGGGTCTCTTGCTCATGCCTGATTTTATAACTAATGCATTAGTTGTTTGAAAATCATTGCTTCACTGAATTAAACAAATTTTCCAAATGTTGGCACATTTCATAATATTAGAAAAGCCTTTAAGTATTGGGAAGCTTTCAAGCTCACAGCAGCAGATAAAATTTTCCAAAATTCCAATTTTTGCTTAATAGCTTTAATTTTATTGTTGGCAACAAAGATTGTCAGTTGTTTTCTTGAACTGTCAAGCTCACTTTGTTCATTATTGGCAAAATGTATGCCAAATACCAGGTCTAAACAACTCAGTTTGTCAGTTCTTCTTCTTTTTTAAAAGACTTTATTTTTTTACAACTGTTTTAGGTTTATAGAACAATTGAGCAGAAGAGATATAGTTTTCCCATATACTCCCTACTGCTTTATAAAAAAGTTATGCTTTTGTGATTGCACTAATCTAACACTTCCCTTTTACTTTCCCTGAAACAATAATCAGAGGATTTTAATGGCACTGAAAATAATTTCAAAGAGTGAGCTTTTATGATAAGGTTATTAACCTATATCCCTCTAAACTAGAATCAACCTTTGAATTAATTAGGCCCATTTATCTTTGATAATTTTTTCATACTTTTAAGGAAAAAAAGTAGCATTTTTCCCAATTATTTTATTTTTAAATTTTCATTGTTGAGAATATTAGAGATGTTTCCCTTATTCTCCCCTTTGCTCCCCTCCACCAAGTTCCCATCCCGCCCCAAGCTTTCACCACCCTGTTGTCCATAGGTAATGGTGTGGGCCAGCTGGGACCCTTTGCTCCTAACGGGAGGCCTCCATATCCATGATATCCCTCATGATTGAAAAAAACACTACATGTGGGTATCAACCTGCCCATTCCAAGCCTCTACTTCTCCTAGCAGTCTTGATGTACTTTACTTCTCTAGCTGTAGGACTTCTTTCAGCTAGTTTTCAGGTGGTTCCGAATGATAGTTGTTCTATATTTTAGTTGTAATTTTGAAATGGGCTGTGGGAGGTAGGGTGCATTCCAGTGTTAACCTATGCCACCATCTTGATTCCCTCCAAAAATATCAATTTTGAAAAGCTAAAGTGAAAACTAACTATTTAAATAACCTAGCATAACATTTACTTGCATACTTAAAAAGAAACTTTTTTGGTCTGTTTTTACATTGTCAAACACTTTAACTTATCTTTAAAGAGCTAGAGTTATTAGTTTATATAAATTTATATAAGAAATATGAACATAAGTGGCAAAATACCAATCATAACTTTTGTAGAGATAAATGAGGTTGAATTCATTATTGATCTAAAGATTAGTGCCTCAGAAAATAATAAGATAGAAAAGCTTTTAAAATGTATCAGACTGATAAAGATAATTACTTCTGTGTACCCTTAAAGAAAGTAAATTTGGCTCTCCTTTATATTGGAGAAAATGGAAGTAATGGTAGAACAAAACATATGGTATAATAAGGACACAAAAATATTAAATGATTGAGACTTTTATTAACTCTCCAAAGTCTGAACATTGGAATTTGAATTCAGCCAATGAAATTTTCCATATCAGTGGTTACTTGCCAACTTGGGGTGAGAGAAAATGGAAAGGGCACCAGAAAACCTATGGGATTGAAGGATATTTTCACTATCATGATTTTGGCAATGGTTTCATGGCTTTTTGTCTATGTCAAAACTTATTGAATTGTAAACTTTAAATATATGTAGCTTATTGCATATCAGTTATATCTAATAAATCTGTTTATTTTTAAAAAACCTTCCCACCCCAAGTACATCCAAATCTGTTAAATTACAGATTTATATAATTCTTCATTGAGATGTGGAGCAAGATCCCTATAAAATGGTCTTACATAATTTCAGAATGAAGACAACCTTATTGATTTTTCACTTTATATAAGTTGAAGACAAAAGTATTTCAAACACTGGCAAGAATATATATTTCTTAAATTATTGAGAACCAAATGCTAAAGTCAACAAAAAATTATATATAAATTGCTCTCAAATAAATAACATATGTTTTATTCTTAAATTGCAATGCTAACCTTTCATCTTGAAAATTTTAAACAGTGCAAGCTAAGACAGATGGTTATCTCCTTAACTGCTAAAATACATTATAATTCTATAAATATCAAATATTACTAATAATGTAATAGTAACATATGCATAATGCACACTAAATTGATTTTATTTTTTAAGACATATTCAAGTGAATTTAGAGTTACTACACAGTCAAAACATCAAATTAGTAATGTGTAAAATTAAGGGCAAGAGTATAATTGAAGATTGGGTAATCACTTATGAAAGAGTCATGCTTAAGCATTTTTCATGATTTTATATAGTTGGGTGTCAATGTAATATTTAGATATAAAGCTAAATTAAGACATATAAAATATATAACTAAATAAAATATGGTCTAAAATAAGTTTACATATGAATAAGATTATTGGTATCTGTAGTGGAAAATGTTTTGAATTAAAAAACTCCACCAATCCTTCTGTTTCTGGCTTCAGAAAGGCTGACTGGTGTGAGACTTTGGCACTTACTTTCCGATTGTATTGGGTAATACTGTAAGTTGGTTGTCATCCACTTTCAGAGTAGTTAGTTTTTTCAACAGTCCTAAAACAGAGAAGTTTTATTAATACACAAGGACAGATTTTTTATAGAAAATGCACTATAAAAGAAACAAAATAATTACTTGTGATGAATGTTTGTTATGCTAATTGGCTGTACTTTGTATATATAAAAACTAAAAGCTGATATTTGTGTGCAGTCTAGTTTTGACCTTCCAGTTGCAAAAATTTACTTATGTCAACAGGAGTTCAAGATCATCAATGTAGACAAGTAAACAAAACATAGGGCACCATAGAAACTTGAGTTGACAGTAATACTGCCACATTTCCATTTTCTGTTATGCAGCAAATGGACCAAATGAAATTTTTCAAGGCAGGTGTGACTTAATATTTAATTAACTCCTAAGCACTAATAACTAACATTCCTGTTGTCATCCAAATGGAAAACAAATCTGAATTAAGCCCAATAATTAACAAATGGCTACTGAAGTAGGACAATACAGTGGTTATAATTATACACTTGGAAAATTACAACATATGACGTCATACTCTTTTTGTTACCATAAAACTTTGACTTGGATCAGCAGTAAGCACAACAATTGGAAATTTTTAATACACTATACAGAACTTGCCAAGAATGATATTTCAACTATTTATCTTTGCTGTCTGATTTATGCTCTCCACACCAGTATTGCTTGCTCTATTCCCAGGGTTTTAATGAAAATTAGCTACAGAGTAATTGAGAACCACTTCTTTTATCCAGCCATAGTATAACATATAATATCAATATGGCTTAAATGGCCAAAATCCAAGGGCAAAGCACTAATAGCTGGCTAATTTTTTGTTTTACATTAAAAATATGCACACATATTCTAGACTACTTGTTTTGCAGAAAACTTGTTCCGATGGGTACAAGTTTGTGTTTGGGAAATGACATTAAACAAAGTAAAACAGATTTTTTAATGAAGTTTTTCTAGGCTTTTTAATATATTACTGTAGCAATGTGTCTATCCAAAGTTATGGCATTTGTGTGTGTGTGTTCCTGAGGAGTATCTTGTACAGGCAGTGTTTTGTGAACAGGCTTTGAGAAGACCATGCCCACCCACTGCAAGTATTGCAAGGATTCCTTAAAGGCTTAGCGTAAATCACAACAATTCTGAAATAAAGCTTTGGCTGGACTTTAAATTGCAGTATGCTCAGTTACACAGTCTTCAGAGGCATTCACGATCTCTACTCTGTGGGGGAGAAATGTGATCACTGTCAGACTGCTTTGAAAAAAATGTCTATAATATTTAGAGCTTAATACATCAGCTTGTGACCCCAGGACACCGTACTGAAAACAGCCAGCATCTGAAAAAGAGGACAATCCACATTGGGTTCATTTATCTCTGAAGCTGGGACACCCACTGTCATATTCATCTCCGTTCAAAGGGTGACTGAGTCATCTTCACTTCTCTGGTGTGTATGTTAAAAGATCAACCTTGAACATGTAAAAGAACTCCTGAGCTTGCTCATCAATTGTGAAAAGAAAATGAGACTATGAATCATAGGTAAATTTTGTATGACTTGTTAACTCTGATCAAATTACTGCTCCTGCCCACCCGTGGAGCTAGAGGAGGTTTGATTTCCTCAATAACACTTGACTGGGTCACAAGAAGTTTTGGGCTGAGCCAACACCAGGAAGCCAGGTAAGTCTCAAAGCCTTCTTTAAGAGAATTGCAGTACCCAGGTGTGATGTAGTAGTGAGAAAATTATGAGTCAGGTTAAGAATTAAGACCAAAAAGTTGATGTAACAGATGTTTCTGAAGAATGGCATAGTGGCTCAGACAATTGACAGAGATTTCTACAGCTTTGAAAGTTAAAGCAAGTTAGGCCTCCCTGGATTGGCACCTCACTCATTTGTGATGTGGTTATTTTGTCACTCATATATTCCATCCAAGGGGCACTTCTTGGACAGATTTTGGAGCTCTTGTAGGTATCTGATTGCCCTTGGAATGGAATTAGGCCAGTGGCCTCACCACCACTGCTAATCATTATTTTCCTCTGGCAAATAATTCCTTTACTGCATTTCTACATCACATCTGCTTGGAATTTCCTTGTCTACCCTACAGGAATCAAAAGTATTTCATTCTGTTCTTTTCCTTCTACTGCCACCCTTCCCCAAGTCCCAACCTCTTTATCCTATATTCCCAACTAGGAAGTACTAAAGAGAAAGTAAAATGAGGCCTTTTATTATGATTTTAACTATAAATATATAATTAGTAGTAAATATATTTAAATATTAATATAATTTATTTAATATTATAGCTGATATTTACATGAAATTTATATACATGTAATAGAATTTTAAAAGCCTAAATACTGTGCAATCATTAAATCTATTATATAATTATAATAATTATTATATTATTATAACAATTATTATAATTATCAATATAATAATATAATAATTAATATAATTATCATATTATATTATTATATTATATTATATTATAATAATTATTATATTATTATAACAGCTAATATTGAGTACTTACTATGTTCCAGGTATTATTGCAAGCAACATTATATAGATTAATTCATTTATTCTTCAAGGTCACATAACTGGCAGAAAAGTCAGAATGTGAACTCAGTTGCCTTTCTCAGATCAGCAGGCTACTTTCCTATCCTACTTTCTTAAAGGAAGATAGTTTAAACAAATAATTACAAAATATTTTATTTCTTTATGTGATATATTTATTTTCAGGATTTCTAATTGTTTATATTTTAAAATAATTACCTGTTCTTAGTTATAGCTTCTATTTTTATTTTGTAAATTCTTACTATTTTTAGAGAAATATTTTTCTTCCTTTATCTATTTGAAGATCTAAACATACTTAAACTCTTTTTTTACATTGCTTGATGACTTCACTTTCCCTTGGGTAAAATTTCCTACTTATTTGAATATTTGGGTTGCCATAATAATATTAACTTAAATTTCTTTCTGGTTTACATGCTCATTTGTGAGGGTGAATGTATTCTCATCTATGCTCACCCCTGCCTATCTAGCAGTTTCATGATTCTACCTGACCCTTATGTTTCTGGAGTTCAGAATAGGTCTTATATTAGCAACACGGTGTTCTCATCCCATTTGGATATTGAAAATCTAGTCCATACCAGCTTGTGACTAGCCACAGTTTCCAGCAGTGAATCTTTATATGTTTTTGCCTTCCACCCTAGCTCCACATATTAGCTGTAGGTTTTTGCAGTCTTACTTCACAGATAAGGAGTTCCTTCTTCAATCTCCTGTAAATTTGAGTTCCCTTGTTAATGTTTAAGGTCTTTCTCCCCGCCCTTCCCCCCACAGCAGGAAAGGAAGATAAGGCTGCTACTGCTATTTGAGTTCTGGAGACTCTCAGGCCTGGGGTCACTGGTATGTTTTTATTCTATATCAGGTTCAGGTAGATCAGTGGTTCTCAACCTTCCTAAGGCCGCGACCCTTGCGTACAGTTCTTCATGTGGTGGTGACCCCCAACCATGAAATTTTGCGACTGTTATGCATCGTGATGTAAATATCTGCAGTTTCCGATAGTCTTAGGCAACCCTTGTGAAAGGGTTGTTTGACCCCAAAAGGGGTCGCGACCCACAGGTTGAGAACCACTGAGGTAGCTGTTCATTCTTAAGTATGTCTAAATTATTTTATTTTCTGAATATTTGAAGAGCACTTACCACATAGCAGGTATAGTTTTTGGTATCAACGAGGCAGTATTGACATGTGTTATTTTTCTATTCTCATTATGTCTTTGAAGAGGTATGGAGTGGTGTTTGAGTAGGAGTGTATCTTGACTGGAGAATGCTCTTTTTACCATTATACTTCCTTAACTTCTATTGCTCAAAAGACTATTTCTTAAACTTGCTTGATCATATGTTTGATTTAGGATATTTAATAGACATACAGAGGGCCTATCAAAACTTACTGAATTAGAATTTTCAGAGTGAGAAATGTGTGTTAAATAAAGCATTCAGATAAGTCTTATGACAGAGCAGATTGGAGAAATATTTTATAAAATATGTGATTATATACGTCAAAAAGTCATCAAATTGAGGAGGAAAAGAAAAGTTATCCTGTCTTGTTAAAATTATATTCTCTATTAGCCTGAACATGGAAGTAGCAGGATATTGAAGAATAATTTGGGAAACTACCTTGTCTGTTAGCTTCCCTTCAATCAGGCTGCCTTGGTTGTGACTTAATTTTCAGAAGGATTAATAAGTTCCAGAATATATGACATGTTTAATTCAGGGAGTTAAAAACTATATTCCAAAGTTAAGTTATATGATGATTACTCTACTTGATAAGTACTCTCATAAATAATAGCAAGAGAGCTATGCAAAAACTTTACTCATTATTTAAATTAGATTCTTTTATTATTCTACTAATATAAAAATTTAAAACAAAAGTGGATTGAATGCTTAATATAATCTAACAGAAAATAATCTGCCTTCATGAATCTCAGTATGTAAAAGACAATGTGTCTTTTTAAAATAATAGAAGTATAAAGTACTTTATATTTATTGTATATATTTTTTATTCCTAGATCACAACAATGTTACAATAATATTAAAAATAGAATATAGTTATCCTATGTGAATAGAAGCTACTGTAATTAAATTACTCTAAATCTGATATATATACTCCTTACAATAACATTTTCAGTTAGGAGATCGGAAAAAATTTAAATATATAAATTTAGTATGATCACTTTAATAAAGAGAGCCTCCTTGAATTTGATAACTAGAGTTACCATCTCATTTTAAGATAACAGTAAAATACTATTTTATCATCTTGAATAATTAACTTGCTAATTTATTAATATCAAGCTAACAGTATATGCCCCACATCTACAGACAAACTATGCTGCCAAGAAAGAAAATTACATATTTGACAGACATTTATGACAAAATATATTCTCACCTATAGAATCTGGCAACTGTTGCAACATATTGGATGACAGTAAGAGGTCCTCAAGGGCTTCACATCCAGAAATGTCCATGTCCACTGTTTCTATTCTGTTTTTTGACATATCCAGGTACACCAACATCTTTAACTTCCCTATAGACTTGATGACATTGCATAAACTCAGGGTTAGTTGAGAAACTTTCAAAAGACATTTTAAAGTTGTAAAAACCACAAATTAAAAGAAGCTACAACAATAACAAGTGTTGACAAGAATGTGCAGAAACTATAATGCTTATGTATCGCTAGTAGGAACATAAAATGGTACAGCTAGTTTTTTAAATGTTAAATTAGAGTTTCTATATGATCCAATAATCCCTAGGTATATATTCAAGAATGAAACATATGTCTACACAAGAACACAAATGTTCAAAGTAGTATTATTCACAATAGCCGAAAAGTGGACACAATGCAAGGGCCATTAATTGACAAATGGATAAATAAAATGTGTTATATCTGCATGTTGAGATATTGTTTATAAAAAAAAAGTACTGATACATGCTACAAAATATATGAACCTTGAAATCACATACAGTGAAAGATGCTGGTCACAAAAGACCTCCCATTCTATGATTCCATTATATGGATATCCAGAATAGACTGATTTATAGGGAGTAGATTAGGGTTGCTAGAGTGGGAGTGACTACTAATGGCATCAGGGTTTCTTTTAGAGGTAATGGAATGTTCTAAATTTAGATTTTGGTGACGACAGCACATCTATGTGAGTGTTCTAAAAACCAATGAATTATATATTTTTTAAATATATTTTATTGATTTTTTTACAGAGAGGAAGGGAGAGGGATAGAGAGTTAGAAATATTGATGAGAGAGACATCGATCAGCTGCCTCCTGCACGCCCCCCCCCACTGGGGATGCGCCCTCAACCAAGGCACATGCCCTTGACCGGAATCGAACCTGGGACCTTTCAGTACGCAGACCAATGCTCCATCGACTGAGCCAAACCGGTTTTGGCTGAATTGTATTCTTAATAAATGGGTGAATTTTATGATATGTGAATTATATCTCAATACAGCAGTTAAAAACACACGCAGCAATAATCTCAGAGTTACCACTGAATTGCATAACACAAAGTTGCTGCCAAAGCACCGTACGTTGACATGTTGAATCTTAAAATTTCAAATGCATACGAAAGGTTTTATACTGCGCTTTGGACTTTATACTAAGCTGATTCAATATTTTTCTCCCTTAACAATACTTTTTGAGGATCTACTGTGAATTAGGGCTTGTGTTATATACCAGAGAACAATGATGACGAAGTCAGCTAAGGATGGGGAGAGACTTGTCATGATACAGACAAAGTCTTTATCATGAAGGGGCTCAGAGTAATGAAGGAAACCATCAAATAAACAAATGATTATGATACCTTGCGATATGGCACTCAAAAAAGCTTGTAGGGGTTGCCACTGAAGCAGAGTGCTGCAAATTGCCTGGAAGATATTGATTGTCAAGAAGAGAAGAACCCGTACATGGAAGAGAGAACAGCGCATACATTCCCAGAGGAGTGTGAAAAAGCACGGCATGTTTGTGGAAGGTGAGAAATTCAAAGTGACAGCATATCGCGATGAAGTTAGGATGATAAGAAGCCAGCTGTTAAAAGGCCTTACATGTTATGCGAGGAGATATGCACTCTATCTAACAGGCACAGAAAGCCGTTCAGGGCTTTTCAGATGAAAAATGACATGACTAGACTTCTGCTTTGAAATAATAACTTCAGGGAATTGTAAGGAGAAGATTCGTGACTGGAGTCAGAGTGACTCATTAGGAAGATCTGGAAGCAGTTTAGCTGAGAAGGTGAGAGTGATCTGAATTCCTGTGGGAGAAGTGAGGATGAAGAGGGAATGGGCTCCAGAAAGATGTCGAAGTGGAATGATTGAGTAACTGATTGCTCAGGACGGGGCAGGTATCAAGTCAGTCCTTGGGCAGGAAGCCAACAGTAATGGCTTCGTTGAGACAACGGACAAAAGGATTTAAAGCAAGATGAAAGTTTTAATGTACCTTGTCTTTAAGGGCATGTCATGCAAATAAATGTCTCACACATACCAGTGTTCAGTGGTTCATCTGCTTTGTCTCTACCAGTGTACACTTTATTATAGTGCCTCTACTTATTTGACAAAGTATAGCTAACCAAATACAGAAAATAAATTTATAACAAACACGAGCTCACAGCTGGCACTGTGCTAAGCACTTTATATTTATTATTTGATTTAATACTTTATATCCTTGCCACTCAAAATGTGCTTTGCAGTCCAGCAGCACTGGCACCACCTGGGGGCTTGTCTGTAATTTGGATGCTTAGACCCACTCCAGACCTCCTGAGTCAGAATCTGCCCTTAAAGCTTAGAGGTTCAGGAATGTTGTTACCCCTTGGGTTCCCTGAGAAGCAGAGACAAAGAGAAGTTTATGAGAGAATGCTCTTAAGAGTCAATAATAGTGGGAAGAAAGAGGTAAGGCAGGAAGTAGGATTGGGCAGATGAAGAAGTGGGCTGTGATCAAGTCTTGAGGAAGTTTTCAGCTTACTCTTTACAGAGCACTGAAGTGGGAATTGCCTTTAAGTTGTCCTGAGTGAGGCAAAGGGGTCAGGTTTTTACATCCATGCATAGATTGATCATTGGATTGAGGTCTCCCAGAATAGTGTGACCCTGGGTGAGGAGGCTCTCTTCAGCTGAAGGCAGTTCCTGAAGAAGGTGCGGAGCTGCAAGCAGAATTCCCAGAAGCTGAAGAAATAGAGTAAGCTCTTCATTCCGGGAGGATGATGTATGGGAACATCGATTACAAGTAACCTTCCAAGGTTACCCCATTAAAAAGGGGGAGAGCTAAACTTAAACTCACCCTTATTGGGTTACTCACGACAAAGCCTATTGATTATATTGGCAGTTCTGCTCTCTAACTCTCAAAGTAACACAGAACATGGCTCTGGCCTTGATCCCTCAGCTCCCAATAGTAGGAACAAAGTTGGGGAATAGGTTAATACTTGCCAGACTAGGAACTGAGTACTTTGGGTGAGTCAGGCTAGAGAGCTGAGCTTCTCTCCATGCCTAGCAATATGTCATTTGGCAAAATACTGTCACTTTACTTACAGCTTTCCACCCCAAGGAACTATTATGTTGCCTTATCTCACTCTTCTCTTCTGGTGAGCAAGGAAAAAATGATATATATGTTTATGTGTGTGTGTATCTTTTTTTCCTTTATTATGAGTAACTTTCTTCTTTGAAGGTTCTTTCATTGCTATCTCCAGGACAACTCAAAATTTTGGTTAAAAGTTTCTAAACATCTTTAAAAAACAAAACAAAACAAAACAAAATCATTCTTTGGTGTTTCTTTTTAGTTTTTCTACACTCTCACTCTCAAGCACCTTATAAAGGCAGTAATATCTTAGAGTGAAAGAGGTATTGAGTCCCAGTATCTCAGAGTCCTTTAGGATATGGAATGTCCCTCCCACAGCCCCTTTGACAGCGAGGCCGTGGTGAACAGTGGAGAGCAAATGGGAAGAGCAGAAGCCAATCTAAGCAAAAGAAGACATTGAAGTTTGTTTAAAAATAAATGTGGACTCAATACATTGTCTAGTCATATTTTGGTTGATTGATTTCAGAGTGATGGTCACAAGACAGAGTTATGTAGAAGAATAATTTTTCATCATTATCTATTTGCTTCTCTGATGTATGAAAACTACAGTGGAAAAATGATAACCCAGGCTTCTACAATTATTTAAAAAATACATTACCTTAATGCATTATGATAGATGAACTAATAAGAAAATAGACTTGCTTTATTCCTGTATCTTATGACACTAAGTATTTAGGATTAATCGTTCTATGAAACAGATACAGGCTGCAAACCACATCCAGGATTAGTGTTTGCTAGCACTGACATGAGAAAGCCACACCTGTTTAGGGAGTTGTGGGGTCTTTCCACAAGGAATATAGCAAAATGTGAAATTCAAGTGTACTCGCTAATGTAAGAGATCTGCTTAAAGTTGTTAGTATATAAAAAAAATCTACTATTGAAACAGACAAATTAAGCAGCATTATCTGTTTTACAGATTTCATATTAACTTGCCATTTAAATAATAAACTTACTAAGGGATTTGAGCCCTGAATTGGTTTGCAAGATTAGATTTTGGGAATGTAAGGATTATAAAAAGTAAGATAAACCTAATTCTTATTTGTACCTTTTACTGATTCTCTAGTGATAAAACTATGGAACACCATAGAGAACAACAGCCTGGAGAGTTGGTTCGAATTACAGTTCTGCCATTTACCGGCTGTGTGATCTTGGGCCAGTCACTTCATTACTTACTCTTTCCATTTCAGTTTCCTCATCTAAAACAGGGGGATGGTGAAAACCAAGTTTCATAGTTATTATGAGGATTCAATGAGTCAGTATTTGTAAAATACGTAGAGAGATGCCTAGCCCATGATAAATGCTGTGTGTTTTTAAATAAGTAAACACATTGAAGAAACATGTAGAAACATTTTGATTCCTCAATCTTGCACAGGAAATTGAGGATCTTACCTGTGTTGTCCCAGGATGTGTGCATACCTTCAAAATGGCCCAAATCAGGGTGTACTATGTGTAGTGGAATCCAGATCTTTCTCTCTGTTATGTGTGAGTGAGTTTCTCAAACAAATATATTCAAGATCATTGAATATATTATCTTTGTAACCTTGAAATTTGGATAGTTTCTGGTTTAATGGGTGTATTTGTAAATGGTTTTTGAATAACTCAATAAATAGAAGATATGCATGCTTTTTTTGGTTTGTGTCTGTGATGATGGCAGAAATATATTTTTTTTGATAAGAAAAGAAAAGCATTTTCCCCCTAATCTTTTGCCATATTTTCTCCTTTATGTGGTTTCAGGCTTGTTCAAAAGAAAATAAGCTTCTTGTTCCTGTTGCTTTTGTAATCATTTAAAAAAAATTTTCAATGTCAATTATAAAGAGGAATAAAATTGGCTTCAGAAATGTGCATCTAAATTTCAGTGGTGGAAGAAGTATTATAAATTCTTCTTCCCTGACTAATTAGCCTAATGGAGGAAGTTTGGAATTGGCTATCACCACTAAGAACCTTGTGGCTGCTGCTGTGTGTATACATATGCTTATTTTAAAAATATATTTTTACTGATTTTCTAGAGGAAGGGCAGGGGGAAAGAGATAGAAACATCAATGATGAAAGAGAATTATTGATTGGCTGCCTTCTGCACACCCTACACTGGGGATTGAGCCTGCAGCCCAGGTATGCGCCCTGGGAATCAAAAGAGAACTGTGACCTGCTTCATACATGGATGCTCAGCCACTGAGCCATGATGACCAGCCTACATATGCTTATTTGAATGTATGCATTGTGATAGGCAGAAGCAATGTTTTATGGAAAGTCATTCTTTTACTGGATGGGAAAAGAAGGAATAGTCACACTAAATGAGTTGATTGGCAAATCTATTGCTCAGGAGATACTGGACAACCCATTAATTGAGGGAAAAAATTAACTATAATTTTACTTTCTGTTGTCAATACCGTATGATCTTTGCCATTTTCAAACATTCAAATGGGATTTACTAAATATCACCTGAACTAAGAGAGATTTTTTATTTTGTAGAAGACAATATGATTCAAAACCATTATCTAATTACCGAGAAGAATAAGGATGATTGCACAAAATAAAGAGTTGGTATAGTATATAGCATTTCTGTTTTTACAATATAATAATATAAAATTTAAAAATAATACATGCAGAAAGAGATGACAAATATACTCCTAAGAGTATAGAGAAGTCTTTCATATATTTTTACATACCTTTAACAGCCACAAAGGGTATGTGGAATACTCAAACACAAATTACTGAAAAACATTTGGTAACTGAACACTCCTAACAAATGTGTTACTACTCTAAAATGCAAACACTGAAATTTAAGAGTATCTTTAATTATAGTTAATATGTAACACAAATGCTGAACAACATGGTATAATAAAAACTTACATACCCCAGGTAGTACTTGTAATGCATTATTATCCATCCATAACTCCCTTAAATTTTGTATTTGATCCAGAACTTCAGGCTGGGAGAGAAATGGGGAGAGGAAAAAGGAGAAGAAATCAAATTAGCCTTTTCTTATTACAGTATAAGATATAATTTCTTGGTCTGGAATTTATATTGGGGAATCTAATGTTAATCCTATAAGAAATTGCAAATTTAACAAACCTTCAGCAAAACTGGTGGTCCCCGAGTTAGCCAACCTAGAATTAATCTGAAAACAATCAGAACGGCCTTTAAAAAACATGTTACTGGGTGTCAATATGAAATTGCCTCCTCTATCCAGGAGAGTTGTGTGTTTCACATTCTAGTTCTTTTTTTTAAAAAAATATATTTTTTTATTGATTTTAGGGAGAGGAAGAGAGAAAATGAGAGTCAGCTGCTTCATGCTCATTTCCTTCTGAGGACTGGGCCTACAACTTGGACATGTGTCCTAACTGGAAATTGAAACATGATCATCTGGTTCATTGGTTGATGCTCAATCACTTAGCCACACTAGCTGGGCTCACATTCTAGTTCTTAATACATAGATAATTGCATTTTTTATTTAATCAAACTACTTACCTGAATTCTAAAAAAAAATAAAAATGTATTCTCCTTTAACACCCTATGTTTATTATTTGGAGTATTTATTACACTCTATTTAATAAGTACATTATTTCTTTATTAGAGTACTAGAGGCTTGGTACACGAATTCATGCACAGGTGGGGTCTGGCAGTCCACCCCAATGGGGGCTCATTGGGCCAGGCTGATGGGGGCAGGAGTCATGGGTGGTTGGCCTTTGATTGGAAGGGGGGGCAGTAAAGGATGTGACTGTCCAGGGGGAGGGGCTGTGGGCAGTTGGCTGGCCAGCCTCACCCTCAATCAGGGTGTTGGAGGGCTGATTGTGAGTCAGGGCTGCCAGGGAAGAGATTGGGGCACAGATTGGCTGCTGTAGTGCTCATCATAGCCACTGGTCCTTCCGGTTATTCTGGTTGTTCCACCAGATCATTTGATGGGCTTTTATATATAGATAAGCTTTTGAAGGGCAGAACAATGTTTTTTAATCACTACAATCTCAGATCCTCATTGTTTGCCACAGTACCTGACACACAGTAGGTTTTATCATATGTATTAGTGCCTTACATACCCCGCTCTAGGAATTACATTACCATGAGGTGATAAAATATGAATAAGACCCACTCATTTTAAAAAATTAATCTTTATTGTTGAGGTTATTACAGATGTCCCTCTTTTTCCCTCCCATAGATTCCCTCCACTGGGTTTCTACCCCACCCCAGGCCCTTGCCACGCTATTATCTGTGTCCATAGGTAATGCCTACATGCATATAAGATGTTTGAATAATCACTTCCCGAACTCCCACACTCACTTTACTCTGAGAATCATCAGTCTGTTCCATTCTATGCTCCTGATTCTATTCCATTCACCAATTTATTCTGTTCATTAGATTTTTTATTCATTTGATTTTTAGATTCAATTGTTGACCAATATATATTTGTTGTCACTTTGTTGTTCATGTTTTTTATCTTTACTTTTTTCTTCTTTTTCTTCGTCTTAAAAAATACTCTTTAGCATTTCATATAATACTGGTTTGGTGGTGATGAACTCCTTTCTTTTTCTTATCTGTGAAGTTCTTTAACTGACCTTCAATTCTAAATGATAGTTTTGTTGGGCAGATTAATCTTTGTTGTAGATTCTTGCTATTCATCACTTTGAATATTTCTTGCCACTTCCTTATGGCCTGCATAGTTTCTGTTGAGAAATCAGCTGACAGTTGTATGGGCAATCCCTTGTAGGTAACCAACTGTTTTTCTCTTGCTGCTTTTAATATTCTCTCTTTATCTTTTGCCCTTTGCATTTGAATTATGACATGTTTTGGTGTGGGCCAATCAGAAATTAAGCATACCCTGAGTGAAATAAAGAATAATATACAGGGATTCAACAGTAGACTAAAAGATCCCGATAATCATATAAATGATTTGAAATACAAAGAAGCAAAAAACACCCAACCAAAACAGCAAAAAGAAAAAAGAATCCAAAAATATGAAGATACTGTAAGGAGCCTCTGGGACATCTTTAAGTGTACCAATATCCAAATTATGGGGGTGCCAGAAGAAGAGAGAGAGCGCAAGCAAGATATTAAAAACCTATTTTAAGAAATAATGACAGAAAACTTCCCTTACCTGGTGAAAGAAATAGACTTACAAATCCAAGAAGCACACAGAGTCCCAAACAAGAGGAATCCAAAGAGGATCACACTAAGACCCTCTCATTTCTTATCTCTTCATTTATCAATAAATAATTTGTTGAATAGTGGAGATGCCTACTATAGGAAAGGCACAAATCAGAATCCAAGGTTATTCAAACTTTGTTTCTGTCTTGACATAGCCAATAATTTAATTGGGGAGATGAATGTTTAAAAATAACCAGAACATAATATAGCACATAGGAGGAAAGAATAATGTAGAGAAGTTCAGAGAAAGGAGAGAGAGAATATAACAAAAGTATAACACATGACACATAAGAAAACACTTTAATTACTTAAAAAAAAGCTGTCTCAAAATTCTGTCCCCTGGGAAGCAGGCTGAATAGAGAGATAGAGGTTGCTATTGCTGCCAGCATCATTTCTTGATTTGTGATGACATTTTCCTGATTTATTTTCCAGAAATGATCTGTTCCCCAATTGTAAGGCTGCCTGCTTTCCTTGGAGTTAATTCCTCTTTACTGTTCCAGAGGAGTGGCTAAAGCCCAAGCTAATTAGTGCATATTCACCTGACCACAGGGATTGGCTCAAAGATGGGAACATGGTCCCTTCAGAGCAGATAATTCTTTAATGGGCCTTTTTTTGCAAAGACATTTGGCTTTCCCTGCTAGATTCAAAACTGGAAGGATATAGCCCTGGAACTTCCAGTTTGAAGTAAGAGGAGAGCCTGTTTGAATTAAAAGATGGATCCTGATAATATCATATTGGTCTGAAATTAAGCCATATCTGAAATCAATTTTTTTGTCCCTTCTAACTGAAAAAATTATCACTGAGATAAGACACAACTACATTTTAATAAAATTTGAGACTTAAGAAGGCCAGTGTATTTTACAGTATACTAGTGAAAAAGAATGAAATTGTATCAATGTTATGATTAGAACATTGGCATTTGTGGATCAGCAGGAGTTATGCATACTTCTATGACACATTAAAAGGGGCTTCCAAGACTTTCAGGACAACTGGGGAGATATTATGGGATGCCTGTAGCCAGCAATTGCAATGGAATGTGGGACTATTCCTGGGATAAATTTCCTTTACAACAAGGATCAAAATCTAAAGTCAGAGCATGGCATTCTACTGTGGAATTGGAGGCATGAGCACATGTGGGAGATTTCTCTGTGTAGGAAAATATTCTCACTTGACTTAGATCTTAGAGGTTAAGTGATGACCTGGTATGTGTTATACTATTTTTTGTCATCCTGGTCTTAGAGTCAAAGATCAGCAAATCTCCTGGAACTAGGATGATAGAAGGACACAATCTGTATCTTTTGAAGTTAGTTCCTAGGATTCTTATGCAAACATGCTGTTTACCTATAAGCTACATATTAGTTAGATTCAGCATTTAAAGAAACAATATCAAAAGTATGGTGTGTTAGGTTACAATTCCCCACTTTTACAGATTGAAGCTTTGTGTTTTGTTTGGGAGATAGGACTGTGTTGTATGGGTGAAGGAACACCACTAAAAGATATTTATTAGGAAGTGATTTTGGCAGATAGTTATCATATGTATATATATATAACTTTTTTTCTAGTGGAAAAAAGAAAAGGAAAAAAAACCTCCAAAACTTACTAGGGCTAATAATGAAAGAGATGATAAATAAAGAGAAAAAGTTGAGTTTGGGAAACATTTAGAAGATGAAAACCATTGGACTTGGTGACTGGATATGGGAATGACATAGTAGGTCATGTATATCTCCTAGCTTCCCAACATGTGGTGGCGCCAACAATGAAGATGCAGAATATTGAAGTAGAATCATATATGTGGGAGAGACTGAATTCAGTTTAGATCATGATTAGCTTTAAGTTTATGTGAGACATGGTGGAAATCTCAAGGAATCAGTTGGCTATTAAAATCTGAAGCTTAGAAAATAAGTCTGAATTAAGGATATGACATTATTTTGTGGAAATGGAAACTGTATGGACAAGCTCACTAAGGGGAATGTGAAGAGTATCAGAAATGCGTTAACTGAGAAAGAAATCCTGGGGAACACTAACATTTGAGCGCTGAAAACAGAAAGAAGCAATCTACAGAAAAAAAACAAAAAGTTATGGAGTCCAGGAGAGTAAGGGGTTATTAGAATCCAACAAATGGAGTTGGGTTAAGAATAAGAAAGTGAACAGGAGTGTCATATACCTAGGAGAGGTGTCTAGTGAAATAAAAGACTGAAGATGTTCACTCAATTCTGGAAATAGTAGGACACTGGGAACCTTAGTGATGACTGTTTCATGCTATAATTATATTATATAGAGTTGAAGATAAGAGGCAAATAAATGGACATAATGCAGATAGAATATTCTTTGTAAAGTATGAATGAGAAAAGAAAAGTTGAGGGCTTATAAAAAAATTGAGGAAATCAAAGGAAAAAGAAGCTGATAGAAAATGCTAGCAGGGAGAATCCAAGATGGTGGCATAGGTAAACACCTACACTGCTGCCTTGCACAGCAATTTCAAAACTACAACTAAAAGACAGAACGGACATCATCCAGAACCACAGGAAAGCTGGCTGAGTGGAAATTCTACAACTAGAGGGAAAGAGAGGGGCTCACGGAGACCCAGAGGAGCTGCAAAAAGCTGAGGTACAGAGACGCACGCGTGGATAGAGCAGGTGCCAGAGTACCTGGCTGGTTTTCTCTGGCGGGAGGGAAATGGAGACTCTCAAAGGCATTGAACCCCTTATCTTACAACACTAAACCCCAGATCCAGCCAAAACTCATACGGGGGGAGTTTGGACTGTGAAAATGGAGAAGTGCACTGAAATTTAGGGGAGTCACAAAAAAATCAGAAGTCTGGTGGTGTGCATGGCACTGCACGTAGAGGACCGACTGCTGATTGTGCCGCTGGCTTTCACGAGTGGGCGGGAGACAGACCCTCCCAACTGTGCCATTTCTAACTCCACTAAACCTCAGTTTTGGGTGAAACCCTGGGGACCCAAACTGATATGGTCCCCGAACGCAGGGTAGCCAGAAGGGCAGCAGTCTAGAGGCACTGTGAGAGAGCATATTTGCGCACAGGGACCACTCCAGCAATTACCCAGTCATGTGTGACTCAGGGGCCGTGAAGGGTGGGGCCGACTGGAAGGCAAGGCGGTCCCTTAAGCCCTGAGACTCCACCCATCCCAAGCTCAACAGAGAGGCTTTTGCATTTTTGCAACTCTTGTATCATAAGGCTGAAACCAACACAGAAGTTCTCCTGGCATAGTGAAAATGCTGAGACAAGGAAGAGATCACAAACAAAAGAAATGGAGAAAAACAAACGACTGGATATAGAATTCAAAACCATGCTTAAGGCTGGTTTCCATTGTATAGTGGTTATCACGTTTGCCTAACAAAACCATGCTTATAAGGTTTTTCAAGAATATCCTAGAAAAGTTGAATAAAGTTAGCGAGACCCAAGAGGAGATGAAAAAGGACCAACTAGAGATGAAAAAGGACCAACTAGAAATTAAACATACACTGACTGAAATAAAAAAAATATTATACAGAGTCCTAAGATCAGACTAGAGAAAGGCAAGAATCAAGTCAAAAATTTGAAATATAAAGAAGCAGAAAACACTCAACTGGAAAAGCAAGAAGAGAAAAGAATCCAAAAATGTGAAGATAATGTAAGGAGCCTCTGGGACAGCTTCAAGCGTATCAACATCAGAATTGTGGGGGTGCCAGAAGAAGAGAGAGAGCAAGATACTGAAAACCTATTTAAAGAAATAATGACTGAAATCTTCCCACATCTGGTAAAAGAAATAGACTTACAAGTCCAGGAAGCACACAGAACCCCATATAAAAGAAATCCAAAGAGGACCACACCAAGACACATCATAATTAAAATACCAAGAGCAAAAGACAAAGAGAGAATACAGTGGTACCTCGAGATACGAGTGCTCTAACATACGAGATTTTTGAGATACGAGCCATCGAGCGAGTGATTTTTGCTTTGAAATATGTTTGGCTCAGTGGATAGAGTGTTGGCATGCGGAGTGAAAGGTCCCAGGTTCTATTTTGGTCGGGGGCATGTACCTTGCTTGCCGGCACATCTCCAGTGTGGGGCGTGCAGGAGGCAGCTGATTGATGTCTCTCTCTCATCGATGTTTCTGACTTTCTGTCCCTCTCCCTTCCTCTCTGTAAAAAATCAATAAAATATTTAAAAAAAAAGAGCAACATTTGAAATAGGAGTAATCGTGTGGATCAGCCGGCTGCACACGACCCACCAGTTTACCATGACTAGAGCGTCTCATAGTTTCCCATGCCTCAAGGTTACGGAACGAATTACAGGTACCACTGTATTAAAAGCAGCAAGAGAAAAACAGTTCATTACCTACAAGGGAGCACCCATACGACTGTCAGCTGATTTCTCAACAGAAATGATGCAGGCCAGATGGAAGTGGCAAGAAATATTCAAGTGATGAATAGTAAGAACCTACAACCAAGAATACTCTATCCAGTAAAGCTATCATTCAGAATTGAAGGGCAGATAAAGAGCTTCACAGATAAGAAAAAAACTAAAGGAGTTCATCAACTCCAAACCAGTAGTATATGAAATGCTGAAAGGTAGTCTTTTTGAAGAGGAAGAAGAAAAAGGTAAAAGACAAAAAATTATGAACAACAAATACATATCAATCAACAAGGGAATCTAAAAATTAAGTGAATTAAAAATTTGATCAACAGAATAAACTGGTGAATAGAATAGAATCAGGAGCACAGAAAGGGAGTGGACTGATAATTCTCAGGGGGAAAGGGGTGAGTGCTGTACAGGGAGAGACTGAACAAAAATCATACACCTATGGATGAGGTCAACGGGAGGGAGGTAAGGGTAGATGGAAGGGTGGGAGCTGGGTGGAGGGGTGCTATGGAAGGGAAAAAAGAGAAACAAATGTAGTAATCTGAATAATATTAAATAAAAAAAGAAAACACTAGCAAAGAGAGAAAGATTAAGGCATAAAATAGTATAAAATTAATGGAGTAAATTCCAAAAAATAAGAAAAAAAAAAAGATGGGACTGATAGCATAAGGAAAGGGGCTGGCCTTGAAAAGAAGGAAAGTTCAAGGGAAGGTGGTTAAGTGAAGTTCATCTCATTCACTGAAGTTCAAGGGAAGATGGTAAGAATGGTGTGGATGTAGATGGGCATTTTGTATGAGAGGGGGCTGGAAGTTGAGAGCATGTCCGAAGGCCTCTAAATTTTCTTAAACACACACACACACACACACAAAACAAGTAGGGGATAAGGACACACATATATAATACCTTAATCTATAAGGAAAAAAATATTAAAAAACTGTATTTTTTAATTGATTTTCAGAAAGAAAGGGGAGAGAGAGAGAGAGAGGGAGAGAGAGAGAGAGAGAGAGAGAGAGAGAGAGAGAGAGAGAGAGAGACAGAGAGAGAGAGAGAGAGAGGGAGGGGAGAGAGAGAAAGATATGAATCAATGATGAGAGAGAATAATTGATCGGGTTTCCTGCACGCCTCCCACTAGAGATCGAGCCTACAACCTACCCTGACTAGGAATCCAACTGTGACCTTCTGGTTTATAGGTTGATGCTCAACCACTGAACCATACCAATCAGGCTCAAATTTTCTTGATGAAGTAGAGATTAAGATGATCTGTTGAACAGAAAGGGACAAGAATTTTGTATACATAGAACACTTGGGGAAGGTATATACTGAATCATTTAAGGGGAATTAAAGAGGAAGCCAAAGATAATCAAAATAGCTCTACCAATGATAATTATTTTAACTCATTGGAGGGCCAGCTAGGAGACTGACAGTCTAGGGGGGAAAAGAGTAAAAAACAAGATAATTCAGGTTTCCAGGAGGTCAAAGAAGACTAGTAAGAATGAGAGATTGAAAGAATGAGACAAATGAAAAAAAAAATTAGGAGAGAACAGAAGTTAGGAATTTAAGATTTCTGAAGAGATTCCAGGCAATGACAACATTCAAGGTGTAAGCCTATGTAGCATGAAATCTTTGTGTGTGGGCAGAAGAGGATGCTGTGGGAATATAAGGCTTGGCATGACCTCTAATGATTTGGGTAGCCTTTGATGTATTGTGTAACTTGCTCCCTTGGCTGTGTCAGACAAAGTGGCAGATACAGCTGAACATTTGTTCTTCTAAAATATCTCTAAAACTGGGCTCTTCTGGGGACCCTATGCATCTATGACTACTTGGAAAGGGATAACTAATGCTAACCTATATTTCTACTTTATTTCAAAATTTCTCATTTTGATTTATTTAATTTATTATAAGGTAATAACCATCCCACTTTATGAATGAAGAGTCTGATAATTATTTCCTGGGGAAAATGAGAATGATTTGATTAAGTTTATAAAACTACAGCTAGGATTGCCTTCTAGCTTCAAAGATGCCATCATATTACAGCTTAAAATTGAAATCCTTAAATAATAAAGAATGCTGGTGGTCACAAATGCCCTATAAATAAAGTAAATCATATGCTGGCTTTTTAAAAAAGATAATATTTTTATTACTGGATATTATAATAAAATGTACCACAGAAGAAATTTCAGCAACTTCCTAATAACAGCAGAGATGAAATATATTTTGCAGATCAATACATAACCTTTCTGAAACAAAAACCACAACTTAAAGATGATGAAATGGCATTTCATGATTAATAGACCGTATTAAAGTGGATCTTGGAATTAAGCTAAATGGCTTATACCCAACCTAACGCATAAATTGCCTTTTTTCATGCTACTTAATTTCATCCCAAAGTCAATAGTTTCCATTAAAAATGAATGAATTAACTCAAGAATGGCTTGTTGTTTTTAATGCTGGTGAAAGTGCTGTAAGCTAAGCACTCACATAAACTCCTTTGGGGAAAAGAAATGAGTTTATATTTTAGGAAAACATTTGCAAATATGTTTCCCATGTCTTGAAAACATTCATATCTACTTTTAGGCAACTGTCCAAGTAAAATGATCTGAAATATAGAAAAGTCTTATTGTAGAAATATTTCATTGTAGAATAATTAATAAAAATAAAAATTTGGTTAATATCCAAATAAACAACAGCATAAGGAATAAATAAGCAAATATTAATAAAGTCATACATTGTTATAGTATACAATAATAAAAATAAATTATTTATATTTTTATGAAGATGACTAGATCTTGCAATCACTATTGATTGAAAATGTAGTTATTGACAATTCACTGCTATGTATTTATAAAACATATTTATGCAGTAGAAAATAGTGATGATATGTGAAATAGATACACACCAAATTCAAAATAGCAATTGCCCTGGGGTTGAGATCAGACTAGGAGGGAGGGATTGGAATAAGCCTAGGAGGGAGTACAGATGACTTCTCATTGAATTACAGTGTTTTACTACTTTAAAAATCTAACTCAAATATGAAAATAATTAGCATTTGCTTATGTTGGTTAGTAGGTGTTTGATATATTAAAATTTTTCATATTTTATAAAAATATTGTTATATTTATATTTACTTTAAAAAGTTAGAAAAATCAGGAGAAACTATATCAAAATATTAATTTTTAAAAACTCAGTGGTGGAATTATGATTGATTTTAATTTTCTTTTTTTTGCATTTTTTTCTATAGTTTCCAAATTTTCTATAGTATTTAGGCACTACATTTAATAGTAAGGAAAAATTAGAGAACATCTCAGTGTCTTTTCTTCAAATTGGCATCTAACCACTTAGAATTCTTTTTGAAGGAGTCTTATTTTGATTAGTTGAAATGAGCTATGAAAATAGTTACATTATTATTAACATAAATAGAACATATATTTTGCATGACTACACCAATTTTCTATAATTGTGCCATGTATATGCAATCTTAGGCTGTCCTATTGATTTGACATATGTGCTACTTTTATTCCACTAATTTTGATAATAGATTATATTTATGTATATAGCTATTAAATTTTTCTTCTAATGATGTTAAGAGAAATGTTAAGTATAAAAATCATAATATCTGACTTTTGTCTAATTTTGTCAAAATTAAGCTAGGGAACTTTAAGTTTTAAAAAGAGAACTTTAAAGTGTTTTAAAATTGATAAGATTATCTGGCAGATATAAAAAATCTTATAATTCCCAGAAACTACACAATACTGGAAGCCAACAGGATGGAACCTGTTTCAAAATATATACAAATAAATATAAATGTATTTTCTCAAATCAGTAAATATAAAATAGCCAATGCAAATTTAAAAAATTATATTCTCTCACTAAAGTGACATGATATTCACTGACTGAGATATTCTAGTTATATTTTTTCTAAAATGTGAGATAATAATTCAAAGTATTATTTTTATTTCCTTTTATTTTTACCATCTTTGGAGTATGCAATTTGCCATGGAATCATGATAACATTTTAAGAAACTTTCTCCCATTTTTCTTGAAAATTTTCATTTAATAATACACTTGGCTTATTACTAGCCCTTTAGCTCTCACAAATGGGAAATCTTTTATTCATCAATTTCATAGTATACAATTGAAATTCTTTCTGATGCACAAAATTGGATGACTAAAATTGTTCAGCTCTTGATGACAAGCTTCTTGCTAATTCTCTCAATTGTCCTTTCTTACATGCCTTGGGACTCTTTAACTTCCTCAGTTAATTTTTTGGTAATGAAAAGATTAGCTCCATAGGGTCTGAGTCTGTTTCCAGTTTATATTAGTTTTATGTTTCTAAATTTTATTTCAAATGCTGATGCCACTAAAAAGTTCATAAAATTCTAACTATGTTTTAAATTTAATTACTCCAATTGAGGATATTTAGGAAAATATTTGTATAATTTAGGAATTATTGAGTAAAAACAGATATTCGTAGTGACAGTTAATAAAATGCACTGCTGGGAAGATGTGATTAATTTATAATTAATTAAAAACACTTTCAGCCATAAACTCTTATTAATATTTTAATATGAACATGAGTGTAATATATTCTGTTTAAATACTCAGATGAGTATATTGATGGCACAAAGGAAAAAATCTACATGATGTTGAGAGGGAGAGATAATACATTAAATGACTAAAATAGTATCTAAAATGTTATGAAAATGTTGCCCAGCTGGTGTTGCTTAGTGGTTGAACATAGGCCCATGAACCAAGAAGTCACCAGTTTGATTCCTGGTCAGGGCAAATGCCCATATTGTGGACTCCATACCCAGTAGGGGATGTGCATGATGCAACTGATTTAAGGTTCTCTCTCATCAATGTTTCTACCATTCCCTACTCTACTCTCTTCTTCTCTCCCTAAACAATCAATAAAAACATCTGAAAATATTCAAAAACTTGATAGTTTTAACAACATGAAGTTTAATAGGGACAAATGTAAAGACCTGCCATATGTCCCCCAAACCAAGCATACAAGTATAAACAGTAGCAGAAAAAGTGGGTGTCAACATAATTGGGGATTTAACTCAAGAGTAAGCTCAGTATTCATTGATTCATTTGTTAATAAGTGCATTCATTCAGTAAAGAAATACTACCTTACTCATGCTAAGAAAGCATTAAAATGGTCTCTAGGAATTTAATTCAGGCTATGACAAGACTGTCCCCAAATCTTTTTTTGTCAATATCCTGATCTATATGCAACCATTAACCCACATATGGACTACAGTATCTTAGGTTTCCAAGTATACTAGTAAAGGTGTCTTCAACAAATCAGAGATTATTCAAAGAATAGTTAAAAACCATGCATAGGAGAAATAGCTAAAATAAACTAAAAATTAGGCTAGAGGATAGAAGATATAGGTGTCAAAGACATCATCTTTGCCTATCTGGGGGTTGTTGTAAGGAAGATATTTGTCCTAGCTTCATCCCTGGTTCAGAATCAATGAGGAAAGTTGTAGGAAGGTAGAAGTAAAAAAGCATCACAGAAGGAGTTGCTTTTTCCAAGTTAGATTTGTCTAAAATAAAATAGTCTAATTTCTTGCATGTGATAATAACTGTTCTGTTAAGTAAACATATAACTCCCTAAGAATATAGAAATATTAAAAATAAAACAAAATAATAACATTAACTTCTATTGAACACTTACTAGTATATAGTAAGGTACTTCCAAACTGCATGTACCTAAATTATTCTTGAATCTTTGCAACTATCCAATGAGGTATGTACTATTGGATAAGAAGTGAGCAGACTACAGTGGGTAAGAGCAGAATTTAAGACAGTTCAGATTTAACTTGTGAGATCTTGGTTTAAGATTCCTCATTTGTAATAGGTGAATGACAGTAGTATTGGTCACATAGGGGGATAATGAGAATGAACTCCGTTAAAACATTTAAAGTGCTTAGAACATTACCTGGCTCTAAATGCTAATGCTCTATGCTCAGTGAATGTTAGTGATTAGCCCTGCCTTACAGACAAAGAGATTCGGGCATGAAGAACGAAATTCATGTGCTCCAAACTATATGGCTGATATATGGGGATGGCAAGAGCCTGATCTTGAACGTTTAAAATATGTGATGAATAAGGTTTAGAAGGTACAAATGGAGGAGATCAGATATTAAAGGCAGAGTTTAATTCATTCAACAATTTCATTTAATTAGTACTTATTAGGAGTCTATTTAATACCAGGCACTGGAGAAAGACTGGGAACAAAACAAAGAAACTCTCATGGAGATTACATTGTGGTGTTTCATGTTTCCGAGACTAGTTCCTACAAAATGTTAACAACTGGACAAGGGAAGCAATGCTGGTTTCATTATTTCCACTTTAATGTACTATTGTCCATCTAGATTGCAAATTTAGATGACCCTGTCTGAATCCAAATGTAAGAGGGGAAACTGTATAACACATATCCCCTCATCGCATAATTCGAAATGGCCGTGCTCTCTTCTTTATCCAAAAAACTGCAGTCACTTCCTTCCTCCAGCCTCTGTCCCCACATTTCATCATGTCTACTCCTGCCTGCAACAGTTCTCCCATTATCCAAAGATTATAAAGCCCTGATGGTTGTGCTGTGTCACAAAGAACTCTTATCTGACCCCTGTTTACTTCTTAGCCTCTTCTTTCACTATACCTCCATTTGCACTAGAGTCTCTAGGAAAACCCTACTCTTTGCTGTTCTTCAAGGCATCATACTTTATCTTGCAATTTGCCTTTGCAGATGTTCTAAGCCTGTTCTGCTCTTTCTCGGTTTGGTGAGGAATTCTTTCTTCTGTGTTGGTATCCTTACCATAATGCTTTACATATTATACTGTGAATTCCTTGATGCAGGAACTGAATCTTGTTTAATCTGTATCACCAACTCCTTCCATGGTAATTTATACATTCTAGCACTTCAAAAATTCCATCTCATTTGAAAAACATAAACAATCCACATCCTTAATCAAACATTTCCTATATTGCATCACAGTAGTTCATTCCCAAGATCCCACTTAAACTTTGTCACTACAAATACCAGTATCATCTCTGAAATCTCAATTGTAGATATGTCAACGTCTGACTGGCACCTCCTAACCTTCTAGATCATGCATCCCAATATCTGCAGAGGTTCTGAACGTGACATATTCAGATGGATATGTCAATTTATCTTTCATCATCTACCTTTCCGGATAAACACTTTATCATCAATACACAGTTTCTCACAAATGCCATTCAGAAAAGTTGCACTCTATTCTTTTATCACATCACCTACCTGAACTTAACCTAGGTTAAATCCATCTTTCTGCCTTTTCTGCTACAGCACCAAGTTTTGTTGGGAAAAATCAGTTTGGCTGACTAGTCTCATTTTAAATTTATGACAAATACTTGAAATGTGGATTGCATTCTGCCAGGCAACTCTATTATTTTGTTCCAAGAAGTTGCTTATCAAATTTCTGAACTAGTTCATAGTCTTTTTTTTAAAAAATATATTTTATTGATTTTTGACAGAGAGGAAGGGAGAGAGATAGAAAGTCAGAAACATCGATGAGAGAGAGACATCGATGAGAGAGAGACATCAATCAGCTGCCTCCTGCAGGCCCTACAGTGGAGATGTGCCCGCAAGCAAGGTACATGCCCCCGACCAAAATCGAACCTGGGACCTTTCAGTCCACAAGCCGACCCTCTATCCACTGAGTCAAACCGGCCTTGGCAGTTCATAGTCTTTTAACAAAGTCAAAAGTATTCTCCTCTTATCCCAGCTTATAACTTATCCTACACCAGTGGTCAGCAAACTCATTAGTCAACAGAGCCAAATATCAACAGTATAACGATTGAAATTTCTTTTGAGAGCCAAATTTTTTAAGCTTTAACTTCTTCTAACTCCACTTCTTCAAAATAGACTTGCTCAGGCTGTGTTATTTTGTAGAAGAGCCACACTCAAGGGGCCAAAGAACTGCATGTGGCTCATGAGCCGCAGTTTGCCAACCACTGCTCTAAACAAACAAGCAGAAATGCATTTACTCCGAAGGTGTTTAATCTTGAGCTTCAGGCCTCTCCTATGCATGGTGAGAAATATTTACAAAGAAATATACTTTAAAGGAAATTGGTTAATATTGCTGCAATTTGTTACATAGACTTTCACTCCATCATACTTCCTTGGGTATAATGTGGCACATTTGGGATCTCGCTTAATTGAATTGGGGATGCATTAAGTTTAGATTCAATGCAATATGTTGATATGTTTTGTAGTCACTTTTGTGGTTCTTTTTAGATTACCAACGCTGGCCCTCCCAAATTCATGTCCCTTTTCCGCTCACTTGAGTTCTAGATCACATATCTTCCACCTATTTTTGTCTTTGGATCCAGGCCTGAAGTTACACTCTTCTGTAAATCATCACCACCTCCATTTTGAAGTTGAGGTAAAATATGGCTATATAAGTCATCTTAGTACTTAGCTGCTAAGTCAGACAAAAAGCAAATCAGGGAAGAAAAAACAATATTAAATGTAGAAATGCAAAATTTATAATAATGCCCAGTTGATTAAAGGAAATTGTACAAATGTAAGTATTCCTTTATTTTATTGAATTTATTGGTGGTAACATTGGTTAATACAATTATATAAGCTTCAGATATGTAATTCTATAATACAACATTTGTATATTGTATTGTGTGTTCATTACCCCAAGTCAGGTCTCCTTCCATCACCACTCACCTATCCTTTACCCTCTTCTACCTCTCCCCATCCCTTTTTTCCTCAAGACAGAGAAAAAAATAAGCAGTTGCTAATGTAATTTTAAACTTTGGTATCTTTGGGTAATGTATGGGTGTTATTTGTTGCAAATTATAATTATAGTAACCTGCATAATTTCAATGTTATACCTAATTCTCTATCTCATTACATTTTGAAATGTTGATAACATATACATATACTTTATTTCATCACAAACATATTCTCTGATACATCATATTGTACAATGTATACATTTCTATGAGTTTATCTCTGAAAGTATCTAAAACTGTTTTCTTTTCTCTGTATCAAATAAATATTTTTTTCAATATAGATATTTCATTGAGTGGAAAACAAAGCTGAGTCACTATTTTTATTTACCACTGTTAGTCAATCTCCTAATGTGAATTAGTGAGAAATGTTTTTAATAAGACTGCTAAGATTTATGTAAGAACCTATGTGTAGCATTAGTCTTACTTTCTATAGACACTGGGAAAATTCTCTTCGTATTACTACTTGATGATGACATTATTGGATTTACTTATTTAATACAATGAAAGTTAGTTTATCTGGCAAATCAATAACCTGAAATCTCTTTAAGCTGTTAGTTTCATACTTACTAATATGAGCTTCTGGAGCAGGGCTTGCATTTCTGAATCCCTGATACTTGGCTGTGTGTCTGTTGCAAAAATACCGATAGTGACCCTTGAAGGTCACAAAGATGTAGTACAAAACTGAATTACCAACAAATCAACAAACGACAAGTGTTGGCGAGGATGTGGAGAAAAAGGAACCCTTGTGCACTGTTGGTGGGAATGCAGACTGGTGCAGCCACTGTGGAGAACAGTATGGAGTTTCCTCAAAAAACTAAAAATGGATCTCCCATTTGACCCTGTAATCCCACTCTTAGGAATTTATCCTAAGAAATTACAAACACCAATCAGAAAAGATTTATGCACCCCTATGTTCATAGCAGCACAATTTACAATAGCTACAATTTGGAAACAGCCTAGGTGTCCGTCAGCAGATGAGTGGATCAGAAAACTGTGGTACATCTACATAATGGAATTCTATGCTGCCATTAAAAAGAAGGAATTCTTACCATTTGCAGCAACCTGATTGGAACTGGAGAGCCTTATGCTTAGTGACATAAGCCAGTCAATGAAGGAGAAGCATCACATGATCTCACTCATTTGTGGATAATAAAGAACAGTATAAACTGATGAACAAAAGGATAGATACAGAGACAGTAAAGCTTCAAACAATCTGTGAAATTACAGCAGGAAGATTAAAGTTAGGTGAGCTAGATAGGAGATCAATCAAAGGACTTGTATGCATGCATATAAGCATAACCAATGAACATAGACACTGGAGGGTTGGGGTATGCCTGGGAGGGAGGGGGGCAATGGGGAGATATGTATAAAAAATTAATAAAAATTAAAAATACTGAATTACCTTCTGAATCACAAGACTGTTTCTATTCAGAGTAATTGCAATGTAATTCAGAATTCAAATTATTTGAAAAATCAATAATCAATATTTGGTATATAAGTTCTTTTTTAAACTGTATAATGCCCTATTACTTTGACAGAAAACAACAGAGAAATTAATGTCACCAGTCTGCTAAACAGTAAGAAACTGAACTGTCAGATGTGCATGCATTATCATTTCTGCCTGAGAGCAAAAATGATAAGGCAGGTCATTATGCCTTGTCAGTATATTAAATTCGTTCAGTGGAAGTGAGGAACTACTTTAAAAATTTTAAATCTTTCCATGTGAAGATCATTTTATTATGTGTTTGGTCATAAGAGTAACTCATTAGTGTCTGGCAAGAACAGAGCTAAGGCAAGACCCATTCATGTTTGAGTTCCAAAGTCATCCTGTCTTTGATTTGTAGCAGTTAGGAAATGCTAAAATGGAGTAATCACTATTATATCCCTATCACCTAGCCTAGAGGATCCCTAATAAATATTTGTTAAATAAATAAAGAAAAAGATTACATTATCAGTACAAGATTTTATCTCACTGTGCTTTAATTTTTTCAATATAATTATCTTTATTGCAAGTAAGTTTATCTACTTTAATAAAATCTTGCGTGTCTCATATCATGAGCTCTTAAACTGTATTTTGAGAGATAAATACTTTTAAACATTATCAGATTTCTATGAGTTATTTTAAATTTGCATATTTTTATTTTATGATTTTTTAATTTTTAATTTATGACTTCTGAATATTTAATCTTCTACTTTTATAATACATTCTAATATTTACTCTATGAATTTATTCTCAATTAAGTATTGAATCAGAACATCAATGGTATATATATCTCTGTACATTTATTAGATTTGTTTGACCATATCCTACATAAATAATACAAGCTGGTAAAGAATATGTTTAACATTCTACAATATTTATTTTTAATAATGTTGGTCATTTGAAGACTTTTTATCTAAATAATAATGATTTAAACCTAGCAACTTATAATAATTCTTATTTTAGTACTAAAACTTATAATACTGATTTGTAAATATTCTGACTGGCCACTTCTGAAAATTTAACAAGTACTTACCAAGTACCAAGCTCAGGTATGGTACTGTTATGGGATACAGGTGCACATGCATATGGGGGAGGGAAACCTCAAGAATATTATAATTTGATCTCAGACAAAATGTAGATACAGGACAATGGAGAGTGATCAGATCTAGAGGTAAATACTATGGTAAAAATTGTAGTAATACACAAGGCCAAAAAAAAATGAAAATGAATTAAGGAAAATAATATTAATTTACCTGAGTATAATAACTAGTGTGGTAATAGTCAATTATTTCTTTGGTCAGATTTTAACATTTCATGGTTTCTACATTTGCTTTAAAGCTCTTTTTAAAAGTCTCAGGTTTATTTTTCTCTGAATAAGTTCTATCATGTGAACTACACTAATAAATTATATAGTTTCTATTAGTTTTATACAACACTTGAATGAGCTGTTTGCCAGGGTACATTAATCTGTCAATATAGTTCTACATCAGTACACTCAAATTATTCTTATGATATTGTGTTGATTCCTTTATTAACCCCCATTTGAGGGCTAATTGCTACTGTGTAATTTAGTAAAATTATATTTATTGGTGCAATCTACAAAGATCAAGGTTATGTAATTTGTAATTACATGCTCAATTGTTTTGCTTTTCAGTGTAAAACATTTAGTATGCCTTATCAGACACATTTTTCTTTTATATTACAAATGAGCAATGAAGTCTTGAGGCTGTAGCTCAAGCCAATTTGTATTATAGCAACTTTAAATGAGGTATTTCTTTACCTATATGACCTTGTCTACCATTTATAATTCTAAAACTCCCTAAAAGTCGTCTTTACATACTTTCACATTTCCTATCTAGGTTTCCATTCTGGATCTATATTGCAGTCACTGTGCACTCATCATGCTCCTTCCTCCCCCTCTGCTGCCTAAAATGCCCTTCCTTCTTATCTTTGCCTAATTAGCTTCCATTCATTCTTTAGACTGCCAAGATCTTTGGTTTCTCTTTTAGGAATGTATTTGGTCAAACTCCTTTAGAAGTTCCTCAACACTTGTCATGGCTGGAATTTTACATTTCTGCCTGTACTTGTTTTCTTCACTAGCCTATAAACTCCATGAGTTTTCCTTTCCTTAAAAAAAAAAAAAATCTTTATTGTTGAAAATATTACATAGCCTGGCCAAATTGCCTCAGTTGTATGTCTGCTTTTCGGCCCCATTGACTCTTTTTAGCCCCGCCCCCTTTTACTACCTTGTTGTCTGTGTCCTTGAGTTATGCATATATGCATAGTTTCTTTGGTTGATTACTTCCAACCCACCACCCTCCCCCACCTTCCCTCTGAGATTCTGCATTCTGTTCTATGCTTTTATGTCTTTAGATCTATTTTGTTCACCAGTTTATTTTGTTGATTGGATTTCACATATGAGATCACGTGATACTTATCTTTCTCTAACTGGCTTATTTCACTTAGCATAATATTCTCTTTACTTTTGTATATAGGAACCTGATAGAATGATCAATAAATGTAATCATTCAACAGATGTTTGAACATAGTTCAAACATAGTGCTTAGTGTGGGGATATAACAGAGAATAAAACAAAGTTGTAGAGCCACATTTATTCATCCAAGAGTTGTTGAATAATAGAAGGAATAAATAAGAACTTGTCTAAATTAATCATTCCATATCAACATTTCTTCCAGGTAGAAATAAATCTTTCAATTTGTGTCATGCATATGGTGCTTCACCATTAACGTTGTGTGTACAATGCTTTGCAATCTATTTGTAAATTGCTAATAATTATTTGGCAGAATGATGAATGAACTAATGTCCAAGTGGATTAACTATAGATGTATAGGTTAATGTTGGCTATGCCATAAGACCAAAGGATTATATTTTCTCTGCAAATTTATTATCATTTTGGTAACAGGTTAATTTATTTTTCATGTGTGAACAGAATGCTTTTTTAAAAAAGTTTTGTTTTTTTAATATTCAAATTCCATTAACAAGTCAGCAAGGAATTTTTCTAAAAATGTGAATCCCGACCAACATGATATATAAAAAAGTTGCCTAGACTTCTATTTGTAACATATGCTCTGGTCTATTTTTTTCATTTTCATATGGAGTTGTGAACAGATGCTTGGGCAGGTTCATTCTGCACTAAATCTTGTATTTCTACATATGTCTTGGAGGTGGATGCTTGCCAAGTCAGTATCTCTCTTGTTGGTCATTAATCACATCAAACCCACTTATTTTTGCTTTCATTAAATGAAAATGAAAATGAGAGTTCCGCTAACAAAGGTTTATTTTATACAGTGGGGAGGGAGGCAGCCTCATCTCCCATTCCTCTGCCACAAGAGCCAAATACATTCCTAAAAGAGATCATTAAGCTAATATAATCACCAGCCCTCACTATGCTTGTGTTTCCTCATTTCCATTCATTCATATGTTCATGTCACTCTCCTGGCCAAGATGCTCTCTCTACTCCCCACCTACCACATCAAACTCATTCTTCAAGGCCCAGCAAATTCTGTGTGTTAGGGGAAGTTTTTAAAATTATACCTGCCATTAGTCATTCAACTAACATACATCAATTCCAAAGTGTTTGAGAATCTATTGTGTTCAAATAGCTTAAGATTAGGTGGTTAGGTCTTTTTCTTATAATGCCATAGCTTTAGAGACTAAAAACTCAGCATTCATTCACACATATTCATTAAGTGGTGACCATTTTCAAATTTATTGCAGTTGAGGGTTATCTGTGGAGTTTAAACAAATGTAGCTTCCTGACGGTCATATGAAATTTACTGAATTGGAATTTCTCAGAGTGTGACCCAGAAATCCAATTTTTTAACAAGTGTTGATGATAATTTGAGGAAGCTTTCTTAATATACACCACTTGGACATAGGTGTTACTAAGATGAATGCATAGGCTCTTTGCCCTCAAGGAGCTCACATCCTAGTTAGGGGAAGTGATTAATCACAACAAAAATCAAATATTATGTAGTTATTTTATTAAAAATAGAACAGGCTTGTTAGATGGTTTTTATGGACTACAGAGGATGGGAAGACTCAAGAGTACTGGATATACTGAAACCACAAGTTAGCTTCATTGGGTTCTGAGGTATTCAAATCCCTGTATGGACAATATTCATCAAGCAATAGGGGAAAGAGAAAGGACATGTCATGTTATCATGCACCTATGTGAATAGAGACAACTGTGGCCTTATAAATAAAGTAATGGTTGCAGTGGAGATTTCTTTATAGTGGAATTTATAGGAGGGAAGATCATTTCTAGCTAGTAACATAAGAGAATTTTTGAGAAACTACTGCATTTGAGCTGGACCTTGAGGAAGGGTAGGATTTACAAACTACTAGTATAATGCAGTATAGAGAGGGGGATGAGAGAAAGCCAAGGATATTCTAGAAGGAAGAATCAGTACAAACAAGGACATAGAAGCATGGATGCAAGCAGCAAGTATGAAGAATAGCAAGCAACAAAATTTGGCCTAGTGAAGGGTATAAGAAGGATAATTTTTCTTTTTCTTATAGTTGTGGATATAGGCAGCCACTTTTGATGGGTAAATGGATAAATTTTTGGGTACCTTGAAAGTTGACCTCAGAATCCGTGGGTACCTCATTTGATGGTTTTTATCACTTCTTAAGCCCTGTCCCTCCAACAGGCTCATACTTTTTGAAGGCATTAGCACATTTTATACCTTTATAAGCTTCTTCGAATATAGTGCAATGTCTGGCACACAGCAGGAGTTCAAAAAATATCTGTTGACTGATTAAGAGAGATTGATTTTTGTGCTCAGAAGGAGGGCTTCCATAGCATACAAGAAGACTATGCACCACTGGGGTTTTCTCTCCTCTGTTAGCACCACGGTAAGCATATGAGAAAACTGTCATTGTTGACAATCACAAAGGTCATGCTGTGAATATACTGAAGGCATAAAAAATGAATAATGAAATTGTAGCCCATGGTGAGCTTTATTACAGATGCATGCTTCTTTCTTATTTTCTCCATATTAACTATAAATGTTTTCTTAAGTTTCTATTTCTGTTATTAACATAATATAAAATGTGCACCAGGAATGGAAAAAAATAATAACTATCCTGTAAAGTCAAACTGTTTGAACTTTTAAAAATGACTGTTGTAGTTTTATTTGAGCTACAAATTTAAGAAAGAAACTTTCTGTAGAGTTAAAGAACTGGCACCCAAATTCCTCATGGATTGTGTGACTATTGAAGGACTGTGAGAGATTTCATTAGAAAAACTCACAATCCTGATGTACACCTATAAAAAATAAATATGTCTAAGACAAATAATAAATATATCCAGACAAGGAATGAATGTTTACTGAAAACCTATCACATGTTTGAAAATATTCTAGGTTCTGGGATACAATGTTGAACAGGAGGGACACATTCTTTGATTTGTGAAACTTAAACTCTAATAAGATCTAGTAGCTTTGTTTAATTGTTCCAATAGTGACAGTATAAAGTTTGTAAAACATTTCCAAATTTGTTGTGTTATTGTCCATAATTCCCCTTCTGATTCTAGGCATTTTCCTTTATTATTATCTCTTTTAATGCCAGTGATTCTCAAACTTCTATCTCTAGTTCTGTCACATTTACTAACTTCCAGTTCTGTATTTCTAACTATCTTTTGGGTCTTTCCACCCACATGTTCCAAAGGTAATTGAAATTCAGGGTGTTCGAACCTCCACCTTTTCCTTCCCAACTTCTACCTCTTCCTCTACTCTTCTTATTTCAATTAATAACATTATCCACGAAATCATCCCAATTAAAACTAAAATAAACATACCTTTTTCTCCCTTTAATATACCCACCCCTTTTCAAGTTCTTTATTTCTTGAATCCATTCTTTTTTTTCCTCCTTCATTTCTTCTGTCATCATTTTTTTGATTTTGGCTATTTATTCTGTTTTGGAATCTACTAAAATAACTGTCACTTATTATTGATTTTAATCTAGTCTATTAAAGTTTTAGATTCTATCATAATTTCTAACACACAGTAGGTTATCAATAAAAATTGTTGCTTGCGTGGTTAATTTATCCTCATATCACAGGTAGCTTTGAAAATGTAGACTTAAATATATTTTTCTCCTGCTTAAAATTTTTCAGGTGGTTATTCATGAAGTAAATAGCAAATTTTTAACATGATATTCAAAGACTCTAATGCTCTTGTTTCAGTTTACTTTTCTAATCTTGCCTCCCTTTATCCTATAAAAGAATCTGTATCCAGCCATATCTAACCATTTCCAGTTCTCCAAGCCTACCCTTCTGTTTCATCCCTCTATAGCAGCAGTTCTCAACCTGTGGGTCGCGACCCCTTTGGGAGGTCAAACGACCCTTTCACAGGGGTCACGTAAGACCATCGGAAAACACATCTTTCCCATGGTCTTAGGAACCAACAGACCGCCCCTCGGTGTAACAAAGTGTAGCAATGTAGTTTACTGTTGTCATATGAAGACTGTTGCCCATGCTACACCATGATTCAAGACAAAATTTCATTTATTTGTAATTAGAAATAAATATTTCACAATATATAATTACATATTGTTTTTGTGATTAATCACTATGCTTTAATTATTTTCAATTTGTAACAATGAAATACATCCTGCCTATCAGATATTTACATTACAATTCATGACACTAGCAAAATTACAGTTATGAAGTAGCAACGGAAATAATTTTATGGTTGGGGGTCACCACCACATGAGGAGCTGTATTAAAGGGTCGCGGCATTAGATCTGTTCTATGGCTACCAGATCTTCTTTCTCCTTTACTTAGCTTTCACATCTTTCCTTACTCTAAACCTCCCTGACTTCCCCCTCAAAAGTCACTCTTCAGATCCCCTATCTCTATCTATCTACCTATCTATCTATCTATCTATCATCTATCTGTATATCTTTCTATCTATCATCTATCCATTCATCAATCCATCTTTTATCTGTTAATGTTGTGTTATCATGTGCATAACTCTTATTAGTTTCAAATATATGAAAGGTAAAATTTATTCATCTTTGAATCCTCAGTGCTTGCAGAGTACCTACATAAATATATTATAAACATGTGCTGATAAACAGCAAGCTAATTAATATGTCAAATGGTTTTATGTCTCATCTCTCTCCAAGCTCCATTGAAATGATAAAAAAGGAAGAAAAAATCTGAAAACAAATGAAAGAGGAAAATGCTGCTGCTGGTAAACAGAAAAGAATAAAATAAGACTTAGAGACTTAAAGAATCTTGTAGAAGATACAGAGTAAATTTAATTATATTTGTAAAAAATATTCAATGCCAATTACCTGTGACTTAATTCAAACAGAAAGGGGTCCCTCTGGGAAGTGAGAATTGTTTGGTTTCTCTAACGAGTTTCAAAAGTACATGTAAATTAATACTACTTTTGTGAGAAAAATTTGCAATATCCATTAAAATAAAATATGCACATTCAATGATCCAGCAATTCTATCTCTGAGAAGCCATTCTTTGAAAATATTTGCATGGATGTGTCAAACATTAGTCATTGCATCATTAAAATAGCAAAATATTGAAAAAACAAAAATGTTCATCAATAGACTATATAGCTAATAAATAATATGATATCTACTGAAGGAAACAACTGATAGCTTTTATTTTTTAAATTAATTTATTTTTTTGTTTGCTGGAAGTATTTTTATTTTTTTAAAATTTTTAATATTTTTTTGAATTTATTTATTTATTTTTTCCTTTTCCCTATTGCTTTCCCCCAGCCTTCCCCAGCCCCCAGTACAAGTCCTCATCTTTCTCCCTCCCCCTCCCCCAATGTCCTGTATCCATTGGCTGTGCTTACATACAAGCATATAAGTCCTTTGGTTGATCTTTTATAGCCCCTCACCCCCCAGCCCCTAACCTCCCCTGCCTTCCCATTGTAGCATGACAGTCTTTTCATTGCTTCTTTGCTTCTGTATCTGTTTTCTCCCCACCCCCCAATTCTTGCCTTTAAAAACATCTTGCCTTTGTAGGCTAGCAATAAACTTATAAGAGCAAAAAAAATGTTTGAGTTTCAATTTCAATGTCCAATAGTTTTGAGTTCCATTTTCAATGTCAAACAGTTCCTTATGTGTACACGTCATCCATGGTATCTGGATAGTGGAGAAATGGTGGCAATGCCAGTCTGACCCTCTCTGGTTTGGTCCTAGGCATCCTTTAGCGATGCACAGCTGCTGACTGCTTGCATGGCAAGGCGTCGTCAGCATCTTCCATCTCTGGACTGTTTCTCCTCTTCTCTTCATGATTGGAGCAGACAAGAGGAGAAACAGTCTAGTGAAACTTTTAAAAATGAATCAAAGATGTACATTGTTCAGGATATATTCTTAAGGGGGAAAATGGATATGCAGGTGCCTGTCTATAAATAGGTAGAAAAGAAGTAGGCAGCAGACATTAAACTGTGACAATCAATGGGAAATGGGACTGGGAGGTTGCAAAAGGGGATTTTCTCTTTTTCCTCTTTACACTTCTGTACTACAACTAAAAAGTAATGTAAACAGTTTAACAATTTAAACAAAGACAATTTTCATACTTGGAAAGCAAGGACTGGGAGCAAAGGAGGCCATAATTAGTCTATAAGGATCAATTGTAGGACATCTAGGCAGTCAGGCATTAGCACTTAGAATTATTTCACTAATTTGGACTGCTCAATGAAGATTTGTTTCTAATTGGCTTCTATCGTGAGTGTGGGGTCAGATAGAGCAGAAGGCAGTGTTTAACTAATTTTAGGTTGGCACAATCAAAATAGCAGTGACATTCTATAATGTGTTTATCATTAGTGGTTCTTCCTCTACTACTTGTTGGCAAGTATAGCTTTAGCCCGTAAGAATCCCCTGACAATGACAGGAAGAGATGATGGCTTGAGAAGCACTCTTCAGACTTTAAGACTTAACTAGAGAGCCTCACTTCAGGTAGCTAACCACAACCTTGATTATCCAGGCATAGACCACAGACTGCTCATCCATCATAGTCAATATGCAATATCCTGTTTGGGGACCCTGGGGCAGTAAAGTAGGGAAAGAATTGTGTGGCATAGAATTAATTTACAGATAGAGTGGTTCATCTCTAAACTTCTCTCTGGGAAAGCCTAGATTCTTGGCCAAGATCAGGGCAGTGGTTAATTAAAGGTTTATAATACTAATTTAAGACTGAAAGTCCCCTAGTGGGGATAATAACCCTGTCATCACCAGTTAAATAGCCTGGCATGGCAATGTGTGCAGAAGGCATGAAATATGCTACTGGAAACTTTTAGGGAGCTTTCCTGACATTAAGATTTATCATCCAAATCCTGGTGGTTTTATGCAGAGATGAAGCATATCTTTGTGTGAATAAGAAGACCTTGGAAAGCTGTACTTGGAAGGCTTTGGGGTTCTGATGTTTCTTGCATGCTCCCTTTCACTACTCTACTGTATCATTGGCCTTTATTGAAAGCCCTACATGCCTATGCTTGTTGGAGTCTTACCAATCCTTTCAATTATTCAATGTGTTTTAATCTTGCAAGAACAATAAAAAATATAGCTGCATTATTTTTTAATGTTGCATAACAAATAACTGAAAACAGTAGTTTAAATCAACACTCAAAGTTTTATAGGTCAGAAGTCAGGGCATAGGACTCAATGGTCAAAATTGTGTTGTTGGCTACACTGCATTATCATCTGGAGTTTGCAGTCCTCTGGCAAGCTCATAGTCGTGTGGCAGGATTCAGGTCCTGAGGGTTGGATGTCCGTGTTTCTTGATTGCTGTCAGGTGTTTCCTTGCGTGGGTCACTCTCAAATTTTTGAAATATGGCTCTTTCCCAGAGCCCTCTCACACTTTCAATCTCTTTAATTAAGAAGGGTCCATTATCTTTGAAGGGATAACTTAATTAGATCATATTCACCTAGGGTAATCTATCAGATCAGCTGACTTGGGACTTTAATTGCATCTGCAAAATCACTCCACAGCATGTACTTGTTTGTTTGAATAAATAGGAAGAGACATACTAGTATATATTCCAGGGGATAGAGATTTGGGGGAGCATCTTGTGCCTTCCACAATATTCCCTAAATGTTAATTGAGCTTGTTAATATAGATCATAGAATTGTATTGTGGAGCAATAGAAAAAAGAAGAAGGCTGTTGGGTACCATACTCCTCCCTCATTTTACCAGAGCAATTCTACTTGCATCTATCTTACAATATTATTGTATGTATAAATTATTGCTTTATGTTTTCTTTATACTCTTTCCTTTGGTAGTCATATCTAGTTACATGATTTTAAAATATATTTGTATACTTATATTTATTAAATATATTTTTCTGTACTTCTTCCAAAACTCATAGTTAATAGCCATCTTGGCATCTCCATTTGGATGTATAATAGGGACATCAAACTTAAGATTTTCAGACCTTAAAACTCCTGACCTTAAAAACTACCTCTCTTGTCCCTGGAATCTCTAGCTGGACTGATGGGTAAATATCTTCCCCTGTACAGAGTTAGTCTGAAAAAATGTGAAAGATATGTGTGTTTTATTTGTACAGACAGCAAAGTGTCACAGAACATTAAGAAACAGGGAAATAAGGCCTGAACAAAGGAAAAAAAAAACTATGTTAAAGCAATGGCAGTATATGAATTACCTGACAAAAAACTAAAAAAAAAAAAGATATACACAAAGGAAAATAAAAAATGAATCAAAATGTGTCACTATAAAAAAATCAATAAAACACAAAGAAAGACAGCCAGAGGGAAAAGACAGAAGAGCTACAAAGAAGACATACACATTTAACAGAATTATAATAGTAAGTTATTTCAAACCAATAATTTCTTTAAAGTTAAATGGATTAAGTTTCCCAATTAAAAAGACATCAAATCTTATTTTTTTTTTTAGACTGACTGATTAAAAAAACAAAGCCATTTATATACTATCTGCAGAGACTCACTTTAGATTTAATGACACATAGTTGAGAGTGAAAGAATGGGAAAATACATTTCATGCAAATGGTAACCAAAAGAGAACAGAGACAGTCATACTTATATCCAACAAAATAAGATGTTAAATACTATCAAAAGACAAAGAAATAATACAATTATAAAATGGTCAATTATGTAAGTATATATTATTTATAACTATTATAATTATACAATATCAGAAAATTCAAATGTGTAAAGCAAACATTGAAAAAACTGAAGGGAGGAGGAATCCAAGATGGCGGCATAGGTAAACACCTACACTGCTGCCTCGCACAACAATTTCAAAACTACAACTAAAAGACAGAACGGACATCATCCAGAACCACAGGAAAGCTGGCCGAGTATAAGTTCTACAGCTAGAAGGAAAGAGAGGGGCTCACGGAGACCCAGAGGAGCTGCAAAAAGCCGAGGTACTGAGACACGCGCATGCTGAGAGAGTGGGTGCCGGAGTACCTGGCTGGTTTTCTCTGGCGGGAGGGAAACGGAGACTCCCAACGGCATTGAACCCCTTATTTTACGACACTAAACCCCAGATCCAGCGAAACTCATACAGGGGGAGTTTGGACTGTGAAAAGGGAGAGGTGCACGGAAATTTAGGGGAGTCGCAGAAGATCAGGTCTGGTCTCGCACGCGGAAGGTGCTGCGCGCAGGACAGATTGCTGATTGTGCCGCTGGCTTTTGCGAGTGGGCGGGAGACAGACCCTCCGAACTGTGCCACTTCTGACTCCACTAAGCCCCTGTTTTGGGCGAAACCCTGGGGACCTAGACTCGTGTGGTCCTAGTGCTCAGGGGAGCTGGAAAGGCAGCGGCGGGTGCGCGCACGCACAAGGACCGCTCCAGCGATTACCCAGTCACGTGAGACTCAGGGACCCTGGAGGGCGGGGCTGACTGGAAGGCAAGGCGGTCCCTTAAGCCCTGAGACTCCACCCCTCTCAAGCTCAACAGAGGCTTCTTCGGTTTTGCATCTGGTATCATAAGGCTGAATCCAACACAGAAGTTTCCCCGGCATAGTGAAAATGCCGAGACAAGGGAAGGGATCACAAACAAAAGAAATGGAGAAAAAAAAAAACAACTGGATATAGAGTTCAAAACCACGCTTGTAAGGTTTTTCAAGAATATGCTAGAAAAATTCGATAAATTTAGTGAGACCCAAGAGGAGATGAAAAAGGACCAACTAGAGATACAAAAGAGCCAACTAGAGATGGAAAAGGTCCTACTAAAGATGATAAAGGACCAAATAAAAATTAAACATACACTGACTGAAATAAAAAATATTATACAGAGTCCTAACAGCAGACTATAGAAAGGCAAAAATCAAGTAAAAAATTTGAAATATAAAGAAGCAGACAACATTCAACTGGAAAAGCAAGAAGAGAAAAGAATCCAAAAATGTGAACATAATGTAAGGAGACTCTGGGACAGCTTTCAGCGTACCAACATCAGAATTGTGGGGGTGCCAGAAGAAGAGAGAGAGCAAGATACTGAAAACCTGTTTAAAGAAATAATGACTGAAAACTTCCCACATCTGGTAAAAGAAATAGACTTACAAGTCGAGGAAGCACACAGAACCCCAAAGAAAAGGAACCCAAAGAGGACTACACCAAGACACATCATAATTAAAATGCCAAGAGCAAAAGAGAAAGAGAGAATATTAAAAGCAGCAAGAAAAAAACAGTTTATTACCTACAAGGGAGCACCCATACGACTGTCAGCTGATTTCTCAACAGAAACGATGCAGGCCAGATGGGAGTGGCAAGAAATATTCAACATGATGAATAGCAAGAACCTACAACCAAGAATAATCTATCCAGGAAAGCTATCATTCAAAATTGAAAGGCAGATAAAGACCTTCACAGATAAAAAAAAGCTAAAGGAGTTCATTAACTCCAAACCAGTATTATATGAAATGCTGAAAGGTACTCTTTTAGAAGAGAAAGAAGAAAAAGGTAAAAGCCAAAAAATTATGAACAACAAATACATATCTATCAACAAGTGAATCTAAAAATTAAGTGAATTAAAAATTTGATCAACAGAATAAACTGGTGAATATAATAGAATCAGGAGCACAGAAAGGGAGTGGACTGATAATTCTCAGGAGGAAAGGGGTGAGGGGTGTACAGGGAGAAACTGGACAAAAATCATACACCTATGGATGGGGAGGGAGCTAAGGGCAGAGGGAGGGGTGGGAGCTGGGTGGAGGGGTGCCATGGAGGGGAAAAAAGAGAAACAAATGTAATAATCTGAATAATAAAGATTTAATTAAAAAAAAACTGAAGGGAGAAATAGACAATAACATAAAGATAGTAAAGGATTTTAAAACATCCCTTTCACTAATAGACATCACAATCAGACAGAAGAGATTTTCAAGTCTAGTATTCAAGGTGTGGCCTGGTGTCTACTTGCTGATTACAGTACTATACAAGATGAAAGAGGTAAATTCAGAGAACTCTTAAGCAAAAAGCAACCAGAATTTGATTTGGGAAATTCATATCTTTTCCAGATTGCAAAAAGATGCTAAAATTAAGAGATTCACTGCCAGGAAAGAAAATCAAGGGTATGTCTGGGCAATCTTTTGCTAATATCTTATAAGGGTTAAAGGGTCAGATAATTCATTCATTCCCACTAAGGCCACAACGAGGTTAGGTATGTATGTGTCTCCAGAAACCTGTCAGACATCTTAAAAGAAGCCAGGAATATATATGACCAACCTACAGCCAACATTCAACTCAATGAGCAAAAACTAAACTCATTTCCCCTAAACGGAACAAGACAGGGATGCCCACTTTCACTACTCCTTTCAATATAGTCTTGAAAGTGCTAGCCATAGTGATCAGACAAAAAAAAATAAAAAACATCCAAACCGGAAAAGAAGATATAAAGCTCTCCTTATGCACGATGACATGATATTGTACATAGAAAACCCCAAAGACGCTATCAAAATACTAGTAGACCTAAAAAACGAATTCGGCAATGTAGCAGGATACAAAATTAACACCCAGAAATCTATGGCTCTTTTATATACCAATAATGAAGTCACAGAAAGAGAAACTAAAAAAAAAAAAAAAAAAAAAGAATTCCATTTTACCATTGAACCAAAAAAAAAAAAAGATATCTAGGAATAAACTTAACTAAGGAGGCAAAAGACCTATACTCAGAAAACTACAGGACATTGAAAAAAGAGATAGAGGAAGACAAAAAAAATGGAAGAACATACCATGTTCATGGATTGGTAGGATCAATATCATTAAAATCTCCATCCTACCCAAAGCAATCTACAGATTAGGTATAATCCCCATTAAAATACCAATGGCATATTTCAAAGATCTAGAACAAAATCTCCAAAAATTCATCTGTGATTAAAAAAAAGACCCTGAATAGCCACAGCTATCCTGAGAGAGAAGAACAAAGTTGGAGGGATCATAATAGCAGATATCACTCTATATTAACATGCCACGGTTCTCAAAACTGTCTAGTACTGGCACAAGAACAGACATATAGACCAATGAAATAGAACAGAGAACCCAGAAATCGATCCTAGCCATTATGCTTAATTGATATTTGACAATGGAGGAAAGAATATACAATGGAGTCAAGACAGTCTCTTTAATAAATGGTGTTGGGAAATTTGGTCAAACACATGCAAAAAAAAAATGAAACTAGATCATCAACTTACACAATACATAAAAACAAACTCAAAATGGCTACAGGACTTAAATGTAAGATGGTAAACCATAAAAATCCTACAAGACTCCACAGGCAGCAAAATGTCAGACATACGTTGTAGCAATATCTTTACTGACACAGCTCTTAGGGCAATGGAGACTAAGGAGAAAATAAATAAATGGGACTGCATTAAAATAAAAAGCTTCTGCACCACAAAAGAAACAATAAGAAAGCCCACTGCATGGGAAAACATATTTGCTGATGCTATTTCAGATAAGGGTTTAATCTCCAAAATTTACAGGTAACTCAAACATAACAAAAGGAAGATAAACAATCCAATCAAAAAATGGGCAAAGGACCTAAATAGACACTTTTTTAAAGAGGACATACAGGAAGCTGAGAGACATATGAAAATATGCTCAAAGTATTAATCATCTGAGAGATGCAAATCAAAATGACAATGAAGCACCATCTCACACCTGTCAGAATGCCTATCATCAACAAATCAACAAATGACAAGTGCTGATGAGGATGCGGAGAAAAGGAACCCTCATGCATTGCTGGTGGGAACGCAGACTGGTGCAGTCACTGTGGAGAACAGTATGGAGTTTCCTCAAAAAACTAAAAATGGAACTCCTATTTGACCCAGTGATCCCACCTCTAGGACTATATCCCAAGAAACTAGAAACACCAATCAGAAAGTATATATGCACCCCAATGTTCATAGCAGCACAATTTTATAATAGGCAACATTTGGAAACAACCTAAGTGCCCATCAGCAGATGAGTGGATTAAAAAACCCTGTGGTACATCTACACAATGGAATACTACCCGCTATAAAAAAGGAACTTTCAGCATTTGCAACAGCATGTATGGAACTGGAGAGCATTATGCAAAGCAAAATAAGCCAGTTGGAGAAAGATAAATATCACATGATCACACTCATATGTGGGATATAATGATCAACATAAACTGATGAACAAGAATAGATCCAGACAAATGGCAGGGGAGGTGGAGGGTGAGTGGGGGGTTAAAGAGCAACCAAAGAACTTGTATGCATGCATATTAGCATAACCAATGGACACAGTCACTGGGGTGGTGGGGGCTTGCCCGGGATGGGAATGGCTGGTTGGGGGAGAGAGGGTGTCAATCAGGGAAAAGGGAGACATATGTAAAACTTTAGACAATAAAAAAAAAATAGAAGTCAGGAATAGAGATGGAATTACACAAGAAAGATCTGTGGAGGAATCTCTTGTGCAATGGAGATAACCTCATGATATGCATGAGACACCCACAAGGCTATTATAACTGTTATATCAATAGAAACATTGCCAGCATAGGTTGAAAAGGTCAGAGATAAGACAAAATAAAACTGCCAAACTCCTAGAATTCTATAGGTAGGAAACAGTTGGTAAATGTATTCATCTGCAAAAAGTTGCTTTCCTCCTTGGAAAAGGAGGGATGACTCAGAAGCCAAAGGCACAGAACAATAATATCTGTGTCTTAAGCCACAGATATTATTGTAAGACCTTAAACATAATGAATTTTGCTTGGCTGGATTTTGAAATTGGTTCTGAGTATAAATTCCTTTTTTTTTTCTTTTTTGACTGGAAATGTCTGTAACTGTTACTCTATGCCCATTGCACAACTGTATTTTAGAAGCAGATTAACTGTTTTTTAGTTTCACATGTCTATAGATGGGATGATTTTTGCCAAAGGATTGATTATACCCAAAGTTTACCCATAACTATTTAGATGCTTTAGATCAAGTATGTCAAACTCAAAGGCTAACAGGGGCTAAATAAATGAGGCATGTGGGCCATTAGTTTGACATGCTTGTTTTAGACGATGAAGTTTGAGACTTGAGCTGATGAGATTTACATGAGATTTTTATACCTGAGTTGCTGTTTTAATGAATGAGACTTTTGTAAAACTTGAGTTGGGGCAAGTGCATTTTCATGTGGGGGCAGAGGCCAGAGTATGGTAGGCTGAATAATGGACTTCCAATGATGTCAGTCTCCTGATCTCCAGAACCTGTGAATATGTTACCTTCAATGGTAAAAGAGAATTTTCATACATGATTAAGTTAATGATATGGCAATAGATTAGCCTATATGATCCTGGCAGCAGGGGTGGGTGGGTAGGGGTGGGAGTGGTTCCTAATATAATCACAAACATCCTCTTGAGAGGGAGACAGGAGGGTCAAGAAGACAGAGCAAGAGATGTGATGATGGAAGAGCAGCCAGAGGAAGAGGGGTAATGATAGAGATTAAAGTGATGTGAGAAAGAGGCCACCAGCCTCCAAAGCTGGAAAAGGCAAGGAACAGATTCTCCCATGAAACCTATAGAAGGAACAAAGCCCTAATGACACCTGGATTTTAGGACTTTTGATCTCAGAACAGTAAGATAATAAATTTGTGTTGTTTTAAGTCACTAAATTTGTGGTCATTTGTTACAGTTCAGCAATAGGAATACTGATATATGCTTGGGCCTGAAATGCTAATAAAAATATTTTAACTATAATTTATATCCTAACTTCCTCTCTGTTGTAATTTTTCTCATGTCACAGACATTTTGGGATGCCAGATAAAAGGAAGTTGCATAGGAATACATTTATTATAGGTGTACTGGAATATATTTATATAGATTGCTATTATGTCTGTATATAGTTAACTTATTGCTAGCCATCTAGTGTAGAGATGGCTTTCAGAAATATGCTCAGTGCTTATTGTGCCATCCCCCTGACCATTAGAACATGAAGGTGCAGGGCCAGAGGACATATGGGACATGGAAAGGTCCATTGGTTCCCAGCACCAGAAGTATTGTGTGAAGGAGGAAGAAATGAGGCTAAAAATGTATTGGGCCACAGCTTTTCCAAAATATGACAACAATCCTAAAATTTTACAAGGTGTAACATTGAAAATTGTAAGGCTAAAATAAATGCTTCTGAACTAGCAGTGATAAAATTCATGGTAGATAAAAGATTGGATTATTTGTCTATTATCTCCATAGAAAATAATATTACAAAGTATTTGTCATGTGAAAAGACTGTCAAAGAGCATGGAACCAAAATGCATGGGGAAAAGAGCATCATAAATGTGTGTTATTCTATATTTCAGATTTAATGGTGTCTATGGCACTTATCGACTTTTAAAATTATATTTTATTAATTTGTAAGTTAAAATTCATAGTTTCTTTTTTTATTCATTTATGTACTTAATTGTGTATTCCTATTGTGTATTATTTTTTTTTGAAAGAGGGTATCCCTAATTGGCAAGTTCAGATCCTACTTCTGGCCTATATCTTTAAAGTTCACCCCAAAACCAACTGCTTACCACCTCACTGATACTACCCCAATCCAGAACACTGTAACTTCTTGTCTGTATTATTGCAACAACTTAATTGTTCCCTTTAACTCCACCTTGCCTCACTTTCTAACTATTCTCCCCACAGTAGTAAAGTGATACTGGCAATGTAATGTCATACAATATAATGTAATGTGATATAATGTAAATTAATGTAATATAACATACTGTAACAATCCTATCTAATAAAGTGCAATCCTATCTAATAAAGAGGGAATATGCTAATTGCCCACCACTCCATTACAAACATGGCTGTGTCACAAACAAGGCTCCTTATGGGAACTTGGACACAGCTGAGTCCAAGTTCCCATAAGGAGCTTTAATGAGCAATCAGCAGGAACCTGAGGCTATGCTTGACAGGGTACCTCAGACTGTGTCTCCCACCCAGCAGAGTTTGACAGGTGATCTCAGGCCACATCTCCCAACTGGCAGGGCTTGACAGGGGACCTCAGGCTGCTCCCCCCCCTCCACCTCAGTGTCAGGCCAGGGACCTCAGGCCGCACCTCTCACCCCAGCACCAGGCCAGAGGACCTGAGGCTGCACCCCCCTACCTGGCGAAGCTTGATGGGAGACCTGAGGCTGCACCCTCTGCTGGTGGGGCTTGACAGGGGACCTGAGGCTGTGCCCCCTCCTGGTGCCAGGCTGGGGGACCTGAAGCTGTGCCCCCCTGTCTGGTGGGGCTTGAAGGGGTACCTCAGACCATGCCCCCCACCCAGAGGGGCTTGACAGGGGATCTCAGGCCATGTCCCCCACATGGTGGGGATTGACAGGGAACCTCAAGGCATGCCCTCTACCCCATTTTAGGATGGGGGACCTTAGGCCATGCTCCCTTGTCCTGGCGCTGGGCCAAGGACCTGAGGCTACATCCCATGCCCAGTGTGGCTTGACAAGGGTGGGACTGGCCGGGTCTGGATCTAGCCCAATGTGGGGGGAAGGGTGTCCAGGTCTGAGTCGCACTAGATTTTGAGGTGTATGTGGGTGGGTGGGGACTTGACTCTGGGTCCCATGATGTACCCCAGACTCTGACAGGAACAAGGTTTTCATATACATTTTACTAATTTTCTTTCATCTTTGACACTTTTATTATAGAGTAAGGGCAAGTAGCAATATTAAGTGCTTTTCTCTAATTAACCCCCTTTTAATGTGCATGAATTTTGTGCACTAGGCCACTAGTATAATATAATATAATATAATATAATATAATATAATATAATGTAATATAATATAATATAACAAAGTAGGTCAGACCAGTGGTTCTACTTGTTCAAAACCTTAAAATGTCTTACAGGATTATATATCTACTCCCTATCCCAACCCACTCCATTCCCAAATAATTCATCAGCCCTCTCCTCACTTATTTTATTCTAGCCATTCCCATTCTAGAACTCTTTTTTTATTGTTTATCTACTCAAGAATATTTTTCCATTGAGTTTTAGAGAGAGTGCGAGGGAGGGGGACAGAGAGAGGGAAACACTGAAGTGAGAGAGACACATCAATTGGTTGACTCCTGCCCATACCCCAACCAAGAACAAGGATCAAGCCTGCAACCCTTGTCCTGAATCGAACCCAGTACCCTTCAGTCTGTGAGCTGAACTAACCCAAACCAGCCAGGGCCATTCTAGTTTTCTTGATGTCCACATGTTATGCCTACTTTCATCTTTGATGTTTATACTTTTCTTGTACCCTCTTTCTAGAACAATCTTCCACCCAGATATTTGCATGATTTCCTCTCTAGATTTCTTTAAGCTTTTATTAAAATGCCACATTCTGAGTGAAGCTTATCTGGCCACATTACCTTAATTATTGGCGGCGGGGGCCCCCCCCCCCAACACACATCCTTCATATCCCTTTCTTTACATTTCTATATTTCTCCTTGGCATTTTCATTCTTTTAGTTTTGGTTTGTTGTGAAACCTGAAATTAAATAATTTTTTTTTCCTGTTAATTCAATTTCAAGTAATACATCCAGATATTACCAACTCAGTATGCAAGTCAGGAAGATTCCAGTTTGAATTTGATTACTCTAAATGCAATTTATGTTTGTTATTTAGGTGATTCACAATCCCTATTCACAACTGAAGAATGTTCTCCTGGGTGTGCTCCATGATTACATAATCTCCTGTTTTCTTTGTGAAGCCTTGATTTTAAATTTGTGCTCTTATTTAATGTAGTTTAACCTGGTTCAATCAGAGAGTATTTGTTTTTTCTTTAATTTCTCTGGTAAAATTGTTGATAGAATCACTGAGGTGCTTGACTACATTAAAATATATGCCATCCTTAGAACAATTTATTTATGGAAAGGCAAACAGAGCTAATTAGTTTCATTCATAGTGCCCAGTTATGATACTGAAGTAATAAAAAATGGCAATGAGGGAAAAGCTGCTTCCTTTGAAAACAAAGGCAAAGGTGACTTATTTTATTGCTACTAAAGGGAAAGTTTGAAAGAAAGACAGTAAGTTTCGTTATTTGTATGTGTGACATTGGAAATTGCTTATTGAAACTCTAAGTAGACAGATGTTGCATTTATAAAAGTGGACACCCCAATGTGATCTTCCTGTGATAAAAAGCCTTCAAAATTTTTTTTCAGTCAGAAAATACATTTTATTTGAATGATTCATCAAGGATTCCTTTCAAATTTCAGAGTTAATGGAAATACAGTTTTATTTATTTATTGGGCACAGTTACAAATTTTGCACTTTTAATTTTCATGGAGAAACTCATTTGGAAGAGTGTCTCAAAGTGAATTGAAATTGATTCCTCAAAAGATAGCTAATTACAGAATGACTGCTTTTCAGATAAAGTGTTTCCTCTACTTTAGAATTGGAGGAAATACTTTAATTTCCTATTTATGTAGGCATAATTCTGAAGATGAGAATTAGCCAAACTGTTCATTTTTATTTTATTTTATTTATTTACTTTTCTTTTTTATTTCTTTTCTTTATTGATTAAGGTATTACATATGTGTCCTTATCCCTCATTGTCCCTCCACCCCTGACTCATGCTCTCATCCCCCTGGTGTCTGTGTCCATTGGTTAGGCTTATATGCATGCATACATGTCCTTTGGTTGATTTCTCCCCTTTATCCTTCCCCCCACCCCCCCACCCGCTTTCCTACCTTCCCTCTGAGGTTTGACAGTTTGATCAATGCTTCTCTGTTTCTGGATCTGTTTTTGTTCATCAGTTTATGTTGTTCATTATATTCCACAAATGAGTGAGATCATGTGATATTTATCTTTCTCTGACTAGCTTATTTCTCTTAGCATAATGCTCTCCAGGTCCATCCATTCTGTTGCAAATGGTAAGAACTTTTTTTTTTTTTTACCACAGTGTAGTATTCCATTGTGTAGATATACCACAGTTTTCTAATCCACTCATCTGCTGATGGGCACTTAGGCTGTTTCCAGATCTTAGCTGTAGTAAATTGTACTGCTATGAACACAGGGGTGCATATATCCTTTCTGATTGGTGTTTCTAGTTTCTTGGGATATATTCCTAGAAGTGGGATCACTGAGCCAAATGGGTCACTGTTAAAATCAAATCATTCCTCATTCAGTCATTTAGAAATATTTATCAAGTGCCATTTGGGAACCTGGTGCTCTGCTAGGAACAGGGAAAGCTTTCTGGAGAGAATGATACTTGCAAGTGAGTTGGCAAAAATAAACATTTGTTTTACTTTAAATGTTGAAGCTATTGCTTTTCAGCTGTGGGCCCACTATATTCTGCTTGTAATTCTGAGATTAACATTTCTTTTTAGACAGGCAGCTCTGTGACAGGCACTGCCAATTGGGTGTGCTGGAGAGAGACTGGGAGGCCAGAGGAAGAAGAGGAGACTTGCTCCTTGTTTTACTTCCTTGTCGTTTTAGCATCTCAACAGTAGCATCAATGGCAATAGTTCTCCTTATAGCAACAATGAACCTCAGCAACAGTAGTTGTGTGTAGTTTGTAGTTTTCCACATAACTAGAACCAACCTTATCAGGACCCCTAAGTGACACCATTACTAACTATCTGGTTGGTGTCCTCTGTAGATATCTTAGTCCCAGCTTTAGGTTTTCCCAATTCCCTATACTATCTTCTATTTGTTCCTTACCCTAGCGAATTTAGATACTTCCTAGAGTTATGTCTGTAATCCTTCAGTGCCTCCTTTTCACTCTTTTAGTTCTCTGATGCACAATTAACCATTCTTTATGTGAAACTTTCTTTGTGAAATAATTGATATAGTTTCCACCTCCTGCCTGTACTTTGACTGATACAGAAATTGATGTGTCTGTAATAATTTTAAAAATAAGCTTCATTCCTCAAAAAATTCTTGATATATTAATAACATTTGTCTCATCTATGATATATATCGACAATGTGTGTCCTGGGACAGTTTACAAATGTATAGAAATGGAAGAGTTAGTGACTAAGATGTTCCCAATATATTCCTTAAAATTGGAGTAGCTAGTTATTTGATGACAAATTGTATTTTATTACTATCTTCTTCTTATAAACTTTATTTGAAGAATAACTGACAAAGTGTGATTAATAGGTGTGGGAAACCTATGCTGTAATCACTCAGAAACAAAATTATTGCATATGTAAATAAAGTGCTTGCCTCAGGTATACATGCATCCAGGTAATTAAAAATGAGCCCACCTTGGGCAAACTAGGGAGCTGAAACCATTGGTAGCTATACTTTTTAGTAGAAAGAGTTTAATTCTTAAATTAAATTCTTTAATTAAATTCAAATTAATTGTAGTTACAAGTGAAATATTAGCATAAGTATTCAATTGTTTTAAATTTCTATGAAGGCACATTGATTGTATTTATATAGTCCAAGCAAATTATCTATGCAGTTGTTGGTATTTTTTCTTAGAGTTTCTCCGTTATTTATCTATATGAATGTTTTGTTGGACTCTATGAAATAAAGTGAAGAATGTCAACAAAAATTAATTCATTTAGAATACTAAGGTTAGAAATTCTTATTTCTAGTGCTTTATAGACTTACTGAGCATTTTCTGATGTGTTCTTTGAACTTTTAAATCCAATCCATCTTTGCATTGTGTTTTTAAAAAACTTAAATTTATTTATTTATTTATTTATTTATTTATTTATTTATTTATTTCAGAGAGGAAGGAAGAGGGAGAGAAAGATATATAGAAACATCAATGATGAAAGAGAATCATTGCTCGGTTGCCTCCTGCATGCTCCCCCCCGCCCCCGCCAAACACACACACTTAGGAATAAGCCTGCAACTCCGATATATGCCCTAGACTGGAATTGAACCAAGGATCCTTCATTGGGCAGGCTGATGCTCTATCCACTGAGCCAAACCAACCAATGCTTAAATGTTTCATGTGAAATACTTCTTTTTACACTTTAAATATTTTTGTTGCTATCACTTAAGTATTTGTTTATTACAATATATATTTTGAATTTTTTAATGTAGATTTAAAAAAATTTTTTTATTAATGTATTACATGTATACATATCTTCCTATGCCCCCCCTCCCAGGCATACCCTCACCCCCCAGTGTCTTGGTTATGCTTATATGCATGCATACAAGTCCTTTAGTTGATCTCTTATCTACCCTACAACTTCCTAACCTTCCTGCTGTAATTTGACAGTCTGTTTGATGCTTTACTACCTCTGTATCTATCCTTGTGTTCATCAGTTTATAATGTTCTTTATTATCCACAAATGAGTGAGATCATGTGGTGTTTTCCTTCATTGACTGGCTTATTTCACTTAGCATAATGCTCTCCAGTTCCACCCAGGTTGCTGCAAATGGTAAGAATTTCTTCTTTTTTATTGCAGCATAGAATTCCATTGTGTAGATATATCATAGTTTTCTGATCCACTCATCTGCTGACGGGCACCTACGCTGTTTCCAAATTGTAGCTATAGTAAATTGTGCTGCTATGAACATAGGGGTGATAAATCCTTTCTGATTGGTGTTTCTTAATGCAGAATTTGAGTGGTCTATAATTAAGAAATATCTGTCAGTAATTGGTACATTAGTTTAAAGAGTTAAAATATTCTTAAAATGGCCTCATCATTCTTCAAATCCTGAGGAACGAATATTTTTGGTAGAGAGGCCTATGTGCTTTCTTTAATGATATAAAATAAGCATTTAAAAATTATCACTTATCTGATTACTTTTTCTGAAAAAATAAATTAATTAATAAAATATAATTTTAACATCACATGATATCATACTCATATTCATATTTAATCCAAATTCCAGCATGAAAGACAGACCATATAGGTAAAAAGCAACATTTAAGGAGATAAGGTCTGATCATTTTCCAAAACTGATGAGAAACATAAAATCATAGGTAGAGAAAGTACACAAGAATAATGTATACAACTCTTACCTCTGAGCAAGGATTTTTAAAAATTCTAGATGGGCTTGGACTGCATACAGTTTATATAAAAGGTCATTATCATTGTTATATGTTGGATCTATTTCAGAGATTCAAAGGTGGTCTTGCATTAGAAACAGTCTCTATATAATTCACAGCATTAATAGATTCAAGGAGAAAAAATGTTATTACCTTGGTAAAGGTCAAAAAGCTTTTTATAGAGGTTGGCATCTTCTTATGATAAATTTTCTTAGTAATTTTGAAATAGGGAGATAGATTCTGAAGCTAACCCAAACTAATAACAAAGAATATTCTTAACAACAAAACATTAAGTAAATTTCCATTAAAATCAGGAATCAGATAATAACAATTACTTCTTTTCAATTATTCACAGACTTTTGATTCACTATACAGAATAATCTAAAGAATCTAAGGTAATTATTCATGTTACTAGTAAAGTTTAATAGGTAGTTGTATATAAGCAAAAAACAAAAATTCAAATGGATTACTGTACACCTGCAGCAAAACAGTTGGAGGCTATAACCTTTGAAAAATATACTGATAACTACAACAAAAATATAAGTACTTAAGGCTAATCTAAAAATGTGTAAAACTTTTTTTGAAGAAACTTTTAAAACTTAGTTGAAAGATTGAAATAGACAATAAATTGAGATAGTTATGTTAGTTTCTAATGAATATCAATATCTTTAAAGTTTCCATTGTCAACCCAATCAAATTTGATTTATAGAATCTAATAGAATCAATGCATTTATAATAAAATTAAAATAATTTTTTTTAAAAAACTTGATAAACTAATTTTAAAATTCATATGAAAAACAAATGTCCAGACCAACGAAGCAAGTAACTTCTGACTATATGGAAATCATATGTTAAGAGGTGGCACTCATATTCTGGTGAAAAGGAAGGACTGCTTAATGAATGCTGTTTATAAAATTGAATATATGTTAAGAAAAATATAATATATGCAAGCTCAAATGGACATAAAGTGGACTATGTATAACGAAACTACCAAATTTTTTAGAATAAAACATATGAAAAGATCTTGTTTGATTTGGGGGAGGTAAAAACTTTCTAAGCAAGACACACAATGTGATAAACATAAGAAATACATATTTTGTTATATTTCAGTTAGGAACTTTTGGTCATTAATGAAAAATATGAAGAAAGAAAAAAGGACTGCAGAGACTTGGAAGAGATATTTATACTATATATAACCAATATAAAATTAGTGTCTAGAATATATAAAAGATCCCTATAAATCTGTGAGAAAAAGAAAACAACAGAAAAATGGGCAAAGGTACCTAATCAGTTATTTCACAGAAAAGGAAACACATATGGAAAAATCATCAACCTCATCAGAAATCAGAGAGGCAAATTAAGATCATAATGAGATGCCATTGTAGAACCATTACATTAACAAAAATAAGAAGTTTGACATGTCAAATGTAGGTGAAGATGTGAAACATGGGAACTCTTACACATTGCTGGTAAATGAATACAACTATTTTTTTTTGAAGAAGCATTATTTTTCAAGTTGCATATGTATACAATTTATGATCAGAAAATTCCACTTCTAAACATATGCCTTAGCTAAAGTTTTGCAAATGTGCCATTATAAAAGTATTCATAGCAGCAATGTAATTAAAAAAATTGGACAAAAATTATTATGCATGAAGAAAGGGCAAATAATTTGTAGTGTAGTCCTATTTTTACAAAGCTTAAGAATAAGCAATGTGAAATAATATAACATTTAGAGATACATAAAAATATAGGGAATGTTAAATAAAATCGAGGATTGTAGTTACCTTTAAAAATGAGGCAGAATTAGGTAAAAGCATACAGGTAGCTGTAAAGGATTGATGATGTTCTAGGTCAATGGTTGTCAAACTGTGGCTTGCGAGCCACATGCGGCTTGCTAGCTGTGGTTTGCTGCTCTGTTGACTAATGAGTTTGCCAACCACTGGGATAGGGGCTTAATCACAAGGAATAATAACAGCCTGCAATTATTGGAATCTAGAGTCTACGTCAGTGGTGGGCAAATTCTTTAGTCAACAGAACTGTAAACCACAGTGTGGCTCGCGAGCCGCAATTTGCCGACCACTGTTCTAGGTCATAATTATATGGTGGTAGGTTCATAGGGATACATTTTATTATGTTTTGTAATTTAAAATTATACATGAACTATATTATTTCAAACTAGAGGCCCAGTGCACAAAATTTGAGTACTGGGAGGGGGGTGTCCCTCAGCCCAGCCTGCACCCTCTCCAATTTGGGACCCTTTGGGGGATGTCTGATTGCTGGTTTAGGCCCAACCCCATAGGCAGTCAGATAGCCCTCTCACAATCTGGGACTGCTGGCTCCTAACCACTTGCCTGCCTCATTTCTGATTGTCCCTAACCTCTTCTACCTGCCAGCCTGATCTCCCCCTAACCGCTCCCCTGCCAGCCTGATTAACACCTAACTGATCCCTTGCCAGCCCAATTGCCCCCAACTGCTCTCTGCTGCAAGCCTGGTCACCTCAACTGCCCTCCCTGCTGACCTGGTCCCCCCCAACTGCCCTCCCTGCTGGCCTGGTTGTCCCCAACTGCCCTTCCCTGCTGGCCTGATCTTGTCCACAAGGGCCCTCCCCTGCAAGCCTGATGGCCTCCAACTGTCCTCCCTGCTGACCTGGTCCCCCCCAACTACCCTCCCTGCAGGCCTGGTTTCCTCCAATTGCTCTCCCCTGCTGGCTTGATCTCCCCAACTGCCCTCCCTTGCCAGCTTGATCTTGCCCCCAACTACCCTCTCTGGTCAATTTGGTTCTGATTGGTCAGTTTCTATGCCAATTAGCATCAAAAGCTCTGCCTCCTGGGCAGCTATTGGCTTCTTACAGTTTACCCAGGTTTGGCTCTGATTGGTCAGTTTCTATGCCAGTCAGCATCAAAAGCTCAGCCTCCTAGGCAGCCATTGGCTCCTTACACTTCTCTCAGAATTGGTTCTGATTGGTCGGTTTCTATGCCAGTCAATGTTTTTGTACCTATGATCGGCGCCTGATCAGAAAGGCAGGGCTGATCAGCAGACCCACTGGAGGCCTGGAAAGAAATTGAGGCATGGCTGCTGGCAAGGCCTGAAAAGAAGAAGAGAGGCAAGTGCTGATCAATAGCTGTCATAAAAGGTATGGATCAGACCCTGCTTCTCTCTTCAGGCATCTCTTTGGGCCTGCTTCGCAGTCCCCTCAGCAGTCAGTGCTGGGTCACCACACCTGCAACCATAGCACTCAGTGCACGGTCGCCCAGGCAAGCCAGTGCTGACTGCAGGACTGACTTCTGATTGAAGTGGTTGTTATGGATGTGACGGACCCAGGGTTTTTACACTGAGTGGCCAGATTATTATGATTTCTGAACACACAATAACCTGGGTACTCAGTGTATATATATACAGAGGTCTGGTGCATGAATTTGTGCATGGGTGGGGTCAGGCCAGGGGGAGGGAACATAGGTGGTTGGCCAGCCTGCCTGCTGGTCAAACTCCTGGTTGAAGGGATAATTTGCATTTTAGCCTTTTATTATATAGGATAGACACTGAATGGTCAGATTATTATGCATTCAGAGATCATAATTATCTGGCCACTCAGTGTATATATTAGGATGAGTCAAATTTTATATAATAAAATTTCAAGGCTCTTTGATATTATTTTTTTTTCTCATAAATTTGAGCTTTAATTCAATATTTGTTTTTTTGTTATTATTTGACATAACCAAATTCGTCTTCCTAATTCAGCTGCAGAGAAAGTTTATAATTTATAATGCTTATAAAGAATATAATTATTTGAATTGGATAATCATGCTTTAATATAAAATCAAATGCATACTATAATTACAATTTGGTAAATAGAAATATCTCTATAAAACATATAACCAGTATATTTTATGTCAACACAAAATGAAATTTCAAATCTCACTTCTCTGACTTCTCTAGCAGGAAATCAAGAAGTCCGACCTTTCTTGGGAACTTCTTCTCCAGTTATTTCTTTTAGGAGTCCCATTGTGGTGGTGGTGGGGAGCTAAGGAGATACTGGAGATACTGTCTCCCACTGTCTATTGTCACTAGGTTGCTGCCCATGTTGCTATGAGTTGCTGAACTCTAAACTGTACACAGACCACATTGCAGTCTGCTATTTGTCTACTCTGGGCTCAGCTCTTTTCTTTTTCTGCCTTGCAGAACACTTTCTTATTTTGCTTCTTAGGACTGACTCTTTTGAGGGCTGCTGAGGGGTCTAAGTGATACTTTCCTTCATCCTATGGTCTTCCCCTTTCCAGTGCAGGGAGGGGAACAGTGAGGTAGTTAGAGAGGCTGGAAGCTAAGAAGCTGGGGCTGAATTATCGGGATGGTCAGTAGGGTTTCATACTGGTTCTGGATCCACCTACTGATGCCACCATCCTCCAGGCTTTGCTGCTCAGTCTGCTCTATATTCTTCTCACCTGTGGCAATTTGCTTTTCAGGGATCCATTATTTCCTCCACCAGTTTAGGACAATAGGGACTCACTTCATTGGATAGATCTCTATATACCTGAAATCTATACCTACCATAGGGTTTCTGGGCCCTGTAACAATTCCTGAATCTGTTTTACTTGTCCTGACCATTCTATGACTCTGGGAAGATCTGAATCATTATATAATAGTACATAGAGGATTTAAGGATTGATGTGATCCAATTTTACAAATCATCCTAATAGTATCCCATCTGACTTGGCTCCAAATAATACACATTTTTAAAACACATTATTAATGATCTCATTATTTAATGATCTCATTAAAAGAAAATGAGGAGGATGGGCAGGAAGAAGACATTAGAAAAATATTAATTATGATATATAAGGAGATAAGATTGTGGATGACTTTTACTATCATTTATACTTTTTAAAAAACTTATAAATTTGGAAAACCATTCATTTATTAATTTTATATTGAAAAAAAAGCCTTAGAAGAAATAATTAAAACAAACAAAGAAACAAACACCCAAACATTGCCCTGCTGACATGGCTCAGCTGTTAAGCATTGACCTAAGAACCAGGAGGCCACGATTTGGTTCCTGGTCAGGGCATATGCCCAGGTTGTGGGCTCTATCCCAAAGGTGAAGTATGTAGGAGGTAGCTGATCAATGATTCTCTCTCATTATTGATGTTTCTATCTCTCTCCCTCTTCCTTCCTCTCTGAAATCAATAAAATATATATATATATAAATCCCCATCCAAACATTAATAGCCTATTATGTCCCTAGAACTTTGCCCAGGATATTTTGGTGGTTACTGCTGTTAGAAACATAAAATAATACCTTCTGTTTAGAATTTTTCATTATAACAAGAGCACCCATAAATAGATATTTCAACTTCGAGTCTCATTTGGGATATTTATATTGATTCTTAAGGAAGTAAATTTTTGTTATTCTTATTAGGCTTTCATATTCTAAGGTTTTTAAAAGTTACTTATTGTCATTTTCTTTCCACATAAGTCTCATTACCGTGCCATACAAATGAATCATCTAACAGTAATCTCCTGGGTGTCAACATGTAGCTATAAAACAGAATTTAATCCCCTTTCTTTCATATTGCATTATATCCAGAGGCCTCTTATCATAGATAATTTTCTTATTTTTTCATTAAAGGTTGTATTGTTAGAGAAATAATAGTTCCACACATATGACTAATAAAAGCCACACATTTTATTAAAAGTGAATAACATTAGGAATATAAAGTTCCATAATTATATTCCCTCAGTACTCCAAATAACTGTGTATTATCACATTAAGTGTTCTGGGTTAACTGAAAAAAAAAAAAAAGAAGAAGAGTCTTCTTTATGACCGTTGTGGAACACCGGGAGTTCAAAAGTAAAAAAAAATAAATGTTTCTGCCAGGATGATTTCTTAGATACCATAAAGCGTAAGTTAAAACATATTTATTTTAAATTTACTTTTAATAAGTCTATTTTCAAAAAATATCTATACGCTATTCATCTTTGTTTCCAAATATCTGTCTGTATAAAAGCCTAATATGCAAAATGCCCTCTCAGGAGTTTTATCATCAGGAGTTTGCTTGCTCGCTATGACCTGCACTGGCCAACAGGGGATGGCACGGGGTAAAGGAAGGCCCCAGCTGGCAGCCAACAGCTGCTAGGGACCCTACCCATGCAGGAATTTCATGCATTGGTCCTTTAGTTTATAATAAAACATTGATTCAGAAACTATACAAATGAAAGGCTTGCAAAATGATACAGCTGATGAAATTAAAATTCACTGAAACACATATTAAGTGTTTATTATAGAGTATTGTACATGAAATTCTCTCAAAAAGCCTACAAAAGAGATGAGAATGAGATCCTTGCTTTAGTAAAGAGGATGTTGATGAGAGAGTGAACTACAAAGCCAAAGGAACCCAACTATCTGGAGATGGAGTTGAGAATCAAATCTCAGTTGTCGTGACCCACCGTCTGGTTTTTCAACTACTAGGCCAAGCTACATCTCTTCACAAAAGTATGGGTAGACCCTAGCTTTCTAAGGACTAATTTTAAAGCTAGCAGTATTACCTAGTTTTGCCACTGTTATTGACCATCCAGGCTGCCCTATAACAACGCTGAGTCTATGCAAAGGAGAGCAAACTTGACAGTGAACTGTAGCAGGCAGAGGGAGGCTCTGAACTTTATTTGCCCTTGGCCTCTCTTAGGTTGCACATCATGTGTACACTTGGAGTCCATGTATACTGGCTATTGGGCTGCTATAGGGGTTATGGTTGTTGAAGAACCCTCACAACAGAAACTGGATGAACTGCCAAGCCTGATGCTGGAAAGAAGACAGGGCAGAGACTCATGTATCTATAGCCAATGAGAGCTGAGTGGTGGCAGGTCCAGCAATAGGGAGACGGCCACTGCTCCCAGGGAATGTTGCCTGAGCCCAGAAAAGTGACAGCAGGTTTAACACGGGAGGCAGGCCCAGCTGCAGACAGCAGCCCAGAGCATGTGCTGCCAGCATGCTTCTGAAAACCAGCCTGAGACCAGGATAGTCCCTTTCCTCAGGTCAGAAAGACGTGCAGCCTCCTTCCCACATACCCAATCCATCTTAAGGAGAAAAGTAGGGAAGATGAGAGGATACACGAGAGACAGAAATTTTATGCAAGAAGATGAGCACAATCTAGAGGAACCATGTAACCTTTAAAGAAGATTAAACTTTTAATCACACAAGAGTAAAAGTTTTTTTTTTCTTTCCATAAACAGCTAATAGAGTGTGTGGGATAATGATCAGGTTAGTTATGCTTAAAATAAAAAAAAAGTTAATTTCTTTGCACATTCAACATGCCGTGTAATTTACACTGACACCCTTGTACATTAGCATTTACTGAGAATCATGTTTTTCAGGTCCCATACCTGCATGATTTCCTTTAATTCTCACACAAACCCTATAAGGGAGGAACCATTATAATCTCCACTTTATAGAAGAGGAAAATGAGGCTTAGAGAGATTCAGTAATTCACACATGGTCACATCGCTAGCAACATAGCTGGGAGAGGAAAGCTAATTATTTAACTGTCTTAACTTACAAATAATTAAAGTACGTTTTAGATGAATTGGATTTTTGATATTTGAAGATGTTCAAGTGGAAGACTTCTGACATAGAAAGCTGGGTGTGCTTGCAAAGGAGTATTTGCTTTCTAATATGCATTTGAGACTTTAGTCTTCAGGCAAATTTTAAGGGACACTTAAGCCTGAAAGGAGAACTCAGAATCCTGTCATATTTGATTGTAGTGACGTTGTAACATTTATTCACTAGAAAGATACTTTCAGTACAATTTAGAAATAGAAGACAATTGACGTTTCCTCTCCACTAAGAAGCCTCCAAGGCAGAAATTTTCAAGGTTTAGATTCAGAGTTAAGTCTTGGTTTAACTCTTGTTAAACCATATTAAAGCCATGTCAGTCGGTGACTACTTTGAGCTCATTTCCATAAAGTTACATGGCGACAGGTCAAAGCGGGATAAAATGAGATAACCTTTGTCATACACTGAACATGGTGCCTGCCACAGAGCTGGTGCTCAAAACTGTCAAACTGCATCTGCTTAGCCCCCTTGTTATAGTGAATCCTGGTATTATCCAGTTCTCTGTGGCTTACTATAGAGTCAAACAATTATTTTAATCCCCAGACTTTATTTTGTTTCTATATTTAGCAAATGCAAATGTACACTTGCTGACTTGATACCTGGGACTACAAGAACAAAGAAAAAAAATCTCCTGGGGTGTATTTATCAAGTTTAGAAAATGCATTCGCTTACCAGCTCACTGAATTCATTATTTCCTAGGTCAAGTCTTTCCAGCTGGGTCAGTTTGTGCATTGACCTGTAACAGACAAAGAAAAATACCATTGTGAGGCACAGCATGACACATTACTCCAATAAACATCTCACCTGCCTCCCTGTAAGATTTACCTGTTTGTACAGTGCACAGCAACAGAGGTGCTTTCCAGCAAGAATTAAATTGCAAATAACAGGAACCTATGCAAAATGCCTCCTGAAAACCTTTAGTAGTTGACCATGTTCCCAAATGCCAGTCTAGATAGAGTACAAGGTTGGCTGCTTTCTAAAAACCTGGGAAGCTTGTTAAACATCTACACCAGTAGGAGGTATGGTTTTGAACAACTATATTTTTAAGTCACCACAGGTTTGGGAACCAATGATAGCCCAATTCCCAGTAGAGCATTCTAAAAAGCCACAGTATAGACACAATAGCATCATCAATCTTGTAATTTTCTACATCCCTACATGAACTTTGTTATAGACAAATGTTATATTCACTGTCTCCTAAACACATTGGCTTGGATGCTCTGAATAATTGCAGAACCTTGGGCAACAGATGATGTCAAAGGTTAGAGATACTTTAGCATATGTTATGTGCATCAGCATATCTCAAGCCACACTCAAGTACAAAAATGCAAATAAGAAAATATAAGTGTATTTGAATGTCAAATTTTTACCTCTCCACTGATCAGAATGTTGTCCTTATATATGCTGTCTATACAGAAATTCTGGGGACATCATTGACTCAAATCTTAGAAATTTTAGTGCCTTCATTTTTAGAATAGATATAGTAATTATCTTACAGGGCTTTTATGAGCATTAAATGAAATACTAGTATAATCCAGACACTGTCGGGCACTCCAAAACGCAAAACTATGTGTACCCTTATTCACTCAGCAACTGTTATTGAAAAATAATGCACCAGACAATCTTCTGAGGGTACAGCAGTGAATAAATGAAACAAAAACTTCTGCCCAAAAGGACTTGATATTGCAGTGATGGTGGTAGTGGTGGTGGTGGGGAGAGGGATTACAATTAATGATGAGTAAAATAAAATAATATATTAGAAGGTTATAAATGCTATGGAGAAAACTCAAGTAGTTGAGGTACACAGGAAGAATTTACATGGAGGATTGCAATTTTTAATAGGGGGGTCAGGTAAGGTCTTCCTCAAAAGGACAAAATTTGAGCCGAGGCTTAAAAGAAATGAAGGAGCATGCCAGTGCATCAACTTTAAAGCAGGGACATATTATTTGCTTGAAGACATCCCAGGAGAGTAGTGTGGCTGAGGCAGAGTGAGAGAGTGGGAAAGCAAGGAGATGATAATGAAGAGGTAGATAAAAGGGGGTCTTAACAGCCTAATAGAGACATTGGCTTTGATTCTGAATAAGATGGAGGGTTATTGAAAGGTTTTGATCAAAGGTAGGACTGAAATGACTTGTTAAAAGATCATAGCCTATTCAAGAAACAGCAGGTTAGTAACAATAATAAGAAATAATAACAAATGAGACAAATAACAAGAAATCAGGAATAATATATAGGAAGGGGCTAGATCATAAAGCCATACATGTCAGGCTAAGGAATTTGAGTTTTAGTTTATAGGCAATAAAACCTTTGAAATTTAGATAGCAAAGACTTATCAGATTTGTATTTTATAAGGTTCACTCCAGTAGCTTGGAATGGTGTGGATAATGGGGAGAGGATGTGCTAGCAGAGGCTGAAAAAAAAATGGCCCTGAAAACCATGTGGTAATCATGATGACCAATTGGATGTGGGAGGTAAAAAAAGAGGAAAAAATAACGATAATTTCCTTTTACAAAATATATTTTATTGATTTTTTTACAGAGAGGAAGGGAGAGAGAGTGTAGAAACATCGATGAGAGAGAAACATTGATCAGCTGCCTTCTGCACACCCCCTACTGGGGATGTGCTCACAACCAAGGCACATGCCCTTGACCAGAATCGAACCCAGGACCCTTCAGTCCACAGGACGATGCTCTATCCACTGAGCCAAACTGATTAGGGCTAAAGATAATTTCTTGATTGAGTAGCAGTTGTGGGGATGGAGTAGATATAAGGTGGAGATAGGTTGGATATAGTGAATACTATGGTGACTTTGAAGTGAATGTGAGAGACGTTTATTAGGGAAAATGTGTGTGTGTGTGTGTGTGTGTGTGTGTGTGTGTGTGTGTGTGTGT
>JAAGEH010000030.1:34439869-34603772 GCA_011751065.1 Lasiurus cinereus | reverse complement strand
TGTGTGTGTGTGTGTGTGTGTGTGTGTGTGTGTGTGTGTGTGTGTGTATGTATGTGTGTTTGAGAAAAAGAAGGAGGGCAGGCATGAGGGAGGGAAGGGGAAAAAGAAAGAGAGAAAGAGAGAGAGAAAGAGAGACAAAGAGAAAGAGAAAGGGAGAGAGAGAGAGAAAGAGAGAGAGAGGATAGCTCAGATAAAAGTCTTGACTGGAAATAAATATTTAAAAAATAAGTGGAATATTTCTTGTCCACCTAAAAATTATATCTCCTTTTTTAATACACATACCATTTTCTTTCTTTTCCAGGGTTTATTTGGTATTTATCGCTTAATTTATTCTTGAATTATTAGTTTTTTCCATGTACCTGCCCTCTCTCTCCACCAGAACTTATGTTTTAAGATGCTCCCAGCCATTCAGCCATCCAGCCATCCAGAGGTTGTGTAGCCTTGTTGGCAACATATCAGAGAACATTTGCCTCACTTCCTGCCAAATCAATGCCATGAATAGATGCATCTAGTGGGAAAAGTGGCTGGGCCACATGAAGAGAAAATTATATTTTCTTCTGAGCCTGGAAACATTAAAGAATGGCAAATTCTTTCATTGTTACTTCATAACTGTAATTTTGCTACTGTTAATGAATTGTAATGTAAATATCTGCGTTTTCTGATGGTCTTAGGTGACCTTGCTAGCAGTTCTTAACCTGTAGGTCATGACCCACAGGTTGAGAGCCACTGCTGAAGAGCTTAAGACCATTGGAAAACACAGATATTTACATTACGATTCATAACAGTAGCAAAATTACAGTTATGAAGTAGCAATGAAAATAATTTTATGGTTGAGGATCATCAAAACATGAGGAACTGTATTAAAGGGTCGAAGCATTAGAAAAGTTGAGAACCACTGATTTAGGGGAACCAAGATGGCGGCATAAGGTATACCCTTGTACTTGCTGCCTCTCACAACCACACCAAAATTACAACTAAAAGACAAAATGACTATCCCCCAGAACCACAGGAAAGCTGGCAGAGTGGAAGTTCTACAATTAGAAGGAAAGAAAAAAGTACATTGAGACCTGGTAGGACATGCAGAAGCTTAGAAAAACAGAGGTATGGAGATGAGCGGAATTGGGCTGGCATGTGCTGTTTTTTTTTTTGTTGTTGTTGTTGTTTTTCAATTGGGAGGGAGTTACTAGATTCTGACTCTCTGAACTTTAGTTTCTGGTGAGATTCTGGGGACCCAGACTAATACAGAGAGAAACTGGACTGTCGGCCATTGGATCAGAAAGGGAGAGTGGCTCTCTCACAGAGGTGTGCACAGGGATCATTGTTTACTGTGCTGGGGCCCTGGACACAGGATAGGGAACAGTACTTGGCAGAGAGGGCTGACTGTGATTCCCTGAGGCCGTGCCCTGCCCAATTTACAAACCCACCCAGCTGTGCCCAGTGGCTTTTGCATATGAATGGCCTGCCCTCCAGCAGCAGCTTAACCTAACAAATTGCAACTGGGTCAGAAAACTCCAAAACTTCCAAATTCCAAGCAAAGAGGAGAAATCTGTAGATCTCCCTGTAGCTCCTGCTGGGTGGCCTCAGACACTAGCTGAATTGCACCTCCTTGGAGATTCAGGAACCAGTGTAATTAGATGTTAGTGTGAGACAACACCAGATTTCAACTCCTCATGTACGTAAGTGACACAGTCAAGGGGCAGACTTTGTGAGCACCAAAAGCCCTACTGAAGAAAGTCCTGCCCCACAGGGGTGTCTCCAGCACAGCAGTTCTTACATTATAGACACAGCTAATACTCACAGTTAAAATTGGCCTGGAGGTCAATTCCTCCCAGTGTACCAATAGCAATCAAAGCTTAACTACAACAAGACTGTGTATGCAGTCCACAAAGGGGTGCACCAAGATTGTCTACCTTGGGTGATTGGGGAGGCAGAACTACTGGGCCATAAAGGACAACTAGCACACAAAGCCACTCCATCAACACAAGGAAGCAGCCAAAATGCGGAGATCAAGAAACATGTCATGAATGAATAAAATGGAGGAAAGCAAACTACTGGACATAGAGTTCAAAACCACATTTATAAGGTTATTCAAGAATCTTCTACAAACCATTGAGAAACTTAGTGAGACCTCTGAAAAACTTAGTGAGACCTTCAAATGAGAATGCCAAAAAATGGAAAAGGACCAGTGTAATGTAGAGCATGTACTGTCTGAAATAAAGAATAATATACAGAAATCTAACAGCAGACTAGAGGAATGCAAGAATCAAACAAAAGATTTGAAATATGGGGAAAGAAGCACCCAACCAGAAAAACAAAAAGAAAAAAGAATCCAAAAATGTGAAGATAGTGTAAGGAGCCTTTGGGACAACGTCAAGTGTACCAACATCAGAATTATGGGGGTGCCAGAAGAAGAGAGAGAACAAGATACTGAAAACCTATTTGAAGAAATAATGACAGAAAACTTCCCCTACCTGGTGAAAGAGATGGACTTACAAGTCCAGGAAGTGCAAAGAACCCCAAACAAACAAACAAACAAAAATCCAAAGAGGACTACAGCAAGACACATCATAATTAAAATGCCTGGAGCAAAAGACAAAGAGATAATATTAAAAGCAGCAAGAGAAAAACAGTTAGTTACCTACAAGGGAGTACCCATATGACTGTCAGCTGATTTCTCAATAGAAACTATGCAGGCCAGAAGGGAGTGGCAGGAAATATTCAAAGTGATGAATAACAAGAACCTACAACTAAGATTAATCTCCCAGCAAAGCTATCATTCAGAATTGAAGGTCAGATAAAAAACTTCACAGACAAGAAAAAGCTAATGGAGTTCATCACAATCAACCCAGGATTATATGAAATGCTGAAGGATATTAGGATATCCTTTAAGAAGAGCAGGAAGAAAAAGGTAAAGATAAAAGTTATGAACAACAAAGTGATAACAAATCCATACTTATCAACAAGTGAATCAAAAAATCAAGTGAATAAAAAAATCTGATGAACAGAATAAACTGGTGAATATAATAGAATCAGGGACATAGAAAGGGAATGGACTGACAATTCTTGGGGGTAAGGGGTATGAGGGGTGCAGGAAGAGATTGAACAAAAATTTTACACCTATGGATGAGGACAGTGGTGGGGGAAAAGGGTCTGGGGTGGGGGGTGGGGAATCAGGTAGAGGGGATCTATGGGGGGGGGAAGAGGAACATCTGTAATAAACTGAACAATAAAGATTTATTAAAAAAACACACGACTGATTTAGACTTAGTAAAATTTCTCTGGTTTTCTCTTATAAAACAAGGCCAGGTTCAAATCTGGCACTCCTGTTATTGTAAATAAAGAATTATGGCCCAGCTGGAGGGTTGAACATTGGCTCAGAAACCAGGAGAGCACAGTTTGATTCCAGGTCAGGGCATATGCCCAAGTTTTGGGCATGAAGCCCAGTAGGGAATATGCAGGAGGCAGCCAGCCAATCAATGGTTCTCTCTCATCATTGATGTCTCTCTCTCTCTCTCCTTTTCCCTTCCTCTCTGAAGTCAATAAAATATATTAAAAAAAAAAGAATTATGGAACACAGGTAGGCTTAATATATTATCTGGAGCTATACTGCCTGGCAACATCATAATTGAGACACCATTTAGATCACAGCACCTCTGATGACAAGGTGGCACTCAGGGTTGGACACTATTCTCTAGTGTGGATCTCTAAGATAATGCAGAAAAAGTGATTATTTTTTACATTTCTATTAATATCATTCAAGAGTGATTCCTTTTGAGAGAGGATAACCTCTATGCTACCACTTAGCCTTTTTCTTTTTAGTTTTAGGCTACTGCCTTTGAAAACTGCTTCATAAATTCATACTTAGAGAACTATATTTTAAATTTATATGCTAGCTTGCTACCATCCCTTTTCCATTCTTTTGAATGAGCAACATTTTTTCTTTTGCTTGTTCTGGTACAACAAGAAAGTTTTTTTTCCCATGAGGTGTTCTGAACTATTTTCTGAAGCTTAAGTTCAGTTACTTAAAATATATTTTCTCCTATTTTAATTTTATCTCATTTTATTTTTTATGCTGTTAATTTCCATCATTGTTTAAATGTTATCACCAAAGTTTCCTTCCATCATTACCTTCTCACTTCTGTTTTTGAAGTTATCTGTCCAATAAGACTTTATATCTTTAAGATTACTACACTTTTACTTTTGTTTTTGAAGATGTCACTCAATATTTTTTCTTATGTTTTGTACCTTTCAAATGGACTGTTTTTACTCCAAGATTTTATCCAGTCTGTAACATAGCCTTTTGCTTTTCTGGATCATGTGGTAGTTGCTAAACTATAATCATTCTGTCAAATTGTCCAAAAAAAATGTTCCTTTCAGATGAACATATGAAATACGTTTTTAATTCCATCAGGATACAAGTAAGTAAAGCTTTACCAGATAAATAAAATAGAACTCATGGCATTTTTATGGTAGTAGTTTCCTTTTCTGAGCATTCATTCACTCAGTTTGTGATTGTTATGGCAGGTACCATGTAGATATTGCAGTAACAAAGATTTCTGGGACTCAGTGTTTCCCAACTGTGGAACTATTGACATTTTGACTGATTACTTCTTTAATACAGGGGCCTAGTGTAAGCTTTGTAGAATGTTTACCACATCCCACACAGTCTGCACTTTGAAAGACTTATTTTCCAAATGGGAATGACCTTTAAATGAATAGTTACTTCACAGGGTGATAAGTACTAGGATAAAAGTATGTATAGATTGCTATAGGAGCTAAAAACAAAACAAAACAACAACAAAAAAACATCTAGCAGTTCAGTAATGAGAGGAAACTTCAAGAGCTGACATTTCTGCTGGGTTTTGTAGAACCTTGCTCTATGAATCACATGCATTTGCACATATAAAAAGCAACAGTGAAAATAAGAGTACAATATTAACATGTGTCCTCAAAGGAAGTAAAATAAAATATTTTGCTCCACAGTAACTCTAAAAATTCCCAATAGGCTTTGTTGCAGGAAACCCTAAGGTCCTACCCTCATGGCTGGCTAAGGGGATTTTTAGGGTATAGTGATTTTGTGCATCATAGGATGGCTAGCAGCATCCAAGTGCTCTACGTACCGGACAGGAGTAGCACCATCCCCAATTTTCACAACCAAAATATCTCCAGGTATTTTCAAATGTGCCCTAGGTTGGGGTGAGAGGGCAAAACCACCTTGAGCTGTGATCTGTTTTGCTAGAGAAATACTTTAGGCCTTTATCTCCTCACTTTACTGATTAGGAGGAGTGCCCTCTTTATCTCCATTTGTTTACCGCTTTGCTAGGTGGGTTCCCATGTAGCCTATTCTTATGCAATTCAAGCCAGCCTGCTGGAGAGATGCATGCATTTGACTCTGCACCTACTTCCTTACAGCAAGCACATGTGGATCTGGTCTTATCTTTTTTGTCTCTGCAGGGATCCAATGGGTGTGATTTCCCCTTACAAATGACTAGCCTTGAAGACATGATGGTCACCATAGGTCACAAATTTGGGCCATGCCCTCAGTCAATAATGGTGAAAACTTGACCTCTATCTAGCTGAACCTAATATCTTGCTGATTTGTAAGTTTACCTAGTTATCTACTGGAGAAATTCTAATACAATTGGTTGCATTTAATAAAGTTTACTGACCTATAGTCATATTATATATGTAAAGTGGTAGAAATGCATAAAATTTGATTGTTACTCTTCTCATTGCTGTCTCTCCTGTCTATTATGTTCTTTTCCCATAAATATCAGAGCTAATACCTTTTTCTCATCTCAGCTTGTGTTTCCTTTTAAGATAGTTCATCCCCACTACCCAAACTAAAGTCTCCCTTTTGCTTTTACTTTGTATATTTTTAGCCTGTTTCATTTTCTTCTTAAGCTTTACCACTGAAAAATATCATGTGTTTACATGTTAGCTAATTAATTTCCCCCTGCTAGATTTAAGCTCCATGAGGGCAAGTAACTTGTCAATCTTATTCACACCATAAAGAGCTCCCCAAGCACTGTTTGTTTAATGAAGATATTTATATATGCATACATGAATTATTCTTTACCAGTGAGAAGTCTGAATACTAGAATATTTATAAAGAAACACTACTACATTTCTGTCAGGCATCTACAATTAATTAACAGTTGCCATGGAGATATTCTGATATTTTTCATTTCATTTTGTTTACTAGAGTTTTAATAAAAACTACAATGAATATTCATTTGTTCAAATACTGTGGAATATACATGATTTATAAAAGTAGATAAGTCTGAGGATCACCAGTTCCTGAATACCTACATCTGCTGGTAAGTTGACTTTCTGAGATTTTCAATAATATGCTTTTTAGAAATTCAAATAATAAAATAAATATTAGGTGAAATGCTTAGGTATGTTTTTCACTTCTCTGAATATCTAACATATTGCAACAAAACTATGTGTGCAGAGTAGTTAAGGGCATGGAATTTGGATTCAGACTACATTGGTCTGAAACCCAGTTCTACCACTCACTAGTTATTTGACTTGGAACAAATTAAAATATACATTTGCCTCTTAGTTTTCTCATATGTAATATGGTGATGCTAATAAGAATCCCTCCATCATAGGGTTATTGTGATGATTAAGATAGTATAGGTAAAGCACATAAATAGTGCCAGACACATGGTAAGTGCTCTGTAAGAGTTAGCTACTAAAATATTTTGGAAAGAAAAATAAAAAGTAAAATACTTCGGGAATGCGTTCAAAGTTAGAAATAACTTAAGAAATTGTTTAAGTCAGTTTCCTAAAGTTCATCTAAGGAATTATAGGTATTGTTTAAGTTAAATTTCAAATGGACAGGACATTTTGGAAAAAGAAAGAGTTAGATTTCTTACTGGCAGGACTTCTCAGATAAAATATACAGATGTTCATTGTGATTCTCTAACAGAAATATTTCAGAGATATTTCCTGTTTATGTGACCAAGAATATTTTTCTTTACTTTTCTCTAGTACTTTTCTTAGACTAGGACCACAGTTTGAAAAACTTATTTTTGAAGATGATGAAATTGAATTCTTGTCCATTCCAGACCATGACATCATGTACATACTTGGTTATGGAAACATGGGCCTAGGCATATTTAAACATCTTATTCTGAGCATTTAAATTCCATCAGATCACATTCCTTTGTCTACTTGAAATTTTGACCTGTCAAGAGTTTCCTGTCACCTCAGCTCCCAATATTCACTTCAGGCTTTTCTTTCATTTTTGACTTTTTTGGACATGATACTCTGGTCTGATTTTTACATTCTTTTTAAAGACCATATTGGGCCCGGTGGAAGGTACAGTTCAATTCCAGGTCAGGGCACATGCCTGGTTGCAGGCTTGATCATCAGTGTGAGGGTTTTAGAGGTAACCTGATCAATGATTCTCTCTCATCATTGATGTTTCTGTCTTTCTGTCCCTCTTCTTTTCTCTCTGAAATCAATAAAAACATATTAAAAAATAAATAAAGACTACATTGGTGTTTGTTCTGACATTATTCACTGCAACCTCAAAAAGAAAATGCTCACTTCTTAGGGACAGGAGAATTGGTCACTTGCTTGAGATCACACAGAAAGTTGGTGACAGAGTGGACATGGAATCATCTCCATCTAAATCTGGCCTAATTTGTTTGCTTCACCATTGATTAAATCTGACTGTTTTGATGAAAAGTATGTGCTCGACAGCTCACTCTAATCTCAGAGGAGTCAGCAAACTTTTACTGTAAAGGACCAGATAGGAAGTGTTTCAGGATCTGCTGTCCATATGATCTCTGTCACAATTCTGCTATAGCACAAAAGTAGCCACAAATGTTATGTAAACAAATGGACATGGCTATCTATGCTAATAAAAGGGTAATAGACCAGGAGACCTTCTGGGAGACCTTCCAGACATCCTTCCAGATGAAGCCATGGTGGCGGGGCCAAGGCAGAGGCGGTTAGGGGTGCTCAGCCACAGAGAGGGGTGGGGAGGGTCAGTTGGGGATGAGTAGGCTGACAGGGGGGCAGTTGTGGGTGAGCAGGTTGGTGGATGGGAGGAAAGTTGAGGATGAGCAGGCTGAAGGGAGGGGGGCAGTTAGAGGCTATCAGGCTAGCATAGGGGAGAAGTTGGGGCTAGCAGGTCAGCGAGGGGGGCAGTTGAGGCTATCAGGCCAGCAGGTAGAGTGGTTAGGTGCTATCAGGCAGGTGAGCATTTAGGAGCCAGTGGTCCCGGATTGTGAGAGGGATGTCTGACTGCTGGTTTAGGCCTGATCCTGCAGTTGGACATCCTTGAAGGGGTCCCAGATTGGAGAGGTTGCAGGCCAGGCTTAGGGATACCCGCCCTCTGTGCACGAATTTCATACATTGGGCCACTAGTCTATAATAATAAAAGTGTAATATGCTAATTAGACTAGATGTTCTTCCAGACATCCTTCCAGACATCCTCCTGGAAAACCTTCTGGATAAAGCTGCAGTGGCAGAGACTGAGGCAGAGGTGGCCACTGAGGCAGGTGGGGGCCGAGGCAGAGGCAGCTGCGGGAGCCAAGCCCCTTGCACAAATTTTGTTCATTGGGCTGCTAGTGTTCCAAAGAGGTTTTGCTTACAAAAACAGGGATGCCAGACCTGGACCACAGACATAGTTTCCCAACTTCAGGTCACATCAGTCCTTAAAATTTCACACCAAGATGACTTTATGGATATAAGATTGGCCCCTAAGAGTCTTCAGGTTTTCAAATCCTTCAATACAGATATGGCAGATAAATCAGGACTGAGGATCCTTATTATTATTAAGGAACTAGAGGCCTGGTGCACAAAATTTGTGCACAGAGGAGGGGGTTCCCCTCTGCTCAGCCTGCACCCTCTCTAATCCAGGACCCCTTGGGAGATGTCCAACTGATGGTTTTGGCCCGCAGTCAGATATCCCTCTCACAATCCTGGACTGCTGGCTCCTAATCACTCACCTGCCTGCCTGCTTGGTCACCTCTAATTGCCCTGCCCTGCTGGCCTGATTGCCCTTAACTTCCCCCCACTGCTGGCCAGGTTGCCCCCAACTGCCCCCTTCCTGCCAGCCTGGTTGCTCCAAACTGCCCCCCCCCCCGCCAGCCTGGTCACCTCTTACTTCTCCCCTGCCAGTCTGGTCACCTCCATCTGCCCACCTCTTCTGGCCTGGTCACCCCTACCTGCCCCCTACTGTCAGCCTGGTTGCCCAAAACTGCCCCCCCAATGGCCCAGTTGCCTCTCACTGCCCCCACTGCCAGCCTAATCACCCCCAACTGCCCTCTCCCTTCACCAGTCTGGTTGCCACTAACTGCCCTCCCCACCAGCCTGGTCTTCCCCCAACTGACCCCTTGTGGGCCTGGTTGCCCCTCATGGCTCCACTGCCAGCCTGGCCACCCAAAGCAGCCTGCTTGTTTGGTTGTTTGGTCATCCCTCACTAACCCCCTGCTGGCCTGGTTGTAGGCAGCCATCTTTTGAGGGTGTGATGGTCAATTTGCATATTACCTCTTTATTATATAGGATTGCCAATAATAACCATTTATATGCTATTTAAATTCCCATTTTTTTAGGGTACATGTTATTAGAATTCAGGAACATTTTTTATACACTGCCATTTAAGTGAATTTATGAATATCAATCTTATTAGCATGCTATTAATTTCTAGTATCTATCTATCTGAAAATCTGGAAAAAGATTCCAGTTGGAACAAAGGTGGAAAATAATGCATATCTATGTTCATCTGTCACTTTAATGAAATTATACAATATATGATTTTATCTTTTTATCAGACTCAGAGGTTTTATGTATTTAAATGTGCCATTAACTCTGAAGCTACATAGAGTTGACAGGACTATTGTTTGCCCATAAATTCCCAGTGCAGTACTTGGGTTTGCTGTCTCTTGCAGGATCCTACACATTTTCTGCATGGGCTTATACATTATGAGCTCATGCATTCCAGCTCTTAACCTGTCTTTCAAACGTGCTCAAATATTCTCTCTAATTAGTGATGATACATGGCACAAGGATCAGAAAACTCTTTTTTGCTGTCATGGTTCAATGCATTTTTCTTATTGAAACTTAGAGAATGAATATACCGTCTTTTCATTTTGCTTAATCTGTGACCTATATCTAATGGACATTTACAGTTTATAACTAAGACCTGCCAATTGTAATATTATCATGTTCATCCCTTGTTAATAATCTCTCTGGAAATGAATCTCATATTATAAATTTTTTAAAAATATATATTTTATTGATTTTTTTACAGAGGGGAAAGGAGAGAGATAGAAAGTCAGAAACATCGATGAGAGAGAGACATTGATCAGCCGCCTCCTGCACACTCCACACTGGAGATGTGCCCGCAAGCAAGGTACATGCCCCCGACCGGAATCGAACCTGGGACCTTTCAGTCCTCAGGCCGATGCTCTATCCACTGAGCCAAACCAGTCTCGGCTCATATTATAAATTTTTTAAATAATTTTTTCTTTATAGCACAGATACCCAAGACCAGAATGCCTAGTTATTTCTTTAAAAATGTAAATGCTGAAGAGTCAGTTATCCTCCAGGAGAAGGTGGGGGACTGCTGGACAGGGCTCTCCTGGCCAGGCAGCCCGACTGCCATGGGGATTTTTTCTGCTGGAGCCACCAGCGCAAATGCGGAGACCGCGCTATCTTGCAGAGGGAGGTGGATGTCTGCGGTGGTCTGAAGCATGCGGATGGGCACCCATCGAGCAGCTTGGGATCCGGGGACCCAGAACTCCGCTCTCCAATTGGTGCAGACATGCGGTGGAATCAAAGATCCACAGAGCACACGGAAAGGTCAGATTTCGCCTGGGATAAGAGGGAGGTGGATGTCTGCGGAGGTTTGAAAGCTGCGGCTGGCAGAGGCACCCATCGAACAGCCGGGGACCCAGAACACGGCTCTCCAAACATCGCAGACACATGGGTGGCGGATTCAGAGATCCACACAGCATACGGAAAGTGCCTGTGTGCTGTACCTGGTCGTGTTGTAGTTTGTGCCTCTCAATCAACGTAGGAGAGAGAACTACATAACCAGACACCCAGAGAAGAAAGACCATGGGCAGAAAAAGAAACAGCCCACATAAGACAGAAAGGCAGGTTTCACCAGAAAAGGAAGTAAACAAAATAGAAGCAGAAATAAGCCTGCTAGAGAAAGAGTTCAGAAAAATGATCATAAGGTGGATGAAAAGAATGGAAGACAAAATCGACAATCTGAGTAAGAGCCAAGAGGAAATGAAGAAGACCCAAGAGGAGATGAAGAAGCAGCAAGAAGAAATGCAGAAGAACCTAGAAGAGGTGCAGAATAATCAAGAAGAAATGAAAAATGACATCACTGCAATAAAGAATTCAATAGAAAGCATCAAAAGTAGACTAGAAGAAGCAGAGAACCACATCAGTGAGCTAGAAGACACGGTAGGAAAAAATACCCAAGTACAGCAGCTTCTAGGAAAAAAAGTTAAAAAGCAAGAGGAGAGCCTAAGAGAACTTTGGGATAACATGAAACAAAACAACATCTGCATAATTGGGGTTCCAGAAAGAGTGGAAACTGAACAAGGATTAGAGAACGTGTTTGAAGAAATAATGACAGAAAATTTCCCCAATATAGGAAAGAAAAAGCCCACACAAATCCAAGAAGCTCACAGAGTCCCAAGCAAAATGAACCCCAACAAAATGACACCAAGGCACATTATAATTAAAATGGCAAACACCGACGACAAAGTAAGAATCTTAAAAGCAGCCAGAGAGAAACAGAAAGTTACCTACAAAGGAACCCCCATAAGACTAGCTACTGACTTCTCAACAGAAACTCATCAGGCCAGAAGGGAATGGAATGAAATATACAAAGTCATGCAAAGGAAGGGTCTGAATCCAAGAATACTGTACCCTGCAAGACTCTCAATCAAAATTGAAGGTGAAATCAAAAGCTTCACAGACAAAAAAGGACTAAAGGAATATATTACCACCAAACCACCAATGCAAGAAATGTTAAAGGGTCTACTGTAATAAAAAGAAAGAGGAAGCGAAGAAGGAACTCGGGGGTAAGGACTAAAAATGGCAACAGATAAGTACTTATCAATAATAACTTTAAATGTAAACGGATTAAATGCTCCAATCAAAAGACATAGGGTAACTGATTGGATAAGAAAACATGATCCATATATCTTCTGTCTGCAAGAAACCCACCCCAGGAAAAGAGATGCACACAGATTGAGGGTGAAGGGATGGAAGATGGTATTTCAGGCAAATGGAAATGAAAAAAAAGCTGGGGTTGCAATACTTATATCTGACAAATTAGATCTCAAAGTGAAGGACATAATAAGAGATAAAGAAGGCCACTTCATAATACTAAAGGGAACAATCCAACAAGAAGAAATAACTCTGGTAAACATATATGCACCCAATATAGGAGCACCTAAATACATAAAAAAAAACTCTTGGAGGATATTAAGGGAGAGATTGACAAAATACAATCATAGTAGGAGACTTTAATACCCCACTGTCACCATTGGACAAATCCACTAAACAAAAAATCAGCAAAGCAACATCAATCCTAAATGACTCACTAGACCAGATGGAATTAATTGACATCTTCAGAACATTTCACCCCAAAGACACAGAATATACATTCTTCTCCAGTGCATCTGGGACATTTTCAAAGATAGATTGTATATTGGGTCATAAGAAAAGTCTCTTCAAATTCAAGAAGATAGAAATCATATCAAGCATTTTCTCAGACCACAGTGGCATAAAACTGGAAATCAACTATAATAAAAACAATAGAAAGAAATCAAACACATGGAGACTAAACAGCATGCTATTAAAAAATGACTGGGTGACCAGAGAGATCAAGGAAGAAATAAAAAACATCATGTCAACAAATGACAATGACAACGCAACAATACAAAATTTATGGGACATAGTGAAAGCAGTCTTCAGAGGGAAGTTCATAGCCCTACAAGCCTAATGCAAAAACAGGAAACAATGGTAATAAATTACCTAAATCTACAACTCAAAGAGCTAGAACAAGAGCAACAAGAAAAGCCCAGTGTACTCAGAAGGAAGGAAATAGTGAAGATCAGAGAGGAGATAAACAACTTGGAGACCAAAGAAACAATTCAAAAGATCAACAAAACAAAGAGCTGGTTCTTTGAAAGGATAAACAAGATTGATGGACCTCTAGCCAGGCTCACCAAGAAGCAAAGAGAGAAGACCCAAATAAACAAAATCAGAAATGAAAGAGGAGAAATAACAACAGACCCTGTGGAAATACAAAGGATTGTTAAAAAATACTATGAACAACTCTATTCCAACAAATTGTACAACCTGCAAGAAATGGACATTTTCCTAGAAAAATATAACCTTCCAAACTCAATGAGGAGGAAGCCAAACATCTCAATAGTCCAATAACTATGGAAGAAATTGAAGCAGTCATCAAAAAGCTTCCAGCAAATAAAAGCCCGGGACCAGATAGCTACACAGGAGAGTTTTACCAAACATTCAAGGAAGAATTAAAACCTACCCTCCTCAGACTATTCAAAAACTTTCAAGAAGAAGGAACACTTCCAAACACCTTCTATGAAGCCAGCATCACCCTAATACCAAAACCAGTTAAAGACAACACAATGAAAGAGAATTATAGGTCAATATCTCTCATGAACATAGATGCCAAAATCCTCAACAAAATTCTAGCAAATCCGATCCAGCAGTACATCAGAAAGATCATACACCATGACCAAGCAGGATTCATCGCAGGAATGCAGGGATGGTACAATATCCGCAAATCAATAAATGTGATACATCACATAAACAAATTGAGAGATAAAAATCACATAGTCATATCAATTGATGCAGAAAAAGCATTTGACAAAATCCAACACCCTTTCTTGATAAAAACTCTCAGCAAAGTGGGAATAGAAGGATCATACCTCAACATCATAAAAGCCATATATGATAAACCCACAGCTAACATCATACTCAATGGGCAAAAACTAAAACCATTTCCCCTAAGAACAGGAACAAGACAGGGATACCCACTCTCACCTCTCCTGTTTGACATACTACTGGAAGTATTAACCATTGCAATTAGACAAGAAGAAGAAATAAAAGACATCCAAATTGGAAAAGAAGAAGTAAAGCTGTTCTTATTTGCAGATGACATGATACTGTACATAAAAAACCCAAAAGACTCCATCCCAAAATTAATTGACTTAATTAATGAATTTGGCAATGTAGCAGATACAAAATTAATGGTAAGAAGTCTGTGGCATTTCTATACACTTATACTGAAATTACAGAAAGAGAAACTAAAAAAACAATCCCATTTACCATTGCACCAAAAAAATTAAGATACCTAGGAATAAACCTAACTAAAGAGGTAAAAGACCTATATGCAGAAAACTACAGGACACTGAAAAAAGAGATAGAGGAAGATATTAAGAGATGGAAGAGCATACCATGCTCATGGATTGGGAGAATCAACATCATTAAAATGTCCATACTACCCAAAGCAATCTACAGATTCAATGCACTACCCATTAAAATACCAACGTCATATTTCACAGACCTAGAAAGAATTCTTCATAGATTGATCTGGAACAAAAAAAGACCATGAATAGCTACAGCAATTCTGAGAAAGAAGAATAAAGTTGGTGGGATCTCAATACCAGATTTCAAGCTATACTGCAAAGCAACTGTTCTCAAAACAGCCTGGGACTGGCACAAGAACAGACATATAGACCAATGGAATAGAATAGAGAACCCAGATATCCACCCAAACCACTATCCTCAACTAATATTTCACAAAGAAGGCATGAACATTCAATGGAGCCAAGATAGCCTCTTCAATAAATGGTGTTGGGAAAATTGGACAGATACATGCAAAAAAAAAAATGAAACTGGACCACCAACTTACAAATACAAAAATAATCTCAAAATGGATATAGGATGTAAACATTAGGAGGGAAACCATAAAAATACTAGAGGAATCCACAGGCAGCACAATCTCAGACATATGCCTAAAGAACTTCTTCACTGATACTGCTCCAAAGGCAATGGAAGCTAAAGAAAAAATAAACAAATGGGACTACATCAAAATAAAAAGCTTTTGCACAGCAAAAGAAACCATCAACAAAACAACAAGAAAGATCACTGTATGGGAGAACAAATTTGCAAATGTTATCACTGATAAAGGTTTAATCTCTAAAATCTACAGCCAACTTATACAACTTAATAAAAGGAAGATGAAGGATCCAATAAAAAAATGGGCAACGGACCTAAATAGAACATTTTCGAAAGACAACAGAAGGAAGGCCAAGAGACACATGAAAACATGTTCAAAGTCATTAATCATCTGAGAGATGCAAATCAAAACGACAATGCGATACCATTTTACATCTGTCAGAATGGTAATCATCAACAAATCAAGAAACGACAAGTGTTGGCGAGGATGTGGAGAAAAAGGAACCCTTGTGCACTGTTGGTGGGAATGCAGACTGGTGCAGCCACTGTGGAGAACAGTATGGAGTTTCCTCAAAAAACTAAAAATGGATCTCCTATTTGACCCTGTAATCCCACTCTTAGGAATTTATCCTAAGAAATTACAAACACCAATCAGAAAGGATATATGCACCCATATGTTCATAGCAGCACAATTTACAATAGCTACAATTTGGAAACAGTCTAGGTGCCCGTCAGCAGATGAGTGGATCAGAAAACTGTGGTACATCTACACAATGGAATTCTATGCTGCCACTAAAAAGAAGGAATTCTTACCATTTGCAGCAACCTGGTTGGAACTGGAGAGCCTTATGCTTAGTGAAATAAGCCAGTCAATGAAGGAGAACCATCACATGGTCTCACTCATTCATGGATAATAAAAAACATTATAAACTGATGAACAAAAGGATAGATACAGAGACAGTAAAACTTCAAATAGTCTGTGAAATTACAGCAGGAAGATTAAGGTTAGGTGAGCTAGATAAGAGATCAAAGGACTTGTATGCATGCATATAAACAGAACCAATGAACATAGACACTGGGGGGTTGAGGTATGCCTGGGGGAGGCAATGGGGAGATATGTATAAAAAATTAATAAAAATTTAAAAAAATGCAAATGCTGGTACAATTCATGTTGAAAAAATATATCACCTTTAGACACCAGGAAATATTAAAAATTTCGTATCCAATGGCAGATAAACATAATTGCTATGGTCAGATTTTTTATGTAAAAATTTATTCATTACTATACCTTAAAACCAATGTCACAGCTATTATTTTTGTGTACTCCCTATCACTTTAATTCCTCTTCTTCCTAAGAACAACAGCAACAAAAGGCTAACCTGGCTTCTTGGAATCTTGCAGGAGGTTATGTAACCAAACTAAGCAAACTGTATTTTGTCAAAAAATATTGGAAAGAAATTTTTTTTAGATAAGTATGTTAATATTTCTCAATTAATATGTTACTCTTTTTAGAGCATTTAATTTATTATTATGAACATTTAGAGTATATAATCCTATATAATAAATAGGTAATATGCAAATTAACCCTCATGTCATTACAAGATGGCTGTGCCCACAGCAGAGGCAGGGTTCCTGTAACAGAAGATGGCTGTGCCCACAGTGCAGGTGGGGTTTCCGTAATGAGTGATCAGCAGGGACTGGAGGCCGTGTGGTGCTGGGCCGGGCAGGGGACCTTAGGCTGCACCTCTTGTCCAGTGAGACTTGATTGGGGACCTCAGGCCGCACCTTCTCCCCCCCACCGTGGTGGCTGGGGGGGGGATCAGGCTGTGCCCTCCGTCTGACAGGGCTTGACATTTGACCTCAGGCTGTGCCCCTTGCCAGGCAGGGCTTGATGGGGAACCTCATGGTGCGCCCCACCCAGCCTGGTATCTGAGGCTGCACCCTCCGCCCAGCAGGGCTTGATGGGGGACCTGAGGTTGTGCCCCTCACCCAGCAAGGCTTGACACAAGACCTGAGGCTGCACCCCCTGCCAGGCAGGGCTTGAAGGCATGGGGCCGGCTGGGTCTGGTTCTCACCCAATGAGGTTGGGGCTGGCCAGGTCTGTGTCTCGTGCATTTTCAAGGTGCACATGGGTGGGCAGGAATTAGACTTTGGGTCCTGCAGCACGACCCAGATTCTGACAAAAGGAAGATTTTCATATACATTTTACTAATTTTCTTTCATCTGTGATACTTTTATTATAGAGAAAGGGCAAATAGCAATATTAAAGTATTTCCTCTAATTAATTCTATTTTAATGTGCATGAATTTTGTGCACTGGGCTACTGGTATGTGATATCAAGCTATCACAAATCTGAGTATTTGCTTTGGAAATGCTTCTTCCTTTTAAAAACTTAACATTTAAAGCTTTAAATGGATTTTTGTGATGTTATATAGAAAACATTTTTTTCTCCTAATTACTTATCTCCAATTTTATCTACAGCATAAAAAAGAAAAGATTCTGTATGAAGAAATAAACTCAAATAATCTCCCACAGATATTTCTAGTTTATACTGTAAGGCATACTTGTTCAGTAACATAGATTAAAAAAAACAAAAAACAAAACAAAACAAAAAAACCCCAAACACCCCAAAAACCAGAACCTTAAGAACAGCAAATTGAGATCTAAGACAAATTCTGCACTAATTCCCTCTAATGTAAGGTCTAATTAGATTGAGGAGAAGCCTGAACTTCATCCCTCTCTCTCTCTAATATTCTTGGATTTATAATCAGAACCAATAATTCATTCACTCTATACATAAATTTTCCCACTGGCTAAAAGTCATTATGCATCCCCTAACTCAAGATAAGGTATAATTGCACTTGTAAGGTTTCCTGAGTTCTTTGTGGGGGAAAAGGTACCATGCAAACAGGAGCTCTGCCAATTATCTCTGTGAATACTACATCACTGAAGCTGATTCTTATAGTTTACACTCAGCAGAACAATCAGAAGGTTATGAGAGACAATCAGTGATGAATATGCTCATTTTCACTAGAGTATATTGCAACCAACATTATTTACTTATGAAGACATTTTGAATGGTACTGAAAAAGTGCTTAAGCAGAGTCAGGCTATTTTCAAATTTTTATAGATAACTGAGCAGGGAACTGCAACAAGATGTTTCTCTTCTAAGAGACTCCTTTAACACACAGGTGCACACATACAGGTGTTTCAGGCACACTGTTTATTCCTGCTCATCCCATAAAAACCTATTACTCGTCACATTGAGCTTTCTGAATACTGATTCATTTACTTCTATGTAGATTTGGCTTAGATTGTTAAACCTCAGTCTAACTGACGTATATTACTTACACAACCCTGTGACTAACACATCAGAGAATGTGAACTTTAGAGGATAAAGGCCTTTGAAAATAATCTGCAAGGTAGCCCTGGTTGGCTTCCTAGGCAACTGTCATTTTCCTTCCCTTTCTTCCTTGACAGCAGTAATTGCCGTGCATCCGAAACTGGAAATGACCGATTGTCAGGAGGTAAACCTTTTTCTGCAGCTGGGACATGAACATATGACTCAGTTCTGGCAACTAGAACAGGAAGAGAAATCTACTGGGGGAGGTGCTAAGAAAAAACTTCTTAATTGATTTAAAAGAGAGAGGGAGCCATGAGAACGTTTTCCCTGTTTTCCCTTTTTGTTCAGAGTTGGACGAGAATGTGATGTCTGGAGTTGCAGTGGACACTATGCAACCATGAGGTAACAAGTCCAAGGCTGAATGCCACAGTCTGTGGATAGCAGTATAAAAAATGAGAAAAAAACCCAGGCTTTTGATAAAATCATTAAGCTCCTGAGAATTCTGTTTCTTGTAGCCAAAAACCTATTTCCAAGTACACTCTCACTACTGCAATATTAGGAACCTATAGAAGGTGTCACATAGCTTGTTGGTGTCAGAGCTAACGCAAAAATAGAGGTCTTTTATGTCCCAGAAGAGCCTGATACACCTCACATTTTATAAGGGAAGAAGGTGAAGCGATTAGTCAAAGAACATATATGCATAACCCACAGACACAGGTGAGGTGATGGCCAGATGAAGGGAGTGTAGGGGCTGGGTAGGTGTAGGCAAAGTGGGGTGTGAATAGGGATGTTTATAATGTCAACAATAAAAATAAAGTTAAAAAATTCTGGTATAATAATGTGAGTTTTAGTAGATTTTAACCAAAAATATAAAATAAATAAAAAACAAATAATTTTAACAATTCTGATCTTGATTTAAAAATTTTGACAATACTAAGCTAACAAAGAAATAAATATCTTACTACTTAAATTGACTGCAAAGGTACATTTTAAATAATTTTAAAAACATAAATTATACAAAAAAGTATAGACACAGTTTCATATGTTAATCATAATTTAAAAAACATTTCTATAAATCATTTAAATTTAAGAGTGCTTTTATGTTTTTTTTACTTTCTGCATTCAACTTCTCAATATTTTAGTTTTCCAATCATTGATTGTGTGGATTTTGGTGTGATTTCTGACATATATATAATTTCTGCTTTTCAGAAAGCATGACTGTGATCCTATACATATTGTTTCTTTTACTTTAAAATTTTATTTTATTGTTGAGAGTATTACAGATGTCTCCCATTATTTCCTCTTTGTCCTTCTCGACCCATTTCCCACTCCACCTGACGTCTTCACCTGTCTATTGTTTGTGTCCATGAGCTACACATATATACTTATAAGTTATTTTGTTAATCTCTTCTGTTCTTTTGCCCACCTTCTCTCTAAGATCTGTCAGTTTGTTTCATGCTTCCATGTCGGTAGTTCTATCTTGTTGGTCAATTTATCTTGTTCCTTAGATTCTACATATAAGTGAGATCGTGTGATATTTGTCTTTCTCTGATTGGCATATTTCGCTTAGCATAATATTCTCCAGGTCCATCTATGCTGTCTCCAACTTCCTTCTTTTTACAGCTGCATAGTGTTCCATTGTGTAAGTATACCGCAGCTTTTTTTATCCACTCATATACTGATGGACAGTTGGGCTGTTTTCAGATCTTAGCTATTGCAAATAATGCTGCTGTTAACTTAGGGGTGCAGCCGAAACTGGTTTGGCTCAGTGGATAGAACATCGGTCTGCATACTGAAAGGTCCCAAGTTCGATTCTGGTCAAGGGCATGTACCTTGGTTGTGGGCACATACCTAGTGAGGGGCGTGCAGGAGGCAGCTGGTTGATGTCTCTCTCTCATCGATGTTTCTAACTCTCATCCCTCTTCCTTCCTCTTTGTAAAAAATCAATAAAATATATTAAAAAACAAACAAAAATATAGGGGTGCATATATTTTTCTTGATTGGTGTTTTAGGATTCTTTTACTTTTATTACTTTAGAGTTTCAAGAATTAGGTAAAGATGTAAATATTTTTAAAATCTGCATTTCACTTCTCTTTTATATTTATTATATCTTAAAAGAAAATTGCTTCAGTAATCCTTTCTCTAAATTTAATTACTCCTTACAATAATATCTGCTTCAGACTCAACTAGGTATTTTGTCTTTTACATAAAGTTATTGTCACAGATTCTTCCATTATAATTTGAAATGTTAAAACCTACATTACTGGCATATTTTTGATAGTGTCTATCAATACATAGAATACAATTAGGTTTTATTTAAAATTGGAATGATGTGTACTTTCAGCTCCATATGTTCATTTAAAATAGCAATTTTAAGAACAAATTTTACTTAGGATTTAACTAAATTTTACTTTGGCTTTAACTAAAAATATTTTTTCCATGAATATAATTTGGCATAAAGATTATCAAGCTAAAATATGATTACAACAATCAGCATTTAGAAGTTGTGATATCAAATATAAGATAGCTATCAGAAGTAATAGACTGTACAATAGAAATAACAATGAGTAAGAAATCTTCTCTAAATGAGACCATTGTGAAATGTGCCTCATAATAAAACTCATTTCAAAGAACTATAAAAGACACTGAAGTTTAATTGCAGTATTTCTCATGATAATTATATTCATGTAAATCTTGCTTTAAAATACTCATCTATTCAACCATTGCTTCTCAACATACTCTCATGAAAAAATTATATTTCTGAACCTGATTTTTATTGAAGAAAGATTAATTTTCTGTTGATGTGACAAAACAGCTAATTGCACAAAGAGAAACAAAAATCTAATCATATTATTGTTATCATCGTGGCCAAAATAGCAAGTTAATGATCTAAGTTCTTTAATTTTGTACCACACTGATACTTCATTTTACAAATTCTCTGTAAATCAAATCTTTTAAATTCATTAACCAAACAATTTTTTCATTAATGTAACTAATATATATTAAGCATATATTAGGTGTTGGAACTAAGATGTGATTGTTGCCTTGAGGTACTTCACAACCTAGTAGAACAGTCATAAAGCTTATAATTACCAGTAATAATGGATATTATGAGGGTTTTATTATGTGTGTGGTAGCAATTAAAGGATTGATAAAACATAGATCCTGTCCTGAAGAAGCTTACATTCTACTAGAAAATTTAATAATTAAATGATTATGAAAATAATGGACTAATTTATTATGATTGAGATTCACGCTACTCAGATGATGGCAGACTTCTATGAGAATTTGCAGTTAAGGGTCTGATCAAGAGATGGCTTCCTATCAGGTGACACTAGAGTTCAGGTTTAAGAGTTCATAGGTAAAGAAGGCAGAAAAGGAATTCCAAGAAAAGAAAATGCATCAGCATTCACCTAGGTATTTGACATGTTCTGGAAAAAGCAGAGTATTTCCTCAAACAATTTTTGGCAAAATGAAATGGATCAGAGGAGTTCTTTTTTAATTTTTATTATTTTTTTTATACATATCTCCCCATTGCCCCCCTCCCTCCCAGGCATACCCAACCCCCCAGTGTCTATGTTCATTGGTTATGCTTATATGCATGCATACAAGTCCTTTGATTGATCTCTTATCTACCTCACCTAAGTTTAATCTTCCTGCTGTAATTTCACAGTCTGTTTGAAGCTTTACTGTCTGTATCTATCCTTTTGTTCATCAGTTTATAATGTTCTTTATTATCCATGAATGAGTGAGATCATGTGATGCTTCTCCTTCATTGATTGGCTTATTTCACTAAGCACAAGGCTCTCCATTTCCAACCAGGTTGCTGCAAATGGTAAGAATTCCTTCTTTTTAGTGGCAGCATAGAATTCCATTGTGTAGATGTACCACAGTTTTCTGATCCACTCATCTGCTGATGGGCACCTAGGCTGTTTCCAAATTGTAGCTATTGTAAATTGTGCTGCTATGAACATAGGGGTGCATATATCCCTTCTGATTGGTGTTTGTAATTTCTTAGGATAAATTCCTAAGAGTGGGATTACAGGGTCAAATAGGAGATCCATTTTTAGTTTTTTGAGGAAACTCCATACTGTTCTCCACAATGGCTGCACCAGTCTGCATTCCCACCAACAGTGCACAAGGGTTCCTTTTTCTCTGCATCCTCGCCAACACTTGTCGTTGGTTGATTTGTTGATGATTGCCATTCTGACAGGTGTAAAATGGTATCGCATTGTCGTTTTGATTTGCATCTCTCAGATGATTAATGACTTTGAACATGTTTTCATGTGTCTCTTGGCCTTCCTTCTGTTGTCTTTCGAAAATGTTCTATTTAGGTCCGTTGCCCATTTTTTTATTGGATGGTTCATCTTCCTTTTATTAAGTTGTATAAGTTGGCTGTAGATTTTAGAGATTAAACCTTTATCAGTAATAACATTTGCAAATATGTTCTCCCATGCATTGATCTTTCTTGTTGTTTTGTTGATGGTTTCTTTTGCTGTGCAAAAGCTTTTTATTTTGATGTAGTCCCATTTGTTTATTTTTTCTTTAGCTTCCATTGGCTTTGGAGCAGTATCAGTGAAGAAGTTCTTTAGGCATATGTCTGAGATTGTGCTGCCTGTGGATTCCTCTAGTATTTTTATGGTTTCCCTTCTAATGTTTAAGTCCTGTATCCATTTTGAGTGAGTTCTTTTTTTTTTAAAATATATTTCTATTAATTTTTTTTACAGAGAGGAAGGGAGAGGGATAGAGGCTTAAAAACATCGATGAGAAAGAAACATCGATCAGCCACCTCCTGCACACCTCCTACTGGGGATGTGCCCGCAACCAAGGTATGTGCCCTTGAGCAGAATCAAGCCTGAGACCCTTCTGTCCACAGGCTAATGCTCTATCCACTGAGCCAAACTGGGTTTGGCCAGAGGAGTTCTTTGATTGCTTAACATTAATGCTCAAAGAAGAAACAGACAGTTCTTTTTCAAGAGCAATCCACTCATGGAGAAGACTGGTTCAGAGAATTATTTGCCCATCAAGCTGTAATAGGCCATGTTCCCTTAGTCTAAAGCACTGGACCTTCATACTGTAAGTAGGGACTCATTCTTAGGGATGGAGAACCATCAGTGCCAAAGTAAGAAGGTGGAGCCCACTTTCCCTAGAAGTAAAGGATGGGTTGAGTGTCCCAATAAAGCAATGATACAAATAACTTGTCTCTTACTTCTTTGTTGAAATAACATAAAATAGAAACTATTCTCCTTGTAACAAAACAGAAATTTGAAAGCTATTCTAAATCTTTAATCATTCTCCATATTAGTCAATTACAAGCACCTGCTTGTTGTACATCTGTTGTATATCTTGAACGTATATTTTTTCATTCTTGCTGTCAGACCGAAATTTTAGAGATGGCTTCATATCAGACAATATTAGAATTAGAGATTATGAGATGAAGAATTCCTTAGCTCCTTTCACTTCTTAAATCTGCTTACTTCTTAGTTTAGTCGCTCTTACTTCTTGTACTATGGTAACCAGGCCTTTGTAACAGTCTCTTCACTAGTTTGTCTGTCTCTCCTTCCATTTTTTTCCAAGCTATACTTATCACTATCACAGAGTAATCACCAAAATATTTTGATTATGTCATTTCTGGGATCAGATATCAATTATTTTAGGAAAAGTTCTAAGCTCTTCTACATTGCTTATAATTTGACATCTGTTTACCTTCTTGGCTTTATTGCCTGAAAAAAAAACCCCTATACATATTATAATGTAGTCATTCTCTACTGGGAGTCATTCTCTGGTAGATTTAGGTTTGGAGGTCATGAGGTTAAATTTCACTTTTCAAGACATATTTTAGAGAATTCCTCAGAGGTAAAAAAAGACAACTGAGAATAATTCAATTTTTCTTTTATACTGAATTTATTAGGTTGACATTGATTACTAAAATTATATAGGTTTCAGGTGTACAATTCTATAATAGATCGTCTGAATATTGTACTGTATGTTCACCACCCTATCCCAAGTCAACTCTCCTCCCACCACCATTTATCCCTTCTTTACCCTTTTTATCTCCTCCCATCCCCCATTCCCTCTGGTAATCACCATACTGTTGTCTGTGTCTATGAGTTCTTTTCTTAATCCCTTCATCTTTTACACCCAGGAGAATAATTTCATTTTTATGAGAAGAAATTGGGAATTATTAGGGAGAATATTTGGTATAATTTCACCTCTTGAAATAACGTTATGTTATAAAAAACTGTCAATTTTTATAGATTATCTACCAAAGTTATTGGATTGTATGCAAAAAAAAAATATGAAGTCTGTCATGTGAAGTTGATCAGTAGAAAATAATCTTTAAAAATCTATGGAAGGAATTTAATGTACAACATGATGACTACAATTAAGACTGCTGTGTGGCATATATGAAAGTTGTTAAGATAGCAAATTCTAAGAGTTATTATCACCAGGGAATTTTTTTCTTTTCATTGCATCTATATGACCTGCTGGATATTAACTAAACTTATTGAGGTAAAAATTTTATAATATGTGTAAGTTAAACCATTATGCTATACAGCTTAAATTCATAATGATGTATGTCATTATATCTCATGATACTGCAAAAAACTTGAAGAAAAAAGTTTTGAAGAATAAAAAGCTTGTAATAAATATAAATAATATATTCAAATGAAAGGAAAAATAAACTTAAAATATTTTCATATATAAAGCAGCTTAGCCTAGAATTCTAGGAAGTAATCAATGAAGTAGTTCCTAGAATTCAAAGGAAGAGCCTGTCCCTGTTTCTTAATGTAAGAACTATTAAATTAGATGTAGATTCTGAGTTTTCTAATAAAGACCTAGATGTAATGGGATCTCTAGTGTGGTGACTTCTCATTTAATTTCATATGATGTACTCTTCTGAACCAATCAGTACCATCAGCTCTTCTCTCTCCATATCAGTTCATAGGCAACAGACTCATCAATAATATTGCTTCTCAAACAGATTGATAGTTACAAAACAGTCACGAGGATATAAAGTACAGGATAGGGAATATAGTCAAAATATGGGAGGAACATACTAGTATTGCCTCACCACTGTGCTGTGCACTTAAAACAAGTACAAAATAATATTGAATGTAAGTTGCAACTAAAAATAAAACTTAAATTAAAACATAAAATTTAAATTAAAAATATTGCTTTTCAGTTATAACAGGGGTTTTCAAACTATGTCCAATAGGTCAAATCTGGCCCATTAACTTGTGTGTGTGTGTGTGTGTGTGTGTGTGTGTGTGTGTGTATGTGTGTGTGTTTTCTTTATTGATTAAGGTAATACATATGTGTCCTTATCCCTCTGCTGCCTCCTTCCACCCTCCTCCCCCACTCATGCCCTAATCCCCCCGGTGTCTGTGTCCATTGGTTATACTTATATGCATGCATACAAGTCCTTTGGTTGATCTCTCCCCCTAACCCTTTCCCTTCCCTGCCTTCCTCTGAGGTTTGATGGTCTGATCAATGATTCTCTGACTCTGGATCTGTTTTTTCCCCATCAGTTTATGTTGTTTAGTATGTTCCACAAATGAGTTAACTTTTTATATAATCTAAAATAGGAATGATTTTTCTATTTTAAACAGTTGAAAAAAGAATAATATTTCACTACCTATTCAAATGATATTAAATTCAGATTTTAGTGTCCATAAATAAAGTTTTATTGAAACACAGTCATGCTCTGTTGTTTAAATATTGTCTTTAGCTGCTTGTGTGCTATAGTTGCTGTAGATACCTTATTTCCTGCAAAGCCTAAAATAGTTACCATTTGTCCTATTGTAGGAACAAGTTTGCTGATTCCTAAATTACATTGATGTCTGTTATGAACTGAATGTTTGTGTGCCCCCAAAATTTATGTTAAAGCGCCAACCCCCAATGTGATGGTATTTGGAGGTAGGGTCTTTGGGAGGTAATTCAATTTAGAGATGACGAGCATAGAGCCCCCAGAATGGGATTAATATCCTTAAGAAGAATAACAGAGACCAGAGCTCCCCCTCTCTCTCTGCAATTTGAGGACACAGTGACAAGGTGGAATGTGGAAGCCAGGAAGTGAGCCTTTGTCAAGGAACAGAATTGGCTGACACCATGATCTTGGACCTCCCAGCCTTGAGAACTGTGAGAGATAAATCCCTTTTGTTTAAGCTGCCTAATCTTTGGTATTTCGTTATGGCAGCCTGAGTTAACTAATACAATACCTAATAGTTGAAAATTGTAGTGTTGGGTAATTTTTTTTAATTGGTTGTCCAGCATTTGCATTTTTGATAATTCCTAGTTTAGGGGTCCTGGTAGGAGATAAAGCTTGCCTACCACCAAAGGAAAAAACAGCCCTGCCAGCTGGTAGCTAGTCTGGCTGCTTTTTCCTAGGCTCTAGTATTTTTCTGCTTATCATAAAACATCAATCTTAGTTGGAGACTCTTCATGATTATGATAGAACAAAGCAAAAACAAGACAACTACAAAATCACAACTGAATAGAGATAAAAACAATGAACTTATATTTTACTACTGTGAGGGTCTACTTCTTCCTTAATAGCAACCTTGGCTCTTTTCTATTCTTCAGATTTCATAAGTTAAAAATACTAAAATGTCCAATAACTATGTCTCATTTTCAGAAAATATCTAATTCAGAAAAGACAACCACATACTTAAATCTTCTCCAAAACACACCTGTCACAAGTCCTTTCTAACTCCCTGTTAGTGGAGATTCTCCATGGTTTGCTACAGTATGCAGTCTCCCTTGCTGCAATAAATAAACCAAAGAGTGGTGAGTAGGTGTTTTTGGTTGTTTTGCCTGACACCTGGTTTTAGAAGCCAGGCACCTGGTTTTCAAGACTTTCTGGCACCAGTGAATTGGGCATCCAGGGTTTACAAGTCAGGCACATGCTCCCCACCCTCCATAGAAGTCACTGACTATGGAGAACTCATTATGCCTTGAACAACAGTGACAGAGGTTGCACCTGAGGGTACAATAGCAGTGGTCAGTACCTAGTAGAATGCCAGTTCAAATTGTGAATTCAGTGTTCAGTTATGGCAACAATGATATTACAGCACACTGTGCTTTTTACAATTGCTTTAGCTTGTTTTCAGTTATTCTTGTTATCTTATTGTTAATTCTTGTATTTATTCAATGTCTTCTCATTAAAGTATTTTATAGCTTAAATCATAGTGTTGGTTATTGTGTGCTCAGCAGAGAACCTGTTGATATTGGAACAATATTCTGCAAAATCTCCCTATGCAACTTCATGCACGTGGCAACTGAAATATAATTATAGTCTCAGATGCTCTTTTAAGTTCCAGGTCCAAATTTCTTACTGTTTACTGAACAGCTCCTTTGACTATATCACACAAACTTTCCAATTTATATTGTTGAAAACAAAATTAGTCATCTTTCCAGACCTCCCCTATGTCTTGTCTATGTAACTGATATTACTTGAGTCAGAAACCCACAATTAATTATTCACTAAGCCTATGTAGTCCACTCTCTCTGAAATATATTTCTTTTCATTTCTATAGTTACCCTTATTGCTCTACTTTAAAGTTTGTTTCCTTCATGAATGACTGTCATTATTTCATTAACTTTGCTACCATGTCTTCCATTGTGACCACTAAAAAATCCACGCTCCACATAGCACCCACAAAAGTCTTTTAAAAATGCAAGCCATACTAGCATGATGTCATATAAAACTCTCTTTCAGTTCAATTTTGCCAGAATAAAGTTGCTTCTTGATTAAAAAGTCACATGAAACTGAAATGTTCAGAAATGCTCTTGAGTTAAGATTTCCAGGCCATGTTCAAGTGTGCTATAGGGAATGTATAATGCTGTCCATGTTTTTGTCTGATGGAGATTCTTTTTGGTCTCTATTCTAAACAAATAGACTCTGCTAAAAAAATTAATAACCTTTGACATCTCTCTAACACCACAGCATAAGCTGATTCTATGAAGTATTTATTCATTTATTCAATACGTATTTACTAAGTATCTACTATGCACTGGGTCTCATTCTAAGATATAAGAATATAACAGAAATAAAAAAAGATAAAGTTTTATCCTTCATGGAGCTACCATTTTACTGGAGAGAAATGTCTGAGAAAGAAATAAACATAAATATACAATATATTATATGGGGGTAGGTGTTATGGAGAAAATAAAACAGGGTAAGGTGACTGAGAGTATTGGGTGGGCTGTTATAACACAAAAAGTGGTCACAGAAAGCCACTCTGAAAAACTAATATCTTGTCAAAATTCTGAAGGAAGTTAGAAAATGCAATGACATAAGGTAGTTAGTACATATAAACACAGAAGACTATACTGGATAAAAGTCTGAGCTCTGGAGTTAGACTCTCTAGGATCAAATCTGTCACAAACCTTGTGATTTTGAGCAAGATATTTAATTTCTCAGTGCCTCAGTTTTCCTTTTTATAAAATGGAAGTAATATGAGTAGCTATATTGTTGGATTGTGCATCTTAAATAAGTTAGTAGATATAAAGTGTTCAGAGCACATGATAAATTCTCAACAAGAGAAATTATAATTATCATGAAAAATGTATGTTAAAACAAAGCATTGAGGTTGGAACAAAAACTTTCAATATCACAATCTAATCAATAATTTTTCAGACAATAAGGAAACAAAACCTTTAGTAGAAACCAAATAGCGAAGACTAAGAGGCTAAACTTTGAGCAGGTTATAAGCAACCACCAAGGAAGACTTCATATCGTTATCCAAGTATCTGGCGACTATCTGCTATGTACTAAGCACTAAGTCAGATCATGAACACGAAGATGAGAAAATTAGACATTTTTTTCCCAGAAAGCTTATAGTGTATCAAGAAAGACATAGTAAAATAAGCAATCACAGTAAAAGTATAAAAGCAATGCTATAAGACTACAAGGAGGATGATATAGGAGTATATATTTGGGATAGTAATAAGGGTTATGAAGTAAAAAACAGATCTGTCAAATACCATGGAGAAAATCATCTAGATTGAACCAAATCATTTCATTAGCCTCACTTTTATTTTAACTTTTAATAAAAATATAAGATACCAATAAAATAATACATAGAAACATAATTTTCACTGTATTTTTTGTACTGAACTGGTTACCCATGTAATCAATATCAGGATGAGGAAACAAAATATTTCCCAAGTCCAAAAGCAGCCCCCCCTCAGGCACCCTTCTTGTCACTACCTCGCCTCCCAAAATATAACCTCTATTACAGTTTCTGAGACCGCAGATTAGATTTTCCTCATGCTGAATTCTGCATAAATAAGACATATACTTTTCTTGTGCCTGACTTCTTTCACTGAACATTCATACAGAGATTTTACATGAATATACATAGCAGCCTGTCTCCAAAAGTCCAAAACTGGAAGAAAACAATTCAAATATCAATTGAGAGGTGAAAAGATAGAACAATAGAATTGATAAATATTATAATATGGACAAATCTCAGGATAATTATGTCAGTAAAAGAAATCAGACTAAGGAATAAAATATATGAAATGATTATAGTTGTAAAGCATTCTGGAAGACTTGAGTTAATCTAAAGTGACAGAAAGCAGAACAGCATTTGTATGGGTGGGGAGAAGGCGAGCAGGTAGGCCCATTGGCAGCGATGAATATGTTTATTGTCTTCACTGTATTGATGCTTTCACTGGTGTACATGTCAAAGTTTATCAAATTGTACATGTTATAGCAGTTTATTAGATGTCAATTATACTCCAATAAAGCCATTTCCAGCTGTGCCATGGTAATCAAGAACAAGGCTTCAGAGTCAGGCTGGCACAGTTCAAATCTTTCCTCCTTGCCTTCCCAGTTTTGTGACAGTAGGGAATTTATTCTTTTATGATTCAGTTTCTTTATTTTTAAATGGAGAGAGTTAATGTGAGAGCTATGTGAGCTACTACATGTAAAGAATTTAGAGTTAAGATTTTGGTGCCCATGTTAGCCAAAATCAAATGGATAGTATTTCTTGCAAATTTGACTAAATTAGGTTTATTTTTATTCATTGACTTAACCATTATACTGGCATATAAAACCTTACTTGAATAGGCTCTGTTCTGCTTTTCAAACCTCATCTCTGGATATGCACAAGCCAATGCATCCAGTACAAATGAATCTCCTAGTACTTTACATAATTCATCAGTTTCTCATTTATAGCTCAGCTTTTGCACATGAGTTTTGGACTTAGAATATCTCTTCCACACAAAAATTCACTGAAAGGATCAAATATATCCTTAACATTTTCACCACATAATGCAGTGCTCAACACATTGTAAGTTTTCAACAAATGTTGGGCAAGTTTTCCCTGATTCTAATTTTCCTTCTCTTATTGAGTTTTCTGCCACTAATGTTAACTACATTTATTTCTTTTTCTGTCCCCTAAGCCTCATGTTAACATAATATATGGTTTTGCTCTCCTGGTAGAATTACTAAATGACAAAACTAGGATGACTATTTATAGATCTTCATCTCAATGTATCAATATTTATTTGTCCTTTTTAATCCTCTTTATTTCTTAGTCTTCTTTTATAATTATATATACCCACATAAGCCTGTTGATGAAGAGAAGAATAATGAGAATTATATTCTTTGCTTTTTTCTAAATATTTCTCCACTCCTTTATATCAATTATGTACATCATATACAGATGTTTGATTTTCAAGTATGATAAATTTTGTATAAAAATGTAAATTTAAAAATTTCATGGAATAACAACAACTTTGATATTAGAAGCTATATAGTGTCTATATTTCTTATATGAAGAAATACTGAAAGGACATTCTTCAGTAATTACTGTATAGAAACACCTTGAACTGTTTAACTAACTATATTTGATGGTGATTATTATATAAAAGTAGAGGCCCCTGCCTAAAAATTCATGCACTGGAGGGGAGGTTCCTCATCCTAGCCTGCCCCCTCTCACAGTCCAAGAGCCCTCGGGAGTAGGAGGCGACCCAGTGATCAGGGGAAGGTGTTGCCCCATCACACCTCTGCTGCTGCCACTGCCAGCCCTGGGTAGCTGGGCAGCTGCCATTTGAGACTTGCCTGTGCCTCGGGACAGTCCTGGGTGGCTGGGGGGCTAAGGAAACTGGGGGACTCTGGAGGCAAGCATACAGAGTGTCCGGGTTCACCACCAGGTCAAAGGCCTGCTGCTCCAGGGGCTGGGGAATGGGCACCACCATCTTGTGGCTGTGGCGCTTCTATTTTTGAGGGCATGGTAGTTAATTAGCATAGTCCCTCCTTATTGTCTGTGGGCATCACTATATTAGAGGGAAAGGCAGTCAATTAACATATTCCCTCCTTATTGGCTGTGGGCACTGCCATCTTTGTGAGGGTTAATTAGATATTCTCTCTTTATTAGATAGGATGATTTATATTGCAAAGTTTTACCAGTTTCTGTGAAAGCCTTCTGCAAAGCATCAACTTATAATAAAAATTACAATTCTAAACATTTGTCCTCAAGAAGAAACATAATACAGAATAAATAGCATAAGTTGATACAAAAATTAGTGCATTGCCTATAGCAATACAGATATTATCTATATGGTAGCAAATAACATTAATGTTCTTATTAGCTGAATAGGAAATATCTTTTATGCATTCTTTACCAGGTTAATGTGTAGATTAAAAAAATACTGTTGAGAGTACTTTTTGATGAGCCTTGAAAATTTTAGTTCATGTTATCAGAAGAAGAAACCGTCTTCATTTTAAAATATTGGGCAAATAAAAACACCAAAACATAAGTTAAAGGCAGCAATGAATGTCTTTCATTATTACAAATAAACTGACACTGTTATAACCTTATGAAATTCATTGATTACCTCATTTTATCAGAATGAGGATGGAATGCTTAATCTGTAATTCCAGAACCCCATATGAAACCTGAAATATATATATTTTTAAATATATTTTATTGATTTTTTACAGAGAGGAAGGGAGAGAGAGAGTTAGAAACATCGATGAGAGAGACATCGATCAGCTGCCTCTTGCACTCCCCCCACTGGGGATGTGCCCACAACCAAGGTACATGCCCTTGACCGGAATCGAACCCGGGACCTTTCAGTCCACAGGCCGATGCTCTATCCACTGAGCCAAACTGGTTTCGGCCTGAAATATTTTTAAATGAAAAACACCTCAAAAGAATAACCTATTCTTGTCATATGGGATAAATATCTATTATCTATAGGAGGTATTCATAGAATTTGATTCCTAACCCAGTGCCTTGTAGGTAAGCCAATCAAATGAGCAACATTAGCATAAATATTTTGAAGTTCCTAAAAATATCATGTAAGCAGGCAAATATGATCTATAGGCAAAACATTGAAGTAGTACATTATGGGAGCACTAGGGAACAAAGCAGATTTGAATCTAGGTCTTGCCATTTTCTATCAGAGTGATCTTCTGTAAGACTCACTTAATTTCTGTGAGACTCAATTTCCTCATCTGTATAAATATGACAACACATACAATTGTTACAACATCTAAAGAAATAAAGTTGTTGGCAAAGGAAAAGAACATCCACTAAATAAGTATTAGTTTTCCTTCATTGTCAAGACACATGAGAACACTTATAGATTAGATCAGTAATGCTTAGATTATTGTTTTATTAAAGGGGAAAACAATGATTGAGTTGTAGTGTATATGACTTCATGTATCTTTAAGACTATATAAGTACTGAACAGATTTAAAAATGTGTTTTGTACTGTGTTTAAACATATCATTTGCTTTATTTATGGGTTATTGCTCTTAACATTTTCTCTTATTTGAGTTTTTAATTTCTACCTTAAATATCAATTCTTCTTTGTTACACACATAAGAAAATAATTTCTAATAGCTTCCAGTTAGCTATTTCCAAACTCCTTAATTTATCTTTCCACTTTACTTTCACTACTCAATTCAAGTTATTCCAACTATCAGCAAAACTAGGACACTCCTTATTCCACAGACATGCCTGGGACTTTCCTCTGCCTAGTGTGCTACTGCTCCCTTCACAAGTGATGTACAACTTCTTCTTTAAAGCCTCCATCAAGTGCTCTCAAATCCAGGAGTAATATGATTTCCTCTAAGAATCTTTTTGGAGGAGTACTTTTCTTCCTTTCTATCTTTCTTGTTTTCTTTATTAATTATGCATACCACTTACAAGCCACTATGCTAGGTACCCTGGAGGATGAATAAAACACCATACCTGTCCTCAAAACAAACAAACAAACACACACACACACACACACACACAAAAAAAAACCAAACAAACAAACAAAAAAAAAACAACACAACCCCCCCCAAAACCTGACAATTTAGAAAAATATAGAAGGAATGTATATAAATAGATTATTACAATCTAGCTGGGATGCAGGGAATATAATAGGCACCCATAGACATTATACACTGGAAGATGACATGATAGATTTTTAGGACAACCTGTCAAGTAGGTAAAGTTTGGTGAGAAAGGCCAGAATCATTCCTGATTTAAAATATATTTGCCAAATTTTAGAATAATGGACTAAAATTACACTTTAATGATTCAAAAGGAAGTGATATTTATACCATACACATACTAACTGAATGATTCCAACAGTTTCAAACTCAACAATGTTCTAGTAGCCTGATTAATTGAGATTAAATAGCAAACATGCATTTGTTTCACAGAGAGTTCTTGTCAGAATAATTCTTGTGACAGTTAACAGTTTCTGACCTTTTTTTGCTTTTATTACATATAAGGTATTTAAATATTTTGAAGAAAATTGTATTTCCTGATTGCCATATCTTGTCTATTCAGTAAACAAATCTAACTTTGGATAAAACACTTTATTAGCCACGGAAGGAACATTGAATGATGAAGACATAGTGTTGTCTTCGAAGATCTCAAGGAAACAGACCCTCAAACAACTAATTATAATACAACATGATAACTCTTTTGCAATATTACACTCAAAGTCTGACATTCCTATGTTATAAGTGACTAAGGATGTGCAACCAGAGGAATTTTCACAGAAGCATTGACATTTGGACTTCACTTCAATCAAATTAATAAATAAAAGCAAAGCCATAGTTAATCAAAACTAGGTATTAATACAAGATGCTTTATGTTCGGCTTGCAATTTGTTATTCATTGCATTTGAACATGGCTGGGTCTGTTGTCTGGGAAATCCCTTTCAAATCAAATCATAAAGCCCCAGATTGAGCTCCGATTGAAGAATAAATTGGAAGCAGTTTGATTTTGTGGACCTTTCCCCATGTTCTTTAGATATGCCAAGAATAAACTACACTCTGATGAAAGGTCTTTGAATTCCACTTCCAAAAATGTCTCCCTATCCTATTTAATTTTCTTCACTCTGTTGTCATGGCACTCTGTTCTCTTGGCCCAGTTGCAGCAACTGGTCTCCCAGTCCTCAGTATTCACTCTTATGCATCCTCTCCTGTTGTAAAGAAACTTAGCTTCAAAATGGCAATTTCTTTCCTCAAATCATTTTAAATGTTTAAGGGGATCTACTAACTTGGATTACAGCAGTTCTTAGTGATGTTTCCTGTCCTACTCTACAACACACCAAAGTTTACTCTCTTATAAATCTTCTCATTCTTGTCATCACATTCACCCATCTTTTACCTTTCCACCTTCCCTTTCCTCAGTGCCGGGTACAGTCCCACAGTCTATGCTCCTAATGTATCATGCCCGGGCTTCCATACGAAGCCCACAGGGGAGTAATTTCTGCTCTTTTGATGGCATTTCTTGAAAGAGTCTTCCAGTGACTGTTGTCTTTTTTCCTCAGAACATGGAAGTGGGAGAGGCTAAGTGGGCAAAGAATGAGGAAATATACAAAAATCCCCATCTTATCCCATTCCATTTGAAAGTGTCTTTCTTACCCCAAACCCAGAGTATGCAAATTCTTGTAGCCAATTCTTAGGATCTGAGTACATTAGTATAGTTAATCTCTTCTCTTTTTTAAGACCAGAGTCTCAGTTTTACAATTGGCTGATGCTCCAAATTCCTCTAATAAAAGCTAACAGATCACAACAACATTAAGGATTTAGGATTTGTCTTATCCATCTTTGGCCAACCCAGGGGACCCTAACTCTGTAGTTTAGGGACTGAGTTCTATTTATCAACCTGGGGTTGCTCCAGAGGGTCTCTTTTCACCCATAAGAAGTCCCTTATCACCTCAGTGGACCACAGAATCTGTTGATAGGTGGAACATGACAAGACTCCTTCCTGCATGAGAACCAGCCTGCCTTGGTTGCATTGTTCTGAGACTCTAACCTGGGTTCACCTGTTTCTGGGCCAGTCATGACATCACACCTAAAGATTTCTGTCAGGCTCTCCTACTTAGTGCTTCTTTGTTTCTGAGCTTGTCTTTCCTGGTACACCCACGTTATATTCCGGCCAGACTCAGCCTTTTTATTCCATCTGCTGCAATGCAATCCTATGATTTCTCTAGTAACTAATAGTCTGTATAAGCAACTCCAAAACTTGTTTCATCTTCAATCATACAGCAGCAGCTAAATCTGAATATCCCTTTCAGCAAGTGTAGGGAGGATTGCAAGTAGGTCTAGAGAATCTGCCAGTAGTCTTGTCTTCCTTTACAAAAAATAAACCTTTACATTTTTTTTATGACTTGCATGGTCTCATAATTCCACCTCAGTGTCTCTCCAACTGAATTAGAATTTCTAAGTCAATCTTGCATTCTCTAAAAAAAAAATACAGTTCCAATCTCACTGAGACTACTACATTGTTCCAAATGGTTTTCCAAGGAAAATACAGTTTGTTCTAACTGCAGATGTCAGTCTAACATGATTTGTTGGCATTCTCTAATGCATTTTTTTGAGAAATGATTTTAACCCAAAAATCTCACAAAGCATATATAATGTCTAGAGTAGTAATCACAAACAGGAAGCCCAATGAATTACAAACCTTGAAGGTAGGGAGGAAATAGAAGTTCAAGATTTAGTTTTCAGAAAACTTAATTAAAATAACCTGACATGTTATCTTCTACTTTCATGTTACTGTACACTCTGATTCTTCTATCCTAACTGAATTCTCTCTCCATGCCATCCTGTCCTCACAATATTGGTCTCTCAATCCTATGTATTTTCCACACCTTGGCCAAGTTCACATAACATCCTTCTGACATGTCTTGATTTCTGAGTATTCATGGTTTCCTTGGCAGTGAAATACTTCTGTCCCATTTGCCTCAGAACAATTGAACAGAAGCCTTAGAAACACTATGTTAAGTGAAAGAAGCCAGAGAAAAGACCCCAAGATGTATGATTCCATTTACACAAAATGTTCAGAAAAGGCACATTTACAGTACAGAAAGCAGGTTTGTGGTTGCCTGGGGCTGGAGTGGGAATGAGGATTAATTGTGAATGAGCAAGAGGGATTTTTGGTGCGGGGGGTGATGGAAATGTTCAAACCTGCATTGCAGTGATGAGCATAGAACTCCATAAATTTGCCAAAAATTATTAAATTGTGCACTTAATGTGGGTGAATTTTATATTATACAATATACACTTCAATACTTTCAACAATAAAGATAAATTTGAAAAACAAAGACAAAGAAAAATCTACTGAGTGGCTCTTGTTCTTTGCCTCTGTAGAGGGGAGGGTGCCTGTGAGTTCTTACTAATAAATTTTATCCCATCACTCACAAATTTAACTTACTATTTCTCTGCCTACGGTCCTTTCATTGAAACCTTACTACTGCTCATAAAATGAAGTCCAGTTATGGCACACAAGCCCCTTCACAGTATCCATGATGACTCCTTCCACATGCTACTATTTTGAGCATTTAATCCCTGTGACAGGTTTCCACTTATAAGCAACAATCCTCCTTCTGCCCACTTGTTCAATTCCAATTTATTGTTCAAAAGACTCCTCGGGCTTCATTTCCTTTGCAATTTTTTTCTCAGACTTGGCCAATAGGATTATATACTTTCTGTACTATTTCTGTTTATTAACCACATTTCTATAATCCCCTGTAACGTGCTGTGTTGCATGTAATCCTTTGAGTGTCTACCTTCCTTACCAGACTGTCATCTGCCTAATGGCACGGGCTCTGTTCCACTTGGTGTCTCCGATGTTAATCACAATGCCTGACAAACAGTAAGCCCTTAACAAATGTTTATTGGATGGGAATGAATTAAAGATATGTATGCTCTTCAAAATTTGCCAAGCAGAAGAGGTGACTAAGAGTTTATATTTCAAATGTTATATCTGTATGCACTATACAGCTGATATAGAGCAAGTTGTATGCTGGGAGAAGATGGGAGCAATTATTGGTTTGGTAGAAGATTCTGACTTCAATGAGATTTGAAGTTTCCACACCCTCAGGCTGTTCTAACCCCCTGATGTTATGAAACTGTTTTATACTGTAACGACATCCAGATGCAATAATTTTGTTTTACTAATATTGTTTGCTTTTTATGTCAATACATATAAACTATCAGTTTTTATCCAATTTAGATTGATTACTACAGCAGAAGCAAGCAATATAAAATGAAACTTAAAACAGCTAACATGACTTTTTTAAATTTTGTTTTTTGATTAAAAATAGATAGAGTAATTATATTTTTGTGTGTGACAAAATGTAGGTCCGTAAGTTTTGCTACAGGAAGGTTAAGTTGATTAAAAACAACAACTACTGAAACCCTAGTCAGTAAAATTTAACATAACCAAAAAATAGGGATGTGAGAGTATATAGAATTCTTAATAAACCTGCAAGAACTTGTAACTTCTGAGAAACATAGGAAAGATGCACCTTATTTTCTGAGGCACTCCAGTGAGCCATTAAAAAATGACTTTTCTTCATGACATGTCAAAAAGATGTTGAAGGGCAATTCAATATGTTGTTTGCCTGGTGGCCCAGGTTCCTGGGAGTGACATTTATGAAGGAGGTAAGGGCTCTGCTGTCCTTGGTATCCTACGTCATGAGTAAGAGTATATTGTGTTGCCTGCTTATGAGGTTTTTTCACTTTGTTTATCTAGTGGTTAAAAATATGTAACTTTATGAAATAAGCACATTTCACATTTTGTTACACTGTATGTGTGACTCCTCTTAAAATAAGATTAGCATCAGAGTGACATAAACATTATGAATGATTTTACACCATTTATACTTGAAACAGTAAGGGTAACATATAGCAGTAACTGGGCAACAATGAATCGAGTTATTATATTCAATTGTAATTATATTATTTTCTTATTCTTCTGCTAATGCAATTTAAACCACTCCAGCATTGACAATAGTTATTCAAGTTACCTGTTAATCTTTTGTCATTGAGAAAAGTTCTCTTTATCCTACATATACAAGCTTTCCATTGCAATATGTTATCATAAGACCAGAAAAGCAATATAGCTTACTGCAGTAAGGTTATGCAAACAAAACAGTTATACAACAGAAATTACTGCATATTGCTACAGACTCCACTTGCAGCTCTACTCTCAAACTTTAACAATGAAAAGTCTAGTTTCTTTTTGGAATATGATAAAAGCAAAACAGAAATATACTTCCATGTAGAATGTTTTAAACAATCTCAAAAATGGTATTTGTAGGACATGGTGAGAACACATAAAACTACATTAAAATAGCACAATTTATTTTAAAGATGAGTCAGAAATTTACTTTTGTCTTTTTAGAATTATCAATACACCTTTTGATATACAGTTTCTAGAGATATATGCAATGTATGAAAATGATATAAGTCAATCAGTGTATGGCACACACAGCTAAAAACACTGTACAAACTCAATAAGTAGATATATGAATTTTTACAAGTACTTATGAAAAAATCAGCATTTACATCATTTGAGCTAAAAAAATAACAACATCCACTTGCAAATGTATATGTATTTTTCACCAAGGGCTATACATTTAGTACATAATTTCATTATACTATGTATAATATATAATGGGTATTATATATGTAATATCTATCATATATTTCACATAAGTAAAATGCCTTTAAAATTAATAGGAGTATTCAGAAAAGTACATTTCAAATCCATAACACAGATTTTGAAACACACACACACACACACACACACACACACATACATACATACAATGAGTAATAACAGTTTGCAATTTCCTAAATAACAAAATGAAGTAGAACCCCCCTCAAAAAAAGAGGGAAAACTGTTAAGCTTAATATATTCTGCTTATATCTGGTTTATGAAAAGAACCTTCAAATTATATTTAATCAAGCAATAGTTCCAATAGGCCTAATATAAATTCTTTGTATCTCGCCTTGTTTAAAAAAAGTTAAGCTGGGGTGACTGATGAATTTGTGAATTTGCTGTTACACTAACATAAAGACCTCTGTATGCTGGATTTCAAATATTTGAAAATTTCAAGATAAATATATTCTACTTCTAAGTCATACGTGTAAAGTGTTTAAAGGAAAGTCACCTATTATGTAAATTATTTATTTTGCAAAGCCATCATTACAGAGACTCATTTTACATGCAAATTGAAATGCCATAAGTCATTGAACTGTACAGATAAAGCCAATGCAGTTAATTAACAAATGTGTTTTATAGCTACAAAATAACTCTTTCATTTTAAATTGCATAAAATGAAAAGATACGTAAGACCAGTCAGTCATTAGCCTTTCATGTTTTGACTTGGGGCCATGTGGGAATAATCTTTCACTTGGAAAATAAGTACACTTTAGGGAATATAACAGAAAACTGGGCTGCGGTATTTAGTCTCTGGAGAATATAACTGATCAGAGAAATACTCTTATTTACTGATGACCTTTAAAATTATGGATTATTCTGATATATTTAAAAATATTTATACAAAAGTACATGTGACAGCAGCTTTATATAATAAGGAAGCAAATTTGACAAAAATTTGGGTATTAATGTTTTTCTGAGACTGATAAAAATTCATATTCATTAAAAGTTAAGGCAACTGAACATATTTGGGAAAAAATTACATTTCTCTAAATTAGTTAGAAATGTCATTGTTAAACTTTAACAAAGACCAAACATTTTGCATAACACTAGGCAGGAGAAAGGCAGCCCCCAGAGCAGGTAGCACACCAAAAAATGTTTGGTTTCATAACATAGTTTGGGAGAACTACCTCTACATAGTCTATTCGTGCTGATGCTCCTGATGTTGCCATTTCTGGTGATCGAAAGCTGCTGCCTCCACATCCTCTGTTGTAGGTGTCACTGTATAGTCTCAGGCGATTGGGCAAGGGGCACACTCTGGATCTTCAGATGCTAAGATGAGAAAAATCAATTTCAATGCCCAAAAGATGGAACTCCTAACGCAGAGGGTGACTAAAATAATATCACTTGGTCCACAGTACAGGGAGGTGGAACATTTGATTGTTTTAACATAATTCCATAGAAGTAGGTGTTAAACAAGATTTCTGCAAAGAGGTACAGCTCCAGGATTAGAAAAAAATATTAGATAAAATAGAAACAGAAAGTTAAACTGAGTGGAACTGGACCAGGTAATTAAAAACATGCATACTTCCTGAAAGGAAAGAGCAAAATATTCATATAAAGATTACTGAGTGATGAACCATTTTTATTAAAAAAAAGTTGCTATAATTTTCATTTCCAAGATTGTTCTTGCTCATTTAAATTAACTCTACAATAATGAGCATTATCAATACATGTTGTTTAAGGCAGAATAGAAATGAACCCATTGATATTTTACTCTGAGTTTCAGTGTCTCTTTTTCTTTCTGAAAATAACAAATTTGGTTTATGAATGTCCTCTGGTAAATTTACTTTTTCTCAAATATCAGCTCCCATCATATTAGAATAATTAAGCTTAATCTGTGTAATGTTTGAAAAAAGCCCTTATGTGTGAAAACGACACTGAAAGAAAGCAGTGAAAGAAATATATGTAAATGGACATCTATAGAAGAGTATGTTTTTATTATGTGAAAAGTATTTTGACTGGAAGAACATTTGGGTTGTAAAAAATAATCATTCTTTCCATTTATTTCTTAATAACTATTTAAAACAGAAAATTTTGCCCAGCATCTTCATGTTGTAATTAAAATATGTGTATTGTGTTTTGAAACATTTAAAAAATCATTGACTTGGATGCAAAATGCTAAATGTATATATTAAAGCAAAATATTTATGATATCTGGAAACACAGCAGTGGTTCAAATTTATATGCCATGGCTATTTTGAGTTAAGTAATTGTCTTTTTTATTTAAAACATTGGCAGTAGTTTATATGGCTTGTGCACCTGAATTCATTAGATTTTATATACTATAAAGTGATAAATAACCACACACTATGATAAGAAATTCTTATTGAACATAATTTTTCAGCAGAAACCATCCTATTTATACTGAATCAATTCATCATCTTCTTATTCTACTTTAATTTTTCTCTCCATTTGTTCCAGAAAAGTCACCAATCACATTTCAATTAATGACATATACATATTTAATTACAATTTTCAATGTATTATATTTTATTCAAATTAATTAAATGCTATAATGTTTAAATAACAAAACAGAAAATTATGGCATCTCAGATAAAATGCAATTATGGTTATACATAATATTAAATGATGGTTCAATACCTTAGTTGCATTAAAAATTTCTCTAGAGACTTTAATATTTTAAATTAAAAAATTTGACATTATAATATTTTTTCATACAACTGAAATTGGTGCACACTAATATTAAAGTATTTTCACAGTAGAAGGCAAAAAGTAGAGTCCTCAAAACCATCTGATTGTTAATTACATTAGAAAAACTTGGTAAATGCTCTAAAAGTTAAACAAGTCAATGCTTCCAATAGGCAGATTAGGATTGTACATAGACTATTTGAACAAACATTACCTATTTGCATGGTTAACTGACAGGCAATACATCTACAAATGCCTTGTGAGAATATTTTGTTTCATAGATTCTGCTGGAATTTTAGTATTTATTTATTTATTTATTTATTTATTTAGGGTTGTATTTTTAAATAGTCATTTAAATGAGGTTTTTATTTAGAAATCAATATAACTATTTCACATCATTATCATAACTCTCCTAATTCATGTTTATTACATTTACATTGCTATTTTAGTGATACAAGAAAAATAACGGTATGTGCAAATATTACAAAGAATATTATATTCTATATATCTTACCATACTTTAAAAAGTAGATATAGAAAATGCTATGTAGGTAAAATTCAAGCTCAAATTGAATACAGTTGTGCACTCTGTGTATTTTTCTTGGAGAATTTTAAATGTGCAGCTGGATAGACAGCAAAATCAAAACAATGAAATCTTAGTGTTTTGTCTCAGATCTCTATGCCTTATCACTTAACCTTCTCCCAGGGCTTACAGATTATTCAAGAATGGATTTTTCTAACAGAAGAGCAATAGAGCAGTCAGCATTCTCTTTCCATTATTGAACCAGGCACAATTGAATACCACCTGGAAGCTGAAAGTGTTGCAGCATAAAATTTGACTTTGAAGACAGGGCCTGAGTACAAATTGTTTTCTTTCAATACCAAGGTAATCGATAGATAAATCTTTACACTGACAAGTAATATTTTACTCTTTAAATACACATAAATTTTTTCAATTGGTATGTCATTTTCAGTATGATATTACTAAAACTCAATGAATTAAGGATGTGCTTTTATTATAAAACTACAGGCCCTATGCATGAAATTCATGCAAGAGTAGGCCTTCCTTCCCCTAGCTGCAGGCAGCGGCTTCCTTTGCAGCCCAGGCTTTGTCCAAAAGGTCATCCGGAAGGATGTCAGGTCTAATTAGCCTATTACACTTTTATTATTGTAGATGCAGTCATCTGACAGAATAGTCTTTAGCTGACTAGTAAATGTGAATTATTTTGTATACAAATGGCTGAATAAAAGAAATGCTGTTGTGCTCAAGCTAAATCTCTGGAATATACCTATAGCATTCAAAATATTCTGTTGGTATGCTATGGTATTTCAAAGGAGCTTAATAAATAAGTGAAAGTGATTTTTTCTATGGCCTCCATAGAAAACCACTGTAAAACATGGAATTACTGTGGAATGAGTAGGTTAGATGTAAAAGAGAGGAAATGACAGATTCTGTTTGGAAAATTCAAAAAATTCTGAGATTTCCATACAGTAAGAGAGGGATGCTAGGCATAGAAAATTGCATAGTCCTGGTATAAGTACATTAAAATTTTAAAGCACAAAACTTATTAGGAATGATGAGATATTTTTGATCAGGGAGCTTAATATAAAGGGGATTGTTGGGAGATGAAGCACTTGTTATATGTTCTGACACATTTATTCCTATACCTCACTCTTTTTGTTCAACCTTAAAGAAGGTGTTCCTTCACCTAGTCAGGTCAAATTCTTACTTGTGCACTTGATCCTGGGTCTTATTAACCCTTTCCAGGAAGGATCTAACTTCTTCAGTTTTCCTCTCTTTTTTCTTTAGTGTTATTCTCTTACTGGTTCCTTCTTCTTAGACTGTGTACAATCTACACCTCCTCTTCCAAACCCAAATATATATACATTATTCCTAGCTCAAGTTAACATTCATTTCATGTTTATTGAACTAAAATTTATTGAGCAGCTATTGTGTTCCAGGCAATGTGGAAAAAAAAAAAAAGAAAAAGAAAGGAAGCATAAGATGAGTTGCTCTTTTGTCCTTTTTTCTTTTCTTTTCCAAAAGACAGTCTATCCTACTTTTTCACCAAACATTCACTCATTAACCCACTGCTCTTTGGGTCCCTAGCCTCAATTTAGTAAACCTGTCTTGCTCTTAGGAAGTTAGCATTACTAGATGTTAATCATCCCAGTGTGGGTGACATGTAAATAAATCTAGAACATCTGTTGCTTATTGTTAGAGAGTGGGAATTTTTGAGCATGCCCCATTTCAGAGCGGCCATGGAGTATCCCCCAGATAGAGTTGTTAGTACTGACATCAGGCCAGGCCTTGAGATGCGGTCTCATGGCCCCTTCCCAGACACTGTCAGCTTTCTGAAGAACAAGATGACCCTGTAACATGTAGGCCTTCTTTCATAGAATAACATGGTCGTCAATAGCATGACTCTGATGTTGCATGGGAAAAACTGTTTTGTCTTGGGTTGTTTGCTCTGCAAAAACAGGATGTGGTTAATGTACTTAAAAAGTGGTCCTACACAAAGGGTTGCTGCTGCTCTCTGGACTCCCTGTGTGGAGAAAGGCAGAGCAGTCGCTGGCCAGCTCAAAAAATCCTTGCTTGCTTATTAGCAGCCTTCGTGGTCATTTGCAACTGGTCACTCGCTTTAACCCCACAATACTTACCTGCTGACCTTAAGCTAGTAATGATCCACCATTCTTTAAATGTGTAAAACAGACATGATGACACTTTTCTTAGTCTATTGAAATGAAATATAATGCATGTTTTACAGTGGTTTACTCATAGCCTCACACACAGAAGTTCAAAAAACTGTTAAGTATCAATGTCCAAAATTTTCATTCCAAATTCAACTACCATTTCTTTATCTTTGTGATCTCTTTGCTGTCTTTGACTATTACTTATTCTCTCTCTCTTTTTAAAATATATTTTATTGATTTTTTTTTACAGAGAGGAAGGGAGAGGGATAGAGAGTTAGAAACATTGATGAGAGTGAAACATCGACCAGCTGCCTCCTGCACACTCACTACTGGGGATGTGCCTGCAGCCAAGGTACATGACCTTGACTGGAATCAATACCAGGACTCTTCAGTCCACAGGCTGATACTCTATCCACTGAGCCAAACTGGTTAGAGCTACTTATTTTCTTTATCAAAACTCTCTACTTGCTTAGATCTTATGATAAGGCACTTTTCTGCTTTACCTCATAGTTTAATATTTCTTTCATGGTTTTATTCTGCCTGTTCTATAAATGTTAGTTTTTCATTCCCAGTTCATTGTTCTCATTACTCAATATATAAGAATTTGCCCCTATAGTTTCAAATAACATGTATTGACAATGTTCATATCTAGACTTTACCTATCTTTGAGCTTTAGATTCCTATCTCTAACTCTATTACAGGTATAGAATAGGATCTCTCAAAATTTAACTTACTGTCTCTGGGTTTTTACATTCATTTGAAATTCATCGATTTATAGCCACAGTTCTATAGAACATTGTGATTTTTTACAATAGACTATCAATCCATCTCTTCTCATTTAAATCCATATTCCACATGGTTACCAAATGAAATTTAACCACACATCATTCTTTGTTATGGGCTGAATTATGTCTCCTCCACACCCTCAAAATTATGGTAAAGTCTTCATAACCAATACCTCAGAATTTGACTGTATTTGGATATATGGTAATTTTTAAATGGATAATGAGGTAGTTTAGAGTGAACCTTAATCCAATATAGCTGGTGTCTTTATGAGAAGAGGTAATTAGGGCGCAGATTCCTAGAGGGAAGACCAAGTCAAGGAGAGAGACCTCAGAGGAAACAAGCTCTGATGAAATTTTGATCTTGGACTTCTGGCTTCCAGAATTGTGAGTAAATAAATTTCTGTTGTCTAAGCCACATGTCTGTGATACTTTGTTATAGTAGCCCTACCCAATGAATACATTACCTTATCTTGTGTATATTTCTTTAACAGATTATCACAGTACATGGGATAGAACCTCAACATAACAAGTGGGCACAGGGTTAGCACACCTTCTTATCTAGCTTCTTTTCTGGACACTGTCTGCATCACAATATGCGTCAACAACCTCCAACTGAGTATGGTTCCCTGTACACAGCATATTGCTCATCTTTGTAACTTTGCTATTACTGTTTCTTCACCTGGGTGATTTCTATCCTGTCCTTTAGATCCAGCTTAACAATTATCTTTTCAGGATGCCACCTTTACCCTAAATTGATTTTTAAGTAATGTACAAATAAAAGTTGTAAAATATAGGTACATAGAAGAGGGGGGAATCACCATGAAAATTTAAGCCTAAAATGACCATTGTAATTCTTTCATGCTTTTTCTTTTAGCCTTTTAAGACTGATTTTCACACAATTAACATTTTACTGTATAAGAAATTTTACATTCTGTGTTTATTTGACTTGGTGTTATTCTTTTAACATTTTCATTATTAAAAGCACAATTTTAAGGACTTCAAAAGATATTTTGCCATGTTGAATTAACTCAATTAATCTAATCATTCTTCTAGAAATTCAGGCACCCTTATTGACTGCCCTGGGCTTAACTGTATGGTGTGATTCCAAAACTTCTAATTCCAGACTTTTTTTCTGGTATTTGGATCTGTGTATCAGTTGGACCTCACTACCATATCCTTTCATGAAAATTTAGTTAGTCCATATCTAAACTTAATATTTCCACCTACTACCTGTCCCACCCCTGTCATATCCCCCAAGCCTTCTTCTGTATCCATTGATAGTAATTTAAAAAGTATTCCATGATAAAAACCAGTGGATCATCTGGCCTTCTCTTTTCCTTTAACCTTTCACAATTCAAATTTGATCACTGACTAAAGTGTTTATGTCAAAAAGTATATCTTAAGTACATTTTGTATCTTTCCTTGTCACTCCAGTGTCATTACTTTAAACTGGTTTACATGATCTCTAGGCTGCTGAGATGGTCTCTAAATTCATCCCCTCTGGACTCCTCAATAAAATCTTCCTCAACTTTGCTTCATAACTGTTACCATAACTGTTAAAGATGCAAATCGGATCATGTCACTCATTAGCTTAGTTTTCTTCATTGGATCACCGGATTCTTCAAAACCATGTTCCAAATTTTTCTCATGGCATTGTAGTAGGATATATATATATATATATATATATATATATATATATCTTAATCCAATTCTACTTGCAACCCTCTGAGGAAGGTTGATAGAATAGTCTTTAGCTGACTAGTAAACTTATACAAAATTTATACAAAAAACTAATTATTAATATGATAACAATTGAAGTAATTAATTTTCTACCCACTTGGATGTACATAGCTTTTATTAAATCTGTTTACTAGGGCTCCTCCTCTTTAATCTAATTTCTATTTTAGCTCTCTGTAAAATCGACTGGTTAAATTGCTTGTCATATCCAGCTAGACTTTAAGGAACCCGTTATGCACTGTAACAAAAACTAGCTTTTTACTAAAAGTCAGCATGACTTTTCCATTTTATATCAGTGCTTCTTGAAGAACTGTACTCATGTGTTTGTGTGCCTGACTCCACCCCCCGACTAGAAATTTGGAAGAACAAATGAAAATTGCTAAAGGGTCTAGATATCTATGTTGACAAAATGTTCACTCTAGGTTCAGGTAGGCAAAATATTAAAAGAGAAGGAGGAGATTAATAAAATATATAACTTGTAATTAATTTATGATCTAAATGGAAATAAAATATTTAGTTTAAATTTCTGAATACCTTTGCCATAGGAATGTATAATTTTGTAAAGTTCTCTACAATAGAGACTTTATTAGTTTATACCAGAGTTGTAAAGGGCCTGAAAAATGTGATCTTGTACTTCTACTGTGAGTTCAAATATATACAAATTTTGCAAGATTTGTCACGTCACAAATGTTCAAAAATAATAAACATATTGCTAAAAACATTATTATTCTAAGAATAACTCATTAAATCACAAACAGTAATCAGTAGAGGTACATATTCATCATTTTAAACATGGAAACTTAATGGAGCTTTGATGGTAAGCAATAATTACCACAGAAGCACTAATGCAGAATTCATATTTAGAGCTAACAAATTAATTTGGAAGCTAATTGAAAACAAACCTTGCTTTGAATAACATCACTATAAGGAATGCTTATTGTTAGGATTTTTTTAAATAAGTTTTAAAAATGTTCTGATGCATTCGCTATATGGAACAGCTGGTAATACATATACTCTCCAGGCAGGATTACAGTAAGAACTAAAATGGAAAAATGATAATCCTTGAAATCAGAAGGTCCATGTCTGAAAAGTCTGGATGCCCTTTGATCCTAATTTTTAAAAGTTCTTTCAGTTTACTTTGGGAGAATAAGGGGATATATATATATATATATATATATATATATATATATATATTTACCATCTAGTCTGCTGGTGTCTGTCATACATTTCTGGTTCTCTACATTATTTCCTGTTTTCTGTTTGATTTCCAGATCCTACAGAAACAGTGGATCTAGAGCAAAAGCATCTTGTTGAATTTATCTTGTTTCATTGTTTTTTTTGCCATTTGAGAATTTGCCATCTTGACAACTGCAAATCTACTTACAAGTTAGATGACATGCATTTAGGTACAATTATTCCTCTTCAAACATTCCATCTACCACTAAATGTTTTCTTCCATTTGGCAGTAGCACCTAGGAGTGACATCTTCACTCATTACTGCTGGTGAATCTGTAACTATTCTGGTCATAGGCTGATTTTCAGGTCACTTTTAAAGTGACAGGTACTTTGTTCAGTATCTCTTTCTCTCTCTCTCATTTATATCTCAGTAAGTCTCACTATATATATATTTATATATATATATATATATATCTATATATGTATATGTATATGACTAGAGGCCCAGGGCACAACATTCATGCACTGGTTGGAGGGGAGGCGGGATGCATCCCTCAGTCCAGCCTGTGCCCTCTTGCAGTCTGGGACTCCTTCCGGAATGTCTGTCTGCTGCAGAGGGAGGAGAGGCTCCCACCACTGCTTGCTGCACTCACCAGCAGTGAGCCTGGCTTCTGGCTGAGCGCACTGACCACAAAGGGGCAGCTCCTGCATTGAGCGTCTGTCTCCCTGTGGTCAGTGCGCATCATAATGGGCAGTAGTTCTGCTGTTTAGCCTATTTGCATATTAGGGTTTTATTATATAGCATATAGAACTGTCTTCAGTAATTCACTTACTTTGGTGCTCTTGAATCTGGTGGCTACTACTATTAACTCCTAACATTTACTGTGGCTTCATTTCATCAATTACCTTTCATTTTCCCTTCTGATAATGAGGCCTTATGAAGGCTACTGCCTGAAATACAGCAGGTATTTAACAAATATTTGCTTCCTATTGCACAGATATTTTGCTGATAGTCTGTGAAACCTTTACCAGGACAATAGCTAATATGTGAGTACTTGCCTTGGTGCTTAAGTACACATTGCAGGTAAGGAAAGTTATTTTATTTAGTTCATTGGGTGTAAGATGAAAGCAGTTTACCTCTGGTAGGAAGTTTTCAGTAGACCAACTAGAATCACCTCATTTTTATACTTTTGATCTAAACTCATTCTATCTGTACTAACTGCAGCAAGCAAATGGATCAGAGGGATTCTTGAGAACCAGCTTACTTTTCTGCCCTCATGGTCCTCTTCTCTAGAAAACACAGTCAGCTCCTTTTGGACAGCAATAGTTTCCATATATTTATCAGTAAGTCTCATTATGTACTATATTTTACTTACTAGTCCAAGTATTCAAGTTTTTCTGACTTGTGGTATGGTATTGCCTCCATGATTCCATGTGTCCAGTGACAAAAAGAGTATAACCACAGCCTTTCTTATTTCATTACAAAGTTCCTCACTGAAGACTAGAGGATATTAATACCCTTTGTTTAAAATGCTTCAGCAGAAGAAATCTTGCAAACTGCCCTTCAGTCTGATGATGTAATTGCCATACTGCCTTTTATTCCAACACTTCAACACCAGGGTGTGAATAATTGACGTTCTTTTCTTACCATCAACAAATATGGAATAAATTTAGTGGGTAAATTACTGAGTGCTGCCTGTCACAGTGCTTGGAAAACCCAAAAGGAGCTTTACTAGCCTTCTAGTCTGGCCAGTATGTTTTTACACACATTCTTAATAGTATATGTTTGAAGCTGTGTTGAATGCCATCCTATACTTTTTAATTTTGTCAAATAAACTCATCCATCCATGCATCTATCCAACCACCCTTCCAAAATTTATTGTACAAACTTGTTACTACTCTGGGCAATGGATATAAAAATCTGAAAGACATTTTGACCTAAAGGAAATCTTAGGCCTGCCAAGGAAACAAGCAAGGGAATAATCAATTAAAGCATAATGGTATACTTTTCTTTTGAGCTAAGAAAACATAGAAAAAGCATGGCTGAGATATTCTGAGTGGGTTTAGAAAAAAATTTCTTGAGGTGCTTATCTCTACTGAGTTATAAAGAATAAGTAAATGAATTAACCAAAAAGTAGGAAAAGATGACCAGGTAGCAGGAACAACATGCATGAAGGCCCGGAGATAAGAGTGTAATTCAGGGTGACTGAAGCATAGAGTATGAGGAGGGGAAAGAGGGGATTGGGGATTAGGAGAGGAAGGAGAAATAGTTGGGGGCAGGTCATGAAGAGACATTATCTTAAGGAGTGTAGATATTTTTTTTTTCTTGAACATCATTGAATTTGTTAAGAATTTTAAGATAGAAAATTACTTAAGATCTGCACTTTCACTTTGGAAAAATAGAGGAGGGCAGCAAGACCATATGCAGGGAATTGAGGCAAGAGATGATGATAACCTGAACTAAAGCAAAGGTAATGGAGATTAAAAGAGGAATACAGATTTGAAAGTAACTATTCATATCTGCAGTTTTACATTTAGTTACATGATTATTTGATGAATGGCTTTTAAAAAAAAATTATATCTAAGCTCCATGAATACAAAGATAGGGTTTGTTTTGGCCCACTATTGCATCTCCTAAGCACTTAATAAGTATTTGTTGCATGAATGCTATAATGAATGAATAAAAAAATACATTCAAATCCAGAGACAGAGAAGTATAAACAGATTGTCAAACCTCAGAGGAAAGGCTGGGGAGGAGGGGTGGTAAGAGATCAGCCAAAGGACTTGTATGCATGCATATAAGCATAACCAATGGACACAGACACTAGCGGGGGTGAGGGCATGTGCTGGGGGTGGGAGTGAGAGTGGCCAGGGAGAGGTCAATTGGGAAAAAAGGACACCTATGTAATACTTTAATCAATAAAGAATAATGAAATAAAATAATATTACAAAAAATACATTCATATTAAATGTATACTTTGAACCAGAAAGTACAATGGACAGTGAGGATACAGTGATGAACAAGCTAGACAAGATCATGTTCTCAAAGAGAAATTTTAGAAAAGAGACAAGAAATACTAGAATTTGAATAATAATCATCAGTGTAACAAAGAAATTAAAATAAGCGTCTTGGAAAGTGCTGGAATAGGAGTGGCAGGGTCATCAATGACTTTTAGGACAAGTGACATTTGATTGAAGATTTGGATGATAAAAAAGGAGCCAACTACAGATGGATCTGGGAGCAGAGAGTTCCAGACAAAGGAAATGAATAAGCAAATTAGACAGATTTGACAGAATTTGTTGACTGATTGGATGTGGGAGTAAGAAATAGAAGTAGGATGATTCATAGGATTTAGAATATGTTATTTCTATTCTTTCTAATGACCTTGGGGATACTGGAAAAAGTACAGATAGTGACAAATGATGAGTTCCTTTAAGGAACCCATGATGCACTGCAACATGTAGATGTTAATTTACCTGCAAGATCCTAAGAACAGAAAGGATGGAGACCACAACTCTAAAGGATTGTTACAATCGCATTCTCCATGTGAAACTTAACTGACAATATCCCTAGTTAATTACACTTGCTGAAATTATTTCCAATACCTTCTGTTAATTCAGTCCAGTAGACCCTGTTCTGTTTCAGAATTTTCTGTTAATATGATCATCCAAATATAACATGGTTAACTATTGGTAAGCTGTACACAGCACTAATAATTCCAGGCAGAAATCTGGAAATCTGGACTTTTCTACTGCATTCTTCACTATCATACTTTAATACTGTTTGGATTTCTGTTTTTTTTTTTTTTGTAAAAACAGTTTCATTTTTGTTTAAAAAAAGCCCCATTCTTTTGAGATATCATCCACTACTTTTGCCCTACAAAATAATTTATATGGCATATACAATAAAGAATCTACTATCAGTTTTCCATATTCAACCTAGACTTGTGGTGGGGAGGAGGGGATCTGTTTAGATCTTTGTAGTACACTGAAAATATGTTTAATATTGTCACAGACTACTATAAATAGTTCCCTTTAGAGCAAAAGAAGAGGAAGAAAAAAAGATTTCTTTACTGAGGATACTTTTGTGGTTAACTTTGAAAGGTATTGTACTAACTAATGACTTTTCAAGGTAGAAAGTGCCCTGTATGTACAGACAGGCCAGAGACGGCCCTGCTACATAAATACAAAGCTATTGACACTTCACACTGAAATATGTTCTCAATACAGAATGCTCAACTGCAAAGAATTCAACTTGATAAACCTATCCTATGTGTCAGATAACTTTTAAAAAGTGCCAGAAAGCTAGATTTTAGCAACTGATTTTATCCAGTGTGGGTAGGACTGGAGAGAATGCCACTTGTCTTTGAACTGCAAGAACCTGTGTGATTTCAGCTCCACCACACATAGCCATTGCATGATATAAAGGCAGAAAGCTAAGCACCTCTGGTCTAAAATTGAGATTCTCAATGAGCTTCTTATGCTATGGCTACTTCCACTGCCACTGAGGCCTGCTGTGTGCTTTTTTGTTTTGTTTTGTTTTGTTTTTGTTTTTTTGCTTGTTTGTTTTTGTTCTGTTGTACCAGTTTAACACTTGACTGCCTTGAACTTGATTTTCTACCTCTTTGGATGTACATAGCTTTTATCAAACCTATTTGCTAGGGCTCTTCCTCTTTAATCTGATTTCTATCTTAATTCTCTGTAAAATTGACTGGTTAAATTGCTTGTCATATCCAGCAGGTCTCATCATGTAGATCGAATCTGTTACATTTTAAGAGTCAAAGTCCATTAAAGAGCATTTGCAATTCTCAAGTCACCACTGCTAGATTTTTACTGACACTCTCATTTTTCTAAAGCAATATGTTGACACAAGGTCACATTAAGTTGCATCCATTGAATATTGTTTAAGAATCCCACTCCAGAATTTATTTAAAGAACATTTTGTATGAAGTAAGGTATCTATCAACCTTGCTGAAGATGTGGTGAATTATAATACAGATTCATAAATTGCTGATAACAATTGAAATAATTAACTGGCAGTCCTTTTCAACTTCTATTTAAAAATGCTTTATATATACACAAAAATAAAATATAACTTTTCTAAATTTATAAATATACTTTTTTCAGCATAGTTTTAACTTCTTAAAATTATTTACTTTTTTCATCTTTTCCTCCTCTCCACTCTTTTAATCTTCTCATCCTGACCCCAGCCTCAAGTGGCCCAAATATATAAGCCAGTATGTCACCTTTTTTATTTTTCTTGATGCTTACCTAATCTCATACAAATAAAAGAAGTTGTGGCATTATTTATTTCATAAAAATAAAACTATACTCTATGCAGTTTTCTGAATGTTTTTTCTTTTCCTCAGTAATAATTTATACAAATTATGATATTAGTGTCTTTATGGTGTTAGTATATCATTATTTAGTCTTTACTCTGTTAACGAATTTGTATTTTTTCTGTTTTGTTTGTTTTTATTGTTTAGGTCACTCCAAAGACTGCAGCAATTAACCTTGTAAGTTAAATAATCATTCACAGTTTTTGTATACTGACTAAGCCAGAGACTAATTCCTTTTTATTTCAAATAGGTCCCCAACTAATTCAATGATAATGATTAAATAATATACTATTTACACTGATTTAATATACTCATTCTGTCATATTTAAAAATCTTTAAATACTGATATCTATTTATAATTTCATGCTTTGTTCCATTGACTTAGTTGCTATTTTATAGACAGTATTTATTTAATAAGTATATGTAATAATATGTTCTAATATTGGACAAGGCAAGCCTATCATTACAATTATTTTTGTTATAAATTCTTTTTCTTCATTGTTTTATTTTACTTAAAAAATAAATTACAGTTTCCTTTCAAGATTATTTTGTATTATTTTCAGTTATACAACATAGTGGTAGCCAGTCATATATGCAACAAAGTGTTCTCCCTGATATTTCCAGTACCCAATAGGCACCACACATAGTTATTATAATATTATTGACTGTATTTCCTATGCTGTACTTTAGATCCCCATGCCTATTTCCCAACTCAGCAGAAACTTCCAGTTTGCACTTCTCAATTCCTTTTATCTTTTTCACCAAGTCTCCCAACCCTCTCCCCCTCTGGTAACCATCAGCTGTTCTCTATATCTATGAGGCTGTTTCTGTTTTATTTAGTCATTATTTTCCTCATCTATAAAATTGAAACTGACAATAATACCTGTATTGTAATGATCCATATGGATTAATATCGTGATTAATATATTAGTATAATTAATATAGTGATGAATATATACGTTAGTGTAATGCTGGCAGGTGTAAAACACTGAAATGATGGCTGCTGTTGCTATGATAGCTGCAGAGAAGTCACAGGTAGAAAAACAGCTTAAGTAGCAAGTGTCAATTTTCCAGTATTGTTTCTTTAACAATTTTTAAATTAAGTATACACACACACACACACACACACACACACACATAACGGTTCTCATATATATATATATATACATACACACACAGCAGTTCTCAACCTGTGGGTCACGACCCCTTTGGGGATTGAATGACCCTTTCACTGGGGTCGCCTAAGACCATCGGAAAATGCAGATATTTACATCACGATGCATAACAGTAGCAAAATTTCATGGTTAGGGGTCACCACCACATGAGGAACTGTATACAAGGGTCTCGGCCTTAGGAAGGTTGAGAACCACTACATATATATATATATATATATATATATATATATATATATATGATTTTAAATAGAAAAGCCAGATAATTTTGACTCTTTTGGATAGCAAGAGACTCTCCAGAATAATATGCAGCAAAAATGATTCCAAAATACAATGACAGCCAACTATTTAGCAAAATAGAATCCAACACAGAATATGTATGTTATCTAATGAACCTTTTAAAGTTAAAGAACAACAATTAAAAAACACTATCAAAGAATTGCGGTCTACATAAACAAAAAATAAAAGAGAAATATAAATGGTGAATTAAATTTTATGAATTGTGGAAACTTTGGGAAAAACACGGAATTGAGCTCATAAATAGGCTGTAGGAGAAATAAGTATATTCAGTATAAATGCTCACACTATTTAGTTCATTTTAACTCATTAATAAAGGAAGATTAATATAGTTTCTTCAAATATCAATACTTCTTACTAAAGTATAATTAACTGGAGTAGGTTCTCTAGGAAAATTTTTGTTGATGTAAAAATGGATCAAAATGAACATATAATAGTCACATATAATAAAATATTCCCCTGTTTTGGCTGCTTTATCCCTTTCTCAACTTTGCTAGCTCTTAACAACAACATAACATTTAAGAAAGGTTGGCAGCATTTATATTTTTATAATTTAGCTAAAAAAAGCTTCCCCAAAGCGATTGCATTACATTTGTTAGAAGAAAGAGACTTAATATCAGAAGCCATTAACCCCAAATGCCAGCAGAGAAAAACAAAAGGCAATAAAGTTATTGGCTCAAAAAGCCATTATTAACCAAAAAAAAAAGACAGAATGTTCAGATTGACTGTCTGTCAATAGCATATGGATTTGGGGATCATAATTGATATAATGATACTTTTGATAACAGATATATGGTAAATCTACTAGATTGATATATCACATTAATATAACATTTAGAAAGGCTATTAAATAAATTTCAACCTGCATAATGTAGGAATCACAATGCATGCATTTGTTGTCTAGATATTTAAAAGTATTTAAATTTGCCTTTACCTAGTTGCTGAAAATTAGTATAACTCTCTAGTACATTTCTTAAAGCAATCATCAGATGGTATACAGATGGTAAAAATCAAGCCACTCTCAGCAGAAACATGCACTAATATTAGGGGTTGTATGTGAAGTAGTGAATTTGTGTTTGGGATAGTTCCGGAAAACTTTTTTTGGGGAGCAGAGAAATTATTTTTGTTTGTAAATAGTGCCATTCATTTCCTGATCCATTACCTAGAGTTAAGAGTGCAATTTATAGTCGCAAAAACCATTTCCTTAACATTTACCCTTTCCAGATTGCTATAAAAAGTTTGTCCCTGATTATCTCACTAGTGCCATTTTCTATTAAATACCTGATTGGGGTATGAATACAATCCAAATTTTACTCTTCTTTTTTTCAGAGTATAGGAGTTCTTTGTTGAATATTGATGTAGAAACTCTACTGAACTGTGCTTTGTGTGTATATTGATTGAAAAGAATGTTTAGTCTTCCTATACAAAGCAATAAGTTATTTGTCTCTTCAAAACTATGCGAGGCAGGATCTTCATCCTAATGACTATTCTCTCTATTTTACAAAATCAGGAAAAAGGACTTTTGTTAAATATTTTCCTTATCACCAGTAATCACCTATTAAACTTGCCTTACAAGGAAAATCAATAAGGAAACAGATGCAATAGAGAAGGATTGGATTATCCAATTAAGTTAAATGTCTAGAACTACTTCTTAAATTTTTATAAATTCAAATGGGTTCTTTTAAGCAGAAATTCTTATTTTGGTGGGTTCCCTGTAGGTTTTCTCATACCTTAAGTTGTGATGGCATGTTTTGAACATATTTAAAGATTCATGGCAACATTAAATAAGTCAGCAATAATTCAATGCAATAGCTATGATAGGTTAACAATATCATATACTATTTATGAAAGCATACATAATATTAAAGTATTCCTTATTCAGCCTTATGTAGTTTTTGGCTGTTTGAATAATACTGTTTACTGCCTTTACCTGAACTAGCATATATTGAGGAGAAAAAGTATCCTGTTTCAATAGGGATGCCATCTTCTTTTGGTGTTGGTTTGACTATGTATGCTTTAATCTCTTATTTACAGAAATTGTGTCTCATTCTACTCAGTACCATAGTCCTGAGTTAGGGCAATGTTCTGCCTAACACTTATTGCCATAAGGATAAGAACATTCCGTTGTTGCAAAAATAACCTTTATAAGTTAACTGGAATTGGCATGTTTGTGAAGTATCGATGGGGTTCTCATAGTACTCTGGTTAAGAATAATTTTTCTAAATTGGCCAGAAATAGTTCTAATGTGATTTTCATGGACATTCAGGCAATTATATTGTTTTATTTAAGACAAGAACACTTTGAAAACATAAGAGACCTTACCCCTGGCATAAACCATGCTATGATGTTTACTATCAAGTAAATATAAAAATAACAAAGAAAGTTGACTCCTCGATCTTACAAGTATCATAAAATGTATACATATTAATAAATAATAAAAATATACACATCTTCATTATCCACTGTGTGAATAAGAAGTAATAATTTGAAAAATTTCAAATATTGTTTCTATAAATAAACACATCTTTCTTCAATCACATTAATAACCCATATATCTACCTACGGTTTTGATTAAGTTTTGACTGAAATAAGTTAGCCAGGTTTTAGCATGAGACACATGATATCTGATTTGAGGGTGGTGGTATATGGTGGTACATACACAGTACCACATCTTGTTTCAATTATGCTATATGTATCTCTAGGCCTTTTGGTTCCAAGTTAAAATATTCATTATGTGAAAACAAATGACACTTATTTATTCATTTGTTCAATAATTATTGATCTGCAAGGCAAGCTGCCAGGTTATTATGATAAATAAGGCAAAAGGCCTCAGGGGACAATTCCTCATGAACTAGAGGTCAGATAACACAGCAAATCCAAAATGGGCCCTTTGGCACCATAGCAATTCAGTGCAAACATCTATGACTCACAGTTCAGGGCCAGTGGGGTGATTCTGATATTAGCACTTTGACTTCCTGAGCTTTGCTATTGGATCTTGCTGTGCAATTGCCATTGTGAGGTCCAGCAGACAAAGCAGGAGCAGAATTGGTAAACTTGGAATCCAGAGGCTCTTTTAAATTTCCCAACTCAAAGGATGGAAGGAAAAATAGAAAAGAGAACATCCAGAGAGAAGTTTGGCCATGAAATCGTGGGTATAGCCTGTCTGGTATGGCCTCATCTTTTTGAATTGCTTTTCATCTTGAGCAAGGACTACAGAAATAGTTGAATCCCCCTGAGAAGCTTCTCTTGGCTTCATTTTTTTGTTTGTTTTGCTTTGTTACCTCCCTCTGAAAACTTAAGGATCACTTCCATTTATCATGCATCAAGTATGTGCAAATACCATTGGGCATATTTATGCATATTATATTATTTTTTAGTGTCTAAATTCATGCGAGGAAAACTGAAGTTTGAAGATGCTAATTTACTTGCTCTGCAGTACACTGGTACTAAGGGATGAAAGAAATGTGAATACATGTTTTCTCAAGCCCGCTCCACTTGGCTATGTTGCTTTTCCTGCTTCTGATGTAGACAAGGAAACAAATGTTGAGTTAAGAAAAAAAAATGCATACTTTGTAATTACCAATATGATATTTTTATTTTTTAAAATACTGGTAGACTTTGGTAACTTGCATTGGATTTTAAAAGTTTTTATTTTTATTTTGCTATTAAACTGTTGAAGCAGCTCACCTAATAGCTGCTTTTTTTTCAAAGCAATATTTATTTTTTATAATATACTTTTCAAGCAATAACTTTATTCTGTGTGAGATTAATAAATATTTCTGGATTCCCATTGCACCAGGTTACCCCAAGTATCCTATATAATAAGAGGTAATATGCAAAGTGACCCTCACACCCTCACATCACAAGATGGCCGCCCCCATGTCATCATAAGATGGATGCCCCCATGTGATTACAAGATTGCTGCCCCTTAGGTCATCACAAGATGGCCACTCCCATGGAATCACATAATAGCTGCCACAAGATGGCCACCCCCACATTGTCACAAGATGGCTGGCAAGGGAGGGCAGTTGGGGGTGACCAGGCCTGCAGGGGAGTGCAGTTTGGTATGACCAGGCTTGCAGGGGAGCAGTTAGGGGCAATCAGGCAGCCAGGCAGATGGGTAGTTAGGAGCCAACAGTACTGGATTGTGAGAGAGATGTCCAACTATGTCCCCTTCTTAAAAAAACTCGGCAGCCAGACATCCCCGTGGGGTTCCAGGTTGGAAAAGTGTCCTTCCAGGCTTGGCTGAAGGACACCCTCCCCCCCCCCCCCCGTGCACAAATTTTGTACACTGGGCCTCTAGTGATAGTTATAAAAAGTTTATGATATACCAAACATTACTATTCCTCTTTCATCTTACTTGTTTAGTAATCTCAGAGGAAAAAATCAGTCTGCATTTCTGTTTCAAATACAGATGGAAAAACGTGTCAGAAAATAACAGAATACATTTTAGGAAAGTTAATTATCCTTATTATTATTATATACAAGGTTGCAACTTACAAACAGGGCAGAGTTAAAAGAAAACTATGCTGAATGACTTGTTTAATACTTCTTCTGCAGATAGAATAGGAATAGCAAACAGCATCAGTTTATTTAATGGGATCTTGTATTATCTATTCAAAACCTTGTAAATGGAATATCTATAATATTTTATAAGAGAGTAAATTTTATGTACAAACCAATATTAAATGCCATCCATTTTATATTTGATAAAAAGATTATGTCAGTTATGATATTACACCTGAAGCAAGAACTTCAGGTACCTCATTGTTACTATAAAAAGTAATAGCTATCCACTGTCCAAGTCAATTGAATTCTCATTGATTTTCTCCCACAATGTACTAAGTTTTGGTTCTGCCCTAATCTTGAAATAGATTCTTTCAACATACTTCTTTCTATAACAGTCTGAATAACTATTTTTAAATTCAAAAATTTCTATAAGGAATTATAGCTGAAGAGGTACTAATTTCTTAATGATAACTCAAGTAGAACAGAATTTATTTAAAAGTGGATTATTTTACATTTTCAGATAGATTACAAATCATCAAATAATGTTTTCTTCAGTGGGACACACTGTTATCAATTCTTGGTGTAGTGTTTTGTTTTTGTTTTTGTTTTTGTTTTTCTCATGACAGCAGTCTCATTGGGATGTGCAATGATTGCATTTAGGTATTAGAGATTTTTAAAAACATTTCCAAGCAGAATGCATTTAGTAAGTTATAAAATACATCTATAGAAAATTATAATTGCATTATGAATATTTGTATTCAAAGTGTAGTAAATAGTTTGTTTCCCAGGCAACAAAATTTGGCAATCTCAAAGAGGCCATATTGCTTCACATGCATTATACCATCATTATTCCTTTCTTTAGAACACATTTTCATTGTACATAATGGTATGGAAATTCATTCTATATAAAACACTATAACATTTTCTTATAAAGAAACATAGTTCAAGAATATACCTAAAGTTGACATTTAGTTTTTCAATTAAATAACAAACTCAATGAACTAACTCAGGAAAATAAGGACCATGTATAACTAAAAGTGTTCATGTAAGCCACGTCTTTATTGCCAACATTTTTTAAAAACACAAGATAAGATAGCAATATCAATTTGGCATCTGTAGTGTACTCTCTTAAAGCTAGCAATGAGGACAATGGCTACAAGTTATACAAGTGAAACGAGAAGAAAGAAAACAATGCATTATGCTTAAATTAATTTTTTAATAATCAAGAGGCAGGGACAGTGGACAAATTATTTAATGAGAAAACATCCCAGAGCTTAACTCTCTATTCATTTCTGGTCTTTACAATCATTCAACTATTTGTTAGATGTCCACAATTTCTTGGCATTTTTCTAGGCACTAAAACATGGCCTGCCTTTATTTTAGCAAACATTCTTTGAGAACTTTCTTTATGCCCCACATTGTTGTCAATATAAATAAAAGATACTTTATTTCTTTTAGTAGTTCAAAGTTTTCTTGGGAATAAACTCACAAATAAATCTGTTACAATGTGATAAAGACTCTGGTAAAGAATATACAAAATGCTGTGGTAGCAGAGTAAGGAATAATTAGCTTGTTCCTGAAGTGTCAGGAGACACTTTACAAAGTGACATGTGGATTGTACTTTAAAAATTCATAGTATATCCTAAAGGAGAGAAGGACAAATGAACATTTCTTCTCTTTCTCCAGTTGCCTCCACCTCCCATCTTAAATTTTGTAGTCCCAGACCCCAGTCACACACCTGTAAAAAGCCTAAGTTCCCTTGCCCCTTTCCTCCTCCATCTGGTGTGCTTGGCAAAATGCAGCCAGCTGCCTGATTTGGTGCCTGCAGCAATGTATTTGAATTTCTGAAGAAGACTTCTCAACATTGCTGAATGGATTTCTTTCAAATATACAAACTTAAATTTCAAATGGGCAGTCAATACTGCCAGATGATTCTAAGACCATCCTACCCACACCATAATATTTTCACTTTCCCCTTCTCTGAGAGAACTACTCATTCACCCTTTCTCTGATTTCCTCAATCTCCAACATTCCATACTTACACTCAGCTGGTGATTCTTTTTCAGGCTTCATAGGGAAAAATCAAAGCAATTAGTTGAGAATCTTTTCATCTTTCCACTCCCAAGCCACCAATTTTTGTCATGTCCATTTTGTCTAGGATCCTTATGTTTCCGTGTTAGAAGGGTCCTTGCTTCTATGGCCCCCTCCTCCACCTGTGCTCTGCATCCCATTCCCTCTCCTTCTAAAAAATTTGGTCCTGTAATTATTTACCTTCTCTCCTGCATCATTAATTCTTCTATTTCTATTGGATCATTCCCATCAACTTGCAAATATGCTTTAACATCCTATATTCTTTAAAAAAATGATTTCAGTGAGGATGGGAGAGGGAGAGAGAGATAGAAACATCTATGATGAAAGAGAATAACTGACTGGCTGCCTCATGCATGCCCCACACTGGAGATTGAGCCTGCAACCCAGGTATGTGCCCTTACCTAGAATCAAACCATGACCTCCTAGTTCATAGGTTGACTCTTAACCACTGAGCCATGCCAGCTGCACAACATCATACATCTTAAAAAATCCTTTCCATGCTATGCTGTGATAAAAAAGAAGGAATTCTTACCATTTACAAAAGATGGATGGAACTGGAGAGCATTATGCTAAGTGAAATAAGATGGTCAGAGAAAGATAAATATCACATCATGCCACTCATTTATGGAATATAATGAATAAGATAAAATGATGAACAAAAACAGATCAGAGACAGAGAAGTATTGATCAGACGTCAAATCTCAGAGGGAAAGTTGGGGAGGGTGGGGATAAAGGGGAGAGATCAACCAAAGGACTTGTATGCATGCATATAAGCCTAACCAATGGACACAGACACCAGGGAGGTGAAGGCATGAGTATGTGTGTGGGGGAAATGGGGTGATAAGGATATATATGTAATACCTTAATAAAGAAAAATAAAATCCTTTCCATGATACCATATACTCATACTCATCCAGTTAAATGCTGCCTTTTCTTGGTTCCATTCTGCAACTAAACTTTGTGAAAGTGTCTGCACTTATTTTATTTTTTTTAAATGTTGTACTTCAACTCCATTTTAATTCCTGTGTTTATTGATATGAAGTTATGCTACTATGGTAAAGTAATTCTGCATCTCCCTACATTAGTGCTCAGGGAATTTGGGGTGACTGTGGAAACTGGGGTTTTAGAATATTGCTCTCTCCTATGTCATCATTATATCTTAGTTGTCTGAAGTTATCAACCTATTTCTATTTTTTTATCTTGTTATCTTCTTTTGTGAATCCCTCCTTTCTCTTCAACCACTCCAATAAGGCTGCACCTAACGCATCACTGAAATAGCTTTACCAAGCTCCTATCAGTGATCTCTATCTTGCTAATGCCAATGCTCAGTTTTCTGTTCCTGTCTTGCTTGACTAAATGCAAATGCCACCTTTACAAAGGTCTTCCCTGACCAGCCTAACTAAAAAAAAAAAAAAAAGAAAAAGAAAAAGAAAGAAAAAACCTAACAGCTAACCAATTAAACAAAGTAAACCCCCAAACCTAAAAATTTTCTATAACACCACCCTGTTTTCTTTATAGCAATTACCTATCTTATTCACATATTCATTTGTGTTAATGGTTTGTCTCCTTCTGTGAGGCTTGAAAGTCATTGGAGAAGAGAGAATCCATTGTTCATTGTCATATCTTCTTGTGTCTGGAGTAGTATCTGTCACATTCGGTATACATTAGGTATACTTCTTACAAGATATTATTTTTAAACTGGTTTATGAGAAAATCTTATGTGATATGAAGTCATGTAAAATAAGAATGTATCAGTAAGTGTACAGAAGTATGAACCTGCAAGTAATATTTAGGGATTTAAGCAGGGGAGTGGGAGGGAAGGTAAGGGCAGTCTTGAGTGCCATACTTAGTGATTTAGATGTTATGATGTAAAATTAAAAGCCAAATATTTTAAATCTTGTATTCTCTCTGAAATAAAACCTGTAAGTATAAAATCTTCCTTTAATAAATTCTAAAGTATATAAGTATATTTTAAAATGTGTGTTCATTTGGTTGGATATAATAATTAAAGAGATGTCCTTTAAGATTCTATTTCACATAAGAAATGCTTTACCTTTTGCTTTTAGAAATTGCATGAGACATTTATTCCTAGTAAAGTTTTTGCAATTAGGAATCTATTTAATTTAGAAAGTTTTACTACAGCCAATAGTCTTAATAACTTCGTTGTTGTTGTTGTTAATCCTCACCTGAGGGTATTTTTTTCCATTGATTTTTAGGGAGAGTGAAAAAGAGAGAGAAAGATAGAGAGAAACATTGATGTCAGAGAAACATATCGACTGATTGCCTCCTACATGAGCCCTGATGAGGGCTTGGGTTGGGGAGAAGCCTGCAACCAATGTATGTGCCCTTGACAGTAATCTAACCTGGGACCCTTTGGTCCACAGGTCACCAGTCTCTCCACTGAGCCAAACTGGCTAGGGCATTAATAACATCTAATGTAAGTAATTGTAATTAATTTATTCAAATTGTCACTGAATATTATTTTTTGTTAATCTTTACTTTCGGATATTTTTTTCTATTGGTTTTACAGAGAGTAGAAGGGAGGGAGGGGAGGAGAGAGAGAGAAACATTGATGAGAGAGAGAGACATCAATTGGTTGCCTCCCATGTGTGCCTCAACAGGGGCCAAGGATGAATCTGCAACCCAGGTACATGCCCTTGACCAGGAATCAAACCTGCAACTGTCCCACAGGCAGGCCAATGATCTAAACCACTGAGCAACACCATCCAGGATGTCATTGAATATTTAATAGAGAAATGTATTATTCTTACTTTTAACCAATTTGTGTAACCAATTCTATCTATCTTTTTAGAGCAAATATAAATCTAAACAGCTAATGTTTGATGTCATAGCATTTTAATTGAATTAATGTTATTTCTTATTTAGAAAATTATAGGGAATTTACAACTGTAAAAGATTGTTATTATCTAGTAAATGTTATCAGAAGCCCTTTTAATGTATTTAAAAAGTTTAACTATAAAGAAAAATGAGTAGCAGTACAATATAGTTACATAAAGATTTGGGATCATTTGGAGTGTAAATGAGCTAAAATTGAACATAATAAAATTTGTGGTATGGCAGGAAAGAAATGATAATTTTTAAAAGCTAAGAAAGGACAAACTAAAATCACATGTTACTAAAAGGAAATATGAAATGTATATTAGAGGAAATTAATGTCATAAAGTTAATATCTTATGTGAATTTTCAATATTGTTTGAGTAGTGATGTTAAATGTCAGAGAAAATGTCCAAAATGAAAGCAGCTGATAAATATTCCCCTTGCATCTGTTTGGGAGGAAATCAAGCCTTTTTAGGATGTATTTTGCATATTGGATGACCTGAATTAACCCAAGACTCGAGTAGAGAGGAAAGTAAAGACACAAGAAAGCAGTAGGATACATTTGGAGAATTAGATACACTTCATTTGTTTTAGTGTGCATTATTGAGCCAACTATCAATAATAAAGTAATTTATTGTTTACTTATCAAGAGTCCTTTTTTAAAAGTAAAAATTAAAATATGGATGTCAGAGAAATATTGGAAAACCCTGACATAAAATATATCTCCTGAAGATCAGTTTTTTTCCTTGTACTTGCCAAAATACAGATGCTCTTGACTTACAATATGGTTATAGCCTGATAAAATCATTGTCAATAAATTAAAAATGCACTTAGTATACCTAACTTAGCTTAGTCTAGCTCAGAACACTTATATTAGCTTACAGTTGGACAAAATCTCTTGCTGTTGCTGCCCAGCATCATAAGAGAGTATCGAACTGCATTATCACCAGCCCAGGAAAAGCTCAAATTAAAAGTCAAAGTACAGTTTCTATTGAATGTGTATGGCTGTTGCAGCATTGTAAAGTTGAACCATCAAAAGTCATTGACCATCGATACTATAGAAGAGCTCTGGTGAAAATCAATTCACCAATACCTCTTGAGGGGCCACTATTGCTAAGACTGTGTTATTACAAAATCTGTAACTATAAAAGATAAGCATAACCAATGAACACAAGACACTTGGGGGTTAGGGTTTGCCTGGGAGGGGGGGGCAATGGGAAGATATGTATACATGTAACACAATAAAAAAATTAAAAAAAGAAAAAAAGAAAAGCAGATTATTCATATTCAGCCTCATTTACCTAACAGATAGACTATAGAGTTGAAACTTCAAATAACAACTTCAAGATGATAACCTCACAAAATTAAGCTTATTCAATTTTTGAGTCAAACTATAAGTAGGTAAATTTTTAAATGAAAAAATTACCTTGAAAAACCCCTTAACAGATTTTCAAAGTTACCACTCTGAATGCAGAATCTATTACCAATTTCAAAGCAAAAGTGATGTTAAAATTAAGGGATGATTTGGTGTTTTTTAGACAGAAAAGAGAAAGGTTCCAAGAAAGATGCCCAGGGATACAAAGGTGTGTAGTATTTTGGAGGCAGCAGAGAGACCCTGTGGGATGGTGAATGTTGGGAAGTAATGACAGTAGAAATGCTAACTCCAAACTATAAAGGGTATTGGCATGTATCTTCTGCCCCCTGTGAGCAGTCATTGTGAGCTTTTACACTGACACGTGGCAATTTAAGCTCTGACAACAATAAAGATGTGGATTCCAGTGGGAGAGATAGGAGGAAGGAGGAGTTAGTTACTAGAGGGTGAGGCCAGTAATATTAAGAAACTCAAATAGGACAAGGATGAAAGGATGGGAGGAGTGCTTAGATAAGGCATATGTTGATGGCAGGTGGATTTGAGGGTAGTAGGAGAGGAAGAGAGGATTAAGTGTTCTCATTTCTGTGATTAGGTGGATGGTACTGTGACTAGGCAGTATATACTAAGAAGCTTGGGATTTCTGTTTGGTTTGGTTTGGTTTGGTTTGCAATGGAGTGGTGGGTAGAAGAGAAAGATGAAAATTATTTCATTTTTGATATGTGGTAAATATTCCACTTGAGATCTGACTATGGAATTCGGAATTGGAATTAGGGTACATTTTTTGCAAATTCACCACTGGAGGGGTAAAATCTGAGACCATAGCAGTAGGTCTATTAAGGAGCTCCTTTGGGTCTTTTTTATTTTCCTAGCCCAAGATTTTGAGACCAAGAGCAACACTAGTATGATGTTTAGAATATATCTTTAGTAAAGGAATTACATTTATCCATAAGGGAAGAACAATTATACACATTAAATTATTTAAATTTGCAAAGCAGCGGTGAATGGGTTTATAAAAGTACATGGAGTCACAGATTGGTGGATATGATCTGCCAGGTAAAAGTAACATACTATACTTTTAAATATAGTATGTTATAATTAGCACTTATTTAATCTGAATTTATTTTTTTATCATGCCTATTAGTATCTTAGTCTAATTTATCCACAGAAACTATCAATTTTTAAAAGAAGAAATAATAATCTTCAAGACTTGATAACTAGATACTTAAATTTTTACATGCACTACTGAGGATGAGAGAGAATCATTTCTATCTCTCATTATAGTACTGCTTAAAAATAAGAAAAGCAAATAAGCATCACATTATTTTTAAGCATTTATTATAAAGCAAATACTAAAAATACTCTCCACCCCCTCCCAATAAAGATATAATTATTATGAGATAAAATGAAAAAAATGTATATTACTCAGGCCAATCTTTTCTGGCACACACTCATGTTTTCCAAGTGCCACAACATGTTACCTTTGAGTATTTTCCTGGTTCTAATGATCACAAAATTAATTTTCATCAACTATGATCCAAACTATAATTTACCGTTTAAAGGAGTTAATGACCATCAAATATTCTTTAAAAATAATGGCACTGAAGTTCAAAGAAGCTAAATAATTCATAAAGGAGCAGCAAAGGCCTGAATACAAATCCAGGTTGGTTTGACTGCAAAGTAGATACCCATTCAAGTACATTATGGCTCTTCCCAGGTGAAACAACGAAGCACAGGCTAATTGCTTCTCTAGAGACTAAGCCTCGAGATCTAATGAAACTGAAGCCACAGCACTTTGAACCTCACTATTGTATATCAAGCAGTTCTTGTCTTTTGGTAAATTTAATCATCAGGGATCAGAGTGGGTATTGATTGGAATATTCTGAAAAGAGCAATTTTATCTCATGGTTTTGTTTTATTTTTTCTTTTGTGCCCTCTCCCTAGTTCCTCACTGGACCTGACTCAACCTTAACTAATCGTAATATTTGAATACTAATTTTATGTTGAAAGTAGGCTATAAAATACAATTAGTTCACAAGACTGAGGGCTCTAGTTTTTCCTTTTGTGAATCTTTGAAAGGTATATGTTTGATATTTTAGAATGACCTCTAATAATTATATTGTTATAGTGCATTATAATTTACAGAATGTTTTTAAATATAGTATGTTATAATTAGCACTTATTTTATCTGAATTTAAAGTATAAGACTAGTTAAGAAGAAATAAAGAAAATACCTAGTTCTAAATATAATTCTCTACACTAGAGGTCATTAATATGATTATCTTGGTTAGCTAGCTTGTCATATTGTCACTTTCCATAAAGATAACTCAGAATGGGATGGTACCAGGGGTTTATCAAAATACCATGCCTTAAAAATTGACATATATTGGTAAACCCATAAGGTAAGCCTATATAATAAAAGCCTAATATGCTAAGTCTCTGTTTGGTCATTCAACCAATCAAAGCATAATATGTTAATGATATGCTAATGAAGTGCAACTGCTCACTATTATGATGTGCACTGACCACTAGGAGGCAGATGCTCTGACTGGTAAGTTAGCTTGCTGCCATGGGCTTGCCAATCAGGACAGAACGAGATGGGTCAGAAATGCTCTAGAGCCCTCCCGTAGTCCCACTATGGTTAGCCAATCTCCTGTGTTTCTCCCCAGTGCCGATTATGCACCAGTGGGGTCCTGCCATATGGCCTGCACCCTCTGGCATCCGGGCTAAAGGACCCACCTCCTCACATCCGAGTGCATGAATTTAGTGCATCTGGCCTCTAGAATAGTTATAAAAACACATTGTATCCAATTATGTTTTATAGTCACAAAAACAGAGTTAACATAAAAAATCTTTTTTGTAAACTGTGCTTGACTATAGAATTTTTTGTTACAATAGAACCATAGAACCTATTGATGTATTTTATTGAAGTAATTAGTACAGTAATGCCAAGTGAAATAAATCTGTTAATAGAATCATTAAAATGATTAGTGATTAGAATAGAAAAAGACTTGGTCACACCTGTCCCAGTCAGAATACATATTATTTTATACAATTTTCTTTGTTATGCTAACAATGATAATTGGTAGTGAAATACATAACAAAGGAAGAGAGGTGTGTTGTTGTTTTTTTAAAAGAACAACAACACCTGACAAGTACAGTCTATGTTTGCAAGTCTGCTTATAGAATAATCTTATTTAAAAAGAGTAAACGAGATTATATGAAAATTAAAATATATTATTTGCAAATGAATAGAAATCTGACTGATAAATTATATATAGAGAGTATTCATTGCCATTGACGTAGAAAAAAATAAATCCACAGTACACATATTATTCACATATGTAGAACCTTTATCATATGTGTACAAATGCTTATTTTAACAAACAGTTAAGCATTTTAGTACATGAATGCAAACTCTTCCCTTGTCCTCTACATCTACAAGTATTTCAGAAATGAAGCTGATAACTTTTTCCATGAGATAGTGCTTTTTTTAAATTTTAAAGAATTTAAAATTTTAAAAGTTACTATATTTAAGCCATCATAAAAAGTTTCAAAGTACCATATATAACTTTTCTGAATACTTATGAATACAATAGAAACCTGGTGCCCCATCATCTCCAATCGTAGTGTGTATTTGCTAGAAACTAGAACATCCTCCTACCAAACCAAAATGCAGCCATCTGAATTAGGAAATCAGCATTAATGACTATCATTCAGTCCTTAGATCCCATGCAAGTATTGCCAGTTGTCTCAATACATTTTTTTTTAGAAAAATAAACAATTCAGATAACTATTTTTAGTTAGTATGTCTTTAGTCTTCTTTAATCTGAAATAGTTTTTTTTTTCTTGACTTTCAGGATCTAATGTCTTTCATTGGTAGTGTTTTACTGTAGCTCTACTTTTGATTTATAATTATAATTCAAGGGGATCCTTTCTTTTAGAGTATGGCTAGATAAGGCATTACATTTTGATACCTGTGAATATGCATGTGGGTCCTTAGATATTCATAGAAGAGGAATATTGTAGAGTTTTTGAACCTTTGTTGTCAGGGGAGAAATAACTAAATAAAAACAATGGTGCCTAAGGAATAATATCATGTATAATGAACACACTATTTACTAGTTTTCACGCACATATAGCTTAGTAGTTTTAGAGTATCATTCATGCGTGTACTTGGGAAATGTTTTCTTTAAATTATTCCTTAATAATGTTTTCCTATGGAGAATTCAAAAAATTTCATAGATGATAGGTAACTATAGTTCTATTTATGAACTAAATAAATATCTGCTCAATAAAACATTCTCTTTTGAACAAACATTTGTATAATTAAAATTATCCACTTGATAAATTTTGGTACTTTAAAACTGACAGATCCTTCCTATTTTTGGTGCTCTTTCATGGTATACTATATATTCTGATGTGGCTTATTTTACATAAAATGCCAAATATTCTATTTTTTGTGAAAACTCACAATGGGACACAAAAATATTGGAAATAGATACAGCCCTCAAAAACCAGAATTGAGAAAATAATTCTTTTAGGAAAAGTTGTATCTTGAAATCTAAAGATTTTTTTTTTGGATTATTTGGTTTCTTCAGTTGTTCAACATCCTCAATTATTACTCATAATTAAGGCTGTTTCAATTATATTTTAGGGAATGTGCATATGAGAAATATAATTTTCTCACTCATTGATATCTAAAGGAATGATCACAAAATAGTGTAAAATTTATGATATTGACTTCTAGGTAATAACTGAAAGAATTGTTCTAGAATTTGCACAGATCAGAATGTTTCTACCAGTTTACTTAAGGGCTACGCATTTGAATGAATGGCATATCATAATTCTTACACATTTTTACCTTTGGCCCAGATTGTCAGACATATATATTTTAAAACGGTAAATAAAAAGAAGAGAAAATCACTAAGAATCCACTGAAGGGTTGGCATTGTATTTGTTTCCCTGAGAAAATTGTACACTATCTCTTCTTGGAGGAATTATAAAACTAAATTGTTTTTCCTAAAACTAAATTTCTTTCTTTATTTTCATTTGAGGTATGAAATAAAGAACAGTAGAAAGCTCTCACATATCTCAGTTACAGGTCCAGATTGAGGATCAGGATGTACATTGTATAATACATAGTGAAAACACAGTTTATTTTTATTTAAGACAGAATTTCTGCCTTCAATTCTCATTTTATAGACACTAAAAATTAAGATACAGTTATCCATATTTTATGCATATTTTGGTTCTTCATATTTTTGTCCATAAGCTAAAAAATGAACACACAAGATTAAAAATGATTCAAACATGTTTTTAAATGTAAAAACTGTAACATCTATATAAGTCATACATGAATATCTGTCTACCCAGGAGACCTGGTGTTTTAGACTTCTTTTCAATGTTTTCTAGGCCAAACACAGGTGAATGCATATTATTTTACTAAATTTAATTGTTTGATACTGGACCACAATACCTATGCACCAATTGTGAGCATTCTTACTCAGGACTCTGAACTGCTCTCACAGCTATCTATTATAAAGTCCATAAATGCAATCTAGGTCAACTTTAATTTATATTTAACATTTATATGTTAAAATATATACTTAAAAATCTGACAGATTATATTTGACTAGTGGCCCGGTGCACAAAATTTGTGTATGGGGGTGTGTGTCCCTCAACTGGCCTGCACCCTCTCCAATCTGGGACATTCCTCTTGCAATCCGGGACCGCTGGCTCCTAACCACTCACCTGCCTGCCCGTCTGATTGCCCCTAACCACTCTGCCTGCCAGCCTTCTCACCCCCATCTGCCCCCCTGCCTGCCTGCTAGCCCCCAACTACCTCCCCCGCAGGCCTGATCACCCCTAACTGCCTCTGCCTCAGCCACGTCACCATGGCTTTGTCCAGAAAGATATCCAGAAGGTCTCCTGGAAGGTCTCCCAGTCTAATTAGCATATTACTATTTGATTAATATAGATTTGTTTTATATTTCATATCAAAACCATTATTTGAGAGCAGAGGAAAGGACTCTCCTTTACACACTCATTATGTCCAAGGAGATTTGATCTAAACATATATATTAGATGAAGAGGACAATGCTATTTCCCATGGTTCAGTTTTTGCTTAGCCATGTTTCCATTCTACTTTATATGTAACATTTAAAGTCCTTGGAATGGAAATGGTGGCACCAACTGCATTTACAGGAGATTGATGCTGAACCAGTAACACTCTCTATCATTCTCCCCTCTCTGTTTATGGCCCCAACCTGAAAGAGATGCATTTCATTAGACTTATGCCTAATGCTTTAGCTTAGAGAAAGGCTACTGAAAATTTCAGGGTAGCTAGATATAGAAATATTTCTTCCTTTTCATGTTCTCTCCTTGCCTTCTTCCATTTATGGAGGAAAAAATAGATGTTTTATCTTTATGTTATATTTAAATTAAATCAATACCATTATTGAAAGTCTTGAATTGGCAAAATTTTTATACATTATAGCATACATAAAATGTACTTGAAGGTATTTTATTGAAATATTGTTTAAAAAATCAATGAAATTCAGTACAGTTTGCTTAGCGGAAATATTTTAAAAAGTAAAAAATACAATTGAGTTTTAGTTAGCAGAGAAAAGGTCTCTAAGTCTTGCTGATTTTTGAAGAATGAAACACTATACTCAATCTTTTTCTGCAATACTATAGGAAGGTAATAATAGCAATGGTCCTTTCAATAAGTTAGTTGAAAGGTATACATATCATGTTAATTTATTGAAATAAAAACTACTTTTTGAATAATTTTTTTTCCAAACATATTTTTTTTCTATACAACACAAAATTCTAATATTAGACATGAATAGGTCAAGGCAGGGTAAAGCAAAGTATTTTATTAAAGTAAACATTGCATAACATTTTAGGTATTCATTTTTACATCAAATATCCCGTGTTTTTATATAGCCAAAATTTAAATAAACTAGTAAAAAGGCACAATTTGAAAGAATGTATAAAAATAAATCTCAAACCATTTTAGGATCTCTAGGAAAAAAGTAATCATTTTTGTGTAATATTTTTGCATAGTCTTGATTTAAAAACTGAAAACTAATACAATCCATAAATTAACTTAAAACATTCAGCATTGGGTTGAACCTTTTGAAACTCTCGATTGTTTCTGTGCTTAAAATATCAATTTTCATAAGTTTCAATGAAATTGACAGACTAACATTCTTGGTGTGTTAGTTTGGCTATGAGATGAACCTTAAATAGACTCTTTCCACATTGTAACTTATACTTTCATTCTCCAGGAAAAAAATATAGAAAAATTCACTCAATCAAAATGGCAAAGCATAGCCAATATAAAAATAGTCATTTTTTAATACCAGTGGGAAAAAAAAATCACAATTCAAAATTTAGAAAATACATAGTCACTTACTTTGGTAGAGTTTTCAGGTGATTTTCTCTTAACTCCAAGATCCGTAATTTGACAAGTCTATAGAAATAAATTTAAAAATTGCTTCTTATTTTTTTCTATAAAACAATATTACTATAGTACAGTCAATATATTATCAAAACAACTATGTTTGACATTATATACCTTCGATATGGACTTTAAAGAATTATACAAATTGATTATGAATTATGAATAGGGTCATATCAACATTAGATAATGAAGAATATCATTTGTCAAAAGCAAATTTGACAAGTAATTTATAAAATCAAAATTTCCAGGAAATAAATATCTTTCAAAGATATCACTTTTACATTTCATGCTTTTAAAAAATATATTCTCCGAAACCGGTTTGGCTCAGTGGAGAGAGCCTCGGCCTGCGGACTGAAAGGTCCCAGGTTCTATTCTGGTCAAGGGCATGTATCCTGGTTGTGGGCACATCCCCTGTAGGGGCGTGCAGGAGGCGGCTGATCAATGTCTCTCTCTCTCATCGTTGTTTCTAACTCTCTATCCCTCTCCCCTCCTCTCTGTAGAAATTCAACACAAATGTATTTAAAAAAAAATAAAAAAATAAAAAATATATTTACTGTTTAATTTTATATATTCAGCAGACTACTGTCTACCTGCTAAATTCCAAGTGCTGTGTTCACTGGAACATAGCAACACTTTCCCTCAAAAGACTATACATGAACTTGTGAAGCAAATAAAATAGCCTAGGGATTAAGAGCTTGAGCTTTATGGTCAGACAGATTTAGATGAAATCCAGACTCAAATTCTACCTCTATGACTCTGGGCAAATTAAACCCATTTAATTTAAGCTTCCTCCTCTGTAATGAATTTGTGATAACATATAGAGTTTTGAATCTTAAATAATGTCACACAGGTAAAGCATAATGCCAGGCACATTGCAATTTATAATATGTATTAGATATTACTATTATCAACAATTGGACAGTGGAAAAAGCAATCTAACTAATACAGTGGTACCTCGAGATACGAGTGCCCTAACATATGAGATTTTTGAGAGCCGTCGAGCGAGTGATATTTGCTTTGAAATACGGGCAACATTTGAGAAAGGAGTAATCGTGCAGATCGGCCGGCTGCACACGACCCACCAGTTTACCGCGACTGGAGCATCTCATAGTTTCCCACGCCTCAAGGTTACGGAACGAATTAAACTCGTATCTCGAGGTACCACTGTATATTGTATTTCATTGACTCTAAGCTAAACATCTTAACATTTTTGAACTGGATGTACATGAAAAATCTATAGCACCATCTGTCCTGTGACAGTACTGGGGTTGGAGAAATCCTGGAGAAGGTAAAAGATGCGCGCAGTTTCTGTTGCTGTGTAACACATGATTAGGAATTCATTTCACACCTAACTACTTATTAAGGTCTGCAGCCTGTGGGACTTTTGTTGCCAATGTGTATAACTGAGTTTTAAAATGTACTCAGTTGAGGCTTCTTTAGAGCAACATTAGATGGATTCTCTGAATACTTAAGTGTTCGGGGAATAATTCACTATTTGAGTAATTTTACCTATAATTGCCCATATTTGTTGTGCTTTTGTACATTCACCTAGGTCTCTTTCCATTTCTTTTCTGTTTTGACTCTTATCAAATTTCTAATTTAATTATATAACTCTTAATCTCTATATGATTCAGTTCTCCCGCACATGGGTATATTGCTAGTAGAAGAGATTTTTTAAAAATATATTTTATTGATTTTTTATAGAGAGGAAGGAAGAGGGACAGAGAGCTAGAAGCATCAATAAGAGAGACAGACAATGATCAGCTGCCTCCTGCACACCCCCTACTGGGGATGTGCCCGCAACCAAGATACATGCCCTTGACCAGAATCGAACTTGGGACCTTTCAGTCGCAGGCCAAAGCTCTATCCACTGAACCAAACTGATTTCAGCAGAAGAGATTTCTTAAACATTTATATGTCTCAAATATTTTCAATATTTGTACTAGTGTGATGATATTTTGTGACTTATTTTGGCTCGTAGGAACACAAAATCTAAGGTTTTGAAAGGGCTTTTAAGCATCCCTTTGACAAGCTATCCAAGATGGTTAAAAAACTGTTTTGGTAACAATAATAAAATAGATCATATTTTAGCATGTTATTCACACAAAATTAAAATCTAATTCCAAGTGGTTTCAATTTTGGTATTATATTTTCTATTTGCCAAATCTCTTCCCTCATATTAGGACTGCTAAAAGAGAACTGAAAAAAATTCTAGACAAAAGAGTTTCTTCAGGTGACAATTTAGACTTTTTCTCACTTGATAAATCAAAAGCATCATTGCAGTTTGCTCACTACCAGAAGGGAAATGTTAATTTAGATGAAGGAATGGTGAAGTACTAGTTCATTCAGAAGCCAGGTAAATGCTCTTTTGAAGATCTGTGAATTTTAAAAACTGTCCAAGAGCATGGTGTTTATAGGTGCTGTGATCTGATCTGCAAAAGTAAGGGAATTTGGAAAATGTTAATACAATCTATATGCAAATGGGAGCTGGTACATGCTTAGGGACATCATTATTCCAGAGTTTTTAACAACTGCATTAGCTTCTGACAACAGATAGGTGTCAAGTTGTACTCAATCTATTATTTGAGCACTTTCAATGATGATCACTTAGAAAAATGCGGTTAATAAACTTAAATTGTCTTAACTTTTAAGATACATTTTTCATATTTATAATAGCCAAGACATGAAAACAACCTAAGTCTCCATCAATAGCTTAATAAATAAATTAAATCTAAATACATATAATGAAATGCTATTTAGCCATAAAAAGAAAAACTGCCATTTGTGACAAAATGAATGGAGCCTGAGATAAGTAAGCTGGACAGAGAACTTTGGTACGATCACATTTATATGATAAATCTCCTCTCCCTGCCCTCCTGCAAAAAACAAATAAACAAACAAACAAAAAATCAATCCCCCCCCCACACACACAAAAAAAAACTCAACAAACTCATGGGAAAAACATTTTTTGTAATTATATGAGGTAATGATTGTTAACTAAACTTATTATGGTTATCATTTCACAAGATATGTAAGTCAAGTGGTCATGCTGTACATCTTAAACTTGTATAGTGCTGTGTATCAATTTATTTCAAGAAAATTGGAGAAAAAAAGATGTATTGCAGAATACCTGGAAAATATTGTAAATATAGAGATGAAAATAAAAATTTCCCTTCCATGGAGCCTTTTATTTCATGCACATATATTTTAATATTGTGAACATAGTTTATATATTTTGTTATAATATTTTCCTAAATATAACATATCATATGATCTATAAACATATTTCCATTTACAACATTATAAATCTCCACAGACTGTCATGTGGATGCAATTTAATATATTTAACTCATCTCCGTTCCAGTTTATTCATATTGCAAATAATGATAAATATTCTTGTCCATAAATCCTAGGGTGATATTTGATGATGATATGATACATTTCTAGAAATGAATGGCAGAAGCAGCGGTTGTAAATATTTTCACACCTTTTAAGTCACACTGCCTTGTACACAGCTCATATTATTCTGCAATTCCATCAGCAGAGTGAGGATATCTGTCCTCATTCTTTTGAAACGATTTCTGTAGTATGCTAGAACACAATGACACTTTATTGTCATTTTGACTTGTATTATTTTTACTATTTGTCAGGATAAACATTTTTCATTCATTGGAAATTTGTACTTTATTATGGATTGCCTGTACACACCATTTACCCATTTTTTTCTAATAAAAGTTTTGCCTTCATACTCTTATGTAAGAATTCTTAATAGTTAAGGATATAATTTGCTTCCCATATATGGTGGAAATGTTTTTCCAGTTTATTGTTTTTCCTTAATTGTTAAATATCTTTTGATGTTATTTTATTTCAAAAGTGTTTATGTACTCACAACTATGCACCCATTTATATTTCCCTTTGTTTCTATTATATAAAGGTATTTTCCAACTCAGGAGCCATAAATATTCATGTGTATTTTTCCATATCTTTTAAATTTTTTTATATTTAACATATGCAATTTATTTGATTATTTTTGAAAAGGGAACTACATATATATTATTTAAAAAATATTTTCTCTTTTTTTATAGAAAGAGAAACGGAGAAGGATAGAGAGATAGAAACATCATCGATCAACTACCACCTGTATGCCCCCACCAGGCATGGAGCTCACAACCCCACATGTGCCCTGACTAGAAATTGAACTGGGAACCTCTTCGTTCATGGGTTGACATCCAACCATTAAGCAACCATCGGCTGGGCTATTTGATTATTAATGACCTAATTTTACTTTATTGTTTGCAAAATGTTTCATAGGTTAACATTGTCTCATTTACTGAATGATAATGAGGTTTATCACAATGGTCACTTTAAAGCTTCACCAACTGGCTCAGGTAAAGTATTTACCTAAAGTGAAATAAAATGGAGTCATTTAAATTTTTTATTCTTACCTTCCAAAATTGGCTGGAAGAAATTCAAGAAAAGCATCATTCAGGTAGAGCTGGGTCAGGTTTAGAAGCTGTGTGAAGCCATCAGGGAGTCTAGAAAGAAGTTAAAGGTTTAGTTACTGCCATCAATGTTGCCATAGAAACAGAACAAGAATATATATCTCAAAGGAAAAAACCAGAAGTGTAATAAATTTTTCAACTCTCCTTTGGTATTATAGTAATGGAAGAATTTATTGAGCATGTTGCTACAGCTTGAAAATTTTTCCTGCTATTAAAGTAAATGGCAGTCACCTACCTCCTTGCTGCTCTATTACGCTGAGATTATGTCACTGCCAAAGCCAGCAGCATCACTCAGTATTACCCTATACACATCAGCAAGATTTTATTAAATTGAAATTTCAAGTTGTATGCCATGTTTTTAAAATTTAAATGCAATGTTATTTTTAATGAAACACATATACTAGTATAGTTAGGCAAGGCTATCTACATACCCTTTCATGTAATCATTAAAATTTGCCTATATTTTATTATAATGATGACTAAAGCTGCCCAATATGAAAAGGAAGGAGTCTTTGTTCCCTTAATTGATAATTTTTCTAAAGTAGGCTCATCATGCATGTCTTTTATAATTCAAGTTGGTCTAATTGTTGTTCAAGGAAATTAGCAAGAACATGGAAACAATAATAAACAGAATCCTAAAGGCTTTAGAAGTCATCAAAATAGTTAAGAAAATATCCTTTGGGGTAAATTTTCTAGTTAGATAAAATAATTATTTAAAACTAGAGGCCCAGTGCATGAAATTCCTGCATGGCAGGAGAGAAATGGGGGCATCCCTCAGCTAGACCTGTACCCTCTCACAATCTGGGACCACTGGCTCCTAACCACTTGCCTGCTTGCCTGCCTCATTCCCTCTAACCAATCACCTGCCTGCCTGATCGCCCCTAACCACTTGCCTGCCTACCTGATTAACCCTAACCACCTCTGCCTGCCTGCCTGATTGCCCCTAACTACCTCTGCCTTGCCGCCCACACCTGGGACCTAGCCTTCTCTCCCTCTGGCTGGTCGCAGGCACCCAGGACCCCATGATGGCTTTGCCGGGGCAGGCACCTGGAACCCCAAGCTGGCTTCACTTGGGCAGGTACCCAGGACCCAAGACCCTAGGTGGTGCCACCCGGGCCAGCCTCAGGAACCTGGGACCATGGGTAGCTTTTCCTGGGCCCTGGCTTTGTCAGGAAGAATATCTGGAATGGTATTCAGTCTATCTGGTCTATTAAGCATATTATCCTTCTATTAGTACAGATATTTACATTTTTTTCACCGAAAAGATTTAACCCAAAGATTTTCTAGGATACTTTTTCCTAAGGGATGTTAACATTTTTCCTATAATTAAATTTCTATTTCATGATCTTAATGCCTTTAATCCATGATCTAAAAAAACTATGCTCTTTTAAAAATAAACTTCTAAATAGTGTTCAAATTTTCTTTCCCCTCAAATGATGACCTATCTCCCTACTTGCATTTACTTAAAGGGCTACCCATCCATATGCCTTTTACTACCTCTGAAAGCATTGTTTTCTGACACATGCTCCAACTCCATTGCTGAAACTACAGTCACCAAGGTCTTTAATGACTTAAGTCCCAATTGCACTAATTTCATTTGCATCCCACACTGCCTAGCAACAGTTTTCATCATTAATCGTTCCCTCCTTTCTGGCTCCTAGTAGACTTTTTTTCCTGCTTCTCCTCCTACCCCTGGGACATTTTATCTCAATTTCACTACATGGTTTTTCTTCTATTCAATCTTTTGTTATAAAATGTTTTCTGTATATAAAATAATATGTGTACCTATGATACAATTTAACAAATAACCAGTACCTTTAAAATCATCTGGGTGCTCCTCTCTGCCTACATTTTTCTATTTGCCCCACAAATTCCTAAGTGATGTTTACTATTCTGTTTTGTTAAAAGTTTAAAAAAGTTTTTCTATACCTCTTTAAATACTTAAAAAAGTAATGGTTTTATATGTTTTTGAACATTATATAAATCCACTTATACTATTAATATTTTGACACAGTGAAACTGAGATATAAATATCCTGGGGTAGGAGGAGAAGCAGAAAAATTGGTGTAGTTAGTGAAATTCATCCATTTTTATGTAGATCACTGATCACCATTGCATAGTATCCTGTTGTATGAATATATTATGTCTTAATTCTCCTTTTAAAGAACATCACAGTTGTTTCTGAAGTCTTGTTTGTTTTCTATTATAAACATTCTGTCTGTGAATATTATTGAACATATATACCCTTTCACACAATAGATTATTTAAGTTACTGGAAGCCCGATGCACAAAGATTCATGTATGAATGGGCCTTCCTTTCCCTGGTTGCTGGCACTGCCTTTCTGCTCTGGCCTAGAACCACCTCTTTCCTCTCCAGTGCCCCCCTTCCCACGCTGCCAGAGGCCTTGAGCATCTGGGGCAGTGTGGAATGCCTGTGTCATTGCCATGGTGACAATGCAAGCTTCCCACCCTGCCCCTGGCCTCTTGGCACCTGCATATGTAAATTAACCCATCTTTGTTGGGTTAACTTGCATACTCACTCCTGATTGGCTGGTGGGCCTTGTAAAGGTAGGGTCAATTTGCATCTTTCTTTTTTATTAGTGTAGATATCCCTGGTTGCATGAGGTTAATATTCCTGAGGGACAGCCCTCAATTAATGACTGGCAGGAGCATAACTGGCTCAGCTCCCTCACAGGTATCTGACACTGTTTGCCAGAGCTCCCTGGAGAGATCAAGGTCTAATGGTCCACACTAATAAATAGCTTGACAACACACCCTTTAAAGTATTTCCTGAGACCATTTCCTAAATATACTGCTGGAATTATATTCTAAACATCTGCTTTTGGGGAATACAGACTAAACACAATTAACATTTTTATATTAATTTGTAGGAAATATTTATACATTCTTAGGATCCTAATCATATATTGACTATTTTTGCTACAAATATCTTGTTCCAATATGTACTTCGAAGTTTAATTGCTTGCATGTGGTTTCATGGAGGGTTTCCATAAATTTGCTCTAAAAGAAATATGGGATTCATGAAAATTAGAAAAGAGGCAGAGAGGAGTAAGAGTTTTTTATAATTCAGAGATAAGAATCCATCTGAGATTGGTGCCTAAAGAGTTCTAAAGAAAATATTTCATATATGAAATTATTGGGAGTTGAGAATTAAGAATATCAGCAGGAAACAGGGTTTAGAGGGTATTGACTATTTGACTCAAAGCTTTGAACTTTATTCTGTAGAATTAAAAAAATCTATTGGAAATAATTATTTCTCTCTATATTTTCATTTGTTGTAACACATTAGAGCTCATATCCTTATACTATGATCGTTTTTATAATAATGGCAATATGTTTAATAGCTTTCAATCCACATTTAAACACTATCTTACTTTAATTTCCTTTTGGTTACTATACTCATTTGAAAGAATGAATCATTTGTGAGTTTTTAGAAAATAAGATTAATACATGTTAAATAAGAAAAATGTTAAAACTTTTGATGTAATAATTTATTTTAACATTGAAACTATTAATAAGTAAAAAGCATTTAAAATACTTTCTAGTTATAGGTCCAATTTGAATTACCAAATTTCCCTTAGTTTACCATTCTGCATATATATGCACTAAATGGTATTACACTGTACTACCTCTTTGATCAAAAATATATTTCTTAATTGCTGCTTCTTTGGCAAAATTTATGCTGCAAAAAATATCTGGCTCCTTACATACAACATTTTGTTGAAGATTTAAGAATTTACTACATTGTGCAGATTCCAATTGCAAAATTGGATCACCAAAAAATAAATTATATGAGAAACCATAATGCAAAATAAGGTAATTTTTTAGCCTGGTTATAAACAAAGATGAATTAACATTTTATATTGAATCATTCTTTTTAAAAAAAATAGAGTTAAAGGGTATATTTATACAGTATTTTTTATTTCATTCTACATTTATTTTTTTAATTCAATTCACTTTGATGAGAACGTATTGAATGGTTATTCTGCACTTAGATTCAAAATTAATGTCTCCTTCCTTACTCTCCTAGAAATCTATTCATAGATTCAGCAACATGCCTAAACCAATTATTTTTTGTACAAGTGTTGAAATTTTCTACTCCTGGGATAAATTAAAAATTCCTTGAAGATAAGGAATTTTATAATCTCCTCAATGATCTAGTTTTATACTTTGAAACGTATTTGAAAAATACATAAAGAAGATAGTCAGTTTTATTTATTCCTAATTTTATGGTACAAATTTGTAGTTTCTTATAGAAACAGTGGCCCCATTTGTCAATATCACCATTTTCAGAGGAATATTCAAGGATCAGCTAGAAAGAAGACAAATAAACTTGAAGATGGGTTGTCTTTACCCTCCTCCAAGCTATTCAATGAAATCAAACATTTTACACTAAGTTAAGGGACTCTCAATAATGAAATGATTTTGCTATCCTAAAATAACTGGCACATTTGATGTATTAAAAAATTCAAATAATAGATGATTTATATATATAAGTAAATAATTCTTTCTCTGCTAAGAAAACACTTTCATTTTATTACTTTCTGAACTTAAAAGTGACAAAAACTATAACAAAGAAAGGATAATAGAAGCAGACACCAAATGATTTAAAGATTGAGCACATGGGCATCGATGTCAAAAGACCTGGGTTTGAATCATAGCTCTTTAAATTATTATTTCTGTGACTTTTGCAACCGTAAGACTCAGTTTTCTTGTTTTCAAAATGAAGATGCTAACATCCACTTTTAGTTTTTTTCCACTGATTAAATGATTTAATGCCCCACAGACAAGAATACAGTAAATGGGAGTAATTATATTACTTTTATGTGGCATAGTATTGTTCTTATTCTGATCTTTCAATATTAACTATAACAGTAATTTAAATATTTTTATTAATGCCACTTTTGTTGTTGGAACAGGCAAATTAAGATAGGCTGTTTCAACATTTGCTTTTCTAATTCCATTCACTACTTTAGTTAAATAAATAAAAACATATTACAAGCATTTGCACTCCACTAACCAGTTAGACCAAATTTAATTACACATTTTACATGCTGTTATTTATTGCCTGATGCTTCTGTTTCATTTTTGAATCTCCTATTATGCATTTTCCCTTTTATCAGGTGTACAAAGTTAAATATCAGGTATTTACCACTTAAAAAGACATTAACTTGAGAGAAATAAGTCTTTGATGTTTTTCCACAGATGTTTAACCTTTTCTGTAAACTTGAATAAACAAATAGCCAAAATTATACAAAAAAAAGAAAAAGAAAGAAAAACCAATGTAACATCTCTTACCCTACTAAAAATACATTTTAAATCTAAATTCTTTAAATTTATGCAGTTTAAATTTATAAAATTAATATAACAATATTAGAGAAGATTTGGAACATAAAGAGAAACAATACTGCTCATAATTCTACCTTAATACAACATCATTACTATTTCATGTATTTCTAATCTAATTACAATGAATTATTTTAACATTACTGCAAACTTGTATCATGAAGTCTCCCTTTACTTTGTAATTATCTTTTAATTTTGTTGTATAATCTATCATTCAAACTAGGACATGTTTGAAAGCTAAAAGGGACCTGTTATTAATCATGGCACATTAAGAAGTGTAAACTAGGATGATTTGAGTAAACAGAGCCATATGATTACTTTCTACATACTATTTGTAGCCATCCAGTCAATCCATGTGCCATAATTAATATGCAATTTCCTTATTATTGAGCTTTAACAATATTTCAAAATTTTCAAAATGTATCTTTTAATTTAAATCAAACCCAAAATGCTTCTTTGGAATTGGTGAGATATAGTGAAAGGAATATAGATTTTCAGATACTATTTTCATGTGTTTTCCTTTGTAAAAAGTTATATAGATAAGGTGAAAATGAAATAATGCATCTAAATGCCTGAGATATAACAGGCTCTCAAGAAATGTTGGTTCATCCTTTTTTTTCAGTGAGTAGTTATTTTGTATTTTCTTGTAGTAATTTTCACCAATGACTTGGTTAAGGTATTCAGACTATATTGTAAAGTTCATATCTAAAACTGTGATGAAAACAATAAAAACTATAACTTTTATATTCCAGAGTTTTCATGACTTACTTCTTTGTAGACTACTTGGGTCAAATAAAATAAAGAGAAAAACAGCAAGTAAAAGGAATCAATGAAACCTAAATCTGGTTTTTTGAAAAGAGCAATAAAATGGATAACTCTGTAGTCAGACTAATAAATGAAAATAATAATGAAATGAAATGAAAAAGGAAGAAGACACAGATTGCTGATACCAGGAATGAAAGAAAGAGCACACTAGAAGACCCAAAGATATTAAAGGGCTAATAAAAATATTATAGAAAATGAGATGTCAATAAATTTGGAAACTTAAATGAGATGTACAAATTCCTGAAGAGCACAAACTACCAGTGATGATTAAACAAACAAATAAACAAACAAACAAAAAACCACACAAATAACTAATTGAAATAGTCCTATACCTAATATGGAAATTAAATTTTTAATTAAAAACTTTCCCATATACATTCAAGCCCCAATGGCTGTATTGGCAATTTCTACCAATATTTAAGAAAAGAATACTTCCAATTCTATAAAAACTTTTGTAAAAAGTAGAAAGGAACATATTCCAACTATTTTTATGAAGCCAATTTTACCCTGATACCAAAATCAAAGAAATTACAACAAAAGAAAGTTCAGACTAATATGCTTCATGAATATAGATGAGGAAATCCTTTACAAAACATTAGCAAATCAAAGCCATTAATTTATACATAGAGTAATAATTCATGACCAAGTAGCATTTATAAAGAAAAGGAAAGTTAAACTGATATTTAAAAAAAACAATCAATGTAATTCAATATATCATGAAATTGAAAAAGAAAAACCATATCATTGTGTCAGTAGATGTTTAAAAAAATAGCTTTGTAACTATTCAATGTCCATTGACAATTAAAAGTCTGAGCAAACCATAGACACAGTGGACAGATTCTAAAGTTGCCCCATGACCTTCACTTCTTGATGGTCATGTCCTTTAATTGTGGTAGGACTTGGTACTTGCTCAATGAAATGTGGTGAATATAATATGTCAACAGTAGATGACTCCGTCTTACTAAAAGACTCACTGTATTCAGCTGCAGGCCTTGAAGAAAAAGACTGCTATGTTGTGAACTGAACCAGCTTCTAGGATCCCAAAGTGGCCTACAGCTGACAGCCAGCAAAAGGCCCGGGCTCTAATTTTATAACAACAAGCATAGGAATTCTCCCTATAACCTGAGTGAGCCTGAAAATGAATTCTTCCCCAGATGAGCCTCTGGAAGAAACAGTGACTAGTGCATTGATTGCAGCCTGATGAAACTCTGAAGCAGAGAACCCAACTAACTCAAACCCAGCTAACTCACAGAAATTGAGATATAATGAATATGTGTTGTTTTGAACCACTAAGCTGCTGGTAATTTCTTATACATGATTAGAAAATTGACACATACTTTGGTGTCTGGAATTGAGATTCTGCTCTATAAATATTTACCTAAACATGTGAAGTGGCTTTGGAACCAGGCAATGAGCAGAGACTTAACAATTGTTGAAAACATCACAAAGAAAGCCTAGGTTCAGTGGATTCCTCGCTTCCCATGCTCAGCACAGATCGGGACCCAGGTAACAAACTGAGACGTGGTCCAGCTCAGATCAGGACCCAGGTAACAGACAGAAACATGCCAACAGCAGCTGCCCTATATCTGAATTCAGCCCAGCACTAGGAATGCTCAGTGCCTACTCAATGCAAATAAACCTTTCCACTAATATATATAGGGTAATCTAAGATTGTTGGTAGAGTATTAAATTTGACGTAAAAGAGTTATCAAGCTTTCAGATTAATTTAAATTGGCAAACTGAAATAAATGAACACCCAAGAAAATTTAAGTGTACTGGACAAAAAGCTGTTTCTAAAGTATTAATTAAAATTTCTATTGATAGCTCATCTCATGGTAAAATTGCTTAATATGTAATGAACATAAAACAGGCATATTTGTGTGCAAAACATTAAAATTTAAAGTTATCAAGATTGGGAGAATCCAAGATGGCGGCATAGCTAAACACCTACACTGCTGCCTCGCACAACAATTTCAAAACTACAACCAAAAGACAGAATGGACATCATCCAGAACCACAGGAAAGCTGGCTGAGTGGAAATTCTACAGCTAGAAGGAAAGAGAGGCTCACAGAAACCCAGAGGAGCTGCAAAAAGCTGAGGTAGGGAGACGCGCGCACGCTGAGAGAGCGGGTGCCGGAGTACCTGGCTGGCTTTCTCTAGGCGGCAGGGAAACAGAGACTCTCAAAGGCATTGAACCCCTTATCTTATGACACTAAACCCCAGATCCAGCCGAAACTCATATGGAGGGAGTTTGGACTGTGAAAAGGAAGAGGTGCACGGAAATTTAGGGGAGTCACAAAAGATCAGAGGACTGGTGGTGGCGCACACGGCACTGCTCAGAGGACAGATTGCTGATTGTGGCGCTGGCTTTTGCGAGTGGGCGGGAGACAGACCCTCCCAACTGTGCCACTTGTGACTCCACTAAGCCCCTGTCGGGCGAAACCCTGGAGACCCAGACTCTTGTGGTCCTGGTGTGCAGGGGAGCTGGAAAGGCAGCGGTCTAGAGGCACTGAGGGTGCATGCACAAAAGGACCGCTCCAGGGATTACCCAGTCACGTGAGACTCAGGGGCCATGGAGGGCGGGGCCGACTGGAAGGAAAGGCGGTCCCTAAAGCCCTGAGACTCCACCCATCCCAAACTCAACAGAGGCTTCTTCGGTTTTGCAAGTCTGGTATTATAAGGCTGAATTCAACACAGAAGTTTCCCCAGCTAGTGAAAATGCCAAGACAAGGGAAGGGATCACAAACAAAAGAAATGGAGGGAAAAAAACCACTGGATATAGAGTTCAAAACCACACTTATAAGGTTTTTCAAGAATATGCTAGAAAAGTTGGATAAATTTAGTGAGACCCAAGAGGAGATGAAAAAGGACATACTAGAGACACTGACTGAAATAAAAAATATTATACAGAGTCCTAACAGCAGACTAGAGGATGGCAAGAATCAAGTCAAAAATTTGAAATATAAAGAAGCAGAAAACATTCAACTGGAAAAGCAAGAAGAGAAAAGAATCCAAAAATGTGAAGATAATGTAAGGAGCCTCTGGGACAGCTTCAAGCGTACCAACATCAGAATTGTGGGAGTGCCAGAAGAGAGAGAGCAAGATACTGAAAACCTCTTTAAAGAAATAATTACTGAAAACTTCCCACATCTGGTGAAAGAAATAGACTTACAAGTCCAGGAAGCACACAGAACCCCATATAAAAGGAATCCAAAGAGGACCACACCAAGACACATCATAATTAAAATACCAAGAGCAAAAGACAAAGAGAGAATATTAAAAGCAGCAAGAGAAAAACAGTTCATTACCTACAAGGGAGCACCCATACGACTGTCAGCTGATTTCTCAACAGAAACGATGCAGGCCAGATGGGAGTGGCAAGAAATATTCAACGTGATAAATAGCAAGAACCTACAATCAAGAATAATCTATCCAGCAAAGCTATCATTCAGAATTGAAGGGCAGATAAAGAGCTTCACAGATAAGAAAAAGCTAAAGGAGTTCATCAACTCCAAACCAGTATTATATGAAATGCTGAAAGGTACTCTTTTAGAAGAGGAAGAAGAAAAAGGTAAAAGCCAAAAAATTATGAACAACAAATACATATCTATCAACAAGTGAATCTAAAAATTAAGTGAATTAAAAATTTGATCAACAGAATAAACTGGTGAATATACTAGAATCAGGAGCACAGAAAGGGAGTGGACTGATAATTCTCAGGGAGAAAGGGGTGAGGGGTGTTTAGGGAGAGACTGGACAAAAATCATACACCTATGGATGAGATCAATGGGAGGGAGGGAATAGTTGGAGCTGGGTGGAGGGGTGCTATGGAGGGGAAAAAAGAGAGACAAATGTAATAATCTGAATAATAAAGATTTAATTAAAAATAAATAAATAAATAAATAATACAATAATAAAAAAATAAAGTTATCAAGATTGCATTAAAGGGAAGGAGAAAATGGCGGCGGAGTAGAGGGACGCGTCTGGAGCTTTGTCGCTAGGCAGAGGGAGAGAGAGCGGCTGAGAGTTGCATTGGGAGTGTTTGTTGGCAAGCTAGGAGTCAGTTGTCCTCCAGGGGAAGGCGGGGAACCGCTGGAAGGGGCTCTCCCGGCCAGGCAGCCCCACTGGCAAGGGGTTTTTGTCCGCCAGAGCCACCAGCGCGAACGCGGAGCCCAAGCCATCTTGCAGTGGGAGGTGGATGTCTGCGGCGCTCTGAAGCCTTCGGCTGGGCACCCATCGAGCAGCCAGGAACCCGGGGACCCAGAACTCTGCTCTCCAATCGGCGCAGACACGTGGCGGAATCAGAGATCCACAGAGCACACGGAAAGGTCAGATTGCGCCTGACTTAAGGGGGAGGTGGATGTCTGCCGAGGTCTGAAAGCTGCGGCTGACGGAGGCACCCACAGAGCAGCCAGGACCCAGAGCGCGGCTTCCCAGGCGGCACAGACGCGCAGCTTTCACTATGCAGCAGGATTCAGAGATCCACACTGTGGGAGCCAGGCTGCAGGAAAGCTGCCTCTGGAGAGGTCCTCAGAGGTGGTCAGGGCGTGATCCCTGAGTGTGAAGGCAAACCCTCTGAGCTGTTGACAGAGGAGAGCTCTGGAAAACGACTCTTTTTTTTTTTTCTGGGGCAGAGGGACAGCCTGGGAGTTATTATAGTGTCCCAGTTGCAAAACCCCCACAAACTGGTTTTGGGAACCACAGAGTAGCAGGATCTGAGCACAGCCTAGAGAGGTCCTGTGCTTTGTCTCAGAGATCAATTCCGAAACACTGCCACCCAATGGATGACACACAAATTGACTCTCGCATAACCACAAGAGAATAAAGAGATTAAAACACCAAGAGGGGAACACAGGGAACTGCAATACCTCCCCTACTGGGAAACAGGAGTGCCAAGCAGAATAATAGTGGAAGTGAAGGACCATTCTATTTTTCTTCTTTTTTTTTATTTTTTTAAATTTTTAATTCTTTATTTTTCATTATAATTATTACATTTTTCTTTTAAACTAGTATTATTAATTACTACTAGTACTTTACCGTTTTTGGAAAAAAAAGTGTCATTTTGTTTTCTCTTTATTTTATTTCGGGATTAGAGTTCTACATTCTATTTTCATCTTCCCTTTAGCATAATTTTACTTCAACTCAACTCCACCTTTATGCCAACACTTTCCTCCTAACTTTCCCCATTTTGCTGTCTTGTTTCTCTTTCCCTTTTCCAACTTTAGATTCTCCCTATTTTTCTCTTTACCTGGTTAAAATTTCACCCCATTTATATATCTAATTTCAAATCCCCTACTACAAGTCCACAAAAACCTCTCCCCTCTTGTCTTCACTAGCCAAAAAGTTGTTTTTTCTCTATGTCCTTTTATTGCTATTTGCTTGAAAAGTGATTATATAGATTTTTTGAAAAATTTTTTTGAGAGATTGTTTTAGTTTATTCTACTTGTTTTATTTTGCTTTTTGCTTGCTTTGTTTTCTACCTCTCTTTTCCCTCATCTCCCTCGATACCAGTTGCTATTTGCCATTTGCATTAATCTCTAGGTACTGGTTGCTGGCCTTTATTGGGATTAGTGACTGTTCTATTGGAGTTGTCTCCTGACATCTATATTTTGTTCCTCTTTTCTCTCTTATACACTTTCTTTTCTCTCTGACTTTTTTCTCTTCCTCTTTCCTTCTCCTTTTTCTCCTTTTTATTTTCTTATTTTATTTTATTTTATTGTTCATTTATTTATCTTTTTTTTTTTTTGCCACTCTCCCAATTTAATTTTGGCACTTCTTTCTTCCTTATTTTCCTCTTCTTCCTTCTCTATTTACCCCTAATTTGTCCTTCATTGGTGGTCACCTTATTTGTGATTATTAACATCTTGAATACATTTCTACTCAGTTCCTTGTGTGCTGTACCTGGTCGTGTTGTAGTTTGTGCCTTTCAATCAACATAGGAAAGAGCACTACATAACCAGACACCCAGAGAAGAAAGACCATGGGCAGAAAAAGAAACAGCCCACAAAAGACAGAAAGGCAGGTTTCACCAGAAAAGGAAGTAAACGAAATAGAACCACAAATAAGCCTACAGAGAAAGAGTTCAGAGAATTTATCATAATGTGGTTGAAAAGAATGGAAGACAAATTTGACAATATGAGTAAGAGCCAAGAGGAAATGAAGAAGACGCAAGAGGAGATGAAGAAGCAGCAAGAAGAAATGCAGAGGAACCTAGAGGAGGTGAGGAAGCATGAAGAAGAAATGCAGAAGAAACTAGAGGAGGTGCAGAATAAACAAGAGGAAATGAATAATGACATCACTGCTATAAAGAACTCAATAGAAAGCATCAAAAGTAGACTAGAAGAAGCAGAGGACTGCATCAGTGAGCTAGAATACATGGTAGAAAAAAATACCCAAGTACAGCAGCTTCTAGAAAAAAAAGTTAAAAACCAAGAGGAGAGTCTAAGGGAACTTTGGGATAATATGAAACAAAATAACATCCGCATAATTGGGGTTCCAGAAAGAGTGGAAACTGAACAAGGATTAGAGAACGTGTTTGAAGAAATAATGACAGAAAATTTCCCCAATATAGAAAAGAAAAAACCCACACAAATCCAAGAAGCTCACAGAGTCCCAAGCAAAATGAACCCCAACAAACTGACACCGAGGCACATTATAATTAAATTGGCAAACACCGACGACAAAGTAAGAATCTTAAAAGCAGCCAGAGAGAAACAGAAAGTTACCTACAAAGGAACCCCCATAAGACTAGCTACTGACTTCTCAACAGAAACTCGTCAGGCCAGAAGAGAATGGAATGAAATATACAAAGTCATGCAAAGGAAGGGTCTGAATCCAAGAATACTGTACCCTGCAAGACTCTCAATCAAAATTGAAGGTGAAATCAAAAGCTTCACAGACAAAAAAGGACTAAGGGAATATATTACCACCAAACCAGCAATTCAAGAAATGTTAAAAGGTCTGCTGTAATAAAAAGAAAGAGGAAGCGAAGAAGGAACTCGGGGGTAAGGACTAAAAATGGCAACAGATAAGTACTTATCAATAATAACTTTAAATGTAAATGGATTAAATGCTCCAATCAAAAGACATAGGGTAACTGATTGGATAAGAAAACATGATCCATATATCTGCTGTCTGCAAGAAACCCACCTTAGGAAAAGAGATGCACACAGATTGAGGGTGAAGGGATGGAAGATGGTATTTCAGGCAAATGGAAATGAAAAAAAAGCTGGGGTTGCAATACTTATATCTGACAAATTAGATCTCAAAGTGAATGACATAACAAGAGATAAAGAAGGCCACTTCATAATACTAAAGGGAACAATCCAACAAGAAGGAATAACTCTGGTAAACATATATGCACCCTATATAGGGGCACCTAAATACATAAAAAAACTCTTGGAGGATATTAAGGGAGAGATTGACAGAAATACAATCATAGTAGGAGACTTTAATACCCCACTGTCACCATTAGACAAATCCTCTAAACAAAAAATCAGCAAAGAAACATCTATCCTAAATGACTCACTAGACCAGATGGAATTAATTGACATCTTCAGAACATTTCACCCCAAAGCCACAGAATATACATTCTTCTCCAGTGCACATGGGTCATTTTCAAAGATAGATCATATGTTGGGTCATAAGAAAAGTCTCTTCAAATTCAAGAAGATAGAAATCATATCAAGCATTTTCTCAGACCACAGTGGCATAAAACTGGAAATCAACTATAATAAAAACAATAGAAAGAAATCAAACACATGGAGACTAAACAGCATGCTTTTAAACAACGACTGGGTAACCAGAGAGATCAAGGAAGAAATAAAAAACATCATGGCAACAAATGACAATGACAACACAACAATACAAAATTTATGGGACACAGTGAAAGCAGTCTTGAGAGGGAAGTTCATAGCCCTACAAACCTACTGCAAAAAACAGGAAACAATGGTAATGAATCACCTAAACCTACAACTCAAAGAGGTAGAACGTGAGCAACAAGAAAGCCCAGTGTACTCAGAAGGAAGGAAATAGTGAAGATCAGAGCGGAGATAAACAACTTGGAGACCAAAGAAACAATTCAAAAGATCAACAAAACAAAGAGCTGGTTCTTTGAAAGGATAAACAAGATTGATGGACCCCTAGCCAGGCTCACCAAGAAGCAAAGAGAGAAGACCCAAATAAACAAAATCAGAAATGAAAGAGGAGAAATAACAACAGACCCTGTGGAAATACAAAGGATTGTTAAAAAATACTATGAACAACTCTATTCCAACAAATTGGACAACCTGCAAGAAATGGACATTTTCCTAGAAAAATATAACCTTCCAAAACTCAATGAGGAGGAAGCCAAACATCTCAATAGTCCAATAATTATGGAAGAAATTGAAGCAGCCATCAAAAAGCTTCCAGCAAATAAAAGCCCGGGTCCAGACGGCTATACAGGAGAAGAATTAAACATTCAAGGAAGAATTAAAAGCTATCCTCCTCAGACTATTCAAAAACATTCAAGAAGAAGGAATACTACCAAACACCTTCTATGAAGCCAGCATCACCCTGATACCAAAACCAGATAAAGACAACACAATGAAAGAGAATTATAGGCCAATATCTCTCATGAACATAGATGCCAAAATCCTCAACAAAATTCTAGCAAACCGGATCCAGCAGTACATCAGAAAGATCTTACACCATGACCAAGCAGGATTCATCCCAGGAATGCAGGGATGGTTCAATCTCCGCAAATCAATAAATGTGATACATCAAATAAACAAATTGAGAGATTAAAAATCACGTAGTCATATCAATTGATGCAGAAAAGGCATTTGACAAAATCCAACATCCTTTCTTGATAAAAACTCTCAGCAATGTGGGAATAGAAGGATCATACCTCAACATCATAAAAGCCATATATGATGAACCCACAGCTAACATCATACTCAATGGGCAAAAACTAAAACCATTTCCCCTAAGAACAGGAACAAGACAGGGATGCCCACTCTCACCTCTCCTGTTCAACATAGTACTGGAAGTATTAGCCATTGCAATTAGACAAGAAGAAGAAATAAAAGGCATCCAAATTGGAAAAGAAGAAGTAAAGCTGTCCTTATTTGCAGATGACATGATATTGTACATAAAAAAGCCAAAGGACTCCATTCCAAAACTAATTGACTTAATTAATGAATTCGGCAATGTAGCAGGATACAAAATTAATGCTAAGAAGTCTGTGGCATTTCTATACACTAACAGTGAAATTATAGAAAGAGAAACTAAAAAAGCAATACCATTTACCATCGCAGCAAAAAAATTAAGATACCTAGGAATAAACCTAACTAAAGAGGTAAAAGACCTTTATGCAGAAAACTACAGGACACTAAAAAAAGAGATAGAGGAAGATGTTAACAGATGGAGGAGCATACCATGCTCATGGATTGGGAGAATCAACATCATTAAAATGTCCATACTACCCAAAGCAATCTACAGATTCAACGCACTACTCATTAAAATACCAACGACATATTTCACAGACCTACAAAGAATTCTTCATAGATTCATCTGGAACAAAAAAAGACCACGGATAGCTACAGCAATTCTGAGAAAAAAAATAAAGTAGGTGGGATCTCAATACCAGACTTCAAGCTATACTACAAAGCAACTGTTCTCAAAACAGCCTGGTACTGGCACAAGAACAGACATATAGATCAATGGAATAGAATAGAGAACCCAGATATCCACCCAAACCACTATGCTCAATTAATATTTGACAAAGGAGTCATGAACATTCAATGGAACCAAGATAGCCTCTTCAATAAATGGTGTTGGGAAAATTGGACAGATACATGCAAAAAATTGAAACTGGACCACCAACTTACACCAAATACAAAAATAAACTCAAAATGGATACAGGACTTAAACATTAGAAGGAAAACCATAAAAATACTAGAGGAATCCACAGGCAGCACAATCTCAGATATATGCCGATAGAACTTCTTCACTGATACTGCTCCAAAGCCAATGGAAGCTAAAGAAAAAATAAACAAATGGGACTACATCAAAATAAAAAGCTTTTGCACAGCAAAAGAAACCATCAACAAAACAACAAGAAAGATCAATGCATGGGAGAACATATTTGCAAATGCTATCATTGATAAAGTTTTAATCTCCAAAATCTACAGCCAACTTATACAACTTAATAAAAGGAACATGAAGGATCCAATAAAAAAATGGGCAACGGACCTAAATAGAACCTTTTCAAGAGACGACAGAAGGAAAGCCAAGAGACACATGAAAACATGTTCAAAGTCATTAATCATCCGAGAGATGCAAATCAAAACGACAATGCCATACCATCTTACACCTGTCAGAATGGCAATCATCAACAAATCAACAAACGACAAGTGTTGGCGAGGTTGCGGAGAAAAAGGAACCCTTGTGCACTGTTGGTGGGAATGCAGACTGGTGCAGCCACTGTGGAGAACAGTATGGAGTTTCCTCAAAAAACTAAAAATGGATCTCCCATTTGACCCTGTAATACCACTCTTAGGAATTTATCCTAAGAAATTACAAACATCAATCAGAAAGGATTTATGCACTCCTATGTTCATAGCAGCACAATTTACAATAGCCACAATTTGGAAACAGCCTAGGTGCCCGTCAGCAGATGAGTGGATCAGAAAACTGTGGTACATCTACACAATGGAATTCTATGCTGTCATTAAAAAGAAGGAATTCTTACCATTTGCAGCAACCTGGTTGGAACTGGAGAGCCTTATGCTTAGCGAAATAAGCCAGTCAATGAAGGAGAAGCATCACATGATTGCACTCATTGGGGGATAATAAAGAACATTATAAACTGATGAACAAAAGGATAGATACAGAGACAGTAAAGCTTCAAACAGACTGTGAAATTACAGCAGGAAGATTAAAGTTAGGTGAGGTAGATAAGAGATCAATCAAAGGACTTGTATCTATGCATATAATCATAACCAATGAACACAGACACTGGGGGGTTGGGGTATGCCTGGGAGGGAGGGGGGGCAATGGGAAGATATGTATAAAAAAAAAAGATTGCATTAAAATTTTTACCAAATTCTCCATTAATCAAAAACAAAAAAAAAAGGCAGGGAAAGAGTAGGATAATATCATGTAAGGAAAAATATCTGGTAAGTAAATTACATCTAGAAAATTTTCACTTAAAAAATTAATTTCCATTTGTAATATTACCATCAAGACACCCATGAAAAACACACATGGTGTCAAAATAAGCCAAAGGAAAAGTGGGTAGGCAAAAATAAAAAGGACCCCAAGTCAATTTTATGGAAAAGATTCCTTTATTAACTCTTGGTCGAGAATATGTTTATATACTTTCAGAAAACTCCAAGTGGAATCCTGCAACAGAGAGGAACTGACAGGTCTGCTCCAACCATGACGGTAGAGGAGAAACAGTCCAGAGATGGAAAATGGGGATGACGCTTTGCCATATGAGCAGTTAGCAGCAGTGCATAGCTATAGGATGCCTAGGACCAAACCAGAGAGGGTTGGAGCTGCATTGCCACCATTTGTCCACTATCCATATACCATTGATGACATATACACATAAGGAACTGTTTGACATTGAAACTAGGACTCAAAGCTACCGGACATTGAAATTGTGACTCAAACATTTTTCCTTTACTCTTGTGGGTTTATTTCTAGCCTATAGGGGCAAGATGTTTTTAAAGACAAGAATCAGGGGGTGGGGTGGGGGAAGCAGATGCAGAGGCAAAGAAGCAATGAATAGACTATCGTGCTACAGTGGGAAGGCAGGGGAGGTTGGGGGGAAGGGGCTTGCAGAAGATCAACCGAAGGACTTGTATGCATGTGTGTGTAGCATAGCCAGTGGATACAAGGCAATGGAGAGGAGAGAGAGAGGAGGAGACGGATGAGGGCATGTACTGGGGGCTGAGGAGGGCAATAGGGAAACAAACAAACAAACAAATAAATAAATAAAAACAAAACAAACAAACAAACAAACAAAAAAACAAAGAAAGCCTAGGTTTCCTTGAAAAGAATATGAAGTAGAAATCTAAATTTAGAGGATGCTGCTGAAAAAAACTAAAAAGAAAGTGAGAGTCTAGTTATTAAAACATTTCCTCAACCTGATAAAGGGCATGTATGAAAAATAATGGTGACAGTCTAATGCTTCCTCCCTAAGTCTGGAAACAAGATAATGATATCTCTTTTCACCTCTTCTATTTAACACTGTACAGGAAGTCCAAGACAGAACAATAAAGCAAGAAAAATAAATGAGAAAAAGGCATGAAGATTTAAAAATATAAAATAAAATTGTCTTTATGCACCAATGATATAATAGTTTACCTAGGAAATCATCCCAAATCCCTGAAATAGCTACTAGAACTATTTAATGAATTTAGCGAGGTTGCAGGACATAAGTTCCATATTTAAAAATCAATTGAATTTCTATACATTAGCAATAAACAATTAAATAATGGAAAAATTATTTGCAATTCCACAAAAAGCATATAATGCTTGAAATAAAATTAACAAAACATGTACAAGATTTATATGCTGAGATCTATAAATTATCAATAAAATTTTTTAAAGATCAAAATAACTGTAAAGATAAACTGTTTAATGGTAGATATACTGAATATTTCTGAAACAGCTTTGTCTAAATTGAACCACAGACTCAATGCAATTCTTATAAAAGTGATTATGAAATTTATGTGAAAAACCAAAGAGCACAGACCATCCCAAATATTTTGATAAAGAGGAACAAAATTGAAGGACTCCCGTTCCCTGACTGTATGAATTCCTACAAAGCTATTGTAATTAAGTGTATAGAACTGATGTAAGAATATGGCACATAGATCATTTTAGAAAAAAGATAGCTCAGAAATGAAACGAAACACATATAATCAACTGATTTATAAAAAATGATTAGGTGATTTTATGAAGAAAGGATAATCTTCTTAACAAACAGTAGTGGAACAATTGAAAACCATATGCAAACCAACCAACCAACCTACAACACACACACACACACACACACACACACACACACACAAACAAACAAAAAAAAAACCCACCAAAAAACCCAAAAACAAACAAACAAAAAAAACATACCACGAAAATGACCCACACACTTTATTCATGTATAAAATTCAGCTTTAAATGGATCATGGACCTCAGTGTAAAACCTAAACTATAAAAGTTCCAGAGAAAAACATAGGAGAAAATCTTCATGACTATGAATTTAGCTAAGATTACTAGGTAGGAACTTAATGTATAAGTCATTAAAATTTGTATAAATAGAACTTCAAAATTAAAAACTTCTGTTTGAAAATCAATAGAAAATGGAAAGACATGTCACAGAATAGGAGCAATGATTTGCAAACAAATATATGATGGACTTTTAGCCATATTATGTAATAATTTCTAATAAATCAATAACAAAAAATAAGTCAATATAAATGAACAAAATTCTGAACTTTTATTTTAAGAATTAAATCAGATTGTCTAAGATGGTGGGTTAGTTAAATGCCTGCACTTGCTGCCTCCCACAACCACTTCAAAATTACAACTAAAATACAGAACAACCATCATCCAGAATTGCAGGAAAGCTGATGGAATAGAAGTCCTACAACTAGAGAAGTAATGAAGAAAGCACACAAACTGGTAAGAGGTGCAAAGGCACAGAACAGGATGCTTTTTTAATCAGAAGGGAGATCATCTCTGCAGAGGCCACCTGGAAGAGCAAGGGGTCCCAGCCCCATCCCAGAATCCCTAGCCCAGGGCCCCAGAGCTGGGGAAAGAAGTCCTTAAGGGCAGTAAGAACTACGGGCTGTAAAATCCAGTGTGGATTGGGGCTCAGTGACACAGAGGCTACTGGAGACCCTTTTAAAAGGCTGGCACCAGAAACTGAACTTACAAGCTAGCGCTTTCTCTGAGCTCCAATGCTGGGCCAGACTCTGGGGGACCCAGACACATACAAGGATGAACTGGATTGTCTGGCATCTGAGCAGGAACCTGGGGTTGGCTTCCTCCCAGACAGAGATTTTCTCAAGGGTCATTGTTCCTATGCTGAAACCTCCTGGTCACAGGGCTGACTGGCAGCCATTTCCATTTGCTCTGCCCTGGTGATTCTCTGAGAACCCACCTCATCCAATGTATAACCCCACCCAAGCTGTGTGCAGCAGCTTTTGCATATTAATGGCCTTTCCTTGCTCAGGTAAAATCTTTCAAATAAGTTGCAGCTGGGTTAAGGGACTCCAAATCTATCCATAAAAGGCCCCAAACCCAGCACCAGCACCAGCCTGCCTTGCTTCACAGCTGAGCCTCATCTGGACATTTCCAACCTGATACAAAGAGGAGGGATCTACAGATATCTCTGTAGCCCCTACTGGATGGCCCTAGGCAGTGGCTTTCTTTGCATCTCTCTGGGGATCCAAGAGCCAGTGTACCCAGTGGTCAGTGTCAGACCATACCAGATTACAACTTTACACACCCATAAGTGACACACTCAAGGGGCAGACTCAGAGAGTTCCAAAGCCCCACAGAAGCAAGTCCTACTCCACAGGGCTGTCTCCTGCACAGCAGCTCTCCCATTGTAGTTGCAACTGGTCCCCACAGCCAATTGGCCTGGAGGTCAATTCCTCCCAGTGACACTAATAGCAATTAAGTGTCAACTACAACAAAACTGTGCTCACAGTCCAGGGGTGCACCTAGAGCTCCCAGCTCAGGTTACTGGGGAGGCTGAACCACTAGGCTCTATACAACACCTACTATACAAGTCCATTCTACCAACTCAAGGAGACACAGCAGCTTTACCCAATACATAGAAACAAACATAAGGAAATAGCTAAAATGCAGAGACAGAGAGGCATGTTGCAAATGAAAGAAATGGAAGAGAGCAGACTACTGGATATAGAGTTCAAAATCATGGATATAAGGGTACTCAAGAATCTTCTAGAAACATCCGCCCTCCCCCCCAAAAAAAATGGAAAAGGACCATTTAGAAATTAAGTTTACACTCACTGGAAAAAAGAATAATATACAGGAATTCAACAGTAGAGTGGAAGATTGGGAGAATAAAATCAGTGATTTTTAATATAAAGAAGCAAAAAACACCCAATGAAAAGAGCAAAAAGAAAAAAAATTAAAAAATGTGAGGATGGTAGAAGGAACCTCTGGGACAACTTCAAGCATAGCAGAATTGCATTGTGGGGATGTCATAGGAAGAGACAGAGCAAGATATTGAGTACCTGTTTGAAGAAATAATGACAGAAAACTTACCCTACCTGCTGAAAGAAATAGGCTTACAAGTCTAGGAAGCACAGAAAATAAAATTAGAGGGACCCTAAGAGGACCACACCAAGACACATCATAATTAAAATGCCAAGGGCTAAAGACAAAGAGAGAATCTTAAAAGCAGTCAGAGAAAAGCAGTTAGTTACCTACAAGGGAGTGCCCATACAACTGTTAGCTGACTTTTCAACAGAAACTATGCAGGCCAGAAGGAAGAAGCAAGAAATAAATGACGAATAGCAAGGGCCTACTACCAAGATTACTCCACCCAGTAAAGCTATAATTTAGAATTGAAGGGCAGATTAAGAGCTTCCTAGACAAGAAAAAGCTAAAGGGGTTCATCATCACCAAACCAGTATTATATGAAATATTAAAGGGTATTCTTTTGAACAGGAAGAAGAAGAAAAAGAAAAAGATAAAAAATATGAACAACAAAATGGCAACAAATACATACCTATCAACAATTGAATCTAAAAATCAAAATTAACAAATAAGAAATCCAACGAACAGAATAAACTTGTGAATATAATAGAATTAGAGACATGGAAATGGAACAGACTGACAATTCTCAGAGAAAAGGGGGTGGGCAGGTGGAAAGAGATTAAACCAAGATCTTATATGCATATATGCATTACCTTTGGACACAGGCAATGGGGTAGCAAAGGCCTGGGGCAGGTGGGAACCTGGTGGAGGTGGGCAATGGTGAGGAAAAAAGAGGAACATCTGTAATAATCTTAACAATAAAGATTAAAAAATTAAAAAATAAAGAGAATGATGTGCATAAATAGATTGGGTATTTTTTAATAAAATTATTAAAAATAAAATTGATACCATATTAACAAAAAAGAACTAATAGAGATTGTAAATAATAAGTGCATGAAAAGATGCTACTTGGATATTAAAAATGTAAATTAAATTATTGTGAGCTACTACTATGAGATATCATATCTACTAGACTGGTGAAATGGGGAATAAAAGTATAAAATTTGGAGAAATGTGAGAAACAAAGAAAACTTTAATAAATTGCTGGTGTAAAGATCTCCTCCTAACTTTAGTCTCCTTTGACATTCCATTTCTATTTTCATCTACAGCTTTTTCTCATGATCCATAAATAAACCATGCTCATTACTTCCTCTCTTCAGTTGGTAAAAAATGTCCCCCCAAATTTTTCCAGAACAAACTTCCTTTCATCTTTACCATCAAATGACTTTCCAGTGGGCTTCAGTTTCTCTCAGTCTCTCCAACATCACGTGGACAAAGAATTAAAGAAGTTTTCTCAAATCCTACTCTCAATTTTTGTATAATTAAAATGTCATTCTTATTCTGAAACTCATTCTTTGCATCCCAATTTCACTACTTGTTTCAACCTCTTCCAAATATTACTACAACATTTATAGCCTTTCTAGATTTTAAGTCCACTTACATTGCTAAGTGACGATAACATTGAGTTTCATGGCTCTTCCAATCCATTCACCTCATGGTTTAAAGTCCTATTTGATCCAATCAATGTACACTCTATCACTGTGACAACTAATCGGCCACGGTGGTCAGAAGGTGGTCACCAACCATAAATAGCCTATGTCTTATCACAGCATCTTTACCATCTATTTCTTCCATTCTGCTATCCTCATAGGATTGTCTTTTTGCTCTTCCTATAATCTCGGATACACAAATACTACCCTTCTTTTGACCATAGTTAATTCATTTTTTTCAGCTTGAAGTGCATGATTAGCTATTTTCATAAAATTCTTACACTTATTTGAATTTTCATTATATCCTTGATACTATTTTTCCACCATGACCATACTACTGAGTTTCCTTAGTTTCAGTATTCTTCCATAGAATGTTGCCTGAGAGCCACAGAAAAATAATCACACAGTTTGCTTCAAAGTAATGCCCACTTGCACCAATTAGGCCTTCATTGTTATCCAGCAGTGCTTTTAATGATCTTTTATTGAATTATTCTGATTTGATTATTTCTTTCCCATCATTCTATTGAATAGAGTTTTAAGTGCAGCATTCAAAATTAATTTATTATGCGGATTTTCTTTTTTGGTACATTATTCCATTGGAAACATAAAATAAATAAAATGAAATCACTCATACTCACTTAGAAATGGGATTGACACTGGCTTCAATAATTGTTAAACACTTACAGCACTTTATGCTTTCTGGAAAATCTTGTACACCTAAAATGTAAAAGAAAAATTACATGAAAATGTTCCAGTAAAAATTCTCTAAGCTATAATGATAATATTAAGAATAATTAAAAAAAGAATAACTAATTTACATTATAAACACTGTGGGTATTATTTAAGTAAAAATAATAACAATGTTATATATATTTTCATCATATATATATACATATACACTTTAAAAATACAAATTTAAATGTTAAATATTTTATGATAGTAATAATTAGAAATTGGTTAAATATTTGAGGACAATTGTGTGTTTAGTACAAGATAGATCTTGGCTCTTTATATATCTAAAGAAATAAAAATAGTTTAAATTTATTTAATTACTAGAGGCCTGGTGCATGGAAATTCATGCAGTGGAGCTGGGGTTTCTCAGCCAGGCCTGGCCACTCTTACAGTCCAGGAGTCCTCAAGGGTGGGAGGCAATTTGGCAATCAGGGGAAGGCAATGCCCCCTTTACACATCTGCTGCTGCCACTGCCAGCAGCTCAAGCCTTGGCTGGTCCTGGCTACCTGAGACTTTGGTGGCCCTGGGTAGCTGGGCAGTTGCCATCTGAGGCTTGCCTGTGCCTTGGGCCAGCCCTGGGCACATGAGGGGCTGAGGGAAGGTCTGGCTGCACTGTGCACCTGCTGCCCCCTAGCTGGGTTGAAAGGACTGGGGGACTCCTGCAAGGCTGAGGTGATTGGGTGCCGCTATCTTGTGGCTAAGGGTGTTACCATCTTTGTGATGGTGTGATGGTCAATTTGCATATTCTCTCTTTATTAGATAGGATTATTAGTGCCACTACTGGAGAAAAGAGAAATCAGCAGCTACAAGAAAAGAGAAGATAAAAATATTTGCTCCCTTCATTTTATAAGGCTGGGAAGACTGAACACATGCATCTGAAAAATACCTAAGGACAAATCACAAAACCAAGGGCTATTCCCAAACTAATACTGTGCTCTGATGAATCTTATGCAATTCTTCCTGCATCTGCCTGGAGGGTGAAGAGGTGAGCAGCCCTTTTCAGGTCCTCTCTGGAGGCTCTGAGATAGCAGCCTCCATAATTGCCCTTGGAGAACTGCTCATCTGCTGTCACAGCTGTGCTGTTGGCGATGTGACAGAAAAACACATGTTTTTCTTACTGAAAATCAGAAAGCCACAAAACTGAATCCAAAACATGAGTGTCGGGAATAAAAGATGGGGAGGGCATTTCAGTCAATTGATACAAATGAATCAAATGTAGTAGCACCTGCAAAAGTTTAGAAGAGAAAACAGCTGCTATATGGAGCAATTCCTATATGCCTGCCTACTACCTGCTATCAATTTCTGAAACTGTTATTAAGGATATAAAAATGTCCACAAAATACTAGTCCTACTGAATACTTCATATCTGACAGAGGGATGAGAAACATTTTGTGATAGGATTTAGTTGAACTTTTGTAGATAGATACTTAATAAAGAAAACCCTCTGCCTGCCTAGCTTCAGGTGGTTTAGTCAGTAAAGTAAGGTTTGAGGACATTTCTCATGCAGTTCTTCTCTATGTGGAAGTTCATCAGAAAGTATGCTGTCCTAACAATATTCCTTAAGTATTTTGCCTTCTTAATGAGAACCCACATTTAGGACCCCCATTATGTATGAACTGTGTGAGAAAGAACAGTTTTCATTTTTGGAAAGATGTAATACCCAGAGCTGCCCTAATTAACTAGACATTAACAAAATGGCAAAAAAGTCAACAACCTAACCCTTAAACCCTCCTCAATATTTTTTATTAGTATTTATATTTACTTTGGATGTTTGCATCCAACAGTGTGTAAGGTTTCTAATTTCCTCCCTTTAGCTTTTTATGTTTAGTCCAATCTGGGATCATTACACACTGTGTGCCTGATGCTGTCTGTCCACACTGCCTTAGAATGATATTTTTTGAAAGTATGTGTGAACCAAAATATGAAAGCAGAGCAAAACATATTAAGGCAAAGACTATGTCTCCTTATCTCCTACTGAAAATGGAATTCCCTGCTGTCTTGAAAATGCTACTACATTATGTTTTTAATAAAACCTGAATTATGTTGTTCACAGTTTTAACTTTAAATTGTTCAGAGCAGAGTCCTTGGATTAAAATGGAATCCTAACTTTATTACTCAAACAGGTTGGGTAACCTTAGGCAAGTCATTTAAATGTATAATGTTCTAATTTGCTATTCTAAAAAATGGTGACTAAATGAATAGTTCATTAGAGAGTTCCAGTGAGGATTGAAAGAGATAAATTAGATAAAGTAATTGGCAGAAAATGCTGAATAAATGTTATCTATAGTTATTATAAATAAATAGAAGCAGAAGGTAGCCGTCAAAAAGGAACCAACAATCAAGTGAAAACTATTTGGCTTAAGGTATAAACTTGTAAAATTTATTGAGTTAGGAAAACACAGCAAAATGGTAGGAATTAGTATGATGAAAAAGTATCCCAATATTTAATCAATATAGTAGCTGACATAAATTTTCTTGCAGATGGGGGATACATTATAAAAATATATGTATTAATATGAATATTTATACATATATTTTTATCTTACAATATAAAAATATAAGGTAATCCAATAATGTATACATACATTTTGAATAATTATAAATGCAGTGTTTATTAAAATACATTTCATTGTCAAAATTGAGCTATCAGCTGTTGAAGTACATATATATTTTTTGGGGACACCCTGTATAACTAGTTTATACTAAGCAATATTTTTATATTTTTGTTGAGGTTCTTATAGTTATCTTAATTTGCTTATGAGAGCTGGGATTTTGAATTTAGGAAAAGTTCTTAGAGCATAAACCCATCTTGTAGTTCAATCTAAACATGGAGAGGTAAGATAGCATAGTAGTTAAAAGCATATTGGCAAGGTGACTGAATCCCTATATTATCACTTAACTGGTCAGGTAATATTAGACATTATAATATTTGAATGTTATGAGTATTATCTGGTATTAATACCAGATAACACTTAGTAGCATGTTTGGCACTTAATAAGCACCTAATAAATACTATATAAAATTCACATATTAATAAAGTCAAAGGTAATAAACTTCTCCATGTCATTGTATAAAATAATTTCATTCTTCTAGTAATCTTATGAGGAAGAAATATTAAGCAACATTATTTTCATTTCTTGGATGAAAAACTACACATTCACAAGAATTAAGTGACTTACTTAAATACTTAATGAGTGTTTATAGATGGAAATGGATATAGGTGGGATTTAATTCAATTTTTCAGCATTATATCTCTTGTTTCTCTTTACCCCATTATGCTACTTCCTATTAAAATGATGTTAGATTTATTGTAGAACTCACATTTTTATTACCAATCTTTGAGATTGGTCTGTCTGAATCTCTGAAACACAGTATCTTTGAATAATTAAAAAGTTTATATATGCACTTGTATGTATTTTTAAATTATATGTTAAATAGACATACACATTATCTGAGATGGATTATGTACTGATTTTCAAATTTATTTATTCAGAAATAAGGAGATAAATATCTTTTGCTTTAACAATTTATCTTATTGCAATTATTTAACTTGTGATTACTGGAGAAAATCAGATCAAATATTTGTAGACCATATAATGCAAATTCTAATCTCTCTTTTTCAATTGACACATCACATAGGTCCTCTAACACAGCCCTTATTTAAGGGCATCAAAATTTGCATTCTTTTGGGAATCCCTGGAAATTCAAGCTCATTATATTTAGACTAGATTCAAACTGAGGCTGAACAACCGATGAGGAATATATCCTTAACTAGTTACACAAGAAGCACTGTGTTTCATAAGCAAAATGGTATATTTATTTTTAAAAATGGACAACTGCCCTATTCACAAACAGCAGATGATATCAATAAATGTTTCCCATCCAAATTAGGACACTGTGGTAATATTTTCCCAATAAGTTTACTTCAGTAACTATACCACAAAATCTCTTTTGAATATGTCCACAGAAATACTATTGAGAAATGACATTTCTGTATTTGGAACTTAAAATATCTTAGAAACAAAGATCCTAATGCAATGGAATTATTGATAATTGCATTAACAAAATATGAATATCTTGAAGAAGAAAAGGCATAATAGACTGTTTTCTTTGCCATTTCCCTTTTTAAAAAATTAGGTTGAAAAATTCCTATTCAACTTTCAATTATTCAAGAACTACTTCACTTTGTGTGGTATTCATTCTTGTTCACTTTCCTGCTGCCTCCATTTGACCACTTCATTGCTGTGCAGAAGAAGGGAGAAGAAAGAATTTTGAAATCAATCCAATATAAATATTTCCTGCCTAGCATGGGAAAAGTTGAAAGTCATGACTCAATGTAGGTTTTAGTATATTCAATTCATTGTTTTTACTTGTTTATTACTAATACAGACAAACAGGTCTAACAAAAGGATTTTAAGTCAATAATAAATATATTGTTCAACTTTATCTCTCTATATAAAAGCCTAAGCAACTGTTCAACCACTCTACCATTCAGCCAGTCACTATGATGTGCATTGACCACCAGGGGGCAGATATTCATTGCAGGTCAGTATGCTCCCACAGTGAGAGCACTGCTCAGCTGTCAAACAGGCACCAGACACTGGGCTCATATCTGGTTGGTGCAGCTGCGGCAACATGAGCCACTCCCCCTGCATGCACCTTTCCCATCTAGACAGGGTCCACGACTAGCATTGGGACTGACTGGGCACATGCCCACAGCCACTTCTCAGTCATCAGCATTCCAGTATCACCCTAGGACAGACACACAGAGCAGCAGCAAGTCTACTGAGCAGCAGCAGCAGCAGGCACGGTGGGGCCAGCAAGAGTACATCCTCCTGCCACTTTGTGCACTACTATATCCCTGGCCCTATCCCCACAGGCCAGGCCAAGGGACCCCACTGGTGCATGAATCTGAGCACCAGGCTTCTAGTTTTACCTAATAATAGAGAAACATGTAAATTGATCATATCTCTGCTATGCTCACAGTCAATCAGGGTGAGTATGCAAATTAACCCAACAAATATGGCAGTTAATTTGCATATGCAGGCAGAGTAAGCAGTTCCATGCCCCCTCTTGAGGGTCTAGGTCCATCAGGGGTGAGGGAGTCCAGACAGGCAATGCCAGACACCACCCACAAGGTACCACTCTATCGGGCCAGAGAGGTGGGGTGGGCAGAACCAGATGCCACCTGAGAGTTCCGGGTCCATCACATGCCCTACTAACCACTTCTGTGGGGTCCTGGGAACATCGCTGCCCAGCCACTCCCATGGGGCCACAGGAACATCACTGCCCCAGGAAGCATGGCTAGGCCCTGGGCACAGATTCACAGCTTCTCCCCTTGGAGACCAAGGGTAGGGATCTGCTTCAGGGAGTGTTTCTGCCAGGGCCCCAAGACGTGGGTGGGCCAGGCCAGGGATCAAGGGGCATGGAAGGATGTCTGGGCAGAGGGGCAAGGACCCGCAGTCCTGAGGAGGGGGTTGAGAGGCAGTGCCACCTCAGAGGCGGGGTGCCTCACCGCAGGGTACCAGACTGACTGATATGATTCAGACAAGTTCTCAGTGCTAACTGGCCGCCCAGGCAGCCTTTGCACTTCAGAGTCGGAGACTCCTGCTCCTGCCTTGACCCAAAAGCAAGCCTGTGCAGTCCTGCCTCTCAGCAGAGCAAGCCTAGGTGGTGAGTGTGAAGCCTTCCACCACTCTGGAGAAGGGGGAGTGGGGGCAGTAAAGAATGGGGTCAGGGAACCTTGGAGAGAAAAGAATGTAGAGCATCTGCAATAAAGAGGTGCTTGAGAAAGAGGCTCGGAAGCCCAATGAGAAGATTTGCTCTTTTTACCCGGAGCTGCCCCTTGTAAGGGCAGAGAGCATGGCTCTGAGGGCTCCCTGTGCCCTGAGTCAAGTTCCACAGCCAACTGGAATTGGCCTCAGTTTCCTGGTCTGCAAAATGGATTAAGCATGTCCCAGTGCCTGCACTGAGCTTTGATGGCCAATTGAGATACTATACTAAAATAAGGAAAGAAGTGAGAAAGAAAAGGAAAGGCAAACAACACAAGAGAAAAACTGTAAGGAACCTGTATACCTATTGTCACTTAAATAGGAAATATAGTCAATAGTGTTGTAATGATGATATAATGCCAGGTGGGTGCTGAAAATATCAGGGAACACTTTGTAAGGTATATGATTGTCTAACCACTATTCTGTAACTAATATAATTCTGTAACAAAATAATATTGAATGTAAAGAAATGAAAATTGGAGTGAAATTTTTATAAATTTCAAAGTTTAAATAAAGGCTGTTAAAGGAAGGAAGGGGGAGATTAAAAATAGTGTTTTTCATTTTACCACTTTATTGTCTTTTCAGTACATAAAAAAGACAGTTGTCTTTATATGGTGCTTTTATACTTTTCTAAGTCATTATCTCATTTTAATTTCAGGGCAACTTAAAGACAAGATAATTATTCCCTCCACTATTCAAAGAAAGGAAATCTTGGTGTCTGGTTCCAATGATTCAATTGTCAAGCCCTTATTGTAAAGCAAAGTTAGTAAAATTTTCTGTGAAGGGTCATATCTATACTAATAAAAGCTGTTGAGGTGATCAGGCTGCCAGGGGAGAGTATTTGGGGGCAATCAAGCTGGCAGAAGAGCAGTTAGGTGTCAATCATGCCAGAAAGGGAGCAATTAGAGGGCAATCAGGCAGGCTGGTGAATCAGTGGTCCTGGACAGTGAGAGGGTTTAGGCCTGATCCTACAGGAGAGAGTGTAGGCTGGGCTGAGGGACATTCCCTGAGGAGTTCCAGATTGTGAGTGGTGGGGAAGATGGCTGTGTCACCTCAGGTAGTGCCTCCCAGGCCATCGCCAGAAATTTGGCTTTTGCTCTGAGTAAAATAGAGAGACACCAAAGGACATAAATGTGATATGGTCTGATTTGAAATGGTTACTCTGGCTTCAGAATAGGTTAGCCTTTCTAAGAGGGGGGCCAATTAGAGTCTATTGAATTAAATCATGAAGAGAGTATGAAAATACAGTGTGAAAAAAAATGCCCTGAATCTGAGTAAGAGCAGTGGAGAAATGAGAAGTGATTGGAATCTGAAAGTGTTTTGAATGAAAGACCAGTAGGATTTTCTGATAGATTGGATATGGAGTGTGAAAGAAAAAGAAATCAAGAATGACTCCAGGTTTTCTTGCCCAAGCAAGTTAGAAGAGGGGTTTGCCTTTAACTTAGATGGGGAAAGCAATATGTGAAGTAGGTTTTGCAGAGAAGAGTTTATGTTTGGACATGTATAATTTGAGATGTCTGTTACATTCAAAAAGTCGATGTCAGGCAGGTATTTATATATAAACCCAAAGTTTAGGAGAAAGATCTAGAATGTAGATTTTAAAATTTGGGACTCATAATTACAAAATAGTATTTAAATAAAGACAGAAGGATAGCCCTCATGATGTCAGTAGGTGCAGACAATAAAGAAAAGAGGATCAAGAACTGACCATGAAGTACTCCAAAATGAGTAAGGAGAGAAGAGGAAGAACCAACATAGGAGACTGAACAAGACCAATCAGTGAGATAGGAGAGAAAAAAAGAATATTGAGTCTTAAAAACCAAATGAAGAAAATATATCCAGTAAAAAAGATGTGATCAATTGTTTCTAATAATGCTGAGAGATCATGTAAGATGATGACGCCAAATTGCTTTTGGATTAGTAATGGGAAGATGAGTATGAACTTGACTGAAATTAGTTTGGTGTAGTACTAGGTTGGAGTGGGTTTAAGAGAGGAATGGGAGAAAAAAAATACAGTCAGAAAATACAGACAACTTCATGTAGAGCTTTGGCTGTAAGGGGGTAGGGAACTATTGAGGGAAGAAGAACCAAGATTTCTTTGGAATAGAAGAAATAACGCCGTGGGTGTATGATGATTAGAATAAACAAGTAGAGAGGAAGATCTTGATGATGTAGTAGAGACTGAGGAGAATTACTAGAATTATGTCTGTGAGTGTGCAAGAGGGGAGAGTTATCTAATGGAAAGATTGGTTTCAGAAATGAACAGGCATAGTTCATCTGTACTAATAAGCAGAAATCAGAGAATATGGGTGCAGATGCTGGTCTATGGGTAGATATGATGGTAACAGTCTATGAAAGTTATCTTCTGAGAGTGTTAATATTGTCAATGGAGTAAGATGAATAGCCGTGAAGATGGCGATGAAGTGTGAAAGGTTTGAAGACAGAAGAAAACATGTGAGAGTCACCAGAAGGGGAACATCATTAGATAAAAGAAGTTGGGAAGCATTAAGATTATACTTAGATGCTGCAATCACGAACTTAGAGTGATACCAATCAGCATGACTGAGGATTTTCCCCAGATCTTTTCAGTAATAGGTAGAGCCAAAATTATAATTTTACTGAGGATACACAGTGACATGAGTTAAAAGCAAGGGTGTCAAAAGGAGTCATCTAATGATTAAACATGGCTTTTAAGTGGTGCAAAAGGGCAGAGAAAATATCAAAAGGGAAGAAATCCTAAGAAGATGGTGGTATTAATAGATTGGTGGTTCTGCTGGGGTCAAAGGGTGGCTAGAATAGTAGAAGGGATATTCTAGAAAGACAGAATGGAGTGAGAAAGTAAGTTTTTTCAGTTGACATTCAATATCTTGATATTCCTAACATGATCTTGATCAGATTCAAGAAGACAATGGTAACTCAGCAAGTGCTTGTTAAATTGCATCTAATTATATTTTGCATCAATACCCTGAAGCACTGAACTAAAAAAACTTTACAGGAATAGAAACATTTCATTTTAGTACAAAGGTTTTAGATTCAAATGAACTTTTCTAAGATGAAAAAGGTAACTCCATACAAACACAATACAAAAGACTTCCTAAAAATACCACATTTGAATGACTTTGTGTTCTTTTAAATACATTAACATTTATGTTGATTACCTATAAATGTTTATATAAATCAGTTCACTTGATAATAGTTATGGTTAATGCATTTTGAAATGCTCATTTTGTGAATTTCACAGATATCATCAACCCAAATGGTTTACTCTGTGATATAAATGCCATATGCTGAAAAAATATCTTAATGTTACATTTTGCATAAAAAGAAGGGAAATATAGTTATGAGACATTAATGTGATATTTTAATTATACCAACTTTTATAATTCTTTTCAATTTTAAGAAGACAGGCAGTTTTTGTATATCTAATAAATAGAAATATATTTAAGAGCAGAATGAAATTTATTGAGAAAATGTTATAATCACTTTATTTCATTTTCACAATAATTTTATAATGTGATTTATTATTCTCTTTAACTTATGAAGAAATTGAATCTCTAAGACTAGCCAGGGCTTGAAAACAGGTCAACCCTTATGCCACACACTATTACACTAGCTGGCTCTACTAAATCTAGGATTTGAATTACTTTTGGGTATACATTTCAACTACTCAAGATTGACAATGCAACACTTATAACAAAGCACTACATATTGCATTTGTTTCCAACATACTCTGCATGTATCAAATACAACTGAAACTTTGAGTGTAAGGTACAATAAAGGTTGGCCATGTAGCATTCCCACAGGGACATTGTAAAATGCTTTTGTTCTATAATTATTTGGTCAAATTTCAGATAGTATGAATTTTCTGGAACTTTGAGGGTAATGTTCAGGTAATAAAGTTATTTCTGAATTTGACATGTTGCCAACAAGTGTCATAAGCCAAGTTCAGAATCTTTGTAAACTTTATATATAATTTAATAGATAGCAATTCGAAGGAACAAGGAGAAAGGAGAGGCTACTCAAAATAATAGGGTGTCAATATGAAGAAATTATATTTGATGGTCTGATAATGAAGAGGCTACTCAAAATAACAGGGTGTCAATATGAAGAAATTATAATTGATGGTCTGATAATGAAGATGGTGAAGGAAAAGCTATGAAGTTAATAGCAGAATTCTTAAATTATACCAATCTATTTTGTGTAGAGGCAAGCTACACATACTAAAAGTAAGTTCAAAAACACAACCTATGATGAACTCAATCAAGTCAATCTGGGAAAGTTTAATTGCATTAATTACACTTATTTAACAAAAATAAAGTTATATGAAACATCTTTTAGTAATTTCCATTAAGAATGATTCACATAAAATAAAATTTTTGATGTTTAAAAGAATAAACTATAATATTTGTGTATTAGCCCACATTCCCCAAGGATATTTGAAATTTGAGACAATGCTCTATTGAAGAGTAAGTACTAATTCGAGAGGGATTTCATAGGGGCATTATGTTATATAGGAGGAAAGAAAAGCATCCAGCAATTAGGTTACCAAATTTTGGAGAAACTGTAAAGGTCTGTCATCTTAAAAAGGGTGAGGGAGAGAGAAGGAGAGAGGGAAGGAAGGAGGAAGGGAGAGAGAAAGGTATGAGATAGAGATGAAGAAGGAAGAGGAACAGAAAGAGGCGGAGGAGGAGTAAGACTAGGAGAAGGTAATAGAGGCAGAAAAAGAGGAAGAGGAGGAAGAGGAGGAGAAAGAGCTAAAGGATTCCTACAAAGATTCTGCCTCCTGTAGTGTGGCCTTATAGAGAGAAAAACCAAAGGCAGGTAAAGTAGTCAACAGTCTGAGGCAGTGATGCAACTGATTCTGCCTTAAAGATATATCTAGAGAAAAATTTGAGAGGTCTTTATGGCCTTGACCAACAAGTTCATTCCCAGAGAGAATGACACCAGATTCCTCCCCCCACACTCCCTCTGCTTCATCAGTAAACATTTATTTTAAATACTTCACTATTATGTAAATTAAACTGTGTAATAATCTTACTTCATATCTGACTAGTGATTTTATCCTTCATTATCAATTAACCACTTTATTGAGCATGTGCTATGCCTACTCTTTGAAAATGGCTATCGTGGATCTAGAAACAGTGTAACTAATGTGCAGCCATTCTCATCTGGCTTTCAAAGAGTTTACACTAAAACTGAAAGGGAGCATGGCCTTGAGGAGAGAGGGCTCACCATGCTTAAATACCAGTTCAATTTTGTTCTCTTACAGTTTTCTAGGATTCACAGAGATACAGAAGACACCTTAATCACTCAGCTCAGAAAAGATTCTGCTGTGACTCTAGAGAAATGTACCAGTCTAGGTGACAGCCCAAGACAGACTTCAGAAAGATGAGAGGGTGAGAACAACTTCTTTCTTCCTTGTATTTAGATATATTGCCTGATTGTAAACTCTATCCCCCATGGATAGAGTTACTAACATACTTAAGCATTATTTGTTGATTATATTTACTGATAAAGAGATTGGAAAGAGATAAAGTCCTGGCACAAAGCTGAGAAGGTGACAGCAGAACAGACTGGGTTTGTTGCCATCTGATTCAGTAACAGAGATGGAGGGAGTCAATCCAGGCTTACTGTAACACTATGATCCTGGAAAAGAAGTCTTATATTGACCCAACTGGTTTGGCTCAGGGATATAGCGTTGGCCTATGGACTGAAAGGTCCCAGGTTCGATTCCGGTCAAGGGCATATACCTTGGTTGCGGGCACATCCCCAGTAGGACGTGTATAGGACGCAGCTGATTGATGTTTCTTTCTCATCGATATTTCTAACTCTATCCTTCTCCTTTCCTCTCTGTTAAAAAAAATCAATAAGATATATTTAAAAAGGAAAAAAGTCTTATAGTGAGAAAATTGTTAGTGATTTTCAGATAAATAACACATTAAGAGTGCTAAAAGTCAGACATTTAATAGGGACAAAAAAGCTTTGCTCTAAACAAAGGGCCTAATGAGTTGACAAATACCAAAGAGCATTTTATTGCTAATTGAGAGCAGATGCATGGTAACATGTTCCCCTCAATCCACCTAAGGCTCGCGTGCGAGTGCGCGCGCGCGCGCGCACACACACACACACACACACACACACACAACAGAGTGCCCATTCTTAATATGCTCAACATTTAAAATACTTTTATCATTTAACTGGTTGCTCAGATGTTTTCTCAAATATGTTTGAGAGAAAGTCCCTTTCTTTACTGGAAATTGAGTATATTATTTGTCTTTAGTGTTTTGCATGCATTTGGGGGAAGGGGAGGAATAATTGGCAAGCTGGTAAAACACATAATAATGCCTTCAACTCTTGATTGCCTTTTATTACAACTAACAATAGTAATTTTGCTCACTATGATGCTTTTAAAATCTATTCTTGTATAGAAATAAGTTTTAGAGGATAAGAGAAAAATGACTTAATTGCTGCAGAATTAGGAAGGGCTTTCACATTAATTCATTTTCATTAAAGTCACTTAATTATAGTGTCATAGTCTCTCTGAACTATGACAAATCAACATTCATACTTAAAAATGAATCACCAGCTAATTAAACCTTGTCATTCATTATTTTGTTTTATCATATAAAACAATTTACTCCCTTATGGCCATGAATCAGCTCTTTAAACAGACAGAGACTATTCAGAGATCACTCTATATAAAATGCATTCATCACAGATGGACATGGGCTTTTATTTAACTATTGAATTAAGATATGCGTAATAAAGGATAAAAGATGCATTGGTATGGAAAACTGATGCATTCACCCATGGATTGCTGCATGTAATTTGAGGATTAGAAAGACTTAAGAGAGAAAAGGTAATATACAGATATTTATTTACCTGTATATTAATATCAGGGGGGTAAATAAATATCTGTATACACGCACACACACACACACACACACACACACACATTATTTCAGTCTGCAACATATCTCAATAAAAATATGAAAACCAAAAAAGCTTTAAATATAAGGTTATCTTTCTATAGAGATACAGATATATAAGTATAGATATCATACATATATAATCTCATTTCAGAAAATTGACAGAAATTTTCTTTAAAAAAGATCAAGGTTAATGTACTTATTTTTAAAATGGAAGAATAGAATCTTTATGAAAGAATAGAATCTTTTTTTAAAATATATTTTATTATTTTTTTTACAGAGAGGAAGGGAGAGAGATAGATAGTTAGAAATATCGATGAGAGAGAGACATCTATCAGCCACCTCCTGCATGCCCCACAGTGGAGATGTGCCCACAAGCAAGGTACATGCCCCAGACTGGAATTGAACCTGGGACCTTTCAGTCCGTAAGCCGATGCTCTATCCACTGAGCCAAACCGGTCTCAGCAAGAATAGAATCTTTTACTGAACACAAGAGATTGAAATCTCATTCCCCAGCTCATTTTTTTTTCAGCTCATTAGGTGTGTTCAGTGTTCCAAGTAGGCAAATGTTCCAAGCACTGGGTGTTTTCAATGTTTCAAGTATGCAAAAATTAAGAAACAGCATTTGTCCTTAAAATGTATAGTGTAATGGAAATTAAAAATATATAATTATTAGATTCCTAGCCTGTACCCAATAATAAGAGACCATGTATTTATATTATAAGAAACAAGGTATATAGGGTGTCTGAAAAATACATACACAGTTTAATAGCTGTTAAATGAAAATGAAATGTATTTTATTAAACACTGCCTTTATAATTATTCAAAGTGTATGTATACTTTTTTTGGGAAACCTTATATTTTTTTATTAATTTTATACATATCTCCCCATTGCCCTCTCTCCCTCACGGCATACCCCAACCCCCCAGTGTCTATGTTCATTGGTTATGCTTATATGCATGCATACAAGTCCTTTGATTGATCTCTTATCTACCTCACCTAACCTTAATCTTCCTGCTGTAATTTCACAGTCTGTTTAATGCTTTACAGCCTCTGTATCTATCCTTTTGTTCATCAGTTTGTAAAGTTCTTTATTATCCACAAATGAGTGAGATCATGTGATGCCTCTCCTTCATTTACTGGCTTATTTCACTAAGCATAAGGCTCTCCAGTTCCAACCAGGTTGCTGCAAATGGTAAAAATTCCTTCTTTTTAATGGCAGCATAGAATTCCATTGTGTAGATGTACCACAGTTTTCTGATCCACTCATCTGCTGACGGGCACCTAGGCTGTTTCCAAATTGTAGCTATTGTAAATTGTGGTGCTATGAACATAGGGGTGCATAAATCCTTTCTGATTGGTGTTTGTGATTTCTTAGGATAAATTTCTAAGAATGGGATTACAGGGTCAAATGGGAGATCCATTTTTAGTTTTTTGAGGAAACTCCATACTGTTCTCCACAGTGGCTGCACCAGTCTGCATTCTCACCAACAGTGCACAAGGGTTCCTTTTTCTCTGAATCTTCATCAACACTTGTCGTTTGTTGATTTGTTGATGATTGCCATTCTGACAGGTGTAAGATGGTATCGCATTGTCCTTTTGATTTGCATCTCTCGGATGATCTTAAACATGTTTTCATGTGTCTCTTGGCCTTCCTTCTGTCTCCTTCGAAAAGGTTCTATTTAGGTCCATTGCCCATTTTTTTTTATTGGATCGTTTATATTCCTTTTATTAAGTTGTATAAGTTGGCTGTAGATTTTGGAGATTAAACCTTTATCAGTGATAACATTTGCAAATATGTTCTCCCACACAGTGGTCTTTTTTGTTGTTTTGTTGATGGTTTCTTTTGCTGTGCAAAAGCTTTTTATTTTGATGTAGAGCCCTTTTGTTTATTTTTTCTTTAGCTTCCATTGGCTTTGGAGCAGTATCAGTGAAGAAGTTCTTTTGGCATATATCTGAGATTGTGCTGCCTGTGGATTCCTCTAGTATTTTTATGGTTTCCCTTCTGATGTTTAAGTCCTGTATCCATTTTGAGTTTATTTTTGTATTTGGTGTAAGTTGGTGGTCCAGTTTCAATTTTTTGCATGTATCTGTCCAATTTTCCCAACACCATTTATTGAAGAGGCTATCTTGGCTCCATTGTATGTTCATGCCTCCTTTATCAAATATTAGTTGAGCATAGTGGTTTGGGTGGATATCTGGGTTCTCTATTCTATTCCATTGGTCTATATGTCTGTTCTTGTGCCAGTACCAGGCTGTTTTGAGAACAGTTGCTTTGTAATATAGCTTGAAATCTTGTATTGAGATCCCACCTACTTTATTCTTTTTTCTCAGAATTGCTGTGGCTATTCATGGTCTTTTTTTGTTCCAGATGAATCTATGAAGAATTCTTTCTAGGTCTGTGAAATATGTCATTGGTATTTTAATGGGTAATGCATTGAATCTATAGATTGCTTTGGGTAGTATGGACATTTTAATGATGTTGCTTTAGGTAGTATGGACATTTTAATGATGTTGATTCTCCAATCCATGAGCATGGTATGCTCTTCCATCTGTTAACATCTTTCTCTATCTCTTTTTTTCAGTGTCCTGTAGTTTTCTACATATAGGTCCTTTACCTCTTTAGTTAGGTTTATTCCTAGGTATCTTAATGTTTTGGGCGTGATGGTAAATGGGATTGCTTTTTTAGTCTCTCTTTCTGTAATTTCACTATTAGTGTATAGACTTCTTAGCATTAATTTTGTATCCTGCTATATTGCCGATTTCATTAATTAAGTCAATTAGTTTAAAACCTATCCTCCTCGGACTATTCAAAAACATTCAAGAAGAAGGAACACTTCCAAACACCTTCTATGAAGCCAGCATCACCCTAATACCAAAACCAGATAAAGACAACACAATGAAAGAGAATTATAGGCCAATATCTCTCATGAACATAGATGCCAAAATCCTCAACAAAATTCTAGCAAATCGGATCCAGCAGTACATCAGAAAGATCATACACCATGACCAAGTAGGATTCATCCCCGGAATGCAGGGATGGTACAATATCCACAAATCAATAAACGTGATACATCACATAAACAAATTGAGAGATAAAAATCACATAGTCATATTAATTGATGCAGAAAAAGCATTTGACAAAGTCCAACACCCTTTCTTGATAAAAACTCTCAGCAAAGTGGAAATAGAAGGAGCATCCCTCAACATCATAAAAGCTAGATATGATAAACCCACAGCTAACAGAATACTCAATGGGCAAAAACTAAAACCATTTCCCCTAAGAACAGAACAAGACAAGGATGCCCACTCTCACCTCTCCTGTTCGAATAGTACTGGAAGTATTAGCCATTGCAATTAGACAACAAGAAGAAATAAAAGGCATCCAAATTAGAAAAGAAGTAAAGCTGTCCTTATTTGCAGATGAATAATACTGTACATAAAAAACCCAAAGGGATACCTTGTATTTTAAAAATCGACCATATAGTTGGCCACAATGTAAAAGTCAATAAATAATGAGAAATTAGTATCATTCTGAGCATACAGTCTGCAACATATCTCAATAAAAATGTGAAAACAAAAAAAACCCAAAACAACACTTTTTAATATAAGTTAACTAACAAGCAAAATAGAGGCTGACAAAGACTGATAGCTGTCGGGTTGGGGGGAATTTGGGGCTGGTGGCGGGTGGGTAGAGGGATTGAGCAAAAAAGAAAAACAACAACAATTCATGGATGTAGACTACAGTGTGATGTCTGCCTAGGGGAGGGTAATTACAAGGGATACAGGGGGGAATAAATGGTGATGGCAGGAGAATTCACTTGGAATATGGTGGAATTGTGCACTTGAAATCTGTATAATTTTGTTCACCAGTGTCACCCCAATAAATTCAATAAAAAGGAAACAAAGTACATCCAATGGCAAAAAGTATATATTGGAATAATAAAAACAATGGAATAAACCTTAGGAAAGAACAGGAGTCATAATAAAAATAGCTGTAGTAGGAAGTAAAAAAAAAGAAATTAATAATTGGAAAATAAATCAACAACCAAACAATAAAGAGACTAATAAGCCAAAAGAATATCTAAACAATTAGCAGAGTAAAAAATCATTTGGTAGGATGACTCTAATAAAATGTATTAAAGAATTTTCTTGAGAAAAATGGAAAACTTTATTGCAAGACATAAAATAAAACCTAAATAAGGGTAAATGTTAATGGATTATAATACTTACTCTCACAAAAATATAAATTCTTCCCAAATTAATCTTTGAATTTAAGCCAATTAAAGTAATTTCAAGAGATTGTGAACCTCAACAAGTTGAACCTAAAATATACATGGAAGAATTGAATACTAAGAAGAGCAAGATATATTTGAAAAAGAAAAGAAAGGAAAGCTTGTATTATCAGAGATTAAAACTCAATATTAAGTTTCAGTGATTAGAATAATGTGCTATATTGGCACAGGAACAGGAAATAAGCCAATGATGCAGGATGGGGAGTTTAGAAAAATGTCTTTTGTATATAAAACAGGTAGAATTATAACTTAGTGGAGAAACAAATGACTATTTAATAAGTGTTGCTGAAACAATTAATCATCTATTCATATGGAATTGTGATCATATATAGCACAAAAATAAGTTTTAAGTGAATGAAAGGCCTAAGTGTAAAAAGAAACTAACAGTTTGAGAAAAAATACAGACAATAAACTATGAAAATACATAATATAAAGAGAAGAGTGATGAGTTTTAATAAATTAAAATGTCATTTCTCTATGGCAAATGGCATCTCAAGCAAAGTGAAAAGACAGGCCATAGATTGGAAGATGATATTTGTAACTCATTTAACTAAGGGACTAATGTCCACATACATAATAAACAATCCAAAATAAAAATGTACTAAAAAGGACAATTTGTAGAGAAAGATACTTTACACTTGCCAATAAGAAGAAGTAAAAAAAATCCAACTCCTTTATTGATTAGGAAAAAAATAAATTAAAATATTGAGCTACTCTTCCATCTGATTGGGCAACATTAAAAATCTCTAATAACCACAGGCAATTGGAATTTGGTACTTTGCTTATACAATTAGATCCACATTAGTTATCAAGGACAGATTTCAGAAACATAATGTGGAATGAAAAACTTGCAGAACTATATGTACAATGTATTAGTTCTTCATTGAAATTTTAAACATACTAATTCTGAGAGGGAGGAAGTGGCAATGAAAATATAAAAGTTTCTGTAAGGATTTATTTATTTTTTTAAAAAAACTAGAGTGTGGTATCTGTAATAAATGTTAACATTTTAATCTCATGGTAGACACATTGTGGTCTCATTATTTTCTTCATGCTTAAAATGCTTAACAGCTTAAATATTAAATAAGACTATATAACTATTTTTAATATAAATGTCAAATGTTTTTAATACTAAATTGAGTTTTAAATGACAAGTAAGATTGAGCCAGATAACAGTGTGAAAGATAATTTAGGCAGAGAAAATAATATAGAGTCATGGAGATGGTGACTGCATTAAATATTTAAATTCCTTGACCATAAGGTTAAAATATACAGATCATCTTTGGTGAGATGGGAAGATGGAATGGAAGTGCAGGCAGAGGTCAATTGTGGGAACTTGCTGTGTTAGGGAGCCTACACTCTATCCTAGGTCAGTTGAATAGTCTTAAGTAAATATCACCTAGTAATATTTGCAATGTGTAAAGATTGCTAAAGCTACTTTGTGGAGAAATGTGGTGGCAATAATGGGGATGGGGAGACCAATTAGGAGGCTATTTAAGTAGTCTAGGAAAAATAAAGACTAAATTAAGATTGTATGGGATCAGAGAGAAGAAAACAGACTTGACTATACATATATTTAGAAGGTATATTTGGCAGGATTTGGTGACTGAATGCATATTGTGGACAGAGGAAAGAATGGAGTTTTGCATTGGATGCCTGTGTGGAGAACAGTAATATTAGCAGAAATCTGGATAATGGAGAAAAAGCACACTGGGATGGATGATAAGTTTGGTTTAAAATATATTGTGTTTGTGGAACATATTATAGTTATATTCAGCATGCGGTTGGCTATATTAGTCTAAAGCTCAAGGGAGAGGTCAAAGCTTTATATGAAGTAGTCATTATCCCAAAGACCAAGGATATAAAAAAATATTGCTACATGACAGGCTAAAGCTGATTTTCGTGGTTACTCGTTACTTACTGCAGTGTCATTTCTATATTTTCCAGCATTCAGTCACAACATTTAACATGTCCTCAGTATAAGAGGTGAAGTCCGTAGCCTACATACGGTCTTTAAGGTAAAGAGTTGTGTGGAAAACATAGCTATTCTTTTATTATTATTTATTAAATATTTCATTATTTTTCATATAAAGAACTGTCAACCTACTTTTGCCCCACCCTGTATAAATGCACATTGAATATTTTAAAAGAATGCTTCTGTATATGTTATTAACCTGCCAAACAGAGAGATGAATAAAATAATACCTGATTTCTAGGGTTTCACAATCTAGTCAAATATATAGGGATATATACGTATTAAATTACAAAGTGAGATAAGTTCAAAGCAAAAACATACAGAAGGCACATAATAGAAAGTAGCAATCAGTTATGTTGTGTACAGGCACATTTCCCAGAATAAATGGTATCTGAAACATCTTTTGAAAGGTAAAGATGACCCGGTCTGCTTAATGAGGGGCAGCAAAGGGGAGGCAGAAATATTTTCAGAAGAGAAAAAAACAGAGTTCCTGTGTCACAAATAAATAGCTGATGCATTTGGGAATTGCCTGTGGATGAAATGGAAGGGAGAAAGGATAGCTGGGGATGTGGTGGGAGAGGTAGATGAAAGCTAGTTCATTATGTAGATATCTTTCTGTGCTCAATAGTTCACTTATTCAAGGTTTTATTATAAAATGGTATCTTTGAATGATAAAAGGAAAAAAATGTGAATCAAGGTGGCAGATGGAAGAACTGAAAATGCAAAGTAAAGATTGGAGGTCACAGGGACAACCAAGGTCAGCTTTAAACTCAGCCTCCAGATGAGTTACTTCATTGTATGGAGTCACCCATCAATTTCAAGCACATTTCAGGGAAATTTTTACCAGATTAAGTAGTACCGAAAAAAGACTATCTAAGAATTAACATTCTATTTCTGTCTCTAATACCAATACTGATAGTGGTATTTTCTCATGTCTTGACTCTGTTCCACTAGGGTTATTCCAGCCTTGCTAACTGTGTGATGCTGACACTGCACTTATTTTCTTCTATCTGCTCCTTTTGCACTTGACAGATACCCAAAGGATGTATTATACTCCGTAAGTAACTGTCAAGGTCTCTGCCATAGAAGTCAGTGACAGCTTTTTAAAGTATGATTTCTGAAATGGGTCATGTGTTAAAATCTTTCACCGTTCGTGTAATTTCCAGCAATGGCTCACCTAACCTTTTGTCCTGTACTAATTCTGTAGAGCGGCTTGCCATGTTTTGCATGGCATTTTGCATAAATATTTCCAGAATATAGAGACTATAAACATAGCTAAAAGTCCCTAAATAATACTCACAAGGACTTTGAAGGATGTTCACAGACTTAAGGTCCCCAAATCTCAAATTTATCAGGAGTTGTGTGTTTATATTTGGGGATGAGTTTTTTTTTTCCTGGTCCACTTTAAGATAGATTTTTAATCATTTGGACTTTCCAGGCAAACCTTCCTGAAAATCAAGGAATATGATATATTTCTCCATCCTATATTTATCAGAAATTAAGATTTGAAAATAGTATTTAATGTGTGAATGTATATAAATAAATAAGCAGTATTAGTTATTAATAAAGTGCAGAAACACCCATCCATCTAAGTATGTGGCCTGTAAATTTAATCTTAAAACAATAAAGTAGAACTCAATGTCATCTTTTAATGGGTCTGAGTCTAGTTGCTATTCTCTAAGTCTGCTTATACTTTTAAAATTGTTTTCCTAAAAACACTCTAAATGGTAAGTTCAGTTAGATACGAGAATGTGTGTGTCCACTGTTCATATTCTGATTGTTTCTTCAAATGAAATGTTCTCCTTTATCCAGATGCTACCATGCTTCATAGAAATCCACAGGTTACATCTTTTACTTGAGTTCTTTAATAATAAAGCAGTCTTAATTAATCTTTCTATTCTCTAAGAATTTGCAATTGTAATTTGTACTATGTAGTTAAATATTTCATTGTATAGTGTTTTTTTTATGATATTCACTGATTACTCATTATTAGGGGTTACTCCTCTTTCCCCAGTGACACTAAACTTCTCTATGACTCTCATAGACTTACACTCTAGACATCTCACTAGCTATTCACACCGGTACATTTCAATAAGTATTCCATATACATCCAGAATAACCTTTAATTCATGAACTCATTTAATCATTATGTGTTGAGTTCCTACAATGTAACACACACTATTTTAAGCAATACAGATACACCATTAACAAACACAAAAAGTTGAGACATCGGAGAAACCAAGATGGTGACATAGATGAACACCTAAGCTGCTGCCTCACACAACAATTTCAAAACTACAACTAAAAGACAGAATAGACACCATCCAGAACCACAGGAAAGCTGGCTGAGTGAAAATTCTACAACTAGAAGTAAAGAGAGGGACTCACGAAGACTCAGAGGAACTGTAAAAAGCTGAGGTACAGAGACACAAGAGTTGAGAGAGCTGGGGGAGGAGTGTCTGGCTGGCTTCCTCTAGCAGGAGGGAGAAGGAAAATCCCAACTGCACTGAACCCCAGCTCCAGGCGAGACTCATAGGGGGAGTCTGGACTGTTGTGAAAAGGAAGGAGTACATGGAAACTTAGGGGAGCCACGAAAGACAGAAGTCTGGGAGCTCGTGAAAGTGCATGTGAAAGTGCGTGCGAAAGTGCACACACAGAGCACTGACTGCTGATTGTGCCTGGCATCCTCTAGCCAGAGGAAACAGAAACTCACAACAGCACTGAAATCCAGGTCCAACTGTACTGAACCCTAGTTTTGGGCGAGAACCTGGGGACCCAGACTCATATGGGTCCCTAGAACGCACGGAAACTCAGGGGAACCAAAAGGCAGAGTTCTGGAAGCTCTCCCACACCCACAAAAGGCAGAAGTCTGGAGGCAAGCACGCATGGGTAGACACAGCTGATCCCCACAACCAATTGGCTTGGTGGTCAATCCCCCACAGTGATACCAACAACAATCAAGAATGAACTACAACAAGACTCTACACACAGTTCACAAAGAGGTGCACCAAGAGTGTCCACCTCAGGTAACTGGGGAGGCAGAGCTAATGGGCCACATAGGACAGCTAGCACACAAAGCTACTCTACCAACTCAGGAAAGCAGCAAAATATGTGGAAACTAAAGAAGAGATCACAAACGAAAGAAATGGAGGAAAACAAACAATTGGATATAGAGTTCAAAACCATGGTTATAAGGTTTTTTAAGAATTTCCTAGAAAACATGGATAAATTTAGTGAGACCCAAGAGGAGATGAAAAAGTACCAACTAGAAATTAAACATACACTGACTGAAATAAAAAATATTATACAGAAACCTAACAGCAGATGAGAGGATCGCAAGAATCAAGTCAAAGATTTGAAATACAAAGAAGCAAAAAACACTCCACTGGAAAAGCAAAAAGCAAAAAGAATAAAAAAATGTGAAGATAGCGTAAGGAGCCTCTGGGGTAACTTCAAGTGTACCAGCATCATAATTATGGGGTGCCAGAAGAAGAGAGAGAGGAAGATACTGAAAACTTATTTGAAGAAATAATGACTGAAAACTTCCCCCACCTGGTGAAAGAAATAGACTTAGAAGTTCAGAAAACACACAGAACCCCATATAAAAGGAATCCAAAGAGGACCACACCATGACACATCAGAATTAAAATACCAAGAGCAAAAGACAAAGAGAGAATATTAAAAGCAGCAAGATAAAATCAGTTAATTACCTACAGGGGAGCACCCATTCGACTATCAGCTGATTTCTCAACAGAAACTATGCAGGCCAGACGGGAGTGGCAAGAAATATTCAACGTGATGAATAGCAAGAACCTACCATCAAGAGTACTCTACCCAGCAAAGCTATCATTCAGAATTGATGAGCAGATAAAGAGCTTCACAGATAAGAAAAAACTAAAGGAGTTCATCAACTCCAAACCAGTATTATATGAAATGCTGAAAGGTATTCTTTAAGAAGAGGAAGAAGAAAACGGTTAACGTAAAAATTATGAACAACAAATACATATCTATCAACAAGTGAATCTAAAAATCAAGTGAATTGAAAATCTGATGAACAGAATAAACTGGTGAATATAATAGAATTAGGGGCATAGAAAGGGAGTGGACTGATAATTCTCAGGGGGAAAGAGATGAGGGCAGGTACAGGGAGAGACGCGATAAAAATCATATACCTATGGATGAAGACAATGGGGGGGAGGAAAGGGCAGAGGGTGGGGTGGGAACCAGGTGGAGGGGAGATATGGGAGAAAAAAGAGGAATAATTGTAATAATCTGAACAATAAAGATTTATTAAAATAAAAAATTGAAACATCATTGAGTTTTAATTCTAGTAAGAACAGTCCAAACAATACATAAATGATGTACATATATAGTATGTCAGTTTCTCATAAATATTATTAAGAAAATAGAGGTAGAAGGAAACAGGATTTGCTTCTAGGGAATAACAATGGTAAGATCTTAATATTAAACAGGACAGTCTAGGAATTCTTAGAAATGCCATAGTTAATGCGATCAAGAGATTTTCCTAGTGTCTTTAACAAAACAGATTAAATTATGGTGCCTATTTACCTAGAATTAAGCAAACCTTAGCCAACTTCTTTCTTTTTTTAGGGTGCTTAAATTAATATTTTTCTTCTTTAAAAGCAGCTCCATTAAGTTATAATCGATACACAAAAACTGCACATATTTAATAATGTGCAATTTGGTGAGTTTTGGATATATGCAAACTCCAGTGATACCATCACTGCAATTAAGTTAATAGACACATCCAACATCTCCCAGTGTCCACTTGTTGGTTTTATATTTCTTCTCCTTTGTTTTTTACTTCACAAGTGAGTGAGTGAGTGTGTGTGTGAAAATTTAACAGAAGTTACATTTTTTAACAAATTTTGAAATTCACATGATCATATTGTCTATTATAAGCACTACATTTAATATCAACCAGATCTCCAGTCCATTATGAAGTCTTAAAGAAAGGATTTATGTTTTTATTTTTGTAGACAATACCCCTGGTCCTCCACTCCATATTCTGAGAATGAGGTAAATAGTGTAAAGACAGTAAAATATTCTAAAATATTAAATAACATATCTAAATGCTAAGGAAAATCAGGCATACAAGTAAGAGAAGGGGAGAGAGGTTTTCTGTCATTAACTGATAAAGTAAGATTTAACTTTTCAATAAAGTTAACAGAGTTGCAACAAAATAAGAGAAATAGTATCATACTATTTTCTAAGAGAAAACATTAAAACATATTTTCAGTAAAAATTATTTAGAGATGAGATGAAATCTTACCATTTTTACTGATGTCGAGTTCTTTAAGGTTAACTAAACTAGCAATAGTGGTTGGCAGACTTGAAAGGTCATTGTCAGGAATACTTAGTTTTCGTAGAGCTTGACAGTTGAACAATTGCTGTAAAAAAGAATGATTAATTAGATAACTCATCTCAATTAAATCCATTCATATGTAAACGCAGTAACAAAATTCATCTTTATAAATGTGGTAGTGAAAGGTCCAGCTAGAAACTCTCACCTTCTTCCACCCCAAAACTCTCCATTGTTTTCAGAATGTTTTCCATCCCCATGTTAGTACCTCACTCTTCTCTGCTGCCCATATTCAAAACTCAAAGTATTCTACTTTTTCTCCTTCTGTTTACCATTAATGTCTAATTTGTCACTGACCCTATAGATTTTATTCTTTGAAATAATTTCTGGAGTTGTCCTTTCTTTTCTATTCCCATAGCTATAAGATTACTTCAATTCTCTTTTCTTGTCACAGTGTTAGATTTCAGAAAGTAGCACTTTACTTCAATCATTTTAAAGAATTGTTTATATGACATGCAAAAATTGATATATATTTGAGTACATGAGCTCACATTTCTTTTGTTTCCCTCCACACTGCTCATAGATATATAATAAATGAAACATACAACCTCTGATACTTGGTGAAAAAAATCACTAGTGATTGGTTAATTTCTGCCATTAGTCCAAAGTACTAGATGGGGAAATATTTAAAGTTAAAACAATGGTTCAAAAATCAGTATGCTTGTAATCACTGGTGGATGAGGTGCTTGTTTAACATGTGAATCATTGCGCTGTATCCAAAGACATACTGATATAATCGGTCTGGGATGTAAGTCAACATCTGTATTTAAAATATATATTTATTTGTTTGTTTGTTTGTTTGTTTATTTATTTATTTATTTATTTATTTATTTATTTCAGAGAGGAAGGGAGAGGGAGAGAGATAGAAACATCACTTATGAGAGAGAATCCTTGATTGGCTGCCTCCTTCATGCCCACACTGGGGATTGAGCCTGCAACTTTGGCATGTGGCATGTGCTCTAACTGGAAACAGAACTTCGACCTCCTGGTTCACAGGTCGATGCTCAAACATTGATCCACACCAGCTGGCATCAACATCTTGTATTTTAAACAAGAACTCTAGTGATCTGGTTATTCTGATGTATGTGTTCACAGTACCATATTTTGGGAAACAAGATTTTTTAGCTATGTCCATCTTATCTTGATTACTCAAGATATGAACAGCTGGGACAGAATTTTTATTCTTTTCTGGAAGAATTATCTTAATGAGATCCTTTCTGTTTGACATTTCTAATTATGTTTTGCTAAATTTCCACAGATGAAGTCTTTGGTATCCATGACGATGCAATTGGACCACAGTACATTTAACTACCACTTGCTCTTACATGTAATTCATTATTTATAGGCAGAAATGATATAAGCCATAGTTGTTATTTCTTAACTCATTAGTTATTTAAAAAAATAGCTTGTACTGGTTGATACTTAAGATGAAATATATATTTTCTTGCTTTTGGATAGCTCCTTATATAGATTATTTGCAATACTTCATGTAGTGCTAGAATTTCAATATACTCTACAGAAATGTTGCTAAGTTCTTAATAACAGTTAAAAGTAGAACTTTGATAGTTCCTATTAACAGTTTTCCTTTAAAAATAGAAAAATAAATATCTACACTCATGGTAAAAGTTAACTAAATTTTTTTCCATCTAGATCATCCTGAAAAGATTATATCTATATGCAATGTAATATTATAAATTCATATATTTAAGATTATAAATTCATAGATTTTTAAAAATAAATTACTTTATGACTGCTGTTGGTCAAGTATTCTAACTATTCTTTAGTTAATAGATTATTATAACCATTTTATGCCAAATTTAGACAAATAAATTTCAAAACAGAAAGACTTTTTGTTTTGTTTTTGAAATTTAAGACTCATCATCTCAACTAAATTCTCATTTCTCCCATGAGTTAAAAAATATATTCCTGTATTCTTTTCCAATTTTAAGTGCAACCATGCTAGGAACAAAATACACTGAGTGGCCAGATTAGTATGATCTCTGAACGCATAATAATCTGGCCACTCAGAGTGTGTGTGTGTGTGTGTGTGTGTGTGTGTGTGTGTGTGTGTGTATTAGAGGCCTAGTGCATGAATCTGTACATGGGTGGGGTCTAGCCAGCCTGGCCAGGGGGAGGGGACATGAGTGGTTGGCCAGCCTGCCTGCTGGTCAAACTCCTGGTTGAGGAGACCATTTGCATATTAGCCTTTTATTATATAGGATATACACTGAGTGGCCAGATTATTGTGCATTCAGAGACCATAATAATCTGGCCACTCAATGAATATGGAATTTCTTCAACGCTCTATTACAGATAATTCAAGACTTCTCTGGTATAGAGGCCAAGGGCATGGTATATATAATCAGACTGATGTGAGTTCAATCCCCATTCATCTTCTTACTAGCTGTATGGTCTTGAGAAAGTTGCTTAATATTTCTGAACCCTATCAATTTCCTCCTTTGTAAAATTAGGACAATAACATTGACTAACTTAAATGAGTTACTATTATTCATCAATTCTAAGTTCTGCATTTTTTACATATTAACATCTTTGATATTTGGGAGGCATATTACAATCAAGAGCAAGTCACAATTTTTAAGGAGTGTTTCTTAGTGTTACTATAATAATGATATCTTATAATAAATGGCATTGATTTGATGAAATGAATTACTTGTGAACATCTAAAAATGTGATTGGCACATAGTAAAGGTTGATAACTATTAGTCATTATTAATATTTATAAAAATGATACAGAAGCACATCTCTCTCTATATAAAACCTATTTCTTCTTTTCTAGATGATGAGGTCTTTGAAGGTAGAAGTCATATGTAATTCATTTTGTTAGCAATTTATTTTACCTTTGTGTATACCCAAGTTATTAGCATAGTACATAATGTGTGCTTAATAAATATATTTTAACAAATACTTAGGTAAGTTGAGGTAAAATCAGTAAACTATTCGGTTCCAGCTAATATGTCACAGTATTAGAAGTTCTAGAGAGGTAACAATCTTGTGGAATTTAATTTCATAACAAAGTGAACTTCTGAATGTGAGTTATGATATCTATAACTTGGAAAGAAATTAAAGAGACATTTTAATGATTCCTTCAAGATTCAAGCTTTGAATGAAAATGAAGTCAAGGATGATTATGAAATAACCATAATTCTTCAATATAGTATAAAATAGCAAATTAATTAATTGCTAATTAGAGTAAGACTGTTAATGTTTATAGTTACCCTGCCTTTCATTTGCTATTGAAATTTCACATTTCAAAAACAATGGAGTTTTTTTTGAGCCTTGAAATATTTGTGTACTAAAGTTCTTTTTCTGGGGCTAATGGAAGCAATTTAAACTCTGACAGAAATTGGTTTGTGAAGAGCATGCAATTTAAATTACTGACTCGAGAAAGTAATGATTAGGTGTTTACTAACAGAGCTGACAAAAAGAGAAAGGCCTGAAGATTGAAAAAAAATATTTGGGGCAAAAAATGTATATCCTAAAAGCAATTATGCATTCATTCATGGAAAACCATTAATTGATATCTGCTATAGGCTAGACACTTTGCCAAGTACAAGAGGCACAAAGTAAACAAGCAACAGCTATTGAACCCAGATTGCTTACAAGTTAATATTCAGATAATAACTACAGTGGGAAAAGGCCAAAGTAAATATTAGGTATGGTAAAAACACACAGGTAGGATATGTGTACCAGATTATGTTCATGGTGGTATTGGGTTTGACTCATAAAAGTATTTCTAAAAGAGGTGATGAAAAATGGATCACCCAAAAGCCAGCACAGGTAAGCAGATGAAGTCCAAACAGGGATAATATTGCACCTTTCTTGTAGCATTTAAAGATACTCCTACTCAAAATATATGTACCTGAAACTAGTTTCAGAAATTTACTTGATATATGCAGAGACTTAGATCTTGGCGTGAATGCTCTGAGTCTACAACAGCTACATGCATTTTAAATAAGTTTATGGAATACTAATTATATGCTATTGTAGACATTTAGCACTGAAAATAAAAAATAAAAAATAAATATTGTCAATTTCTGTCTTCAGCAGTATGGTGGACAAAATCGTCAAAGAAAAACCTTTCAGTACAACAAAACCCCCACACACATTAAATTTTCCAATTTGTGGTTTGTAAAATGGTAACACCTTTTGCCAAATTACTAATAAAAAAGAATACTTTTATCTTGTTTTATTCATTTGAAAAATGTCATATTCTGGATACTAATTTTTGGACAGTTCTCTCAATATATGGCTCGCATTCCATTCTTTTTATGTTATCTGTATGACAGGTTGACCGAAACCAGTTGCTATGACACGCGCTGACCACCAGGGGGAAGATGTTCAATGCAGGAGCTGCCCCCGGGTGGTCAGTGCACTCCCACAAAGGGAGCGCCACTGGGCTCACAGCTACAAGAGCAGCTGAGGCAGCGGGAGCCTCTTCCACCTCCAAGGCAGCGCTATGGAGGTGAGGTGCAGTGGGATCAAGATGAGCAGGAGAGGCTTGGTGCCCCACCTGGCTAGGGCTCCTCCCTGGTCGCCTGCCTGCTTCAAGCACTGCTACATCCCTCAAGGGGTTCCGGATTGAGAGAGGGCGCAGGCCAGGCTGAGGGACCTCACCCGTGCACGGATCCGTGCATCGGGCCTCTAATCTTTCAATAAAAAGACATTTATAATAGTCAAATTTATCTGATTAATATGTACACATGGTTTCCAGTTTTTCCCTCCTGAAAGTTTCCATGCTTTGATTTGTCTCATGTAGAATTTATTTTTGAGTTTGATATAAAGTAAGGGTCCATTCTTTTCCTTTTATTGATGTTCTGGCACCATTTTAAACACAGCTCATTGTCTCTCCACAGATTTGCAGGACAAGTTCTATTGTACATCTGGTATGGGTCTATTATAAACTTGATGCAAAGGAATAGAAAAGGAAGGCTTTAGCCAGAATGTGAAAAGATGTGCGAGTCCGGGCTTTATCCTACAGGAGATGTTCGGATGATGATTTTTATTCATTTCTGAGTCAGCCTTGCAAATGCTGTCTCCAGAAAAACACACACACCAGCATGCATATGCATGCACTCACACACATGCACACACACACACACACACACACACACACACACTTAATTGCGTCCAATTTCAAAGAACTAGGAAATCACTGGGAGCCCATGAGTGGCTGTGGAACAGGTTAAGGACCACTGTGATGGGTCACTTCTAAAAGTGCAAATGTGATCAGGTCCATCTGCTCATCCTTTTTCCATGGTTCTCTGCTTTCTTCAGAATAAAGTTCATGTTTCTCACTGTGGCTTTCAAGACCCTTCATCTCTCCAGTTTCTCACCTTGCCATTCCCCTGTCCCTGTCTCTTCCTCACATCTTCCCCTTTCTGGTCCTGCATTACCATATCTCCAGCCACACAAGGCAGCTGCCAGTTTCTGTACTCACCATGCTCTGTCTCCCCCTTGCAAATGACAGGTTTCCGGCTGAAGCTTTTTTCCATTGCACCCTGTCCCACCTCCTCCCTACCTCCTTCTCTAAGCTCAGGCCTCCCTAACTTTAAGATCACAGCTCAAGACCGGTTTGCGTGCTCCACCCATGCACTTTCATAAAATTCTGTATCTCCACTGAAGCCTCAATGTCCCTATTTGGGGATTATTAGACTGTAAGCTTCTCTAGTCACTGTGGCTTCTTCAGTATATAAATGCTATGCTTGACACATGGTATCTTCTCAGTAGACAGTTGTCATTTAATGAATATTCTTATACAGGGAAGTGACAAATAACAAGATAGTCACCACTTGCTGGAGAGCTTAGTGAATATGTGAAAGGCACTAAACTAGATTTTAATATATGTCGCCTTTAGTTCTTGCAACAATGTTGCAAAGAAGGTATTATTATTCCTATTTTGCAGGTGAGAAAACTCAGGAAGTTCACTTTTGCAAGGTTATCTACAGAGTAAGTGCCAGAGCCAGCATTCACATTCAGTTTTGTCTGATATGAAGCCATTTTTATTGCGGCCTGTTGCTCCCTCTGCACTGCCAGATCGTGCTCTGGAAAGATAATGGTGACAAGTGATAACAGTTGGAGGCTGCCTGGTAGGGGAGAGTGTCTAAGAGGAGAACCTTGAACCCATCCTAATGGTTGCAGGAGGATTAGGGAAGAAGATTTAAATTCAATGGTTACTGAGAGCAAAGACCTAAAGTAGAGTTAAAGGAGAATATATGTTTTAGCACTTGGCTCACCCTGAAGTGCTATACAAATGCAAACTACTATAATTGGAATTAGCATTTTATTATCACATTTATACTCTGGCTTGAAAAATCAAGGACACATTAAAAACACCATGAATGTGAATAACTGTATATAAGCAGCTCCCTAGAAAACATAAGAAATAAGCTGTTTAATTTTGCACCACAAATAAAAAATTATGAGTTGCTTGTGAATTCTAAAAAGATAAATTATTTTCCTAAAAAGTTTCATATAAAATCATAAATATTCAATGAGAGGGTTATTGACGCCATACACTGGCACAAGTGGATTCCTCAGGGAGGACTGATAATCTAATGAGCTGGCGTCATCGAATGGCTGGTTTCTTAGAAGCTCTTTCTTTGAATCCCTTTAAACGTGTGCAGAAGACAGTGTTTCCAAGTTTGTTTGAAAGCTGTTTCAAATAGATAATTATTTTGCACACATATTATAATAAAATGTTTTAAAATTTTTTAGTTTACCACAAGTGTTGATAATTATCTTCGGTGAGAAAAGAGTCAACTTAAAAATAATAGAGTAAAAATGATTTTATATATACACTTGGTAAATTGCAAGCTTCTAATTATGATGTTCAATTACTCTTTCCCACCCTCTCCCTCCCCTCCCTCCCCTCCTCCTTCCCTTCCTATCTCCCTCCTTCCTTCCTTTTCTTTCTTTCTTCTTCCCTCCTTCCTTCCCCATTCCCCTTCCTTCCTGAATGCTTGTGCTCCTGAGCACCTCCTAAGCATCTACTCAGAGCCACACAGTGCCAGGACCCAAAGGTGAGAGAACAAAGCAGCTCCTTCCTCAAGTATATAATCAACAAAATGAAATAAAATGAAATAAAAATAAAATAAAATGTAAAAATACTATAAAATATGCTTTGCATATTGCCTTTTAGTCCAGAAAAATACTCTTAGAACTTGAGAATCTGGATTGTGAATCTGCCTTCCACACTAGTCTCCATGGCTCCCTCCCATTCACATCCGTTCCATAAATGTTCCTAAGCAGGGAAGTGGAATTTTGCTTTTGAGTAACAACTGGCACCTGTGGGTGATTAGAGACTACCCAGATGAAAACCAATGAGAGTCTTAGTTAAGGCACTGCCAGGAGGGATAGGAAAGGAGACACGCTGACAGTCTTATATCGGCAGTCACAGAGGGGAAGGTTTTGTGGTCCAACAACACGTTAAGATCTCAGGAGCGGTGAGCTGTGAGCTGGTGTGGGAGGTGTGGAGCCAGACAAGTGCTGGTGGCATAAAAGAAGATTGCAGCTGTAGGAAAAGGGAATGCTTATAAACCCTTCTAGTGCATTTTAGAAATATCGAATGTGGTGCAGAGATGAGCTCTTTTTTTCCCCGTGGAAAGAAGGCAACTACAATAACTACCCAGACATTTTATCCTAGGAAACAATAAATATTACTGCTGTTGCTTTGAAATACAGATCTTTTCAGCAACAATTTGTACAAAGGCGTTTCTAAATCATTTCCCCCATTTGAAACAGCAAGGTTATTTTAGCATTTGCCATTGTCTTAGAGGAAGGGGTTATCTCTGTTATATTGGGATAACAGCTCTTGGTTTTCATATACAAGACATGGCACTTCACATACACATTCTTCATGACAACAGTTGGATTTAAATTTTTTAAATGAAAATATTCTTTAACTTATATATTCATGGTTACTTGATGAAAATTAGCTAATAACACCAAGAATAAAGTAGGAAAAAGTAAAAGCTGAATATAAAGGCACAGCTTTAAAATTTTTTCTTAAAGAATTGTTTTGTTGATTTTTAGAGAGCAAGGAAGGGAGAGGGTGAGAGAAACATTGATGCTAGAGCAAACTATCTTTTGGCTCCTCCTGCAGGACCCCTACCAGGGATTGAGCCTGCAACCTGAGCGTGTGCCCTCATAGGATATCCAATCAGCAACCTTTCGTGCATGGGTTGACACCCAATCAGCTGAGCCATACAGCCCAGGGCATAGCTTTGAATGTTTATAATTTTCATCATTGCTGGGCATTTGAGGCAAATCGTTTATAATGCTACTATTCTTAAGATAAGTGATGTGTGTGTGTGTGTGTGTGTGTGTGTGTGTGTGTGTCTTCATGTATATGCATAGGTTGCTTTGTTTTTTTTGTTGTTGTGTTGCTTTTTTTTAGTAACTATTAGTTGGTAAAATTTTTGGTAATTTTTAAAAGGTATTAGCTTGTCTGTGGAGAGTGATCAATATGGAGTGTGAGCAATTGCTTGAATAGTATTAATCTAGATTTCTGTAATAGTAAAAGATTTTAGATTTTTTTAGTAATTCTCACCCCAGGATGTGTTTTTTTATTGATTTAAAAGAGAGAAGAGGGGAGAGAGAAAGTAACATCAATTGGCTGCCTCCGGTATGCTCCTTGATCAGGGAATGTACCCAGAACCAAGGTATGTGCGGTGACCAGAAATTGAACCTGTAACCTTTTGGTGTACAAGGCAACACTCTGACTGAGCCATCCAGCCAGGGCAATACTAGTATAAATTTTTGACCAGGTAAGTAAACCAAAGAGAAGATGGCTTATGGTGTAGCAGGGATATGTTTCCCACATCTAGTCATAAAGGGAAAATTATAAAGCAAGTCTAGACTTGAAATCCGACTCTATCATTAACTAGCTACATACTATTGAGAAAGTTCCACAATTGTTTTCGAAGGTCAAGTTATCATTTAAGAAGTCCAAATTAGTCCTGTTCTAGTCTTTTTTTAAAAATATTTGATTGATTTTTTACAGAAAGGAAAGGAGAGAGAAAGAGAGTTAGAAACATCAATGAGAAACATTGATTCAGCTGCCTTTTGCACATTCCCTACTGGGGATGTGCCCACAACCAAGGTACATGCCCTTGACCGGAATCAAACCTGGGATCCTTCAGTCCACAGGATCTGTGTTCTTATTATGATCTGGGACACATATTTTTATAATCCACTTTTACCAGTCCTATTAGCATTATTTATGCAACAAATACTTAGTGAGATCCTAACTTTGATCCAAATGTTGTACTCATTTAAAGACTAAATAGACCAAGTCTCATAGTTTAGTGTCTTGCTCCTTAACCTCTGTTTCCATGGAGTAGAATAAGCATTCAACAAATATGTCTTCAAAGAATAATCACATATGTTTGGTAAGTGCAACTGTGGGCATGAATTTATGGTCACATGGCAGCACAGAGGCATGTGAGGTAACTGCCAGTGAAAGAAAAATGGAAACTATGGAGGAGGTCACAATTGAGATGAATCTTAAAGTGGCAAAGTAGACAGAGGAAACAGCCTGAGTTTAGAGGCAAGAAAAAGACCAGTGACACTTGGAGAACAGAAGCAAGGGGTTGGAGAGGGGGCCTGTAGCCAGGTAATGGGAGGCCTTAGTTGCATGCTTTCCCCTCTGTAAATTAGAGAGGAGACAGGGAACAACCTTAACCAAGATTATGGCCTGATCATATATATTCACATTTAGAAATATCACTGTTGGATGTGTGAAGAAGAAATTGTGGGAGGCAGGGAAGGAGACTGTTCTGCTCAGCCACTGTGGCTCAGTGGTTGAGCATTGACCTCTGAATCAGTCGGGGTGCATGCCCAGGTTGTAGGTTTGATCCCCAGTGTGGGGTGTGCAGGAGTCAGCCAACCAACGATTCTCTCTCATCATTGATGTTTCAATCTCTGTCTTCCTCTCCTTTCCTCTTTGAAATCAATCAATCAATCAATATATATATATATATATATATTTTTTTAAATGAGACTTTTCTAGTCTGCTAAGAGATGGATGAGGGCCTGACAAAGGCTCCGTTCATGGTAGAGAGGTGAGATTAAATTTAAGGAAGAGCTGGCACAATTGACAGGACTGGGAAGTTGGTTTGATGAGGGAGGTGAGTAAGAAGTAAGAGTAAAGGATGACAGGGTCCTGGTATTCGGACTAGATGGTCACCCAACAGAGAACATAGGACAGGAGACAGGTTTCAAAGGGAAATTAGACTTGTTGAGTGGAATATTCAAGTAAATGCAGAAAGCATGTACAAATCTGAAAACTGAGAAATGGGGCTGAGCTGGCAAAGCAGATTTGTAAGTCTTCAGTGCGGCAGTTGAGACCATGAGACTGGATGGATATGATGACCTAGAGAAAACGGGAACATCAAGACACTCTTACCTCCTTTTCCCTAATGCTCTTATTGTAAAAGCCACAAATGACTCCCAGTGTAATGGATTATCTAGTTTTTGTCCTCCTTGGCCTTCCTATCCCATTTGACAATGTTGTCACTGCATCCCTAGAACTCTCCACTCCATTGGCTTGGTTTCTGTGACTCTGTTCTTCCTGTGTCAGCATCCCCTTCACCCTGCCCTGCTAGTCCTGCTCCATTTCTCCTGAGAGTTAGGCCTCCCTGTGGGCTGGTGGTACTTCACTGGCAATGACAGAAGCAGCCATTATTAATGTTAATGAGCAAATTTATGTGGTAAACATTCTATCTAATAAAAGGGTAATATGCAAATTGACCATCACTCCAACACACAAATGGCTGCCCCCATGTAGTCAAATATGGCTGCCTCCATGTGGACCCAAAATGGCCACCACAAGATGGCCTGCAAGGAAGGGCAGTTGGGGTGATCAAGCCTGTAGGGGAGGGCAGTTGGGAGGAACTAGGCCGGAAGAGGAGAGAAGTTGGGGGCAACCAAGCCTGCAGGGAAGGGTAGGTGGGGGAGACCCAGGCTTGCAGGGGAGAGCAGTTGGGGTGGGGGAACCAGGCCTGCAAGGCAAACAGGCTGGCAGGGGAGCAGTTAGGCATCAATCAGACTGGCAGGGGAGTGGTTAGGGAGTGATCAGGCTGGCAGGCAGAAGCAATTAGGGGCAATCAGGAAGGCAGGCAGGAGAACAATTGTTAGCCAGCAGTCCTGGATTTTGAGAGGGATGTTCGACTGCCCATTTAGGCCTGATCCAGATAGGGACACATACACCCCTGTCCCCCTGTGCATGAATTTTGTGCAACGGCCTCTAGTATAAGCTTTTATGTAGTCAATTCTTAATTATTTTGGACAAATAAATATAATTTTTATTCCTATTAAAGGCCACTGACAGACAGAAAAGAGACAATTAAGGGTCATGGGAGTTATATTCAACATAATTAATCTTTATTGTGACTTCAAAAAAAGGAAAAACCTTTAATCATCCATTTAAAATGTAAAGAAAGCAGAAAACATAACTCTCTAGGCAATAAATGCCGGGGGGGCCCCCCCCCCCCCCCCACACCCACCTACACCCAGGCTAAAATAAAAAAACTGTTACCAAGAAATCAAGAAGCAGTAAAAAAGCTTTAAAAAGAGAGAATATTGGTATTGCTAATCTCTGGTCAAGATTTAACTCAGCTTTTGCTCTTTGGGCTCATTACAGACACAGCAAGCTGCCTCTTTGTATAGAAAGCATAAATATTTCTAGGGTTTTGTTAAAACATTAAATTTCACATAAATTTTGGAAGACTGGATATCTGCAAAAGATTGTCTCTCTTTTTATATCACTTAATTAATGAAAGAAAATGACTTTCTCTTTGTAAAATGGGATTATCATTTCTCATTTTATAGGAAAAAAACACACCAATTTTTGGTGTTTTTTCAAGGTACTGCAGCTCCTACCAATTGATACCATTTGTTGAAGGTTTTGTGTTTTGCAAGTTCTCATGCTCGGACTTTACAGGCATCATGCTATTTTTTTCTACAACAATGAAGAATTACGACAAGGTAGCTATTGACAAAAATAGTTCTACAAAGTAGATGCCCTCTTCCAAGTATGGGAGAAACTGAGGCTAAGAACTTTCCTCAAACTGGGATTCAAATTCAAGTCTGCCAGATTCTAAAGCTCTACTGCTTTTCAATACACAGAATATTTCCTGGCTAACTGCTCATCTCAGCAACCAGAAGAGCCAGAGGAATTCTGGAGCTGAGCTTTGAAGTTAAGCAATACTAGTGCAGGCAATGCATGTGAGCTTACATTACTCATATCCTTAGCTTCACTTTTCCGCTCCTCTTTTTGTTAGTCCTCACCCAGGACATTTTTCTTGATTTTTAGAGAGGATGCAAGGGAGAGGAAGAGACAAGCAGAGAAAAATATTGATGTGAGAGAGCCACGTCGCTGGAGCTTATAATTGAAATATGTGCCCTTGATCAGAATCAAACCCAGGACCCTTCAGTCTTCAGGCTGATGCTCTATCCACTGAGCCAAACCTGAGCCAAACCAGCTAGGGCTTGCTTCACTTCTTTCTTATCATTTCTCATTACCTGAAGAACTGTTCATTATCTCTGAAGTTTAGTCTAGGTCAGTGGTCGGTGAACCGCGGCTCTCTAGCCACATGCCGTGGTTTGCCTCTCTGTTGACTAATGAGTTTATGGACCACTATATATATGCCCCTTTACCTCTTTGTACACAATATGCCACAATTGCCTAATCCTCACAGCTTCCAACTACACGGTAACATTTAGTCTAGTCCAGCGGTGGGCAAACTCATTAGTCAACAGAGCAGCAAACCGTAGCTTGAGAGCCGCATTTGGCTTGTGAGCCACGGTTTGCCCACCACTGATCTATGATCTCTAAATTTCTATCACAGTTTCTCTAACAGTATAATAGAGTGAATGTGATTTTTTTCTTTTCAATTCAGATGAAATTTTCATTTGATTCCATAACATATTCACATTTCTCTCTTAGAAGTTTTTAAATTAATTGTCATTATTTTTTTTAAATGTACCATATGTATGCTATGGTAGATCCTAATTCATGGTCTCATATAACTATGCATAATTTTGAAAGCAGATGTTTACTTGTGATTTTACATGTGACTATGGGCCAGTTCTATAGAAGGTCAACCTCATAATTACATTAAAGTAATTCCATGTTCCTATAACAAGTTGACTATAGCCTGACTCCCCAGGAATCCCTGGTCAAGAATTGTATCATGAAGTGGTTCTATATCAAAGAAGGCATTCTACTAATGCAGCAATTTGGACTCACTTCTAGAATGAAACCAACTTTTAGGGAATTTCTCTAAAGTATAATAATAAATACTGTAGGGAAATTTTTCTAAAAATTTAAAGGATATGTATATGGAAAACCAAGCAAATAAAAAATGAAGTAAGTTTAGAAAAAGCTTGTATTTATACTCTAAAGAAATAATTCTTTATTAATTCTCTAAAGGCTAATTTCATTCTAGAAGTGAGTCTAAATTGCCACACTAGTAAAATGCCTTCTGATTTAAATCTACTTCATATACTAAGGACTGAGCCAGGAAACAAACAACATTAGCACATGTAATAATAAGTTAACTAGTATTATAAGAACTAGTGAAAAGAGTAGATAGCAAATATTGACCAACACTTATAAATTTACATTTTTACTTTTTATGTCATTTAATTTGCTCAAATGATACTCTATAATTCATTTGAGCATTGGATATTTACATTAATCAGTGTGTTTAATGGAACATTTTCAAAAGCAAGTACCATATTTTGGTCAGATCTACCAACAGGTTAACCCTTGGAGCATTTGTCTTCAGCTTAATTCACTTTTTTCTTTTTCTTATTTAAAATTATTTTTTATTTTTATAAAAGCATTACATCAGTTGTTTGTCCTCTCATTTGCATTCCACAATACCTCTTCTAGTGGTAAATTCTTTCAACATTTTTTACTATCATTTCTTGTATTTTCTTCTATATTTTTAGAGAATACACTTATATTTCTAATTCTTATTTTACCAGTTATAGATACTGCATATGTATTTCATATTTTAACAAAATATATATTTCATATTTTCTTACAACAACCACCATCACTCTTTTCCCCCCTCATCTTCCTGATATACTTACTTTCATTTTTTGTTATTAAGTAGTTAATGCTGATAGTAATGTTTATTTATACACTAAGTTTGATTTTTCTCAAAGTTGCTGTGTTTTTTATTTACCTGGTTTTCTATACATTTATCCTTAATATTCCCTCCAAAGGCTCAAACAGCTCTGTCAAATACCCAGCAATTTTATCTCCAAATACTAAAGCATATCAGATAAGTTGCTAGACCCACAGTTCATTCTAGAAGAACTGATTCCTGCACCTTGTAGCTGGCTCCAGTCTGGGCAGGTTGCTGTCTCAGTGTGATGCATCATGCATAGCTTACATAGCTATCCATTTGCGAACTCCACCCCCAGACTAAGCTCTGGTTTCCTGGATTCCATACCTTCCATCTTTTGGTTTATTGCACATCATCTAGTAGAAACCTGTGACTCATTTTGCTTTCTCTCCCCTCTTCCCAAATCAAGACATAAAACAGATGACCAAATCCAATAAATTTTGCCTTCGAAAGCCTCTCCAAGCTGTGCCCTTGATTCCATCCTCAGGGTCACTACCCTGGACTAGGCCATCATCCTCTCTCAGATGTCTATGGACCTTTTTGCCTTCAGGTTTGCCCTTTTATATCTATTATTGATGCAACTAGCACGATTTTTCTAAAATACATATATGATCCTGTTGCTACCCAGTGAATTTTCATATAATCAAGATAAAATTCAAACTTCTGATCTTAGCATGGAAGGGCTTCCTAATTTCTCCAGCATCATTTTTTCCCCTGTCACTCCTGCACTATGTATTGAAGCAATACTTCAGTTCCTCAATTATGCCTCATTTGCACTCTTTCAGGAAACTGCTCCCTCCTCTCCTACTGAACTCTTACTCATCCTTAAGTCTTAGTTGAAATGACATTCCTCAGGATGCTCCACTGAATGTATTTGCAAATCACGGATTGCTTCTCCTCTTATCTCAGAAGACAGCATACTGGATGCAATTACTTGTTCAATGTAAGTCTATTCAATCACCATTTTCCCAGCGACTAGCAAAGTATCTGGCACATAGTAGATACATTTTCATGAAAAGATTAATGAATATACACATTAAGCTGCAAACACAATTTCCTGTGGGAGCTAGATGGGTAACTTCACTGTTAGTGGCAGCCTAGGTGGAATCTGTGGCCAAAAGAGCTGCTTCATCAAGAGCCAGTGATACTCAAATCTATATAATTGTTACCAGTTGGGAATATGGACCCCACAAGATCTTCCTTTTTTTAAAGAGTCCAGGAACCTGGACTTTTTTTTGTAAACTATAAATTGGCTAATAGTTCACTTTTCAAAAATCGGCAAGCCAAACAAAACAAGACTGCTTGTTTCTAATTTCTGGATGAAAAATAGATTTGGATTGGCAGTCTTGATCTGATAAGGCTCAATGTCAGATATCTCACTACTTTTTGGTGTCTTTATGAGGAGGCTCAGCTAATAGCTCATATTTTGCATCTTTAAAACAGAATTTGTTATATTATTTATTGGGGTGCATTGGTTCATAAAACTATAGGTTTCAAGTTAAACTCAACAAAACACTATCTGCATGCTGCATCCATGTGTCCATCACTCCAAGCAAAATCTCTTTCAGTTCTCATTTATCCTCGGGCAAGGGAAACAAATAAAAAAGTAAACAGGACTACAGGAAACTAAAAACTTTTTGTTCAGCAAAAAGAAACCAGCAACAAAATAAAAATGGAACCCATTTTATGGGAGAACATATTTGCTATTGACACATTTGATAAGGGGTTAATTTTCAAAATATATAAAGAACTTATATTACTCAACATCATAAAGATAAACAACCCAATAAAAAAATTGGCAAAGGATCTGAATAGACACCTTTTAAATATGTTTTTGGTAGCATCATTTTCCCAGTTCTCTAGGATAAAATTCTTTATTTTTCTCTATTTTTTTATTTATTGTCTAAAGTTTTACATATGTCTTCTTTTTCTCCAATTGAGCCCTCCCCCACAGCCATTCCCATCTTGGGCAAGCCCCCAAAGTTCCAGTGCCCATATCCATTGAATATGCTAATATGCATGCATACAAGTCCTTTGGTTGCTCTTTAACTGCCCCTTTCCCTACCATTTGTCTCTGAATCTATTTTTGTTCATCAAATTATTTTGATTATTATATCACTCACTAGAGACCTTGTGCACAAAATTCATGCACTGGGGGGAGGTAGGTTGTCCCTCAGCCCAGCCTGCACCCTCTCCAATCTGGGACCCCTTGAGGGATGTCCTACTGGATTGCCTCAGCCCAGCCTGCACTCTCTCACAATCTGGGACTGCTGGCTCCTAACCACTTGCCTGCCTGGCTGCCTGATTGCCCCTAATCACTCTGTCTGTCAGCCTGATCACCCCATAACTGCCTGCCCGCTAGCCAGATTGACACCTACTGTTCCCCTGCAGGCCCAATCACCCACAAATGGCTTCTCCTGGAGGCCTGGTCACCTGCAACTGCCCTTCCCTGCCAGCCAAACTGTGACAATGTGGGGACGACCATCTTGTGACAAGGTGGGGGCAGCCATCTTGTGGTGGCCATCTTGTGATGACATGGGTGGCCATCTTGTGATGCAACGGCCTGAGGGTCAATTCGCATATTACTTCTCTATTATAGGACTAGAGGCCTGATGCACGAAGATTTGTGCAAGAATGGACCTTCCTTCTCCTGGCTGCCAGCATCGCCTTCACTCTGGCCGGAACTGCCTTTCTGCCTTCCCACACTGCCCAGAGGCCCGGAGCGGCTGGGGTGGTGTGGAATGCCTGCATCATCACCATGGCAATGACACAGTGTCCTACCCCACTCCCCTGCCACTTAGCACCTGTGTATGCAAATTAACCTGCCATTTTTATTGGGTTAATTTGCATCCTCACTCCTGAATGGCTGGTGGGCATCACAAAGGTATGGTCAATTTGTATCTTACTCTTTTATTAGTGAGATCATGTGATATTATCTTTCTCTGACTGGGTTATTTCACTTAGAATAATGCTCTCCAGTTCCTTAGGATAAAAATCTTAATATCGATTTTTCCTCTTTGTTCATCCCCAAGTCTAGTCATATGCCAAATTATAAAAGGTCTGATTTCAGATTAGTAAAATGAAAAGAACATGGGATTTGAAGTAATTTGTGTTATAAGGTTCATGCTATTATTTTAGCCTCATGTGCTCAGTGTTCTTGGATTTGAAATGAGAATAACAAAACCTATTTGTCAGATTTGTTCTGAGAACACAGATGCTATTGCATACGAGTGCCCAGCACACAATAGGTATTAACTACATAGTTGTTGCATTTTCTGCCTTCTCCTCTTTGCTCTTTCACCTGTCTTTTTCTTCTCCATTTCTCCAACTAATACACTGTCCAGGCATATAAGCTAATATGACTTTAGAAGAACCTGGCTCCAGTATTTCTTTCTCAACCTGCCACTTCAAGAAGCAACTTTACAAATATTGCTAATTTATACATTATAGATGTTCAATTGCTCTTGTGAATTATATTCCTCTCTGACCTTGCTTCATCCACCCCATTCCCTAACTTCTCAGCTCACAGCAAGTTTGCCACTTCTCATTCTTGAGCTCACTGATTCTAGCATCTAGACCTTTATCATTTAAGTAAATTTCAATATTGATCATATCCTTCAGGTTCTACAAACCATCATCATCTGTACTGAATTTTCTTTTTTCTCATTAAAATGGATGAATGTTCCCATTCCTCTCAAAGGTGACCCTTCTTGCATTTTGAGAATCCCATGTTCTTTTGCCTTCAGGACTTTGCTATTATAATTATTTGAACAATTTTCTTCATTTAGTTTCTCCCCTTTTATTCTAATTTATTCTGAGTATAAATGTGCTTTAATGCCATTGATCAGAAAACAAACAGAAAAAAAATAACTTAGCTTGATCTCCAACTTCTCATGTCTCTGCTTCCTCTCACAGCAAAACCTCTTAAGAGTGATGTGGATGTCCACAATTGCTTCTATAATCCTGCTTCTCTGTGTTTTCACATTGCTACTCTTATCACAATCACCAATTACTTCAATGCTAGCAAATACAGAGATCCTCCCTCTGTCATCGAAAGACAATCTCTTAGTTTACTACTCTCTCTTCTTAAAACATCTTCTGTTCTCTAGTTTCCTTGACAACAACACAAATATCCACAGCAACTCTTTCCCTCATTTATCAATAGAAACTCTTTCTAAATCTTTTTTCAGGTCCAAATTTCTTATGTCCCAAATCCATTCCATTAGCAAATCCTATTAACATTACCAACAAAGCATAATCAGAAATGCTTCTCTTTTTCTTCTCTACATCAATTTGTTGAAGCCACAGGCTCCTTTCCTCTACTCTTGACTTCCCACAGTGTGTTCCCACATTTCAGCCAGAAAGATATTCTTAAAATATTAGTTACTTCATATCACCCTTTTACTTAAAGTCTTTCAGTGGCTCCTCATCTCACTTAGAATAAAATATAAAAGTCTTCCCTAGCTTACTTGAACTTACATGGTTTAGCCCCACTATCTACTTACATCTCCTACTGCCTCTTGTATTGCTCTTCTCCTCACTCATGACACACTGCCTTGTTTCTATTCTTTGAATGTGCCACACTCATTCCCATCCTAGAATATTCCTTTGTCTGGGATGTTTTTTCTCAGATATATATGATTGACTCCTCCCTGTCATCCAAAAGTCAACATAAAAGGTGACACCTTAGAGAAGCATTCACTGTCTTCTCAACTAAAACAGTCTTCAGCAATTCTTCTGCTTAATTTTCATTATGATACTTGCTATTACCATTTTCTTTTAAAAATAATCTCCATTCTTTTTTGTAGCAATGTAGATTTTGTGAGAATAAAAACTTGTTGGTCCCACTGAATAATATATTTTTAGCACCTAGAACAACTGTCTGCATATAATTAATACTAAGAAATGCTGAATGGCCAAAACCAGATTGGCTCAGTGGATAGAGCATCGGCCTATGGATTGAAAGGTCTCAGGTTCTATTCCGGTCAAGGGCATGTACATTGGTTGCAGGCGCATCCACAGTAGGGGGTGTGCAGGAGGTGGCTTATGGATGTCTCTCTCTCTTTGATGTTTCTAACTTTCTATCCCTCTCCCTTCCTCTCTGTGAAAAATTAATAAAATATATTAAAAAAAAGAAATGCTGAATGAATGAAAAGATCAATAGGTATATTTTACTTAAAATTGGCAGCAGAAGTCAGCTAATGAGTTTTTAATCTCATCCAAATTAATTTCAATGAGATTTGAAATCTGGATAAATGTAAGCAATAAATGAAAAAATAAGTAAATGTTCAGTTGGAAGATTAAACAGCTCAAAAAATGACTGGAGCACGAAAGAAGTCCCAGTTTTTCACTATTACATGTAATCAGGAGTTGTTAATACTATAAACTTTTGGACAAGTAAAACATTTTAAACAAAAATTGAAATCTGAGTAAGAAAAAATTATCTAAAATGTTCCACTTATAAACTAGGTGTTTTATTTTTAATACAAATTTGTTCTTCATATAACTTTCCCTTGGGTCTGTAGAGAGTCAATCTACATTATTTATTATTGAAAAAAAATGACTGCATGTGAATGGCAAAATAATTGCAATAAAAGGATAGATTTGGGGAAAGATGTTTCAGGCAATATTAAATAGAGACAAATTTGGATTATTTATGCATTGCTCATGTGACAGCATTATTCTGGACATGGTTTTACATATTCAGATAAATTCTATACCTTGGCCATTGAAGAACAGAATAATGCACCCTGAATATGTTTGAGGTAGTGAAAGAATTGAGGTCATTTTTTCCCTACATTATTGAAAACCAGAATCTTAGGAGAGTCCTCCATAGGATATATGTTGGATTACTTATATAAAATGCCAACATTATGGACAATTCTATATTTCTTCAAGACAAACACTTAAAGAATTATCTGTTAATGTGAGATTAAAATATGAAGCAATTTTATTGAACAAGTGGCAGTTTTTATGTTTCTACATTTGCAAATTTGAGCCACATTCAACCTAGAGTAAACCTTTTCATATTTCTCAATCATAACAATTGTTTAATCAGCAACTATAGTAATAAAGTAGTTATGTTTACTTAAAAAGATTCCTTTTGGGTAGAAAAAATAATCAATGCTCATTCAAGTTTCAATAAACTAAAATCACAATTATGAATTAGCACCTCATAGTTCGTCACCCTAAAATAATCCTTCTATGGTTCCTTTTACCTAATTAATATTAATACCTCTCACAAGATAAGCCAGTACCCTTTATTTCAAGTAATTTTATTTAAAGGTCTAAGAAAAAACATGGCCGTAGGCTCCTGAATCCTAAGTAGCAAATATCAGTGAATGACAAGAAGAATCAATACAACTGAAGCCAAAAGATATGTAAAATACTTATTTAGTTAAGTTGCTGTTCAGCATCCATTCCCCTTTTTTCATTAGAACCTTGACCTTCCTTTTAAGGATATCCTTCATTATATTATATTTGAAGGCATATATTTCCTATGCTGTGAATTCTGGGCAACTATCCAGAGCTCTCTTGGATCCTACCTTTTCCAGGTAAAGTTCTTCAGGTTTCTATTAATTGTATAAACTCCAGATGTATTTCCAATAAATATCCACCTTTACCTAAAATGGTCAGTTAGTTTTTGTGGACTAAATTTTAATAAAAACTGAAAACTATAAATCCATAGCTATTTGTTTGCCAATCAAAGTTTAGTTTTGATTGTAGTGTTGAATTTGTCTGCATGTATATTAAAGAAATAAAGTAACTTTATTAAACATATGCCCTTTCTTATAAAATAAGCTATTTCTCTTAACCCAAGGATTGTATATCATTTTGTTGTTTATATAGGGCTTCCATATACTTTATATTTTTTGAACCTCACTTTTAAGAGACAACTGAAATAAATTTGTTAGCATCTACTAAAGGTGAAGAAGCTAAGGTTCCAAGGGGTTAAATAGTATGTATGAAGTCACAGGTCTAGTCAGAACCATGTGAAATCTAGGTCATTTTTCTTCAGAACTCCTTACATTATTCTGTAGTACTTCTGTGACAATAACCAGTGGTTATAGTTACTAGACTGTGTGTCAGAATGCTTCCTTATATTATCATCTTTTTCTATTAAAATATCTCAAATAAGTATCAAAATACATTAGGTTTAAAAGGAATTTTGGAAGATTTACTTCCTTGTCCATCCCCATACATGTAAAAATAAGTTTTATGATGTCCCTTTAACTATTTTTAGAATAAGAGAAAATATTCATTTATTTGAAAAAATTGTATGTGGCAGATCTAATTTATATGCGAAGTACTCAGAGTTTGAGAGTACAAAAATTCAGGGTGCACTGTATTAGGTAATAAATTGGGGGGGAGGTATTCACAAAAATTATCTAATTTCACCTCAAGCCCCCTTAGACTTCTGTAATAATATAGACATTAAACAACTTTTGATTTAAAAAATGAAGGTAGAATTTAAAAAGTAGGAGTGTTTTATTTTTGTGTCCTTTGCAGATATGCTCCTACTTTTCCCATTCTTCTTCACCTCTGGCAACTGACAAGGTTTTATTCTTTGTAAAATAATAGACACCATTATCAGAAGGAACTATTTATGCCATTGTTCTACCGCAATAATCAAGTATTTAGGCAATATCTTAATAGTACTTAACAACTGAATTGAACTAGAAATTTTTCTAGAGATATAATTAAGCCTAAAATTTTCTTGAGGGGAATAAGTGGTGGTGGTGGTGGGTGTTGCTATTTTGTGTAAGATAGAGGGGAGAAGGTTCTCTGTGAGAAAAGAAGACTGAAGGAAATGAAGGAGCAGGACTTGTGGAAGAGAAGCTGGCAGAGGAAGGAGCAAGGGCCAAGTCTCTGAGCAAACAGCCTCCATGGCTTTTATGTAAAGGCTCAGCACAAACAGCTCACCCTCAGTTTTCAAGCCCATTGGCTGGTCATTAACTTGGAGCATTATTTTACCTGCTGTTTGCTGGCATGATTCAGGTGCATTTTTGTTGCACATTTATTTTCTGAAGAGTCAATGAGGATTTCTGCTATTCATGGTCCAGTGAATGGAGGTAGACCATGACAAAATTTTCACTGCTCTGAAACATCCCTCCTTGATAAATTCCTGACCACTTTCACTGAGCATAATGTTTTCAAGGTTCAGTCACAGTATATCATTAGTCAATACTTTATTTCCTTTAATTGCCAAATAATATTTCTTTGTAGGGGTATATCAGTTTTTAAAAATAGGATTTAACATTTGTAGAAGTGCAGAAAAATTACTATAAAATGTTATTTTTCTATAACACATATGTGTAATTATTTTCTCAATACAAATTTATCCATTTGGGGCCTTGTAGTCCATAATACACATGACATTGAGCTCCAGTATCTTGCCTCTTCCAGTATTTTGTTTTTAATTAATTGTTGCAGAACTTTCTACTAACCAAGACTTTCCAGAAATGCAAGGATCTGCTTTTTAAATTAGTGAATTCTTTCATTAATAGAAATGAATAGGTTGGATGACTATTGCAAGAGAAATAGTAAGTAGCCATTTCTGCACTGAGTGGAAAGTTGAACTAGCTGTTAGTACGGGTTCCTGTGAACACTCATGAGACTCTCAGCAAAACTGGTTATCCACTGAGATTTTGACTTGTTACCATAGTGTGACTTATTCTATCCTAACTAATACATAGAATGTGGTAATAGTTTTGGATAGAATATAACATCCCAGGTGGCCTAAGGAAACTTAATTACCTTTCCTGGCCTGAATTTGCTTATTAGTAATAATAAAGCTAAATAAAGTAATCTCCAAGATTGCATCTACTCAAAAATGATATAACATTGTGACTTTGTGAATCAAGGGCATTCTCTGGAGAAGTGATAGTATTATCACAAACGTGCTGATGTAGCTGATAGGATCAAAAACCTGTCACCCTTTATGGGCACAGGAGTGTTTTTCCTAAAAGCTGTTTTTGGAAATTCTAGATATAGATGAAGTCATGACACAACTTTTTCTTGGAGAGTCAATACCCAGAATTATCTTGAGATGTTACAAAATCTTATTTTTGTTTGACTGAGGGTAATTAACATGGATTTTTAAATCTGTAATAGGAGAATGATGAATATCAATTATTAAATACTAGAGGTCTGGTGTATGACATTTGTGTCCTGGGGCTGGCAGGGGTGGTCCCCTCAGCCAGACCTGCAGATATCCCCCTTAGCAGTCCAGGAGACCTTGGGGGATGTCCAACTGATGGCTTAGGCCCACTCCCTATGCGGAACAGGCCTAAGCTGTTAATAAGACATCCTTAGCACTGCCACAGCGGCAGGGAGGTGGTAGAGGCTCCTGCCACCACTGCTATGCTTGCCAGCCATCAGCCTGGCTTGTGGCTGAGCAGTGCTCCCCCTGTGGGAAGTGCACTGACCACCAGGGGGAAGTTCCTGTGTTGAGCGTCTGCCTCCTGGTGATCAGTGCATATCATAGCGACTAGTCATTCTGCAGTTCCATCAATTTGTATATTACCCTTTTGTTATATAGGATTTTTTTATTCCAGGTATTACACATGAATTATCTCACCCAATATTCTATCTATCTATCTATCTATCTATCTATCTATCTATCTATCTATCATCATCATCATCTATCTATTATCTATCTATCTGCAATCATCAGCTATCTAATTACAGGAATAGTGCTATTATTTTCTCAATTTTGCTAAGAAAAATACTGAAGCTTTGAGAAAATAAAATGCCTTGCCAACAAAGCAGCAGTGCCAGTATCTAATTCCAAAGCTCAGGTTCTTTCTTTCTTTTTTCTTTAACATATTTTATTATTTTTTTATAGAGATGAAAGGAGAGGGATAGAAAGTTAAACATCGATGAGAGAGAAACATTGATCAGCTGCCTCCTGCACACCTCCTACTGGAGATGTGCCCACAACCAAGGTATATATATGCCTTTGGCCAGAATCGAACCTGGGACCTTTCAGTCCAAAGGCTGATGCATTTTCCACTGAGTCAAACTGGTTAGGGCCAAAGCTCAGGTTCTTAATCTCTAAAAAATTTCAGGAATAGGTTGTATACTTATCAAAGGAGAAAAGTTTTAAAGTATGGTGCTTCAGATTTGGTTTGATCCTTTTTTACATATGTTTAAATTAACCTCATCTACCAAATTTATATCTCTCAATTTTGGTCACATATTGGCTTTTCCAAAATTATTTATATTCTCTTTTTAAGTGTTGCTCTTCAGTTTCAAGGAGTTTCTCTGTAGGTTTTTTTTTTATTGTTTTTTCACATTTGCCTTTCCATACTACTTTATATATAGGATATATACTATACACCTGTTATGGTCTATTACTCTGCTTATAATTTTAAGTTCCAAATTCAAAATAACAAACAAAAAAGTACTAAATGGTAAATAGTGGCATTTCTATCTCTGTGTAAAAAGCAAGTGTATAACTCAATAAAACACCATCTTCATGCTGCATCGTGTGCTCATAACCCAAGATAAAGTCTTTTTCCGTCCCCATTGACCCACTTTTCCCACTTCCACGGTCCCTTCCCCTCTTTCCCTCTGGCTATTATCATACTGTTGTCTGTGGCTACTTAATTTCCTCACCTTTTTTCACTTACCCCCCACCCTCTAGTAAATGTCAGTTTGTTCTATGTATCTATGCTTCTCTTTCTATATTGTTTGTTATATTATTTTGTTCATTACATTCCACATATAAGTGAGATCATTTGGTATTTGTCTTTCTCTGTCTGGCTTATTTCATTTAGCATAATAATCTCCAACTCCATCCATGTTGTCACAAAAGGAAGTAAAGACAGTCTCCTCAATAAATGGTTTTGGGAAAATTGGACAGCTACATTTAAAAAAATGAAACTAGACCACCAACTTACACCATACACAAGAATAAATTCAAAATGGATAAAAGACTTAAATGTAAGTTACAAAATCATAAAAATTCTACAAGAAAACATAGGCAGTAAAATCTCAGACATCTCTCATAAAAATATTTTTGCCAATATATCTTCTGGAGCCAGGGAAAAAAAGCAGAAAATAAACAAAAGGCATGCCATTTTGTATTTTTATTTTTTACTACAGAAAGTTAAGCAACACAGATTGAACTATTCCTCATCAAATGATTTCCTGTTCTTTCATATCTATTTTTGTTTCTTTTCTGACAAACTCTTGACATATCTTTACCTACTGCCATTAACCTTGACTTTGTTCTCTACCTTTGTATAACATCTTATGTAGGGAGTCATTACCAGCTAGAATATTCTCGGCATTAAATATCAGGAAAAAGTAAAAAAAAAAAGAAAAGCAAGTCTTAACATAATGTAATATCAAGAATATGATTGGCTATCTCATTATTCAATAAATCTGAAATCACAGTGGTAACAATGCCAGAGAAGTGCAAAGAAAACCATAATATAAAATGGCAGAAGGAAATGTTATTTAATATAACTTTAAAAATTTAAATCCCTGAAGGGCTTAATACCACAGGTCTTCAAAATTTTTATATATTGTTTTTGCTTAAAAGAAAAATTTCCTTATGACATTATTTTATAACATTTTGTTTGTAGTTTCCATTGTGATAATCTCCCCATCATTCCTTCTACCTCTTCTCTTTGCATTGTTGCCAAAATCATAACTCCATAACAGTAGCCCATCACTGTTTAATCCAATTATAATAATGCTATCATTCTTACCCCCAAAGGTTCCATAGCAAAGGGATAGGATCAGCAATGAACAAATGCACAATTAAGATGAATGAGACCTAAGGACAAATTAGTTGAGGCATATGGGAGAAGACATTTTCTTGTCCCTCTCAGAAAAAGATTTTTAGGAGTCAGTGTTCCTTTCTATAGATATTGTAGACAGATGGCCATCGAGAGGAAAGGCTTAAAAGTAAAGTCGATCCCACACAAGGCAAATAAAAACATACTCTTTCTGGAAGTTAGTTATCCTGATTGATCCGACACTTATATGAACCAATCAATCCTATTTCTTGTGTAAGTTAACTTGGATTGGGTCTTTTATTACTTGAAATACACATAATGAACCCTCATTGATACATTATTATTTTCTCTTCTTAATTTCCCATTTTCCTAAAAATGTGCAAGTATATTAATGTACTGTTATGACATATCTCAGTGTCAGATAATTTTGATCATAGCTCAATAGCATACTCTTCAGAAGAAACTAACTTACTGGGATATTTTATGAAAACAACGATATTGAATTTGGGGACTCATCAAAACCTTGAGAAATTATGTGAAAGATCTTTAAAATATCTAAAGCACACCAATAACAAAAGGTGATAATTTCTTCTTAATTTTAATACATTGGGAATGTATACATCTTATTTTTGGGAATGTCTTTGGTTTACTTGTATAATTTATTATTAATGCAAGCCTATTTAAGTCCTACTGACTTGATGTATAAAACTCTCCAATGGCATTATCTGCCTAATGCATCAAATCAAGCAATGCTATATGACTCTCAAGACTTTTCACAATCTGGGTCCTCCCACTCTCCATACTCTACCTGCATATAGTGGGAGCTCACCAACATGCACCTTCAGCTCCAGACTCTTCACAGCTGTGCTATCCCCCTCCCTTCCTTTCCATATAACATCTTAATTTTTCATCTGTGCTTTTTGGTCAAGCCCTCTCCCTTCCCCCCAAGGATAGAACTCTTTGAAATACATAAGCTCTACCTCACTATCTGGCTCTAATTATATCTTATTGTGCATTTACCTGTAATGCTTCTGGCTTCTTTATAATTAGTTGGTTAGATCACTGAGAGCAAGACTTGATATTTCTCTTGATAAGTACCCCCCAGAGTCTAAAATACTGTGTAGTAAATATTAAAGGAATACAGCTTTATTAATTAATCATGTTTTACTATTTGCTTACAGAATCTGTCACATGAAACTAGAAAAATATTTTAATTTACTAGATGGAGTAAGGGCCGCTAAATTTAGCAAACAAAAATATAGAATGCTCAATTAAATTTAGATTTCAGGTAAATAACAAATTTTTTATTATATAAGCATATCCAGTGCAATATTTGGGGCATAATTATACTAAAAATTGTCTGCCTTATAGTTTAAGATTCAAATGTCATTGGATGTCCTTTATTTTTATCTGGAAATCCTAGATTGGCCTTCCCTACAAAAATATGTGTGCAATTTTTCTAAATAAGAGCTAAATGTCACATTTATGAATTGCTTACCCATACATAGTTTTGCTAATTAAGTACCATAGTAATGAAGTTCTCTGCATTGTTTCACCTGGTAGTGACAACAAATAAATTGAATAACCCTTTTCTGAAAATCACCATGCACGCATGTGTAGAGGGAGCAAAGTTAAACAACGTGGCATTTCTGCCAAGTAATTCATAGTCGACTTGAAGAAGGGAAAGCCCATTTCAGTCCAGCTTCTAGTTGATGTACAATCCTGAAAATCATCCATTGGCCAAAATTATTTTTAGGCCTAACCTAATCCTCCTGGGAAAAGACCTAAGATGACACTGTACACTTAGGTTGTCAAAAAAGAAACATATTGGTTTTGAAATATACATTAAGTAGTTCCTGCCGTCAAAGTGTTTATAAAGACGACAATTAATAATCCTACATAAAAATAATTATTTATAATTTGTTTTGACCAGCATGCTTTACTTAGAGTTTGATAATGAAGTTAGTTTAATTATGGAAGATTCTTTTTCTAGTTTCTGGATATTTAATAGCATTTTATTTAGCAAAAGCGATAAAAATGAAAAATTTATCCCCTCCTAGCCATTGTACAAATCTTTCACAGGTAAATGCCATGTGATTAATTAACTTGAGTCATGTATTTAAGGAGTTATTAGGATCCAAAGGTTTAGATTTTGAACCTCGGTCCACTTTAACTAATTTCTAGTCATCAATCTTTTCTGCATTGGGAATAAGATCCCAGGAGACAGTTTCTTTGCCTTTGCACAATGTTGTAAAGATTCTGTGAGTGCATTTGTGCATACATCAAGTTTGGTATTAGTTTTTAAATGATTTTTTCTACACTGTATTTATTAATTTATTTATTAAACATCATGTAATTTGAAAATATCTGTAATAATCAAATATTTCAAATTCCAGAAACATTTTTCATCTGTGTGTGTGAAAAGTATTTCTTAAACTTAGCCCATGTAATTTAAGATTTTGAGACAATGTCGCCTGAACATACATGCATACAAATTTTCAGTTCTGAAATAGTACCATATTCTTTTCCTTTTTAAAAATACAGAAGCTATTGATCTTAAGCCACCAATCCATATTTTCTTGAAGGTATTTTTCAATTAAAATAACAAGAAATATTCTAATAAATGATTATTTCCATGGAGTTCAATTGGTTATTAACATATCAGATGAAGTTACAGATGAAATGGAAAAAATAAAATAACAAAATAATGAAGATATTTTCTTCTTAAATATTAGATAAAATGTCACATTTTCCAAAAATTCTGACTGGTGTTTCTTAAAATAAATTTCTAATATTGATAAATAAAAAAGGTAATGAGAATATTGGCATAACATACCAATTTGAGTGATTTATCAGTCACCAGGGCAGAGGGCTATAGTTAGCATTAGCATTATGCCAAGTCTTTGGAAATTATGAAAAACTCATATACAAAGTATATTTTAGGCTGTCAAAAATTACCTTGGGTAGCTCTTCAATTTGATTGGCATCTAGATAAAGCTCCTCTAATGTCCGTTCAAAGTTAAAGACCTCTTTTGGCACTTGCTGAAGGCTGCAGTGGGAGTAATCTAAAACTGAGATGATTTCTTCTTCACCTCGGAAACATCGGCACGGCACCAGACGGCCGATGAGTTTCCGTTTGGTGGTCATCTCCAGGCACTGCACTAGAGAAAAACAAAAAAAGAAAAACACAATTGCTTAATCAACTACCTTCTGGTAATATTTAAAACATAGACATTTAATGTTGGTATATATTTTATAATTACATATTACTTTAAAATTTATATTGGACATGCACAAGCATTGCATCATTTAATCCTTAAACAAACCTACAAGATATGTGAGATAGGATTTATTCCAATTTAACAAATAAAACAATGAATTTAGAGAGCTTAAGAGAGTTCTCAATAAGACACAGTTTTGGAATAACAGAACTGGGCCAGACTGCAATGTTATTACTATGCTTACACTCCCACTTGAAACATGGCTCTATGATATGCTTTTAGTTTGATACAAATAACAGTGGCGAACAGAAACCTCCAAAAATTGTTGAAAAAAATACTTTTCTCCCACTTCTGCAAGTTTTCCTACTAAGGTTTATGATGTCTTCTTTTTGACCCACAAATTCATATAATCAGTCAACATATACTCATTGAAAACCACTCTATTCTAGGCTCTGATCTAGGTACTGGGGAGAGAGTGATGAATTGAATAGATTCTCTGTTTTCATGAAGCTTATGTTGTATTGGAACAACAACTCAGAGTTAGATTGGTTTTGTGCTTAGAATGAGGGCCTAACTTTATGAATCCTATGATTTTAATGGGAGAAAACAACTTATAATCATAGTAGAAACCTGTGCCATCCTTGGCATGACTTCCTCTAAGTTAAACTGACTAAATAGCATAAATTGTATAAGGATTTGTACCATGCACCTACAATAGTTTATTAAATCTATTATTTTTCATGTTATTCTTCTCATAGACTGTAAGCCTCTTGAGGGTATAAATTGTGTTTTATTCATATTTTGCATTTGTCTTGGTGCTTGACAACAAATATAGAATGACCAAATGAATACAAGAATAAACAAACAAACAAACATGTTTGGGACTCTTCACAACCACATCAGGTCCTGATAGTTTGATTGAAAACTTTTCATTCTAACTAAAAGATCTCTGTGAATCTCCTGAGGAAGAATAATAAGTAGTGTCTTCCTCTCAGTTCCAGAGCACCATGTAGCTTCCTAGTTATTTGTACTACTAGAGGCCCAATGCATGAAATTCATGGAAGCATATGCCTTCCTTCCCCACTCGCTGCCAGCACCGGCTTCCCTCTGGCACCAGGGACCCAGGTTTTCCTCGCAGCCCTCACTTCGTCTGGAAGGACATCTTTCATTGACCCAAAAGCATATTATGCTTTTATTATTATAGATTTCCCTATATAATAAGTGAGTCCTACAGGAGCCCAGGATAGGCCACCCTAAGATAACCCAAAATGGTATAACAATTATTTTGAGTTAAATTTATTTAATAAATTATTCTTCAAGAAGAAAAACCAGACCACTCTGCCCCACTAAAAGCAGAAGATATATCACCAGGTGATAGGTGCCCTACCTGTTCTGGGGGGCTGACACAACCTTATCATAAGATTTAAAAGAATCCAAAGTTTATATCAAACTAAAAATTTTTGCACAGCAAATGAAAGCATTAACAAAATGAAAAGACAACATATGGAATAGGAGAAGTTACTTGCCAAGGATACATGCAATAAGGAGTTAATATCCAAAATTCATGAAGAACTCATACAACTTAACACCAATAAAACAAACAAGTGTATGGGCAGAAAACCGTAATAGACATTTTCCAAAATAGGACATACAAATGGTCAACAGGCGTATGGAAAGATGTTCAATGCCACTAATGAGAGAAATACAAATTAAAACCACAATGAGATATCAACTTACACCTGCCAGAATGGTCAATGAATCAATAAATAAGTGTTGGTGAGGAGGTGAAGAAAAGAGAAACTTCACACACTGTTGGTGGGATTGCAAATTGGTGCAGCTACTATGGAAAATAGTGTCGAGGTTCTTCAAAAAACTAAAAATAAAACTACTTTATCATCTAGTAATCCCACTGGGAATATATCTGAAGAAATTCAAAACTCTAATTTGAAAAGATATATGCACCCCTATATTTATTACAGTGTTATTTACAACAACCAAGATATGAAAGCAACCCTAATTCTAGGTTAGTGCCTTTCATGTCTTCATGGGGGTATTTAACACAATAAATATTAGGCAACCAATAAATGCATCTAGTAAATATATGATATTTATCAGGCAGCTACTACATGTTTGTCTAGGTTAGTGTAGTTGTAAATGTAAATGACGAACTGCTTAGATTAAAATAGTAGTGAGGATGGAAAGGAGTGATAAACTGGAAAGATACTGAAGAAACAGAATCAAGTGTTGGTAAAAGATGAAATGAGAGGTGAAAGGCAAGGCTGTGGAGCAAAGAAAGGTATCTTAAGAGATTCCAGGTTTTTAATTTGAGTCACTAGTGGCCACATTGACCACCCAGCTGTGATGCTGTAGAGCTGACATATGTCCTGTTTGTCTTGATGACATACAGATGAGTGAGGAATCAATTTTTCATGCTTTTTGTCACCCAGTGCCTTGCACTTGCCTTTTTGTGCCGAACAACATGTTTATTTTTGACACCCACCTTTTGCTACCACCACAAAATTTTTATTATGAACCAAGATAAATAAGACAAAATCCAGGTCTGCACCTGAACACTTTGACCAGAGGGTTTACTGTCCACCAAGACTTCTGGAATTTAATTCATTTACAACTGCTTTGTCTTTCATTGGTCCAAATGGTAAGCTCCTATGATCATCTCTCTGTTCCATCCCTCATCCCCACAATGTGCTGACACTTTCCCTGGCCCAAGTTATCTTTCCTCTACACTCTGAACTCTGAGATTATGCTTTATATCATGATCAACTCCAATGAGCCTCATCTTCACTGAATGCTCCCTCCCCATCATAGTCGCGATGGAAACTTGGTTGACTTATAGGCTTTACAAGTTGAACATGATGATTTCCAAACACTTCAGGGTTGGAAAGTGGAATTGTTATCCTCCTTTGTTCTCTAAAAACTATTACTTTTCTTTCATCCTGTAAAACCTCTGCCCTTGATGGTCTCATTATCTGGCAGTAACATGACTCCGCCCTTCCTCAGACCTTCCATTTATCATCTTTTGAACATCTTCTCCAACCAATGATAACTCTGGTATCTAATGCATGGACTATTTCTCAATCACAGTTCTTTCCATTCCTGACTTATGCCCTTTAGAGATAATAATTTTCAATGTTTTAGAGGTTTTTCTTCTTACCCTTAAATTTTAAATAACTTGATTACAGTGCTACTATTGACTTTGCAATTACAGGTTTCTAGTGTAAAATGTGGGAGTTCATCTTTCTTCTAATAAATTCCCAAATACTTCTAATCAACCAAACAATATTGTTTTAAATTAATTGTATGTATTTTATGATGACTATATTCCACTGCAATTCAATCACATTTTACTCCTTTTGCATTTTTTTCTTTAAAAATTGCCTATTGTTTTCTTCGGTTGGGCTTTCTATGTACCTTCCACTAATTCAATATCCTGTCTCCTCTTGGTGTAGTCAAACATATGTAATTTGATTTTTAATTACTTACCACTCCCCTAAAATAATCCTTCAGGAGCAGTCTATTTCCTGCTCCTGTTTCGGTTGGTTACTTTTTGTTCTCTAGACTTATTGGAATATAATATCCAATGTTGGAATATAACATCTAATAACTTACTGAGAAAGCATCATTGGTAGATAGGTTTTTGAAAATTCTGCAGAGCAATGGAAAGGTTGGTTGAATATATGCTTCCAGGTCAGAAATAATTTTCCTTCTGTATTTGAAGGCATTTTAATTTAATATTTTCTAACTTTGAAAATGGTTGCCAGGAAATCCAGTCCCATTACTATTCAAAATCCCATTTTACACTCACATTCCCTTCCATCAGAACATTTTAGAATTTTTATCTTATTTGTAGTCTTTTGAAATTTCATGAAAATATGTTTTTATGTATGTTGTGTGTGTGTGTGTGTGTGTGTGTGTGTGTGTGTTTATTCCATTGTACTGGATACTTCATGGGCTTCTTCAATTTGTAAGCACTTATCTTTCAATACTGTAAGTTTCTGTTATTTAATTATTAATTTCTTCTTCTTCGTTGTTTTTATTTTCTCTTTTTCTGCAATCCTGATAGCTGGATATACGACCTATCTTTTAAATCTACCTGGGAATATTTTTTTTTCTCTTGTAATTTCTATGTCTGTGTCCTTTTATTCTATTTTCTGGGAGAATTTTTTAACTTTATCTTCTAAATCTATTGACTGTATTATCTATACCTGATAGTATATTTTTACTTTTCAAAAGTTATTTGTTGCTTCCTGAATGGATGCTCCTTTTTCATAGTATCCTGCTTGTATTTCAGGGGACCATAAAATGTTCTTGTTCTCTTAGAAGATGTTAACAATACACTTTAAATCTTTTTTCTTCCTGTTGCATTATTTCTGAATTCTATTTTCTGTTTGTTTATTTAGGTCTTTATCTTTCATGATTGGGCTTTAAAAAAATATCTGGTGATCCCTGGCTGTCCTTCAATATTGAAGAGTGAAACTAAAATGTTAATTGGAACCTTTTATGCATAATAGGTTTCACTGCAGGATGGTCTGGCAGGAAGCCAAAGAATATTCTGATCTTCTGTGTGGGGCATAGCTATACAGTTTTATATATAGAGAAATTCAGTCAATTTCCCTATTTTCAGTAATAAGTCTTTTCCAGTTCCTTGCCTGGTAACTGTTGCCTTCAAGACTCAAAGGAGATCTATGGTGTAAATTACTTTTTGTGTCCCTTTGAGAGTACTTTATAAAGTAGCTAATAATGTATTTTGCATGTAGATGAATATAAACTACATCTTCATTCCCTGTCTTCTCAAAATTTGTTGAAATTTCTTATCTCCAGATGTCTTTTATTTTCTCTTTCCTTATGGATATATGTATTTTAAAATTTCTTTCATTTGGTGGAAGCTTGGTGGTAAGAATAGATAAATAAGAAAGGTGGGAGATTATCTTCCAGGTTTAAGATAATAGTTCATTAGTTGAACTATTAGGAATACTATCCTTCCTTGGAACAATATCTTTCTTTGGCACCCATGACAGCATTCTCTTGTGACACTTATCCTTGCACTTCATTTCCTCTATTTCAAATTTTTGAGAGGGTGCTATCTTCTCTCAAAACACTGAGGTTTATGGCATTAGATACTTCCCTTGATCCTTCCAGGCCCATTCTCTTCTAATTATGCTCTCTTTCTTTTTAGAGTCTCATTTAACTTTGATAAGTGGATAATTTTTATCTCTACTCAGATTATTTTTCTTATTGTTTCTACTTTATATTTTATAGACATCTCAAATATAACTGTTCAAAACTGAAGTGATGCTCTTAAAAGGTAGTGAGCATCCTGATGGTCAAGAATATAGAACTAACTCCCTTGCTGTATTTCTCTTGGCAACCTGTTTTACCTCTATCGGGTTAGCCATCTATAAAATAAAAGTACATAAAAAATACTAAAATTGTGTCTTCAGGTTTTAAGCATTCACAGGGTTAGCAATGACTGTTTGCCCCCAAACCTCCACCATATCCTGTGTTCTAAATCTCAGTGTATGGAAATACCATTTACCTAGTTTCTTTTTTTTTTCTTTGTGACTTTATTTTTATATATTTAATTATTTTTAATTGTTTAAAGTATTACATATATCTCCTTTTTTCCCCATTGACCTTCCCCCAGCCTCCTCTATCCCCTGTCACATGTCCTCATCCCATCCCCCTAGTGTCTTGTGCCCATTGGTGTCTTGTGCTTCTATGCATGCATACAAGTCCTTTGATCTCTTTCCCCAACTCTGCAACACTCCTGGCCTTCCCGCTGTAATTTGACAGTATGTTCAGTGCTTTACTGCCTCTGTATCTATCTTTTTATTCATCAGATTATAATGTTCTTTATTTTCCATAAGTGAATGAGATCATGTGGTATTTTTCTTTCATTGCCTGGCTTATTTCACTTAACATAATGGTCTCCAGGTCCATCTATGCTGCTGCAAATGGTAAGAATTCATTCCTTTTTAAATCAGGATAGTATTCCATTGTGTAAATGTACCATAGTTTTCTAATCCACTCATCTGCTAATGGGTATTCAGGCTGTTTCCAAATCTTAGCTATGTTGAATTGTGCTGCTATGAACATAGGGGTGCATATATCCTTTCTGATTGGTCCTTCTCGTTTCTTGGGATATATTTCTAGGAATAGGATTACTGGGTCAAATGGGAGCTTCATTTTTAGTTTTTTAAGAAATGCCATACTTCTCTCCACAGTGGCTGTACCAGTCTGCATTCCCACCAGCAGTGCACCAGGGTTACTTTTTTTTCCACATCCTCGCCAGCACTTGTCGTTTGTTGATTAGTTGATGATTACCATTCTGACAGGTATGAGATGGTACCATATTGTCATTTTGATTTGCACGTCCGAATAATTAGTGACTTTGAGCATGTTTTCATATGTCTCTTGGCCTTCATTCTGTCTTCTTTCAAAAAGATTCTATTTAGGTCGGTTGCCCATTTTTTTTTATTGTATCATTTATCTTCCTTTTATTAAGTTCCCTCTAGATGTTGGAGATTAAACCTTTATCAGTGATAACATTTGCAAATATGTCCTCCCATACAGTGGGCTTTCTTTTTGCTTTTTGATGGTTTCTTTTGCTATGAAAAGGCTTTTTATTTTGATGTAGTCCCATTTGTTTATTTTCTCTTTAGCTTCCATTGCCCTAGGAGTGATATTGGTAAAGAAATTGCTTTGGCATACATCTGAGATTTCTCTGCCTGTGGATTCCTCTAGTATTTTATGGTTTCCCATTTTATGTGTAAGTCCTATATCCATTTTAAGTTTATTTTTGTGTAAGGTGTAAGATGGAGGAATAGTTTCATTCTTTTGCATGTATCTGTCCAATTTTCCCAACACCATTTATTAAAGAGACTATCTTGAATCCATTGTATGTTGATGCCTCCTTTGTCAAATATTAATTGAACATAGTGGTTTGGGTCAATATCTGGATTCTCTATTCTATTTCATTGGTCTATATGTCTGTTCTTGTGCCAGTACCAGGCTGTTTTGAGAAGAGTGGCTTTGTAATACAGCTTGAAATCTGATATTGAGATCCCACCTACTTTGTTCTTTCTCAGGATTGCTATGGCTATTCATGGTCTTTTTTTACTCCAGATGAATTTTTGGAGAGTTCTTTCTAGGTCTGTGAAATACACCATTGGTATTTTAATGGGGAGTGCATTGAATTTATAGATTGCTTTGGTAGTATGGCCATTTTAATGATGTTGATTCTATCAATCCATGAACATGGTATTTTCTTCCATCTGTGTACATCTTCCTCTATCTCTTTTTTCAATGTCCTGTAGTTTTCCGCATATAGGTCTTTTACCTCTTTAGTTAAGTTTATTCCTACGTATCTTAAATTTTTTTGGTGCGATGGTAAATGGGATTGCTTTTTGAGTCTCTCTTTCTGTAAGTTCACTATTAGTGTATAGAAATGTCATAGATTTCTTGGCATTAATTTTGTATTCTGCTACATTGCTGAATTCATTTGTTAAGTCTATTAGTTTTTTGATTCACCTAGTTTCTTAATATAAAAACTTAGGCACTGTTCTTGACTCCTCTAGTTCACTCACTTCCCACATCTATCACCAAGTCCTAGCCCTTAAATAGCCTAAACATTTATTGAACCAAGTTTAATTGCTCAGCAACCTAGTTCAAACTATTATCTCTTGCACATATGCCTGTCTCTCTTTTTTCCCTCCACAGTGCAGCTGGAGTGACCTTTGAAAAACATAAATATTATGCTGTCACCCTCTTGATACAAATACTCCAGCAACTTCTCTCTGACCTCTAGGCAAAGTCCTACATTTTTACTCTGGCTTACCAATAATGGTAATGTCTTGGGGGTCTGACTGCTGTCTTCCACACACACTCTTCGCATTCCATTCTGGCTTTTTGCATTCAAATAGCCTCTACTTATTCATCAAGGCAGGTTATAATTTTTGAGCATATATTCCAACTCTATGCTACAATTCCTATTAATCACATTTTAATTGCTTAATTCAATATCAATCTTGTTCATTAGATTGAAACCTCTGTGAGAAGGGGCCATTTCCAGTCTGTTTAACAGTGTATATTTTCCAATAAGTTGGTTAGTATATGGTTTAGAGTTGATACTTTAAAAATATTAACTATGTTAACAAATCAATATGGGAGCTATGATGATATAACTTTCATTTGTACAGTCCTTGTAAAAATTTCAAAAACAATTTATAACCTTTCACCTTATTTTTTTCATAAAATAGGCATGTGTATAACTTTCCATATTTTAATAATAACTAATTAACATTTAGTGAATCTGTGATGTGCATAATGTCACACACAGAGTGATTAGTAGACTTGAAAATGGATCTCATATCTCCTTACCCCAGAATCACTGATTTTTAAAAAATCTATATTTTTATTGATTTCAGAGAGGAAGGGAGAGGTAGAGAGAGACAGAAACATCAATGATGAGAGAAAATCACTGATTGGTTATGTGCTGCACACCCACACTAGGAATTGAGCCCCCAGTCTGGGTCATGTGTCCTGACTGGGAATCAAATTGTGATCTCCTGGTTCATAGGTCAATGTTCAACTGTTGTGCCATGCTGGCTGGGCAGAATCATTGATTTTTTTTTCTATTAGAGATCCTGCATTACATTGGTAGCAATGTATATAGAGTAGCATATTAGAATTTATAGTCATGACTTTACCAGTTCTCTCTCTCTCTCTCTCTCTCTCTCTCTCTCTCTCTCTCTCTCTCT